>OZ020510.1:76039025-76639025 GCA_963971375.1 Platycheirus rosarum
AAGTATGCCCTCACACATCACATCCATGAATGTACTGTTGTTCAAGAGGCCAGCAACTGCCTTCTTAAGTTATTCATTAGCTCCTTTGAAGTTAGTGCCATTGTCACTCCATAACTCAGCAGGTTTGCCTCTTCTGCAACAGAAACGTTTGATGGCGAGGATACATGAGTCACTTGTCAAACTGTGCGCTACTTCAACGTGGATAGCTCTTATTGTCAAGCAGGTAAATAAGACCCCCCAACGTTTTTCTAAGCGTCTGCCAACAGCGACAAACATAGGTCCGAAGTAATCTACGCCGACATAGGAAAATGGATGTGCAAATGCTTTGAGTCCTGCAGGTGGTAAATCTGCCATCAGTGGCGGATTAGGTTTTGCTCTGCAAATTTGGCATAATGGACAGGCGAGTTCGATTTTTCTTACGGTGGCTCTCAACGACGGTATGAAGTAGATTTGACGGATTTCGTTCACAACTATTTCAGAGAATCTGTCCTGAAACTTTTCACGAGTCTTGAATTATCAATTTGGTAATCCAGTGAGTATTCGGCAGAACAATTGGACTTTTACAATCATGATTGACATATTCTGCAGCATCAATGCGACCTTTAATTTGAATAACATTGTTTGAGTCTATATAAAAACTGGTTTTGTACAATGGGCTACTTTTTTCAAGCGTAATTTTTTTTGCATTGCCGTATTTGTTTTTTATCAGCATAGTCCATTCCTTTGAAAATGATTGAGATTGACAGAAAATTTTCGGCATTGACGATTTCTGATGGAGTTACATAGGCAAACATCTTGAATTATTCCCTTGCCCCATCGCGCACGGTTAGCGAAACAGATTACGTAAGCCATCGACCTATTAAGTCGCTTCCATTTAGAGAATCTCTCGCATTCTATTCACAAACTTGATCAATAAGTATCCTAACTTCTTAATTTGTGAAGAACTTATTTGCCGTTCCTGGCCATTTGTCTTCCGGAAAATATAGAAATGGAGGTCCCCTATATAGTCGACTATCTGAACAAAACTCTTGGTTCGTATTCCATATTGTCGCTTCATCGGCTACGTTGTCATCGCTGCGAACCCATCGCCATTGGCTTTAGTTGAATTCCTCCAAAATTTCACTAACTCTACAAGCTAAAAACTAATTGAATCGTGCTCGAAATCTACTCAAAAGTTATAGGCTGAACGCACATACCCCACATATGGTTGGGTATGTTCGTTCGCAAAAAATATCCGGTTTTGGAGACCCAATCCAATCCGAAAGATAGAAATGTGAACATGCCGAAGGAAATATTTTGTTCGCTATATATGATCGTCAGCAGCTGTTTTTCTACACTACTTGCTTTTGAGGCAGAGCAAGTGAAAACAAGTTGGAGTGGAAGTGTCAAAATGAAATGTTTTCATTGAATACTTTTTTTTGAGTGCGTTTCTTTGAATTAATAAATGAAAAATGTATATTAAATAGCTTTAATTAGCCAAAAAAAAAACAATTAGATGTTGTTATTCGAAAAATGTATCGTATTGAACTTAAGTCTAATGAAGGCTTATTAGTATCATAAATGACATCTGCGTTCTGACTTACTTTGGCAGTTAACAGCTGCTTTGCTCTGCTATACCCTGCTTTACGTTACTTTACTATATTCAAGCCTTCTTTAAACAAAGTGATTATTGAGTTGTTTCTGGAGAGAGGGGCTGGGCACCCATCTTCAAGCCGTCCTTTGTTCTCTCTTCTATGGTAAATAGCCAATTTGAAAACTGACTGTTAGTGTTTACTTGGACATGTAGACATGTTATCATTGAATTATAAGTACATGAATACTTCTTGTGTATACATACAGTGTACGTGAGTAAAGCTAATCACTTATACATGTAGCAGTTATTTCCATCTCTACCTGTCATTTTGGCCAGGCGATTCGAATTTGAATAATTTTGTTTTGCGAACATATTAAACTGTATAACTTATGTAAAATAAGGTGCATCAATGAGAATATTTTAGTATCTCAAAATAAAAAAACAAGAATCAATATGATCTTCATAGAAAAAAATGTCTAACCCATAGATCCTCTTATGTACAGGTAAACAAAGAATATTCACAAGGAAAGACGATCAGTGCTGGAGTTCCACAAGGTTCCAAGTTGGGCTCCATACTTTTCAACCTTTATACAGCTGACCAGCCTACTAACATCACAGGGACGAAAACGAAGCTATATGCCGATGACTCCTTAACATATGCAACATCCATTTCACCAGAAATCGCAGCCAGGAGAGTTTAAGGTCACATAAGAAACTTGTGGGACTACTACCTTAAATGGGGACTAAGGATAAATAGCGATAAGAGCGAGCTTCTCTGCTTCAGAACCCTAACAACAGCAACAAGAGGTCGAAGACGTTTCGCATCACGCTGTGATAATATCAGTTACAAGCTACCAGACAACACAGTGATAAGGACAAATTCAACAGCAAAATACCTTGGAGTGAATTTCACTAACCGCTTCCAATTCAATAAGCACGCTTCAATTATGCTTAAGAGATCCAACTTCTCCCTACATCTGGTCAACCCGCTTCTTAGAAGAAGAAACGGACTAAGCACTAATACCAAGCTCCTCATCTGTAAGCAGCTGATCCGTCCAGTTCTGACGTACGCTTGTCCTATTTGGTTCACCATATCACCAACATATATGAAGAAGTTCGAAGTTTTTGAAAGGAAGATACTCCGTAGCAGTACACCGAAACCCCATTACAAGGAAATATGTCCCAAACAAGAAGCTATATGAAGACAGCAAAGTGATCCCAATAAATCAGTTCAGGACACAGCTCTCCAAAAATATTTTGAGGAACTTGGAGGACCACCCCAACTTGGAAATCCAGCAACTACTCCAGCAACAACTAGAGCCCAGCCATCGCTATGTCAACATTCCATCACAGACGATCGATTCGAGGATATAATGAACAATGACGGAGCCCCGTTCTACGAGAGAACCAGCAGCGGACACAACAAAGGATAAGCAACACCGCATCCTAACCCCAGTAAATTATAATTAAGAATTTCAATTAAAAGATAATGCAAACAACAATATGATATAAGTAAAAATATAGCATTGTATAGAGTCAGCTGAAGTAAGTCGGGCCCCTGTTGTTGAGCCGACATGATTTATTTTAGTTATAAGTTAGTTTAAGACCAATTGTACATAAATTCTAACGAATATAATACAAATAATCTAATCTAATCTAATCTTGAAAAAATTGTAAAAACACAGGCGCAAAAATATAGTCGAGTTAATTCGACACTAACAAACATTTTGTTTCACAATAGGTGATATTGATATTTTTGTAAATTATAGACGATTTAAAACCGACTTTATTTTAATGACTGGCATTAATGATAAAACGGACCAAGCCCTACTTTAATTTTTTTAGTGTCAAACTATCACATTGACAACTGTCACATTCGTCAAAAACAGTACCTATAGCTCGGTGAACATGGAAATCCAATAGCAAAGTAGTCGGGCACCTGTGTGGCTGGCTGATGTAGGAGCATATAATATATAATATTTTTTCGGTTCTTCTGTGTTTCTTCTTCTCTAACTATTCTAAAAAACAAATTAGAATTAAATTTTGTTTAAACAAAATCAGAACATTTTTTTGATGTTCACCCACAATGACATATGTTTTCTTTTTATGTACAAATAAACAATAAACAACTTTTTTTTCTAAATATATGTTTCCTTTGTTTTTCGAGCGATCTGGCACTTTTGTAGGTGTGTTCAATGATATTTTTAATGCAATCCTCTTAACCCTACACTAATTGTGCCAGTACCTAAAAATGTTTATAATTAAGAAAAATTTAAGAAACCATTTTAAACTTAAAAGTAACTTAAGTTTTGGCATTAAGTGAAACCCAGGTTGGAGTAAATACTGATTTATCAGAGTTTGCTCTACATGGGTATAGCTTGGTGCCATTACTCTTTTCCCATCATGGTTTCGTGGTCTATGTTAGGAATGATATTGCTTGCCAGAGCCTTCCCCAATATGGGCAATATTCTAACACGGACTTTAACTTCTTGTGGCTCAAATTCACTGTCCGCAAGCATGTCATTCATTATTGTTTTATTTACAGGAGTCCAAATCTCGACAGCAATTCGACTTGTAACGAGTTTGATGCGCTGTCTGATTCTATCTCGAAAATTTGTTCCCTTTGTCCTCGCACTGAAATCGTTATTGCGGGCGATTTCAATGTACACAATTCCAATTGGCTCCGCTATTCTGGTCAGACAACACCCGAAGGAAGGTATGTCAAGCTCTTTGCCGGGTTACATCACCTTAACCAACTGATCGATGTGCCAACGCGTATACCGGATGTTGCTGGGCAAGCCGCCCATACTCTTGACTTGTTTCTTACTTCTCACCCTGATAAATATACCATTAGTGTAATTTCTCCCTTTGGCACTTCAGACCATTTTGTCATTTCAGCTGGACGGCCTGAATATTTTTTTCCGAAACTTTAACTGGTCACTATGCTTCCTCGATAGTTACATTGATGCCAGTGCTGAAATGATCACAAATGTGATTCTTCTAGGGATGCGTGCTTTTATTCCTAACAGAGTAAAAAGCATCAAACCTAAAGAAAAGTCTTGGTTTAATTCTGAGTGTAAAGAAGCTATCAGGCTCAAAGAAGTAAGTTTCCGTTCTTACAAAGCCAACCCTACAGAGGAAAATCGGAAAAAGCACAAACAAGCAAGAAACTCATGCAACGTTATTGAAAGAACCAAATTTTTGCATGACCAAAAATTACGGCAAAAAATTCTGCAGTGTCCCAAAGGCAGTAAAAATTTTTGGTCATTTGTAAAAAATATTAAAAACTCCTCAACATCTTCGGTTCCAACGCTCATCGACAATAACAAACCAATTGTTTACTCTTCAGAGAAGTCAAACCTGCTTGCCGCCCATTTCGCTGCCAGCTCCATGCTGCCGCATAGCAACGTTGCCCCTCCTGTACTTGAGAATGTAATTTTTTCCATGGGACAGATTTTTTTCCGCACTCGTACAGTAGCAAGAGTTCTCAAAGATCTCGATATACACAAATCCGCTGGCCCAGATGGTATACCCCGATTCTTCTGAAGAGGTGTTCTTCCACACTGGCAAAGCCACTGCGTAAGCTTTTCCATCGCTTTTACTCTTCTGGAATCTTTCCTAGAAGATGGAAAACAGCATTTGTCCAGCCTGTCCCTAAGAAAGGTGACCCATCCTCCCCCTCCTCCTACCGACCCATAGCACTAACATCTCTTCTTCCTAAGGTCATGGAAACGCTGATTAACCGTCAGCTTAAGAAATATCTCGAAGATCAAAAGCTCCTCAATGACCGTCAGTATGGCTTCCGCAGAAACCGTTCCACTGGTGATCTGATGGCATATCTCACCGAACAGTGGAACAAATCTTTACATCGCTTTGGTGAAAGTAAGATTATTGCTCTTGATATCTCCAAGGCATTCGACAGAGTTTGGCATGAAGCTCTTTTATCGAAAATGCGTGCTTTTGGGATCAATGATACACTTGTTCGTTGGATTAGAAGCTATCTTCTGGACCGTTCACTACAAGTTGTATTGGACGGATTCAAGTCGAATTCGCACAAAATAAATGCTGGTGTGCCCCAGGGCTCTGTTCTGTTTTCGACTCTTTTCTTGTTTTTTATAAACGATCTTCTGTCTGTTACTTCTAATCCACTTAACTGTTTTGCTGACGACTCTACTCTCAGCTTTTCATATTCGTTCGATAATTCACGTCCTTCGCCTTCGGACGTACAATTGCAACGGTGCCGTATGTCAAGCTCATTAAACTCCGATTTATACAGCATTGTCAAATTGGAATCGTGTGGAGTTTAATGCTTCGAAAACTCAATGCTGTCTTCTGTCGTTAAAGCTTAACATACCCTCAATGCCATTGTCCATGAATGGCACTTACATCGAAGAAACCGAAAAGCTCTCAGTACTCGGTATGTGTGTCAACGACGACCTCCGTTGGAACGACCATATATTTGAAATCGCTAAGAATGCTGCTAAGTGCTTAGGTTTTCTGTATCGGTGTAAGAAGTATTTTTCTCCATCTGATCTGGCTACAATTTATAAAGCGTTTATACGCCCTAAACTCGAGTATAACTCCCACCTCTGGGCAGGTGCTTCACAAACATCGCTTTACTTGCTTGATAGAATACAAAATAGAGCGTTAAGATTGATAGGAAATAGAACTGCCGCTGAAACAATTGCCCCTCTCGAACACCGACGCAATGTTTCATGGCTTTCCTTATTTTATCGTTTCTTTTATAAAAAATGTTCACTCGAGGTAGCCAGCTGCATTCCTCCCCTTAAAAGTTTCGCCCGTAATACTCGTCTTGCTAGGAATGCCCATCAGTACAGTTCAGTTGTAGACCAATTAAGAATAGATTTTTTGTGGTATTAAACAATGAAAACAATAAATTTGTTGAAGATAAAAATGTACAACTTCAATGAATAAGATTCACTCCCTATCTGTCAAACGAAAGATTTGAAGTCAGGGACGCATTCGTTTTCATTGTTTTTTGGTAAGGCGCTTCAAAACGTTGAGTTGAGCGCATGTAGAGTGAAGTTATGTTTGTAAGTATTTTTTGAACAATGTTTACATTTGTAACTCGTGAATATGTCATTTAAATTTTTTTTTAAGTATTTGTCATTTTGTCAACATCATCTATCAACTTATCTGTATTATATCTAGGTCCAGTATTGTTTTTGTGCATCTTATGTGTGAAGCGAAAGGCACAAATGATTTAAGGAAAATATGGAGGAGAAAAAAATGGTTGCAAATACTTCATTTGAATAAAGACGAAATTAACTCCCCCCCCCCCGCCAATGCCGTATTTCCCAGAAGATTTTGTACTAAACTCAGTGAGTTAAACTATTTAAAATAACAAGTTTTTTTTGGGTTTTTATCAAAAAAAGAATGTACCCGCTTGTATCAAATACATACGAGAAAAAGGACGTTGTATGTAATCTATGCTTCAAAAATATGTTTCAGGGGAATGCTGCTAATCTAACTTTAAAAAAAAAAAAAAAGATGTTAAACTGTTTCACACTATGCCCCAAAGCTAATATTTGTGTGTATGAGATAACTCACAATATGTCTGTTGCCAAACTGCGATATCGTACGAATTTTCACGAATTTCTGCTAATTCCTGTTCCCGTACACCAAAAATTCGTAGAAATTCACAGAAGAGAGAGCTAGTGAGAGAAAATAATTTCCCCACCCTGCGAAAATCTGCTCAATAAATTTTTGAAGGCAGAAAAATGTAGCAGCCAAACGTCAGTTTGACAATTAGAAAAAGACACGTTTGATAAAGATTGCAGTTATTTTTAAAAGTTTATAAAAAAAACATACAAAATCCGTGGTTTTATGAACTTTTACATGAATATTGTTGACGAAGTCCAGGTACCTGATTTAGTTCAAGGTTCAGGCAAGTATTACAGAGCAGTGTGAGTTGAGTCCTCTGATGCCAGCTGTTTGCAGAAGTAGAGAAGAATTGTTGCTGGAAGCGTGAAAGCACCTACAAAACTACTAATTGTTTTATTGGTGGAGCTGATGCAACAAATAAGCAAAACATTTTCCTTGAAATAATAAACAAAACATTTTAAAAATCTTTTCGCAATAATTGTAAGTTTCCCCCAATCTTTTGACATTTAAGTAGTGATGCTCGAACATCCAACAGATTATCGATAGTATAGATAGTGAATAATTTCGGCTACACCGATAGTTTAAAAAACAATCGATTGTTTAAATAATTAAAACTTATACTACGTTTTTATTAGCGTCGAAATTACCTCATTTCGAAATATGCCGAAAAAGTGTTATCATCTAAGTTTGCTAATTTCTTTTGACACTTTCTTACTTACAATTATAGGTACCTTTAAGGCAAGTTTAGGATTCGTGAATATAAAAAAAATTGATACAATTGAAACATGAAATTACGATCATAGTGAAGTCTAAAGAAGTTTGTGATAAGAAATGACTGTTTGTCAGTCTATTATTTCTACGTAAATGTTAATTATTTTCTTTCAAATATCTAGTGATTAGGCACATAAAGCAAGTACGTGCCACCCAGTCATGCCCTCTTACCTTTTTATTTAAATCTTTGGCTTTTTATAATGTCAACTTTGACGTTTGTTATAGAACCTTGTTCAATTGTGATTCAATTGTTTTCAAATAAGGTGTGTTCGACTTCACATTACATAAGTTTCAACCTAATTTCGTCGAAACAACAATATCCAGCGAAAAATACGTAAGAATTTCCTCTTACACGAGGAATTTCCGCAGTTGATAGCGTTATATGTGAAAGTTGTCTAGTAACTGTTGAAGGCAGGGATGTACTTAAAAAAATTAACTAATGCTGTTAATAAGCTAATAAAACCTATTACCTTTGTATATACACTGCATATAGTACTATCATGGAGCATCGTTTTTTAGTTCTAAATCAAGTCGCAATGAGGCGTGCTAAAATTGCCAATTGGTGTGAATATAGAATAAGTACAGACAACAAAAGTTTATTAAATACTGGTAAAATATCGGTGAAGGTTCTAGTCTCCACTATTTAGAGTTAGTTCTGAATCAACCAGGAAGATGGCCAGACGAAAAATGACCACCATGAGAGTACTATAGAAAATGTATATACAATGCTATTTTTTTTACAATTTTATTGAAATACATTAAGGGTAATTTATAAAACGTGGTAAGCTTTACTTTTGTTGTAAGGATAGCCTGTCATATATCTATAAAATCTGAAAAAGCCTATCGAATTTGATTACATTGAGTTAAAACTATGAATAATTTAAATTGTATTTTAATTTTTTTAATGATAGAAGGACCTTTAATAGTAAGTTTTAAATGCTTTATAATTTGCCTTTGCCTATTCATTTAATAAATTCATCGATAGTATCGGTACTATCGATTTTTTTTCAAAACTATAGTATCGGAACTAATATCGGAAATAAATACTATCGATGCTTAAGCAACACTAGGAAAGAATGCTGGAATTTTTTTTTGGTTTACTGGCTGCACACAATGAGCTGGAACGGAACACGGAGCTGGAGCTGGAACACATGTCAAAAATGTAGAATATACACAAATTCAATGTTGCGAACACAATGAGACGCAGATGCAGATGGAGCTGCAATACGGAGAGGGAAAGGTTGGTTAACTTTTAATACAGACGTGCAGTTTTTTGACATTTCAGAAAGAAACAAACGGAACACAACAGTGGTGCGTTCTTTTTGAAAGATCTTTGATATGGTACGCTTACAGGATTCCTATTTTCGGTAGTTTTTTCATTCATATTTTTACAAAAATGGAAAAAGGTGTACGTGAGGGAAAAAAGTAACGAATGGAATAAGTTATTTTTAAATCATTTGCGTATCGCTGAAAACTGGTTTTGAGGGATGACGACATATTCACTCAGGGAAGAAGTGCAAAATGGTTGACATTGCATTAAGCGCCTTAAGCGAAAAGATTTATATATTTTTTGCCAAGGAAAATCTGAAAAATGCAAACAAAATGATCAAATTAAATTCTTACATACCTTCTCAACATTTTGCAAATTTGTAGAAGGGAGTACTTGCTAAATACATTTTTGAGTTTGTTCTTTTACGCAATAAACGTGACATATGTACCATTAACTCAACTAAACAACAATATATTTGAAACTGACAAACAAGACAATACTTTATAGTCTTTCAATATTGAATTAAAAAAATAAGGTATCGACCAAAAACTTCTTAACAAAAAAGTCCTTATTACGAGCGCTCTTTTTTTGAAAAATAATATAAATAAATATAAAAATAATACAATTTAGTATAAGCTATAGAAATAACAAAATTTCATGAAAAATGCAAAATCTAAAAAAATAATTGAAAAGACACAAATCAAAACCAAAGGGAAACCCACTAATTTTTGTTTCCCTTCCTCTACCATACCATATGATCTAGTGTCACTTTTTGAACCTTTCACTGGTACTTATTATTCAATATTCTTGCAAATGCTTGTTATCATTCTAACTCATACGTTTCTGAAAATATAACGAACAACCTACTTTTTCATCATTATATTTCATTCTACTCTCCAAAACCCATACAAATGCTAATCAAGAACTACTGCAGTGCTATTACGGCAGTATCTCGCTAAACTAGATGCTGTGTAGATGTACTATAGATTTCATATACAATGTATATACTGCATATAGTACTATCATTGTATATACATTTTCTATAGTACTCTCATGGTGGTCATTTTTCGTCTGGCCATCTTCCTGGTTGATTCAGAACTAGCTATTAATAGTGGAGACGAGGACCTTTACCGATATTTTACCAGTATTTAATAAACTTTTGTTGTCTGTACTTATTCTATATTCACACCAATTGGCAATTTCAGCACGCCTCATTGCGACTTGATTCAGAACTAAAAAATGATGCTCCATGATAGTACTATATGCAGTGTATATACAAAGGTACTATCATCAAGCATCATTTTTTAATTCCGAATCAAGTCGCAATGAGGCGCGCTGAAATCGGCAAATGGTGTGAATATAGAATAAGTACAGAAAACAAAAGTGTATAAAATACTGGTAAAATATCGGTAAAGGTTCTCGTCTCCACTATTTAGAGTTAGTTTCGAATCAACCAGGACCACCATGAGACTACTATAGGCAATGTATATACAATGGTGAAATGTCAAAAAAACTGCACGTCTTTATTAAAAGTTAACCGACCTTTCCGTCTCCGTATTGCAGCTCCGTCTGCATCTGCGTCTCATTGTGTTCGCAACATTGAAATTGTGTATATTCAACATTTTTGACATCTGTTCCAGCTCCAGCTCCGTTTTCCGTTCCAGCTCATTGTTTTCAGCCAGTAAGGCGTTTTTTTTCGTAGAAATCTCTCAAAGTAGAAATCTACTCAAAAACCTGACAGCTGCGAATTTTCTGCGAACAATTATCTGGAACACAACTACTATTTAGGCTTCATCTATTTTCAAAAACACGTCTTCCTGAACTTCTTATTCAATGAATGTTATTCAGTTTGTTCATTGAAGGCTAGACTAGAATAGAGTGGTATAAGGCAGCGTACAGCATTGCTATACATGTGTTAATTGTCAGAGCAAGTAGAGCACCGAAGTCATTCATGATGTGACAGAGTAGCAAATTAACTACTACTTATAAATCATCATTAGACCTAACCTTAATACGGTGCATTTCAATTTCAATTTTAGAATCACAACATTTATCTTTTCTTTTGGCTTATTTAAGCTATTTAATGTACAGTTTTTAATATTTAATTCAAACAAAAGCATTCATACACATTGAAAACATCAGACTTTGACACTTCCACTCCAACTTGCTTTCCTTGCTCTACCACAAAAGCAAGTGTAGAAAATCTTGCTCTAAGGTGCTCTAGAAAAACTCAATAAACAGAAAATCCAAAACATTGAGAGCAAGGGGAAAATTCACAATACACATACAAAAACTTCCTGTTTTCTATCTCCCTGGGGTCAAATTCCCGCATCAGTGAAGGAGCAGCACGTCACTGAATTTGGTATATTTGGCAATACCGCTCACGTTAACGAGTATTCTACAATAATTTGACATTTCCTCATCAGTAATCTAACGGAATTTTATTCGATATGTTAACGGTTCACTGATGAAATTGAACTAGACGCTGCTGCAACGAAAATGTAAGAATTTTTGAATTTATTATGTTTATTTTTATTTATACCAATTTAATCTTTTTTCAGGTCGAATTTGAATTAAATATATCAACAACAAAAAAACTTACTGGCCGACTTCATGTCCCAGCACACGGATCTAGTCAAGAACGTGCTGCCTAATTGCCAGCAAGAGAAGGCTACTTCTGTAAGGCTCTGGCAGCAGTTAACGGATAAGTTGAATTCCATTGGGCCACCAATAAAGGATGCCAAAGGGTGGAGGAAGGTAGGTATATATATATGTAAATACTCCCGCACTCAATCTCTTATTTTTGTTTTAGACATTTGCCGACCAGAAATACCAATTAAAAAGCAAATTGTCTTTCAACAAAGCTTCAAAAATTAAAACTGATGGTGGTCCCTTTGAAGAAAAAATATAAACAACGGCTGACGAAGTCATTTTATCAGCCAGTGGAAGGCATAGCAGTAAAAAAAATTGGAGCTGTGAACACTGCGACTGAAGTACCTTGCATTTCAACTGCATCAAGATTTCAATTGCCTCCCACACCGACACTGACATCCGTACAGGAACTTCCGTACACAGAAGAGGACAACGAGCATTCGGTCTCAACCAGCAACCCAGCGGAATATATAGAAGAATATTCTCCTTCTCCGTCGACACTAATTAAGTATAAAAAGAAGGCTGACCTGAAACTTTCCTTATTAAAGGAAAAAATTAAAACGGAAACAAGTTTAAATGACAAAAAGACAAGTTGTTAGAGCTTGAACAACGAAATTCATGGGAATTAAGAGTTTGCAGCTGTAAGATTTACAAAAAAACTAGCCTCAGTGTAGACTGTGATGCGAACGAACCTAACAAGTTGTTCGCTAATGCCTCATCTTATAGCTCCATCGTTGGACATGATCATTGTCCTCGTACTGTTTTTACATCTGATCATTTAAATGAATTTAGTTTTGGTAGTCTATGAGAGCGACGTCATTAAAGCCGTTTTGGCAGTGAAGTCTGAGGCTATAGGTCTGAACGGCATGCATCCTAAATTTCTTAAAATTATCTTACCCCATATATTACAATTCCCAACATACATTTTCAACTCCATCTTAACCACATCCTCTTACCCCAAAATATGGAAAAGCTCGAAAATTATTCCTGTTCCCAAGAACTCTACGTCTAAAGCCGTAGATTATCGCCCTATCTCGATTTTGCCATTCATTTCGAAGGCATTTGAAAAATAATGTGTCAACAGATCAGTTCGTTTATATACGATAATAAACTGCTGTCGCCGATTCAAGCTGGCTTTAGGCAACAGCATAGTTGCGTGACAGCTCTCCTAAAAGTAGTGGATGATATTCGCGAGGAAATCGACAAAGAAAAAGTTTCCACGATGGTGATGCTTTATTTTTCAAAGGCCTTTGACTCTGTATCCCATCGCATTTTATTACAAAAACTGAGCGATAACTTCCATTTTGTAGGTACTGCTGTGGCCCTTATTGAAAATTATCTCTTCGGGAGGAATCAAGCTGTCTACATTAACTCTCAACTCTCTGACTTTCTCCCAACACATTCCAGTGTTCCACAAGGATCAATTCTTGGTCCTTTGCTTTTTTCGATATTTATCAACGATCTTCCCGATGTTGTCAAGTTTTGTAACGTAGTTATGTATGCCGACGATGTACAAATGTGCCTTAGTTACCCATTACGTATGGCTGAGGATGCTAGCTATCGACTGAATCTAGATCTGGTTAGGGTATTCAAGTGGGCCAAGAAAAATCTGTTGCGACTAAACCCGAAAAAAAGTCAAGCCATTGTCATCAGTAAAAATGCAACTGACACCTCTTGTTTTCCTAGCATAGAACTAGGTAGTTCCACGCTTCCTTATGTTAGAACGGTAAATGGTATTACTTTTAACCAAACTTTAACTTGGCAAGATCACCTGTCGTGTGCTCTCGGCAAAACATGGTGCACTTCGTGTTCTTAATATCGCTGGCGGCTGCCTTCCTGTAAAAACTAAGATAACACTTGCTAAAACACTCTTTATGCCAACTCTACTTTATGGAAGCTTAATTTTTTGCAATGTTGATAGTAGAAGTCAAAGTAAGCTTCGAGTTGCCTTCAATAATATCATACGCTTTGTCTATAGTCTTCGTCAGTTTGATCATGTCTCTCAATACACGAATACCTTATATAACATGCCCTTGCAAAGTTATCTGGATTGTATTGTATTATTATTTTTATTTAATCTAGTGCAGACAAAGGCACCTGACTACCTCTTTGAAAAACTTGTATTTCCGCAATCTCATAGAAGCAACATTCTAATTACACCTACGTATAAGTACATTGGTTCAAAGCGACAATTTTTTGTGTACGCCGTTGGTCTTTGGAACTCCTTACCTGCCGACTTAAGAAGAATGAACAGCTGCGCAAATTTAGGTGCTAAATTAATTAATTTCTATTTTCTTAATTTATTTTTTCTTTTCTAGTAATTTTTTGTGAACATTTTGTACCCATTGTTTCTCTTTCCCTAATAAAATCTTTTTTAATTTTATATCTACATATCAAAAAATCAAACAATTGTACCTTAGAACTAAGTATTCCTTAAAAAACTAAATGTTTTTATATACTTATGTTTATTAATTAATAAAATATAAATACAAATACAAAAACGCTATGTAAAGAAAAAGACTTTACCTTGTATTATTATGTTTATTTTATTTACAGTATTGAATTAATTTATGTTTAATGTTTCTATTGTTTAACTTCGTTTTGTGTTTTGTTGTTATTTTTGTAGTTTAAATAAAATTTTATTTAAACACCACTTAACATAGGTGTTTGGTTCTGTTCTCCCTTGTAGTGTTGGAAGGACTTTTGCATGGTGTATCTGTAAAAATAAGTATGTTATATTTTTTTGTTGATCCAATTTTGTGTTGTTATTGACATTTACTAGCACAACAGTCAGTGCTCCAGGTCGGTTATGCAATGAGATCTTGATTGCTCCGTGCGAAAATTATGCGGGACAACAGCTTTTGGGTTAGAGAAAAGATCATCGTAACATGTTCCCTGTGCGTGCTAGCTGACTGCTTACAAACTACAACCTTCTGGCTATGAATGACTTTCCAAGAACCCCAATAAAGACAACAACCCTTAGGAGATAACCATCAAACAAGGCAGTATGATGATAGAGAAATGAGTTATTGGCAAAATTCTGTCCGTCTGTCTGCACGGTATCGTCTTCAAATTTAGAACATACGGTTATTTTAGCATTCTTCAGAGAAATTTTGTTTGATTTTTTTTACCCAAATATTAACGATACCTTTCATATAACCTTTAAATAAATCTAGATTCTGAAATATCTAATAGGGTGCAAAAAATAGGAATAAAGATCTATTTTTTCTGCAAACATTCAAATTTAATCTTTTTGAAAAATAACCAAGAAAAATATATTTTTTTATAAATTAAAATAATTTTCATTCCATTTATTTATGTTTGTTAAATATTAGCCTATACTACTACAAAACAAATCGAAAATAAATTACACTTAAAACTACTATATATGCACAGATTTTAGGCAATATTCCTTATAGATTATTTACATGCAGTTAAATAAAAATATACGCGCACTAGTTGCATTTTCCAAAGTTATTAATGTTCTCCTTTTTCTTACCCCTTCCACCTGATTACGGTTTTTCAGGAGCAATATAATTATTATTGTAGACGTAGGGCATAACATTGGATTTAAAATCAATTTCTTGTTTCAGAATCGAACTAAGAACAAAATCAGTGGGAAGAATCTAGCATTTGGACTTCCCTTGTCTCATGAAGTCAACCAAAAGTGATAAATCTGGTGGACAGGTAATTATAATGTAATTATAGGATGTTTCAGCGCATTTCTCATTGATTTGCTTCACTACTAAGCTCCCTAGAGAACTGAAACATAAAAAAATATGCAATATTAGTCAATATATAACCAGCTTAGTGTAGCTTAATAAATTTACAGCAAGGCTTTTGTGAGGCGGTCAATGTACATAACTTCAGACAATATTATTCTTGGAGGCTTCTCCATATCAGGATATTCCATGTAGATTACGTTTTCGGGTATTTGCTCTTCAAATGGAGATATTTTTTTATCTTTTGGCACGTGAATCGTACGCTGGTTCTGATGCTTATCGTTTAACTCTTTCGCGTGCTTCCTGAGTTTTTTGTAGTTTTTACCGACCGTCATTTCAATACAATGCAAACATGTTTATTCGCTGCACTACAGTTATTCCTTAGTATTTTTAATAACACAGAATTTATTAGTTATGAGGCAACAAATTTGCTGATTATTGTTGCATGTTGTATTGAATACACACCGAAAGTAAAATAAACATTAAGCTTTAATAAAAATTATATAAAATATTTAATTACAACTCGTTAAAAACGAGTATTTGAGACTGTTACACATTCATACTGTTGTTAATAAGAACAGTCGGTCTATAAAATTAAAAATACAAAACAAAACTTACCCATCAACTAGCATGAAATCGATTCTAAACGGCGCCGCCAAATTATATTGTTGATACTTTTGGTTCTCGTACTGATGCAATCCACTTAGATTTCCTACCACAATATCACTTAGCCAAAGTGAGTTGACAATCGGAATTTGCCACTCCTTAGCTTTGCTGTATTTCTCTCCTTCAGCATAACGGCAAATCAATACAGTATTCATTGGCGACAAATAAGAAGTATATACGGCTCCTGTTTCCTCAAGCATATTCTTTTTTTTTTTTTTTTTTATAATTAACGCGCGCACAAGGGATTATGTGTTTCCCTTTTAATGTAGAACACACTGCGCGGGCATTACGAAGATAGGGAGGGGAGAGATAGGAGGTGCCGATTAACATTGGTTTTGAATGTTTGCAGATCAAAATGGCAAGGGAAAATCCCGCCGGGTAAACTATTCCAGATTCGTGTCGTTCGGCTAAAAAAAGAATCCCTATATTTCACGGTACGTCCGAAATTAGGCTCAAGGGTGAACTGATGAGCATTCCTTGCGAAACGAGTATTACGGGAGAAACTTTTAAGGGGAGGAATGCAACTGGCTACTTCGAGTGAACATTTTTTGTAAAAGAAACGATAAAATAAGGAAAGACATGAAACATTGCGTCGGTGTTCGAGTGGGGCAATTGTTTCAGCGGCAGTTCTATTACCTATCAATCTTAACGCTCGATTTTGTATTCTATCAAGCAGGTGAAGCGATGTTTGCGAAGCACCTGCCCAGAGGTGGGAGTTATACTCGAGTTTAGGGCGTATAAACGCTTTATAAATTGTAGCCAGATCAGATGGGAAAAAGTACTTCTTACACCGATACAGAAAACCTAAGCACTTTGCAGCATTCTTAGCGATCTCAAATATATGGTCGTTCCAACGGAGGTCGTCGTTGACACACATACCGAGTACTGAGAGCTTTTCGGTTTCTTCGATGTAAGTGCCATTCATGGACAATGGCATTGGGGGAATGTTTAGCTTTAACGACAGAAGACAGCATTGAGTTTTCGAAGCATTAAACTCCACACGATTTCTATTACCCCATTTGACAATGCTGTATAAATCGGAGTTTAATGAGCTTGACATACGGCACCGTTGCAATTGTACGTCCGAAGGCGAAGGACGTGAATTATCGAACGAATATGAAAAGCTGAGGGTAGAGTCGTCAGCAAAACAGTTAAGTGGATTAGAAGTAACAGACAGAAGATCATTTATAAAAATGAGGAAAAGAGTCGGAGACAGAACAGAGCCCTGGGGCACACCAGCATTTATTTTATGGGAATCAGACTTGAATCCGTCCAATACAACTTGTATTGATCGGTCCAGAAGATAGCTTCTAATCCAACGAACAAGAGTATTATCGATCCCAAAAGCACGCATTTTCGATAAGAGAGCTTCATGCCAAACTCTATCAAATGCCTTAGAGATATCAAGAGCAATAATCTTACTTTCACCAAAGCGATGTAAAGATTTGTTCCACTGTTCGGTGAGATATGCCATCAGATCACCAGTGGAACGGTTGCTGCGGAAGCCATACTGACGGTCATGGAGAAGCTTACGATCTTCGAGATATTCCTTAAGCTGACGGTTAATCAGTGTTTCCATGACCTTAGAAAGAAGGGATGTCAGTGCTATGGGTCGGTAGGAGGAGGGGGAGGATGGGTCACCTTTCTTAGGGACAGGCTGGACAAATGCTGTTTTCCATCTTCTAGGAAAGATTCCAGAAGAGTAAAACCGATGGAAAAGCTTACGCAGTGGCTTTGCCAGTGTGGAAGAACACCTCTTCAGAAGAATCGGGGGTACACCATCCGGGCCAGCGGATTTGTGTATATCGAGATCTTTGAGAACTCTTGCTACTGTACGAGTGCGGAAAAAAATGTGTCCCATGGAAAAATTTACATTCTCAAGTACAGGAGGGGCAACGTTGCTTTGAGGCAGCGTGGAGCTGGCAGCGAAATGGGCGGCGAGCAAGTTTGCCTTCTCTGAAGAGTAAACAATTGGTTTGTTATTGTCGATGAGCGTTGGAACCGAAGATGTCGAGGAGTTTTTTATATTTTTTACAAATGACCAAAAATTTTTACTGCCTTTGGGACACTGCAGAATTTTTTGCCGTAATTTTTGGTCATGCAAAAATTTGGTTCTTTCTATAACGGAGTTGCATGAGTTCCTTGCTTGTTTGTGCTTTTTCCGATTTTCCTCTGTAGGGTTGGCTTTGTAAGATCGGAAACTTACTTCTTTGAGCCTGATAGCTTCTTTACACTCAGAATTAAACCAAGACTTTTCTTTAGGTTTGATGCTTTTTACTCTGTTAGGAATAAAAGCACGCATCCCTAGAAGAATCACATTTGTGATCATTTCAGCACTGGCATCAATGTCACTATCGAGGAAGCATAGTGACCAGTTAAAGTTACGGAAAAAGAAATTCAGGCCGTCCCAGTTGGCTTTCTCGTATTGCCAAACGGTCCTATTGGGAAGTTTTTCTTTAACTGGATGGGTGGGGGATGAGAAATTAGCTGAAATGATACAATGGTCTGAAGTGCCAAATGGAGAAGTTACACTAATGGTATATTTATCAGGGTGAGAAGTAAGAAACAAGTCAAGAGTATGGGCTGCTTGCCCAGCAACATCCGGTATACGCGTTGGCACATCGATCAGTTGGGTAAGGTGATGTAACCCGGCAAAGAGCTCGACATACCTTCCTTCGGGTGTTGTCTGACCAGAATAGCGGAGCCAGTTGGAATTGTGTACATTGAAATCGCCCGCAATAACGATTTCAGTGCGAGGACAAAGGGAAACAATTTTCGAGATGGAATCAGACAGTGCATCAAATTCGTTACAAGTCGAATTACTGTCAAGATTTGGACTCCTGTAAATAAAACAATAATGAATGACATGCTTGCGGACAGTGAATTTGAGCCATAAGAAGTTAAAGTCCGTGTTGGAACATTGCCCATATTGGGGAAGGCTCTGGCAAGCAATATCATTCCTAACATAGACCATGAGACCATGATGAGAAAAGAGTAATGGCACCAAGCTATACCCATGTAGAGCAAATTCTGATAAATCAGTATTTGCTCCAACCTGAGTTTCACTTAATGCCAAAACAGCTGGCCTGTGTTGAACAGTGTAGACGTACACGTGAAAGAAATTCTTTCTTAAACCACGAACATTTGAATACACGACACAAAAATCACTTACCATTTAAAAATACTTACATACAAAACACAACTCTGATTAAGTTGAACTGCGCAGTGAAAATCAAAATTAACTTCTGTAATTCTGAAGTCGAAATTCATCTTCTTCCTCAAAACCACTGACAGTGATTATGTGCTTATCCAATGGTTTTTGTATTCCATATATGCTAGGGAATGGAAGATGAAGACTGTGCCATGGCGGTTGCATTTGTTTTTTGTTTTAAATTCGTGGAGCTAGTAAAGGTTAGTATTTGAAAACACCATAAGATGGAATGAAAAATGATTGAGTACATACTAATTTTTGTATCCTACTTACCAGTTCTCAAAACTTGTCTTGCTCCTTGTTGCTACAACCACTGCATTTGTTGTTGGTTGTTCAGTCCAGCTGGCATTTGGCTTTGGACTATAATATGTGAAGTACCGGCTGGACGAGGAGCACTAACGTTATTTGCTACAACGTTTGGGGCTCCGAGCCTTGGTTGATAAGCAACTGACTGCTTATTGGCTCATTGGCCCGTCGAATATATTGAGGATTGTGTTGCTCCTGGATTCGTTGTTTGGCGGTCTGATTGAACTTGCAACACTTGCTGTTACTGCAGTTGTTGGGAATTTAGGGGACTTTGTGAATTCCAATGCTGTTGTTGTTGCTGCTGTGCCGATTATTGCTGAATAATAATCTGCTGTTGAGGTGATTGCGGAGGTGGCGTCTGCTGTATTTGCTGTTGGTTGATTATTGATGATGCTGCTGAATAAGAACGGTTTGCGATTATGGTGTCACCTGAGTTTGAATGATTTGTGGTGTCGATTGTTGTTGCTGAGGTGGAAGAGTAACCTGGTGTTGGCCAATTAAAGGATCTACTTGCTGTTGTAATAATTGCTGTTGCAGCTGAAGTTGCTTATGTTGTTGTTGCTGTAAAATAATTTTATTCTGTATGGCAATAGTTTGACTTTGATTAGTAAGAACTTGTTGCTGCACAGCGGATTGGATTTGTTGAGGCGATTGTGGAATTTGTTGTGGTGGACTCTGTAGTATTGTCTGTTGACTAGTGGTTGAGTTTGGTTGAGTTGCTGATTTATGATTATCTGTTGCTGTTGAGGTATTGTTTTGCTGTTGTTGTTGGGTTCGATGTGGGGAGATATGATTATGACTTGTTGCTGTAATTGCTGTTGCTGTTGCATGAAGTTACTTTGTGAAATTTCAGTCCGCCCACAGTCACATATTCTGAAGTCGAAATTCATCCAAAGTTGTTAGGGAAAACTAAAATTGTAGGATAGAAGTGTAATTAAAAAACACATACACATACCACATAACATAGATAAATTACCTCTCTATCAACCGATAAGCCAATCCGTTGAAAGCCTTTGATGTGATAATGTCCACAACTGGAATAGAAATAGATTTGCAAAAAAATTTAATATTTATGATTTTTGCATGTGATTGTGTATGTGTACCACATTTGTATTTGTATTTGTATTTATTTCATATGAATCTTGTTTACACGTAGATAAAATAATATCTTTTAGCTGTGAAATAATATAAACAAGGTTAAATTTAAATTAAATTCAGGTTTAAAAAGTAGTAGACATTTACTTATTTATTAATTATTTATTTATACTATTTATTTACTTATTATTTACTTGAAACTTAATTATGATCTTAAGTACTATTTTATTAATTCCAGAATTCAATTATTTAGTTGTGCTTAACAGCGCTTATGTGCAATAATGTTGTTTAAGTTTATCCTGAAAATCTCTAATGCTTGAAGATCTTCTGATATAGATTGGAAGGGAATTCCAAAGTCTTATGGCGTATACAAAGAACTGTTTTTGAATAACAGTGTAGTTCGAAGTCGGCGTAACAAAACTTCTGCTTCTATTAGAAGATGAAAGTTGAATTCTTTGAAAAAGGTATTCAGGTACTTTATTGTCTTTTAGATTGAATAGAAGAGTTAAAGTTTTAAATTCGAGATATTTTTGTAATTCCATTCCAAGGAAGGCTTTAATATAGCCAGAAATGTGTTCTCTTCTACCAAGATTATAAGCGAACCTTACTGTGCTATTGATAGCAACTTTCAGCTTACGTAAGGAGTAACTATCTAAGTCACAAAAAACAGGGTAGGCATACAAAATAATTGGCAATAAAAGTAACTTAACCAGCATTACCTTAGTCTTAAAAGGAAGACAGTTTCCAATTTGTTACAAAGCTCGAAGGGATTCGTAGATCTTGGAAACTGTTTCAACTATATGATTTCCCCAGGTAAGATTTTGGTTAAATGTAATACCAAGATTTTGTACACTAGTGAAGTAGGGTAGCACTAATCCTTCTAAGAAAAGCTGTGGTAAGCTTTGAGCATCAATGTTCGAGCGACCAATTAATATGGCTGACTTTTATTGGAGTTTAACATAAGCTTATTCTTTTTTGACCAAGAGGCTATCAAGATAAGGTCTTCATTAATTCGCTCCGTGGCATCTTCGACTTGATCTATCAGTAAGCTAAAGTGCATCTGTATGTCATCAGCATAAATATGGACTTTACAGCATTTTAAGACTGAGGGAATGTCATTATTGAAAGGCTTTAGTTTCAAGGAAATTAGAAATTTTTGGTTGCAGTAAACAGCTTGTGACCGACCTACCAAGTAACTTTCCATTAGTTTAATATCTGTAGAGTCAAAACCGAAGTAGTTTTTCAGCTTAAGAATGAGAATTTCATGAGGTACTGTATCGAAGGCTTTTGTGAAATCGAGCAAAACAAGTGATGTTACATGATTTTCATTAATTTCCTTTCGAATGTCATCCACCAAGTTTAAGAGCGCCGTAGTACAACTGTGCTTTGGTCTGAATCCAGATTGCCATGGTGAAAAAAGGTTAAACTCATTGAGGTATGACTGTACTTGTTTGCTCATAAGTTTTTCAAAAACCTTTGAGAGAAAAGGCAGAATCGATATAGGAGGATAGGATTTGTTTCCAGAGACATTCCTTTTAAGGACAGGTATGATTTTGAAAATCTTCCAGGCATATGTAGAGTAGGTTAAAATGTTATTAAAAATGTATGTAATTTCGGAAAGCACCATATGAATAATAATTTTCAAAAACTTTGGCTGCATTCCATCTACTCCGATCGCATTTGATTTAATTCCAGTAACTGCCTTGAAAACTTCATATTCAGAAACTCTTTGGAAGCTTAAATCTCTAGAGATTAATGGTATACGTGATTCTTCTACAATGTAAGGTATGTCATCAGTAAGTTCTCCTTCATGAGAGGCAATTGAAATGGAAGTAAACTCTCTGTTTAACTCATCTGGACTCGTTTCACAGGCATCTCCATTATCTGTCTTCTTATTGCAAGCTCCTAAAGCTTTAATATTCTTCCAAGTTTTTGAGATATTTAGATCAGGCCTAAACTTAGAATTAAAAAACCTGATCTTTGATTTTCTAATTACTTTTTTAGCAATATTCCTTACAATCTTATAAGCATCAAAAAACTGACATTCTAAACCTTTTCCATCTCTTATACGCGTTGTCCCTTTCCTTAAGAAGATGTTGGATCCTAGAGGTCATCCATTCAGTATTTTTATTTGGGAGGGTAAAAGATTTAAGTGGAACATACTGTTGAAAGAGATAATTTATTTGTTGGGTAAAATAGTCAACCTGTTCATCAATCGATGGCATCAGACGATTACCGGTTTTTTAAAATTGATTCTAAAGTCAAAAGTACAAAAAAGTAATAGGAAATGTAGACATAATATTTTTAACTTTTACCATTAAAGATGGTTCATTGTAAAGTCAGTCAGCTTTAGATAAAGTTATATGTAGGTTAACCAAAAGCATCTGAAAATTAAACTTTACTTACTTTATATAAGGGAATTTTTAATGTAATTTCTAATTCTTTCTGCTACTCTATTTGCGCGGCCCTTTCCATTTTCAATAGGCTCTCCAATAGCACTATTTTCCTCGGAATGGAAGTCACCAAAAGGAACTTTGAAATCGATGCAAATATTGTGTAGGGCACAGCACACGTTTCCAAACGTGGCATGCTTTTCGGGGCTATATCTCCCTCTTTTGTTGTAAATAAGGATTCTCCACCATCCCTTGAGAACTCCTATTGCCCTTTCGACACTACTTATTGCTTTGTAGTGAACCTCATTGAAAAACCCCTCACTGGAATCCTGTGGATTCCTATATGGAGTGATGCACCAAGGCTCCAAAGAATATCCAGAATCACCTAGAAAATTTGTAAGAAATTATAGCAACAAAGGACTTAAAATATAGTATATAAATTACCAAGAAGCCAAAAGTTTTCATTGTTGGTAGGGTCAAATTTGTTTTCTAAAAACCTTCTTTCCTCTGAATGCCTCCAAACAAAGGAGTCATGAGCAGCTCCACCATAACTAGAATCCACGGCAAGGATTCTGTACTCATGATTGCAAATCTAAAAATATGATTATATAATGTAATTGTATATTTTATCAATTGTTAGTTCAATTTTACTTACTATCATTGAATTTAGACTGTGATATCCCTTCCTATTAAAGAACATATGTTCATTCTGGCTTGGTTTCTGCAATCCAAAGTGGGTGCCATCAACACAAATCCAAAATAGACATTAGGCATCTTTGCTTAGTCTAAATCTTTTAGTGAAACTTTAAAGAGAAAACGTTTCTATTTATGAATGTATGAGGTAAAGTTTGTTGGTACTTACGCAGAATTTTGCAATGACAACGGATTGCTTTTCTCTCTTAAAAGCCTGCGCTCAATAGCTTCGTGCATTTCTCCTTTTAATGAATATGAATTGAATTAAATATTAAAACTATTTATAAAATTCTCACCTTCTGAATGGCTGGATAATAAAAAAAATCCATTTAAAAATTGTTTCCGTAAAAAGTCTTCAAATGTTTGTCTTCGCAGCTGAGAAAACGAAAGAAAAACTATGTATAAGGCAGCAACCTTCCTACAAATTTGCTGAATATTTCGGCAATTTAAAGTTGATTTTATTTAGGTTTTTAAGGATTTTTATGTTTAAATAATTTATTTTCGTTAAGTTTTTTCTTTGTGATATGGAGTCTTTATACTTATTTTTTTTTGTTTTTGTTTTTGAATATTTTATTTTTGTTAATTTTGTTTTTTTTTGTTTCAAGAATCTCATATTTTATTATTATTCTAATAAAACTGAATATATTAATTGAAATTGTGTTTTTAATTCTTAAAATCAATCCTTGGTGCAATTAGCACCCTCCTGGTGCATTGTGCACACACCATTGGTGCAAATTGTTTCCCTTTGTCCTCGCACTGAAATCGTTATTGCGGGCGATTTCAATGTACACAATTCCAACTGGCTCCGCTATTCTGGTCAGACAATACCCGAAGGAAGGTATGTCGAGCTCTTTGCCGGGTTACATCACCTTACCCAACTGATCGATGTGCCAACGCGTATACCGGATGTTGCTGGGCAAGCCACCCATACTCTTGAATTGTTTCTTACTTCTCACCCTGATAAATATACCATTAGTGTAACTTCTCCATTTGGCACTTCAGACCATTGTATCATTTCAGCTAATTTCTCATCCCCCACCCATCCAGTTAAAGAAAAACTTCCCACCAGGACCGTTTGGCAATACGAGAAAGCCAACTGGGACGGCCTGAATTTCTTTTTCCGAAACTTTAACTGGTCACTATGCTTCCTCGATAGTAACATTGATGCCAGTGCTGAAATGATCACAAATGTGATTCTTCTAGGGATGCGTGCTTTTATTCCTAACAGAGTAAAAAGCATCAAACCTAAAGAAAAGTCTTGGTTTAATTCTGAGTGTAAAGAAGCTATCAGGCTCAAAGAAGTAAGTTTCCGATCTTACAAAGCCAACCCTACAGAGGAAAATCGGAAAAAGCACAAACAAGCAAGGAACTCATGCAACTCCGTTATAGAAAGAACCAAATTTTTGCATGACCAAAAATTACGGCAAAAAATTCTGCAGCGTCCCAAAGGCAGTAAAAATTTTTGGTCATTTGTAAAAAATATAAAAAACTCCTCGACATCTTCGGTTCCAACGCTCATCGACAATAACAAACCAATTGTTTACTCTTCAGAGAAGGCAAACTTGCTCGCCGCCCATTTCGCTGCCAGCTCCACGCTGCCTCAAAGCAACGTTGCCCCTCCTGTACTTGAGAATGTAAATTTTTCCATGGGACACATTTTTTTCCGCACTCGTGCAGTAGCAAGAGTTCTCAAAGATCTCGATATACACAAATCCGCTGGCCCGGATGGTATACCCCCGATTCTTCTGAAGAGGTGTTCTTCCACACTGGCAAAGCCACTGCGTAAGCTTTTCCATCGCTCCTACTCTTCTGGAATCTTTCCTAGAAGATGGAAAACAGCATTTGTCCAGCCTGTCCCTAAGAATGGTGACCCATCCTCCCCCTCCTCCTACCGACCCATAGCACTGACATCCCTTCTTTCTAAGGTCATGGAAACACTGATTAACCGTCAGCTTAAGGAATATCTCGAAGATCGTAAGCTTCTCCATGACCGTCAGTATGGCTTCCGCAGCAACCGTTCCACTGGTGATCTGATGGCATATCTCACCGAACAGTGGAACAAATCTTTACATCGCTTTGGTGAAAGTAAGATTATTGCTCTTGATATCTCCAAGGCATTTGATAGAGTTTGGCATGAAGCTCTCTTATCGAAAATGCGTGCTTTTGGGATCGATAATACTCTTGTTCGTTGGATTAGAAGCTATCTTCTGGACGGATCAATACAAGTTGTATTGGACGGATTCAAGTCTGATTCCCATAAAATAAATGCTGGTGTGCCCCAGGGCTCTGTTCTGTCTCCGACTCTTTTCCTCATTTTTATAAATGATCTTCTGTCTGTTACTTCTAATCCACTTAACTGTTTTGCTGACGACTCTACCCTCAGCTTTTCATATTCGTTCGATAATTCACGTCCTTCGCCTTCGGACGTACAATTGCAACGGTGCCGTATGTCAAGCTCATTAAACTCCGATTTATACAGCATTGTCAAATGGGGTAATAGAAATCGTGTGGAGTTTAATGCTTCGAAAACTCAATGCTGTCTTCTGTCGTTAAAGCTAAACATTCCCCCAATGCCATTGTCCATGAATGGCACTTACATCGAAGAAACCGAAAAGCTCTCAGTACTCGGTATGTGTGTCAACGACGACCTCCGTTGGAACGACCATATATTTGAGATCGCTAAGAATGCTGCAAAGTGCTTAGGTTTTCTGTATCGTTGTAAGAAGTACTTTTCCCCATCTGATCTGGCTACAATTTATAAAGCGTTTATACGCCCTAAACTCGAGTATAACTCCCACCTCTGGGCAGGTGCTTCGCAAACATCGCTTCACCTGCTTGATAGAATACAAAATCGAGCG
The DNA here is from genome assembly GCA_963971375.1 of Platycheirus rosarum. Taxonomy (NCBI): domain Eukaryota; kingdom Metazoa; phylum Arthropoda; class Insecta; order Diptera; family Syrphidae; genus Platycheirus; species Platycheirus rosarum. Next base: position 76,065,861 of record OZ020510.1, read on the forward strand.
TTAAGATTGATAGGTAATAGAACTGCCGCTGAAACAATTGCCCCACTCGAACACCGACGCAATGTTTCATGTCTTTCCTTATTTTATCGTTTCTTTTACAAAAAATGTTCACTCGAAGTAGCCAGTTGCATTCCTCCCCTTAAAAGTTTCTCCCGTAATACTCGTTTCGCAAGGAATGCTCATCAGTTCACCCTTGAGCCTAATTTCGGACGTACCGTGAAATATAGGGATTCTTTTTTTAGCCGAACGACACGAATCTGGAATAGTTTACCCGGCGGGATTTTCCCTTGCCATTTTGATCTGCAAACATTCAAAACCAATGTTAATCGGCACCTCCTATCTCTCCCCTCCCTATCTTCGTAATGCCCGCGCAGTGTGTTCTACATTAAAAGGGAAACACATAATCCCTTGTGCGCGCGTTAATTATAAAAAAAAAAAAAATTTAGTACTTACCATACTGCACCATGCACCATTTGGCATTTTTCAAAAAATGTATGCTAACTTTTAGAAGATAGGTGCTATCAAAAATTTAAGTTTGTGCGTATCTAACTAAATAACCCATCGAATGGATATCAAAAAACCGAGCACAAGTAAAATTATTTTGAAAGAGTTATAATCATTTGAAAAAAGGGTGGTGCATCTATGACCACGTCACCCTACAGAATTAGAATATCTCTATAAGTGAATATAAGCTGCTACTTTCTATAGAAACAGCAAAAAAACTGCACATTTTAAACAAAAATTGTTTGATAAAGATTGTCTAAATGCAAGGAAAAGATCCTTTGCTTTGCTTAAGAAAGTCAGAAACTAACAAAATTTAATGAAACTGTTTCCAAAGAATATCTGTCAGCTAACAAAACTTACAAAGAGTTTTGTAGATCCAAACGCCAGGAGTACTATAGAATAGTAGCGCTCGAGCTTTCAAATATTAAAGACAGTAAAAGTTTCTGGACAACATAAAACAACTTAAAGGGTGTAAGTTAATTTATGGTGCAAATTTAAAAGCCTCTAATCTTGGAGAACCCTTAATAATAGTGCACACACTTGACTGCCAAATTACTTTATCTAAAAAAAAAACTGCACTGTATAATCCGGAAAACAACAAAGCACCAGGTCCAGACAGAATCTGCAACGAGTTCTATAAAAACGAACCTTTGGACTTTTTGAGTTATTAACAAATCAGAGCAGGTTTGTACCCGTTTGTTCAGATAGTTCTTCTAAGTCCTGGAAGAAATAACTTCCTAGAATTTCATATCTTAAGCGGCATAGTGCTGGGCAGTGACAGAGAAAATGAGGAGTTTCCTCATGCACATCTATGTCACCACAACCTCTGCACAAGTCGTCCGTGCTGAGCTTCAATTTCTTTTTGTGGTAACCCAGCATGTTACGCCCGGTCAGTATGCTCACAAGAAATCATAGCGACTTCTTGTTGAGCTGTAGAATATTTTCTGTTCTTTGTTTATTAAAGTATGGCCATAGTTTCCTGGTTACGACACAGGAGTCAAGCGAGTTCCATCTCTCGTTAGCTGCGGCGAGTACCTTATTCCCTATCGTCTGTTTAATGTTACAGGTTGGAATCTGTACCGTTGTGTCAGCTAGGTTAAGTTCTAGGGATGATCCCTTTCCTGCCAGCTCATCAGCTCCTTTGTTTCCTTGCACACCACTGGAACCAGGAACCCAACAGTCTTATATTATGCTGCGCGCCAAAAACTTTTAGCTCTACGCGGCAAGCTACAAACGGTGTGGTTTATCCTCTGTTGTGTCCGTTGCTGGTTCTCTCGTAGAACGGGGCTCCATCGTTGTTCATAATATCCTCGAATAGGTGGTCTGTGATGGCTCGAATGTCCTCCAAGTTCCTCAAAATATTTTTGGAGAGCTGTATCATGAACTGACTTATTGGGATCAGTTTGGTGTCTTAATATAGCTTCTTGTTTGGGACATATTTTCTTGTAATGCGGTTTCGGTGTAGACCGGTACAGCTACGGAGTATCTTTCTTTGGAAAACTTCGATCTTCTTCATATATGTTGGTGATATGGTGAACCAAATAGGACAAGAGTACGTCAGAACTGGACGGATCAGCTGTTTATAGATGAGGAGCTTAGTATTAGACCGTTTCTTCTCCTAAGAAGCGGGTGGACCAGATGTAGGGAGAAGTTAGCTCTATTAAGCAAAAATGAAGCTTGCTTGTTGAATTTGAAGCGGTTAGTGAAATTCACTCCAAGGTATTTTGTAGTTGTGAACTCAAAAGTACATTTGAAACGTTTTGTAAAGGATTCGTATTTGAAGAATTTTAATTACCTATTTTAAACCAAAAAATTTCTTGGGGGAGAAAATGTGAATTCTGCCAAACTCAAAAGTACATTTGAAATTTGACGTTTTGTAAAGGATTCGTATTTGAAGAATTTTAAATTAAAAAAAAATGTAAAGTTAAATCCAAAGTAAATAATAAAATGACATTACAATGGCCTTATAAAATGGTTTCCATCACAATTTTTATTTCATCTGCACTTATTTGATCTATTTCGTTAAGTTAAATTCTAATTTTTTGACGTTTAAAAAGTTTCCCTAATTTCCTCCACAAAGCGTTCTTTTACTTTTGAGCGAATTTATTATTTTCTAAGAGATTTCATCCCCACTTTTCAAAGTTTGACAGTTTTCCTAAAACACAACTACAAAAACTTCACAAAACGTCAAATTTCAATTGTATTTTTGAGTTTGACAGAATTCATATTTCTCCACCAAGAAATTTTTTAGTGTAAAATAGGGAATCAAGGGGAAATGTTTTTCTCTTTCGCAACATCTCTCTTCTCACGAAAACTCTCTAAAATGTAAGTATTTACTGGCTGAACACAATGACGACGGAACTGGAATACGCATACGGAACTGCAAACATTGAATACACGCGAACTGTATTTTGCAAACACAATGGTACGTTACTGCATACGGAACTGCAATACGCATACGGAAAGGTTGGTTAACTTTTAACTTTTACGTACAGTAAATTTGACATTTTATCTGATGCAGAGAGAAATCATGAAAGAGAGAACAATCTTTCGTACGTCTGTCCCTCCCAAACCGTTTTATTTAGTATATATGAAATAACACCAGATAATTCCATTCTTCTTAATGATATTTCAATTCGTTGTATAAGAGTTTCTTCTCTTTTTTATCATTTGTTTTTGGTATTCCACCCATTTTTTTAATTTAAATGTCAAAGTTACTGTACGTGCATTGTGTTCCGATTGAAATTGGTACGTACGACAAATTTGACAGCTGGTCCGTACTCCGGCTCCGTAATGCAGTTCCGTTTTTGCATTGTGTTCAGCCAGTTAAGTAAACGAACAACTTTCCTGTAAAATAGGGGGCGTTCGGTATCTCATAGCTTCGAAATGGAAGTAGCTTGTTGTTGCTGTAATACGTGTAAAAAGACAGCTGATCAACAGCTGATGACCATAACAAAAAACGAAACATATGACTTCCAAATCGAAGCACAAGTAGCGATTAATTTCTGGTATACTTAGCTATCGTAGTGAACAGCTGACTACGAAATCAGCTGTCTTGTCAAAGTTGTTTCTGAAGTTGTGCTGTCTGGTGTCTAGTGTTTTATTGTGCATTTGTGTATTTCTAAGTAATAGAGCGAAAATGCACATTTTAATCATATACAAAAATATTCAATATGAAATTGAGGACAGCGAGGATATCTGTATCAAAATAATATCAGGTAACTTGTATTTGTTTAAAAATTGTTTCCATATGTACCTACATATATATTTTTTCTTTGAATAAGATGTGTCCTTTGCGGAACAATATTTGCTCCTGAGTGGTGCTTCATTTTTCATTAGCCCAGGGAACATTGCTGGCAGAGTTCAATCCAGAAGCAAATCATTTGTTATGAAGAAGGTTGCTCTTTCTATTTTCAATGATATAAAAGCTCCGAGCATATTATTGTTCTTAAATTATGTATCTACGTACCTAATATATCATCTTCCTCTTCTAAATCGGTTGAAACATTCGTGGTTCTTAATTCCTGATTCATTGTAAATCTTTATTTTATATTTTTGCTTAATTTGAAAAATAATATTCAATTTCCATTCACTTTGAGCTGAAACATAAAAGTAAACAATTAGTTTTTTTCCTTTTTTGACTTTTGACAGAAATGGTTACAAAGATATTGGGTTTTATGCGTTCACAAACGCACAGTATATTTCAATAGCATTATAACACAAAGCTATACGACACCGAACGCCCCCATTGTGCAAAATAGTCTGTTTTAGGGAGTAGACGAACAGAACTACTGGTTGAGTGGTTGACTATCTCAACAAACAAATCACAACTTAAAATTAATGAAAGAAATATTTAAGAAATGGAAAATATTGATTTATTAGATTTATTAGCTTATAATTCTGATAAGTTATTAAGCGAATTTGCAAGCAGCAAAGACCATGAACAAGAGCAAATTATTTCTGATTATCTAGTCAAAGCTAGCCAAATCAAAACTAAACCTCTTGATGATTTTCGACAAGGTATCTTGGAAAATTTTGTTTTTTAATTCATTAATAAGCTTTCTCTAAACTTTAGATTTGGAATGGTTTAATATTGACCATCCATTAAAAATGGCGGAACTTAAAGGAAAAATTGTGATACTCGATTTCTTCACATATTGCTGTATTAACTGTGTACACATGCTGTCAGATTTAAAGTCTATTGAAAGTTCTTTTCCCGTGGAGAGTGGGGTTGTCATTATAGGCGTGCATAGTGCTAAATTTGAAAATGAAAAAGATTCTTCTAATTTGCTATCCGCAATACAGCGCTATAATATAACTCATCCAGTTGTAAATGATTTTAGTTCAAACATGTGGACGAATTTGAAGATCAAATGTTGGCCAACTTTGTTTATAATATCGCCAAATGGTTGCCCACTTCTGGTTTTAATGGGTGAAGGGCATGCAAAGTTGTTAAAAGAGTTTGTTGCCTCTTCCATATGTTATTATGGTACCTATGAGGGTTTTAATGTGCTCCCTCTTTCTCAAAATAAGTCGACAAATTCGCTTCGTGCCTCAAACTTGAAGTTTCCTGGTAAAATATGTTGTCGCTTTCAGACCGATCTTCAATACGAATTGATTGCAATGACTGATTCAGGAAATAACCGAATCTTAGTCCTGAATCGAAGTGGGCACGTTTTAGAAAAAATTGGTGGATTTGATAGTGGATTTGTTGATGGTGACTTTAACACGGTTAGATTTAACTCGCCCCAGGGAATTGCTTTTATTAACAATGACGAGTTGGTTGTTGCAGATACTAATAACCATGCTCTAAGGAAAATATGTTTAAGAAAAAGATTCGTTTCAACAATTGCTGGCACTGGGACGCATGGAAATGACAAAGTTGGTGGATCTGTAGGAACACAGCAAAACCTTTCGTCTCCATGGGACGTCGTTACATATCGCACACGAGATATGGACATGTCATTTCACGCGGATGAGAGAAATGTTCACGAAAAAAATGTGGTTCTAATAGCTATGGCTGGAACACACCAAATATGGGGATTATTTTTAGATAATATAATATGGTGGAAGTTTAAAAAATATGAACTCTTAACGTGTGCTGCCTTAATTGGCAATGGATCGGAGGAGAATCGTAACAATTCATATCCCCAAAATGCCGCCTTTGCACAACCATCTGGACTGTCTATAATAAATGATATGCTGTTCATTGCAGATAGTGAGAGTTCAAGCATAAGGAAGGTGTCTATGATAGATGGAAAAGTAACTGCTGTTGTCGGAGGAGACAGAAACCCGCTTGTAAGATTTGTTTGATTTTTTTAAAGAAATTTAAATGTGAATAGGGAATGTATGAAAACACCTGATTAATTTGTAGGTAAAACCTATAATACTACCAAGAGGTAGCACTTAGTTTAGTGAGAAAGCCGTAACATCGCTGCAATAGCTGTTTGTGTGAACATGATATATAAAGCTTAAACCAATTAACTTGGCCAGCGATCGTTTGCACAGAGAGAGGATTTAAGAGAACACAAATGTACGGTCGAGTTCATAAATGTAATACTTCAGCAACACTGTTAAATTCACGCTTCATTTCTCCAGGCCAATACCTACCGTTCATTGGAAAGATATTTAACTTTTTTACAAGTCTTGATGTTTGCTCTCAAAGTTGATTTCATTATTTTTTACCGAAAATTTACACAGAAAGTACCATATTTTTAAATTTGTATTTTGCAGAGATGCTGTTTGTTTGCATTTAAGAAATCGGGGTACATTGCCAGAGTTGAAATACTTTTTTTTTGAAAACTGCACAATAGGGCATTATCATACCTCATGTAAAGAAAGCCCATCGCTGGAACGTGATTTTGTGTATCTTTCAAAATTATTGAGATGAACAAAGAAATTTGAAGAGAGCTGCGCAGTAGGATGGCCTTGTGAATTGGTTAAAGCTATACATTTGTTTTTGGTGATTAGAATGAAAGATGATGAAGAAAGAGTAGATTGTATTGCATTATATCTATTTTCTTGGACCTAAAGCGTGCTAGTTAAAGCGCAGCTCGCTATTACTCAGCTTCGAAATGGAAGTAGCTTGTTGTTGCTGTAATACGTGTAAAAAGACAGCTGATCAACAGCTGATGACCATAACAAAAAACGAAACATATGACTTCCAAATCGAAGCACAAGTAGCGATTAATTTCTGGTATACTTAGCTATCGCAGTGAACAGCTGACTACGAAATCAGCTGTCTTGTCAAAGTTGTTTCTGAAGTTGTGCTGTCTGGTGTCTAGTGTTTTATTGTGCATTTGTGTATTTCTAAGTAATAGAGCGAAAATGCACATTTTAATCATATACAAAAATATTCAATATGAAATTGAGGACAGCGAGGATATCTGTATCAAAATAATATCAGGTAACTTGTATTTGTTTAAAAATTGTTTCCATATGTACCTACATATATATTTTTTCTTTGAATAAGATGTGTCCTTTGCGGAACAATATTTGCTCCTGAGTGGTGCTTCATTTTTCATTAGCCCAGGGAACATTGCTGGCAGAGTTCAATCCAGAAGCAAATCATTTATTATGAAGAAGGTTGCTCTTTCTATTTTCAATGATATAAAAGCTCCGAGCATATTATTGTTCTTAAATTATGTATCTACGTACCTAATATATCATCTTCCTCTTCTAAATCGGTTGAAACATTCGTGGTTCTTAATTCCTGATTCATTGTAAATCTTTATTTTATGTTTGCTTAATTTGAAAAATAATATTCAATTTCCATTCACTTTGAGCTGAAACATAAAAGTAAACAATTAGTTTTTTTCCCTTTTTGACTTTTGACAGAAATGGTTACAAAGATATTGGGTTTTATGCGTTCACAAACGCACAGTATATTTCAATAGCATTATAACACAAAGCTATACGGCACCGAAAGCCCCCATTGTGCAAAATAGTCTGTTTTAGGGAGTAGACGAACAGAACTACTGGTTGAGTGGTTGACTATCTCAACAAACAAATCAAAGAAAGAAATATTTAAGAAATGGAAAATATTGATTTATTAGATTTATTAGCTTATAATCCTGATAAGTTATTGAGCGAATTTGCAAGCAGCAAAGACCATGAACAAGAGCAAATTATTTCTGATTATCTAGTCAAAGCTAGCCAAATCAAAACTAAACCTCTTGATGATTTTCGACAAGGTATCTTGGAAAATTTTGTTTTTTAATTCATTAATAAGCTTTCTCTAAACTTTAGATTTGGAATGGTTTAATATTGACCATCCATTAAAAATGGCGGAACTTAAAGGAAAAATTGTGATACTCGATTTCTTCACATATTGCTGTATTAACTGTGTACACATGCTGTCAGATTTAAAGTCTATTGAAAGTTCTTTTCCCGTGGAGAGTGGGGTTGTCATTATAGGCGTGCATAGTGCTAAATTTGAAAATGAAAAAGATTCTTCTAATTTGCTATCCGCAATACAGCGCTATAATATAACTCATCCAGTTGTAAATGATTTTAGTTCAAACATGTGGACGAATTTGAAGATCAAATGTTGGCCAACTTTGTTTATAATATCGCCAAATGGTTGCCCACTTCTGGTTTTAATGGGTGAAGGGCATGCAAAGTTGTTAAAAGAGTTTGTTGCCTCTTCCATATGTTATTATGGTACCTATGAGGGTTTTAATGTGCTCCCTCTTTCTCAAAATAAGTCGACAAATTCGCTTCGTGCCTCAAACTTGAAGTTTCCTGGTAAAATATGTTGTCGCTTTCAGACCGATCTTCAATACGAATTGATTGCAATGACTGATTCAGGAAATAACCGAATCTTAGTCCTGAATCGAAGTGGGCACGTTTTAGAAAAAATTGGTGGATTTGATAGTGGATTTGTTGATGGTGACTTTAACACGGTTAGATTTAACTCGCCCCAGGGAATTGCTTTTATTAACAATGACGAGTTGGTTGTTGCAGATACTAATAACCATGCTCTAAGGAAAATATGTTTAAGAAAAAGATTCGTTTCAACAATTGCTGGCACTGGGACGCATGGAAATGACAAAGTTGGTGGATCTGTAGGAACACAGCAAAACCTTTCGTCTCCATGGGACGTCGTTACATATCGCACACGAGATATGGACATGTCATTTCACGCGGATGAGAGAAATGTTCACGAAAAAAATGTGGTTCTAATAGCTATGGCTGGAACACACCAAATATGGGGATTATTTTTAGATAATATAATATGGTGGAAGTTTAAAAAATATGAACTCTTAACGTGTGCTGCCTTAATTGGCAATGGATCGGAGGAGAATCGTAACAATTCATATCCCCAAAATGCCGCCTTTGCACAACCATCTGGACTGTCTATAATAAATGATATGCTGTTCATTGCAGATAGTGAGAGTTCAAGCATAAGGAAGGTGTCTATGATAGATGGAAAAGTAACTGCTGTTGTCGGAGGAGACAGAAACCCGCTTGTAAGATTTGTTTGATTTTTTTAAAGAAATTTAAATGTGAATAGGGAATGTATGAAAACACCTGATTAATTTGTAGGTAAAACCTATAATACTACCAAGAGGTAGCACTTAGTTTAGTGAGAAAGCCGTAACATCGCTGCAATAGCTGTTTGTGTGAACATGATATATAAAGCTTAAACCAATTAACTTGGCCAGCGATCGTTTGCACAGAGAGAGGATTTAAGAGAACACAAATGTACGGTCGAGTTCATAAATGTAATACTTCAGCAACACTGTTAAATTCACGCTTCATTTCTCCAGGCCAATACCTACCGTTCATTGGAAAGATATTTAACTTTTTTACAAGTCTTGATGTTTGCTCTCAAAGTTGATTTCATTATTTTTTACCGAAAATTTACACAGAAAGTACCATATTTTTAAATTTGTATTTTGCAGAGATGCTGTTTGTTTGCATTTAAGAAATCGGGGTACATTGCCAGAGTTGAAATACTTTTTTTTTGAAAACTGCACAATAGGGCATTATCATACCTCATGTAAAGAAAGCCCATCGCTGGAACGTGATTTTGTGTATCTTTCAAAATTATTGAGATGAACAAAGAAATTTGAAGAGAGCTGCGCAGTAGGATGGCCTTGTGAATTGGTTAAAGCTATACATTTGTTTTTGGTGATTAGAATGAAAGATGATGAAGAAAGAGTAGATTGTATTGCATTATATCTATTTTCTTGGACCTAAAGCGTGCTAGTTAAAGCGCAGCTCGCTATTACTCAGATGGCAAATATGCCGATATTTTTATGAAGTGTTAGTTAAAGCGCCGCTCGCTATTACTCTGTTTGTAAATTAAGAATGAATTTATTTCTATGTACAGCTATTTATACTACTTACATTCTATGTCTTAAATTATTTAATGACATGACACTCAATCATGTGGGCCAGTTGGAGCAGTGTAACATAATTTCAAATGTGCTAGCTTTATTTTTAGTTTAGTTTTATTTTTTTTTATTTTTTTTTTATTATTATTAACGCGCGCACAAGGGACTATTTGTTTCCCTTTTAATGTAACACACTGCGTGGCCATTAGGAAGATACCGAGGGGAGAGATAGGAGGTGTCGATTAACATTGGTTTTGAATGTTTGCAGATCAAAATGGCAAGGGAAAAGCTCGCCGGGTAAACTATTCCAAATTCGTGTTGTTCGGCTAAAAAAGAATCCCTATATTTCACGGTACGTCCGAAATTGGGCTCAAGGGTGAACTGTTGAGCATTCCTTGCGAGACGAGTATTACGGGAGAAACTTTTAAGGCGACGAATGCAACTGGCTACTTCGAGTGAACATTTTTTGTAAAAGAAGATAAAATAAGGAAAGACATGAAACATTGCGTCGGTGTTCGAGAGGGGCAATTGATTCAGTGGCAGTTCTATTTCCTATCAATCTTAACGCTCTATTTTGTATTCTATCAAGAAGGTGTGCTTTATCAGCCGCTAATTGTTTTTAACTTCTAATAATGGTTGGCCCCGATGTAGTAAACAATAATGGGAACTTCATAGCTGTTGGTAATAATGACATCTCTCGCAACATGATTAACATTTTGTGTGGTCGGCGTACTGGTCTTCAGGTGTGTTGTATAAACGCACAAAGTTTACTTCCCAAAATCGATGAATTTAGGTATTTGTTTGCAGATTCAAAGGTTGATGTTGTGTATGTGACCGAAACATGGTTTCGGCCGGAAATAAATGATTCTTTATATGATCTAAGAGGCTTTAAATTGTTCAGACGAGACAGAGTAAGTAGAATTGGGGGTGGAGTGGCCATTTACGTGCGATTTGGGCTTAAGCCAGAATTTTTATGTGATTCCTTACCTAGCGATGATGTTAACTTTGTATTTGTAAAAATTATTTGCAAGTAAAACAAAATTGTATTAGGGTGTGCATACAGACCTAATAAATATATTAATCCCACATCATTACTAGGAAAGATAGATGAGTTCACTAGTGTTTCACCATATATTATATTGGGAGGGGATTTCAATAGCAATCTGCTTCTTGAATACACTTTCGCTGAAGACATGAAAGCTCTCAGTATGGACCCTGTGAACACATCAGAACCAACACACTTTACAAGGGAATCTAGTACCCTCCTTGACATATTTTTGTAAGCCACCTAAATAAAGTTCTTCATTTTGATCAAATATCTGCATCGTGCTTCTCCCATCACGATTTGTTGCATATAACTTTTGAGTGTGAGCCTCTTGATTCTAGCAAAAGTTACAGTTTTAGGGACTTTAAAAACATTAATTACAACCGCCTAGAATATGATTTACAATCCATAGATTTTTCACAAATCACAAGTATGACTTCTGTTGATGATCAGACTGAATTTATTCAGGATAATTTAAATTTCCTTTTTAATGTTCATGTTCCTGTCAAAATAAAAATCATTAAGTGTAAGGACCAACCATGGTTTAACAACAATATAACAATATTAATTAATCAACGCAATATGGCGTATAGAACATGGAAACGTTTTAGGATAGAAGTATTTCGAAAAGCTTATACCGACTTAAGAAATAAAGTTATATTGGAGATCAGAGAATCAAAAAAACGTTATTTTTCTACTTGACTAAATCTGACTTTGGCTGGTCATAAGCTTTGGAAGAATCTAAAAGATATAGGTGTCGGTAAACATACAAATAACTCAGATAATGGTATTAACTGTGACGAGCTGAATGAAAAGTTTATATCTCTCTCATCCTTCCAACAAAATGACAGCTCTAGCTTTTTAAATTTGGAAGCTAATAGCTTATCATCAAACGGTTTTAGTTTTAGCAACGTCTATGAAGAGGATGTTCTCAAGTTCTGCTTATCTATAAAGTCTAATTCAGTGGGTTTTGATGGTATCCATCCAGTATTTTTAAAAGCAACTCTTCCCTATACATTGAAACCCATCACGCACCTCTTCAATGCCATCTTAACGACTGGAGTTTTTCCTTCGAATTGGAAACGAGCTAAAATCATTCCTGTACCGAAAAATCGTAACGAGTATCGACCTATAGCAATTTTACCATTCTTATCAAAAGTCCTAGAAAAAATTCTGAATACGCAGATAAGAAGATACTTAAATCAGAATGACATGATATGTCCAAATCAATCTGGATTTCGTCCAGGTCATAGCTGCACCACAGCTCTTATAAATGTAGTCGAAGAAATAAGGGAGAATGTAGATAAGAAGAATGTTACTTTCCTTACACTCTTAGACTTTTCGAAGGCTTTTGACACCGTTGATCACCATATTTTATGTGCCAAATTGATGGAGAAATTTGAGTTTACCTCATCTTCAACGAAACTTATTTTTTCGTATTTATCTAAGTAGAGGTGTCCCCCAAGGATCAATATTAAGACCTCTTTTATTTACTATGTATATAAATGAGCTTCCGTCCCTAGGTTTCAATTCGTCCTTCCATATGTATGCTGACGACGTCCAGCTCCGATATAGTTGTCCTCTTGGTTTTATAGAAAATGGCGCTTGCGAGATAAATGAGGATCTTACCAAGGTTCTACAATGGTCACAATCTAATGGACTGTGTCTCAATCCTCCCAAAACCAAGTGTATAATTATTTCGAAAAATTCACTAGAAACGTCTTATTTTCCCTCTTTAGTGCTCAACAACACCCCGATCCAATTTGCTGACTCAGCAAAGAACCTGGGGGTAACATTCAATAGAACACTCACTTGGACTAATCACATAAATATTACTATCGGAAGGGTGTATGGAGGCTTACGAATGCTATGGACTACTCAAAAAATCACCCCAATCAATACAAGAATGATATTAGCCAAAACACTTCTTATTCCCTTGCTACTATATGGTTGTGAAATTTTTAGTAATTGTGATTTCAGGGATAAAAGGAAGCTAAATGTTGTATATAATAGTGTGGCAAGGTATGTTTTCGGTCTGCGCAGATATGATCATATTTCCACATACTCTAAGAAAATACATGGTGTATCTCTGGATAATCTATTTGCCTTAAGAACACTAATAATGTTAAATAGTATTCTGCAAACAAAAAAACCACAATATCTTTACCAGAAAATTCAATTTCCACAGTCTAACAGAACACTTAATTTTATCCCACAACGCTACACCTACCTTATTTCCAGTCGTCAATTTTTTGTATACGCGATTCGGTTGTGGAATTCCCTACCTTTGGTAATACGGATGATGGGATGCAGCACTCGATTTAAGGCGAAACTTAGACAGTATTTTGAGGCTCTTTAGTGGTAAATAACCTTCACCTTTATGTTTATTATTTCTTCTTTTTTAATTTAACTTTATTTTCGTTTTCATTATTAAATGCAACTATTCTTCATTTTTTTATTTTTTATTTTTCTTCAATTTTTTTTTCTATTCATTATTGTTTCTTTCTTTAATTTACTACTAGATTTCTTTTCCTGCTCTATTGTTTATCATTCAATTAATTTTATACAGAGTATACTTATACTGAATCTTGCATAAATTTATAAGATATTGTATCTTACTATGTAAGAAATTGTTACCAATAAATAAATTTTAAATAAATGTTAAAAAGGTGAAGCGATGCTTGTGAAGCAGCTGCCCAGAGGTGGGAGTTATACTCGAGTTTAGGGCGTATAAACGCTTAATAAATTGTAGCCAGATCAGATGGGGAAAAATACTTCTTACACCGATACAGAAAACCTAAGTACTTAGCAGCATTCTTAGCTATCTCAAATATATGGTCGTTCCAACGGAGGTCGTCGTTGACACACATACCGACTACTGAGAGCTTTTCGGTTTCTTCGATGTAAGTGTTATTCATGGACAATGGCATTGGGGGTATGTTTAGCTTTAACGACAGAAGACAGCATTGAGTTTTCGAAGCATTAAACTCCACACGATTCCTATTACCCCATTTGACTGCTGTATAAATCGGAGTTCAGTGAGATTGACATACGGTACCGTTTTTTTTTTTTTTTTATATATTTAACGCGCGCACAAGGGATTATGTGTTTCCCTTTTAATGTAGAACACACTGCGCGGGCATTAGGAAGATAGGGAGGGGAGAGATAGGAGGTGTCGATTAACATTGGTTTTGAATGTTTGCAGATCAAAATGGCAAGGGAAAATCTTGCCGAGTAAACTATTCCAAATTCGTTTTGTTCGGCTAAAAAAGAATCCCTATATTTCACGGTACGTCCGAAATTGGGGCTCAAGGGTGAACTGATGAGCATTCCTTGCGAGACGAGTATTACGGGAGAAACTTTTAAGGGGAGGAATGCAACTGGCTACTTCGAGTGAACATTTTTTGTAAAAGAAACGATAAAATAAGGAAAGACATTGCAATTGACGTTGCAATTGTACGTCCGAAGGCGAAGGACGTGAATTATCGAACGAATATGAAAAGCTGAGGGTAGAGTCGTCAGCAAAACAGTTAATTGGATTAGAAGTTACAGACAGGAGATCATTTATAAAAATGAGGAAAAGAGTCGGAGACAGAACAGAGCCCTGGAGCACACCAGCATTTATTTTGTGGGAATCAGACTTGAATCCGTCCAATACAACTTGTATTGAACATTCCAGAAGATAGCTTCTAATCCAACGAACAAGAGTATAATCGATCCCAAAAGCACGCATTTTCGATGAGAGAGCTTCATGCCAAACTCTATCAAATGCCTTGGAGATATCAAGAGCAATAATCTTACTTTCACCAAAGCGATGTTAAGATTTGTTCCACTGTTCGGTGAGATATGCCATCAGATCACCAGTGGAACGGTTGCTGCGGAAGCCATACTGACGGTCATTGAGAAGCTTTCGATCTTCGAGATATTCCTTTAGCTGACGGTTAATCAGCATTTCCATGACCTAAGAAAGAAGAGATGTCAGTGCTATGGGTCGGTAGGAGGAGGGGGAGGATGGGTCACATTTCTTAGGGACAGGAGCGATGGAAAAGCTTACGCAGTGGCCTTGCCAGTGTGGAAGAACACCTCTTCAGAAGAATCGGGGGTATACCATCCTGGCCAGCGGATTTGTGTATATCGAGATCTTTGAGAACTCTTGCTACTGTACGAGTGCGGAATAAAATCTGTCCCATGGAAAAATTTACATTCTCAAGTACAGGAGGGGCAACGTTGCTGTGAGGCAGCGAAATGGGCGGCGAGCAAGTTTGCCTTCTCTGAAGAGTAAACAATTGGTTTGTTAATGTCGATGAGCGTTGGAACCAAAGATGTCGAGGAGTTTTTAATATTTTTTACAAATGACCAAAAATATGTACTGCTTTTGGGACACTGCAGAATTTTTTGCCGTAATTTATGGTCATGCAAATATTTAGTTCTTTCAATAACAGACTTGCATGAGTTCCTTGCTTGTTTGTGCTTTTTCCGATTTTCCTTTGTAGGGTTGGCTTTATTTAGCAACCAGTGCCAAAAAAATATATGAAATTACATGCTTTGATTTACATTAAAATAAAAAGAACAAAGTTTGATTTTGCTGCCTTAACTTATAATACAAAATTAATAATAAGATTTTTCTTTTACATTCAAAAAGAGATTGTGAACATTTTATATCATCAGGAAGGCTGTTGGAAGATTGATATCCCATATACTGCATTGTTAGCTGGCCTCTTGTTCCAACTCGACGTATCCTCAAATCTTGATTGCTTCTAAGATTATATTCTGACTTTATTGTTGGTAACATTATCATGAAAATACAATGGACATGTTCCATATTTGATTTTATAAATGAACATCATAGCACACATAAAAAGGATTTGATTGATATTTAACCAGCTTAACGACTCAGTTATGAAGGATATTGGCGTATATCTATCGCATTTAAGAATTATCCTTATTGCCTTGTTTTGGAGAACTTGCAATAATTTTTTTTAGTATTGATGGCACAGGCAGAGCAAGCTACCATAATACTCAAAATGAGGTTTCAAAATAATGTTATATACTTAAACCGCACAATTCATAGAAATATTATTTCTTATTTTTCTTAGAACACCTATTTTCTTCGAGATTTTATTGCACATATAACCCGTATCGTCCTTAAAAGTTAGTTTATTGTTTAAAAATACGACCATATATATTATTTTGGTACTATTTCTAGAGGTCTATTGTCAACTGAATTGATAATTTCACTATTTGGTGATCTATTGTTTAAAACCATTACTTTTGTTTTATCCGTATTTAAAATTAACCTATTCAACAAGCGTCTAAACCATAGAAAAAAGAACTGCAACCCGTACCGATCATGCCCTGCAAACCCTGAAATTTAATTTTGTGAGTGTGAATACTTAAAAGATTCGTGTGAGACGCAGCCAACCAGGCATACGTTTCTTAGTCCACTGCAGACCTGTTAGTAGTCCCATAAGAAATGTACACATACGTCGTTTTTAAGTTTGTAGATGAAGATAGAATTTGAGATTTTAGGTTTTTATTTTCGCGGACGATATTCATATTAGATAAAGTTTTGTATTTTCGGAACTTACCGCGTTATAAGAAATATTTTCTTATTTCTTTCTACCCGACGTTTCGAAGAAGTTTCATACTTCGTGGTCACGGAATGAGACAGACAGATAGAAAATATTTCTTATAACGCGGTAAGTTCCGAAAATACAAAACTTTATCTAATATGAAGATAGAATTATCCTCTCAGTAGTCATTCTTTTTCTTTTTCATATGGTCTGAACGTAAGAATGCTGCATACCGAGCAATGCAGTCTTTTTTTTTTTTTAAACGTATTCATTTAGCGTATTTCTGCTATTTACAATTTACAAAATGTATTTGTGTATATACTAAATGTGATTATAATTGTTATTTTATAATGGCATTGGCATTTAATATATTTATATTCATATGTTTAAAATATTTTATATTATGTTTAAAAAACATTTTGTTTTACAAACTTGATTATTGCTTTCTTAAATTCATACATATTACGTAGTTGTTTGACATTATGTGTTAGATCATTAAAACAGTTTAAAGCCTTTTTATATCAAATTGTTTTGAGATCTTGCGTTTCTAAATGTTTGCAGTTTTAAATCATCTCTATTTCGTAATAAATACAGTTGGACATCTCATACAAAATTAACATATTTTGATAAGTATTTTGGTAGAATATTATTTTTTATTTTATAAACAAGTAATAAAACGTTTAAATAAATACGTTGTTTAACATTCATCCACATTGAAATATATAACATCAAATTTATTGGAGTGTAAATACTACACCGAAGAATTGCACGCATTGTATTTTGTATCTTTTGAAAACTGTTCATAGACCCTTCATTAATTAAAAATAAAATTGTTGAGCAATATCCAAAGTGGGGTATTATAATATATAATAATATAATATTATTACATTATAAATATTTATTGCAGTTAAAGTGCTTATTTTATTTCTAATTAATTTCAAAAAACCCACTTTTTTGCAACTTTCTAGGAAATATATTGAACATCACTAGGCTAAGTTTGTAGTCAATGATAACTCCAAAATACTTTATTTGCAAAAATTTTTCTACAATTTCTTGATCTATTATAATATTTAAATTGATATTATCATTCAAGAGCATAAATTTAGTTTTTGAGACATTAAGTTTTAACTTATTTGCTTTCAGCCAGATATTTAAACTGTTCAAGTCTTCTTTAATAAGGCGTTGACATTCTTGAGTTGTTTCGGCTTCTACGAACAAAATGAATCGTCTGCAAACAGAGCTAGCTTGCTGTTCCTCACTACTTTGTTCATATCGTTGATATAACAGTTGAAAAAAAGTGGCACAAGTATTGAGCCTTGAGGTACTCCAAGAATAATTGCCTCAGGAGCAGAAAAGTAGGACGTTCTTTTATTAACTATCGTTGACAATCCTTAACAGTTGTTAACTATTTGTCGTTCCAAAATGCCAAATAGTTACGAATCGTAACTATTTGACAGGAAAACATAGTTCCAAAATGCATTGTTGAAGTGTCAAATAGTAATGATTTGTAACTATTTCCAACTCATGTCCAGTACCATTGATCTCGTACATGGACAATTTGTTCATTAATATATTAATCGATTGTCTCAAAAGCTCGTTTAAAGTCAAGATAAACACAAATAACTTTTTTACCTTGTGAGATAGCTTCTTTCCAACCAAATTTGGGGCTGATTCACAAGAGTGGGATTGGCGGAAACCCAATTGATTTTCAATAATAATGTTGAAATCGTTTAAATATTTTAATAGCTGCTTTTGGGCAATTTTTTCTAGAACCTTTTCGTAAATCGGTAGAAAATAATAGGTCTAAATTCTTCGCATTTAATTGTGCTTTTCACTTTTTCTATAGGATATACGATTGAGTTTTTCCAGTTATTTGGAATTTTTTTAGCGATAAGCTTATTACATTTAATAATGAAGAACCGACAACTTCAAATACATCCAATAATACTTTTGGACCTAACAAATCACTGCCCCGTTAATTGTTTAATTCTTTTAATGCATTTTTCAATTCACTCACAGTTACTTCTTTAAACTTGAAGGGATTTTTAATAATAAAATCGATTCGATTTGAATATAGAACTTTCAATACCAAATTTAGGACTGATTCACAAGAGTGGGATTGGCGGAAACCCAATTGATTTTCAATAATAATGTTGAAATCGTTTAAATATTTTAATAGCTGCTTTTGGGCAATTTTTTCTAGAACCTTTTCGTAAATCGGTAGAAAATAATAGGTCTAAATTCTTCGCATTTAATTGTGCTTTTCACTTTTTCTATAGGATATACGATTGAGTTTTTCCAGTTATTTGGAATTTTTTTAGCGATAAGCTTATTACATTTAATAATGAAGAACCGACAACTTCAAATACATCCAATAATACTTTTGGACCTAACAAATCACTGCCCCGTTAATTGTTTAATTCTTTTAATGCATTTTTCAATTCACTCACAGTTACTTCTTTAAACTTGAAGGGATTTTTAATAATAAAATGATTCGATTTGAATATAGAACTTTCTCAATTGCATCGTTAGTTTGTTTCACGCTGTTCATAAAAAAACACATTAAACATATGCGCTATTTCTTTTTCGTCTGTAACCACTACTCCATCAAACACAACTTTATTTATTTCATTATTCTTTTCACGTAGTACCAAATATTTAAGAGTTCTTCACATTCCTTTTTGGTCGATAGAGTTGGATAGAGCTCGTTTTGTAAAATAATTTTTTGCACGGGTAAGTTCTTTACTATACGTATTACGAATGTTTCTAAAATAACTTCGATCTTCAAGATTAGTAAAAAATGCTTTTTTTCTTAGCGAAATATTTTTGATTTTTAAGTTCATTTAAATGGAGAGTAAACCATGTATTTTCATTTTTGTTCATTGGTTTATGTATTATAAATTGATTCAAGACACTTAGTATTTTAATTTGAAAATTTTCTGCGCCTAGATGAACATCGGATACACCAGATAGATTAACTGCTTACATCCGTTTCCAATTATAATTTTTTATTACAATCGCGACTATAAATATTGCTTTTATCTAACCAATCAATGTTGATGTCGCCAATAAGAATTATATTACAGTTTTCTGTAACCAGATTGTCCATCAGTTCCCTGAAACCCTTGCAAAACCGTCTGTTGGATGACGAAGGAGATCTGCACAAACCAATAGGAACAAAAGAACAAAAACCAAAACGTACTTTAATACTAAGCCACTAAATGTGCATGTTTAAAATAAAAGTAATTAATGTTTCACATTGTAGATTTTCTTTCTCCACCAATGTGGCTTGAAGTACTATCACATCTTATTGTATTATAGTTGTCTGAAATATTTTGAGTTACAAATCTTTCGCTAAGTACAATTATATCAAATTATTCTTTAATTACAACTTATAGTTTATCAAAATTTGCTGTATGTTAAAATACACGAATGATATTTTATTTGGTTGCTAGTATTTTATTTTATTCTTTTCAATTTTTGAACATGGGCATATCGCTCCAGATTTACATGTTTGGGCTTCAAGATTGTAGCCCCCAACATTTCAAGGGGAAGAGCACATGCCAGAAGACTGGCATCATATGTCCGATAAATAAGGGAGATATCACAAAGTACAGCAATTATAGGGGTATAACATTGTTGAGTACATCCTATAAGATATTCTCCTCTATCGTGCAAGAACGGATAGCCCCAAATGCTAAAATCATAATCGGCTAATATCACCTTAGGCAGGTGATAGAAAAAAGTCTGCAATTTAATATTCCAACATTCCATCTTTTTATAGACTTTAAAGCCGACTACGATAGCAAGGCCAGAGTAGAACTTTATAAGGCCATGAGAGATTTCGGCATCCGAAATAAATTGAAATGAATATGTAGGCTTTACACGACCAACATTGCAAGCCAAGTAAAAGTAGCCGGTTGGCTGTGCAGACCAATCAACATCTTTAATGGACCCCGACAAGAGGATGGTCTGGCTTGCATCCTCTTCAACCTGGCGTTGGAGAAAGCAATCCGTGACTATTTCACGTCAATAAGAAGGACTATCGTCACCAAGCTTAAGCAGACGACATCGACATCATCGGTAGAAGCCAAACTTGCTGTACAAGACTCATTTACTCAAATCGAGCCGGCGTACATACCAGTACATGGTGGCTACGTCTGCGAGAAGTGTTGGTTCAACTATCAGGGTAACGGAGCATGAATTTTAAGTACTGCAGTCCTTTAACTACCTTGGGTCGAAAGTAACAGCCGATAATAATATGGAGAAAGCAATATGCGGGCGGCTGCTAAAATCCAACAGAACCTCCTATAGTCTGTCAAGGCTCTTTAAATCCAGAAACCTTACCATAAAAACTAAACTGCTGCTGTACAAGACTATGGTCTTACCACTACTCATATACGGATCCGAGACTTGGGTGCTTACAAAAAGGCGCTCTGATCTCTTATCCGCGTTCGAGAGGAAAGTCTAATGGGGAATTGTTGGCCCCGTGTGCGAGGGAGGATGATTCCAGAGAAGATACAATTATGAATTGTATAAAATATACCTCGAAGCAGATGTGTAAAAAATAAGGTTAGTAGTCCCCGGTAGGCTGGGCACCTAGCTCGCATGAGCGAAGAGGAACCAGCTCGGATAGTCTTTTGCAGTCCATTGTATAATAAAAGACAACGTGGCAGACCTTGCTTGCTTTGGAAGGAAGGCGTAGACCAGGACACTAGAAGCCTTGGGGTGCGCAATTGGATGGCGTCGGCTAGAATTCGGGATGTATGGAAAAACTTGTTTAAGAAGGCCCGAACCGGATCCCGGTTTCGCGCCGATAATAATGACCCATTTTGAGCCATATAGGGAGTGCATTCAAGTCTTCATTATTAAGAAGAACAAATAACGGGTTTTTCAATAGGAGCGCTACAAAAGTTTTTTTAAATAAAACAAAAACGGTTTTGGATATCAATGAAATTCTTTATTCCTGTGAAAGTACGTTCGATGCCCTTATGTATGGAACTCGATTTCTTTTGCATGGCCACCATGGGCACGCTTGCAGAAGTCCAGACGCTGAACCCAATTTTCGAAGGTTTTCAAGCATAAATCGGCCGATACTGCTGCAATTTCACGTTCGATATTCGTACGAAGTTCATCAATCGTCGCTGGCTTGTTGGCATAGACCATAGACTTGACGTATCCCCACAGGAAATAGTCTAACGGCGTCAAATCGCACGACCGAAGCGGCCAAGCGACTGGACCATTTCGTGAAATAACACGTTCTCCAAACTTGGTTTCCAATAAATTGATTGTGACATTCGCTGTGTGGCTTGTGGCGCCGTCCTGTTGGAACCACATGTCCTCAAGTCCATATCATCCAATTGGGGCCAAAAATATTCGGTTATCATTGAACGGTAGCGATCCCGATTCACAGTAACGTGCCGGTCTTGATCATCACGGAAGAAGTACGGCCCAATTACGTTGCCGGCCCATAAACCACACCAAACCGTATTTTTTTGGGATGCAATGATGACTCATGGAGTACGTGTGGATTGCTGCCTGACCAATACCGCATCAATTTAATCTTTTAAGGATGTAGGCCAAGATCTTTTCGCAAAAGTCGCCACAACGACGTCACAGAGATGCCCAACGCTTGAGAACGATGTGTGAGAGACACATTTGGGCTTTCTGCAACTGAAGCCTCAGCGGCAGCAATATTCTCGACACTACTTCTTTGTCTCACTGGCACAGGAACATTTTTTACTGTGCCTGTGGATTCAAATTTTTCCACTAGACGCTCAATTGTTGATCAGCTAGGACGTTTTCGACTCGCTGTTGGCTCGTTTATCTTTCCATCATGAAATGGCAAACCTTACTGAAGAAAAATGTCAAAAGAGCGGCAAGAAATATGGCGTCGTTTGCTGTCCCTGTCGCTCTACTTTTGTAGCGTCCCTGTTGAAAAACCCGATATTTATCTATGTAAGATTTTTTTAGGCCTCCTAAAGTTTAAAAAAAGTCAGTTTGAGTTTTCGTACATTTTTTTTCTTCAAGTTTTTATCTTTGTTTTATTTTAATTATTTTTATTTTTATTTTGAATATTTTAAATACATTGGGTGCGTCTGCCTGTTAGTCCCGATGATTGAAGGTACATCGTTAAATATCGCGTTGCCATAGGAAGGACGAAACCAAAAATAAACTTTTAAACACAAGAAAGTTCTAACAGTTTGAGTCTGTGAATATCGGTACAGGTAATTTACAAAGCCGCACAAATAAGCCATTGCTTGGAGGTGTAGATTGAAAGAAGACTCATTGATGCGGGAGCATTTTAATAAGTTCTTTCAATCAATTCTCAGAATCAATATTACAATTTTTTTTTTAGTTTTCAGGTTTTAGTTTCTCGATTGAAATCGAAGGTTAATATAATTTTTGTTGTTTTGTTAGTTATTCCTTGGCATTTTTAAGTTTTGGGGCTCAAGAGCATGAGCGATAACCCGAAGTACCGTAAAAAGAGTATACTTGGAAGTTGGGGATACACTCGTGCAGTTTCTGAAGCGAGGTTCGAAAGTTTTGTAAGGCGTTTTCATAACACCATCGATAGGTTTAATTTAGATCATATAGTAGATTTTTCTTGGAAGTTGAATTCCATAAACAACGCGTATACCGGATGTTGCTGGGCAAGCTTCTCATACTCTTGACTTGTTTCTTACTTCTCACCCTTATAAGTATACCATTAGTGTAACTTCTCCATTTGGTACTTCAGACCATTGTGTCATTTCAACTAATTTCTCGTCCTCCACCCATTCAGTTAATGAAAACTTCCCACCAGGACCGTTTGGCAATACTAGAAAGCCAACTGGGACGGCCTGAATATTTTTTTCCGAAACTAACTGGTCAATATGCTTCCTTGATAGTGACATTGATGCCAGTGCTGAAATGATCACAAATGTAATTCTTCTAGGGATGCGTGCTTTTATTCCTAACAGAGTAAAAAGCATCAAGCCTAAAGAAAAGTCTTGGTTTAATTCTGAGTGTAAAGAAGCTATCAGGCTCAGAGAAGTAAGTTTCCGATCGTTAGAGGAAAATCGGAAAAAGCACAAACAAGAAAGGAACTCTTTCAACTCAGTTATTGAAAAAAACAAATTTTTGTATGACCAAAAATTACGGCAAAAAAATTCTGCAATGTCCCAAAGGCAGTAAAAATTGTTGGTCATTTGTAAAAAATATTAAAAACTTCGGTTCCACACATCGACAATAACAAACCAATTGTTTACTCTCCAGAGAAGGCAAACTTACTCGCCGCCCATTTCGCTGCCAACTCCACGCTGCTTCACAGCAACGTTGCTTCTCCTGTACTTGAGAATGTAAATTTTGCCATGGGACAGATTTTTTTCCGCACTCGTACAGTAGCAAGAGTTTTCAAAGATCTCGATATACACAAATCCGCTGGCCCTGATGGTATACCCCCGATTCTTCTGAAGAGGTGTTCTTCCACACTGACAAAGCCACTGCGTAAGCTTTTCATTCGCTCCTACTCTTCTGGAACCTTTCCTAGAAGATGGAAAACAGGATTTGTCCAGCCTGTCCATAAGAAAGGTGACCCATCCTCCCCCTCCTCCTACCGACCCATAGCACTAACATCCCTTCTTTTTCAGGTCATGAAAAAGCTGATTAACCGTCGGCATAAGGAATATCTTGAAGATCGAAAGCTTCTCCATGACCGTCAGTATGGCTTCCGCAGCAACCGTTCCACTGGTGATCTAATGGCATATCTCACCGAACAGTGGAACAAACCTTTACATCGCTTTGGTAAAAGTAAGATTTAAGGCATTTGATAGAGTTTGGCATGAAACTCTCTTATCGAAAATGCGTGCTTTTGGGATCGATGATACTCTTGTTCGTTGGATTTAAAGCTATCTTCAAGTCTGATTCGCACAAAATAAATGCTGGTGTGCCCCAGGGCTCTGTTCTGTCTCCGACTCCTTTCCTCATTTTTATAAATGATCTTCTGTCTGTTACTTCTAATCCACTTAACTGTTTTGCTGACGACTATCCTCAGCTTTTCATATTCGTTCGATAATTCACGTCCTACGCCTTCGGACGTACAGTTGCAATGGTACCGTATGTCAAGCTCATTAAACTTTGATTTATACAGCATTGTCAAATGGGGTAATAAGAATCATGTGGAGTTTATTGCTTCGTAAACCCAATGTTCTCTTCTGTCTTTAAAGCTAAACATACCCCAATGCCATTGTCCATGAATGGCACTTACATTGAAGAAACCGAATAGCTCTCAGTACTCGGTATGTGTGTCAACAACGACTTCCGTTAGAACGACCATATATTTGAGATCGCTAAAAATGCTGCTAAGTGCTTTGGTTTTCTGTATCGATGTAAGAAGTATTTCTGCCCTTCAGCCCTAAACTCGAGTATAACTCCCACTTTGGGCAGGTGCTTCGCAAACATCGCTTCACGTGCTTGATAGAATACAAAATCGAGCGTTAAGATTGATAGGAAATAGAACTGCCTCTCGAAAAGCAACGCAATGTTTCATGTCTTTCCTTATTTTATCTTTTCTTTTATAAAAATTGTTCACTCGGTGTAGCCAGCTGCATTCCTCCCCTTAAATTTTTCTCCCGTTCTTGTCGCAAGGAATGTTCATCATTTCACCCTTGAGCCCAATTTCGGACGTACCGTGAAACATAGGGATTCTTTCTTAGCCGAACAACACGAATTTGGAATAGTTTACCCGGCGATATTTTCTCCTGCCATTTTGATTTGCAAGCATTCAAAACCAATGTTAATCGAAGCATCCTATCCTTCCCCTCACTATCTTCCTAATGTCTTACATTAAAAGGGAAACAAATAGTCCCTTGTGCATGCGTTAATTATAGAAAAAAATGCACAGTGGGAAAAAGTTATTATTTCGTTAATATTGAAGTGCATTTTTAAATCGTTTTTGTTTTATTACTTGAAACAAGCAAACAAATATTATAGAAGTAATGATTATCGAATGCGATGGACTGGAAGAACACTATAGCCAAAAAAGTTTCCTTATCCTCACTTCGAAATAAAAAAAATATACATTACATTACATATTGATCTACTCCGTAGATAAATTTACAAAGTAGAAATACTTATGAGCACTGGCTACTGAGGCCATCGGCTCAGACAATTACAAGACAACACATAAGACGACATTAATACAGGACAGATCAGAAGAAAGGGAGAGAACGGGAAAACAGAAAACACAACACATGTCAACAGCACGCAGTTGGTTTTTGGAAGGTCCCCCATCTTTCCACTAACCACACGCAACGATATGCTTGATTTCGCTGATCTCACGGGAAGCGATGCTTAATCGGAGCCAAGGCCGTTGACGAAAAAAAAAAATATAATTTTCAATGCGAATTTGAAAATTGAATAAATTAATTTTAATCCAATTAATTTCATGAGGAAATACATATTCGATACGTTTTCGTTTATCCATTTGATATATTACTTTAGGAGAGAGAGTGAGAGAGAAGCGTAATAGACTAACTTATTAAGAGCTCCTGTTTAATTTAAATTAAATATTTATTTAAAGTTAATTTTAAAAAGTATAAACGTTTTAATTGCATTTTTAAAGTCAATATTTAAATTTGAAAAAGTGAAAAAAAAACTAAGCGAATAAAGGTAGGAAAAATTTAAGTTACAAAATCCCACCAAGAAGATCGACATTTTTGTTTGGCACACTACATACATATATGCAACCTAAGCGAAAATCAACGGAAATATCTCAGATTAAAATACCACAAAGTAAAAAAACATTAAACCAGCCGAAGCTTAAAATGGATTTCAAATCTTTTAATCCAGAAGATATTAAATCTATTGTTGACAATTGTTTAAAAGAACATCTCAAAAACATAGCAACCAAAGAAGACGTTTCGGCAATATCAAAGGATATACAGTTACTTAGAGCAGAAAACACTTACTTGGGAGAACCACTCACTGTCCTAGAAAAATACTGTGAGACCGTGGAAAAACAGCTTGAAAATATAAAAATAAAAATAAAATAAATAAATTTATTGGCGCGACAGCTCCTTAAGGAGCCAAGGCCTAGTGACTTATACTCTCAACCATTCCTGTGTGTGTGTTGTTACTCTGCAAGAATGGAAGGGACCTACAGTTTACCGCCGAGTCCGAACGGCACATGAGATGCACTTTTTCGAGACAAATTTTACTCTTGGAGGTTTTGTCAGTTCCTCGCAAGAATAATAACACAAAAAACAAATGAAAACACCGTCGTCATGCATTTTCCTTCAGACAAGATGGCAAACAAGCTTAGCTTTGCTACACAAACTTGTCTAAGCCTTCTCAATCTAAATGAAAGTGCGGATTTATGTTTAAACAAATCACAGGAATTTAGCAACCCCCAAACAAAAAAAAAAAAAACAACAATGGTTCTTAAATTTGACAGCTCTGACACTGTACACAAAATAATTGAAGCCGCTCCAAAATTGAAGAACACTGACATTTTTATTCACCGAGAACAATCCTTGGTCTATCGTAACAAGAGGAAAAGCCTATATGATATAAAGAACAAATTAGCTAGGAGAAACCCGAACATCAAAATCCTCGTAAAAGGTGCAAGGTTACTAATTGAACAATTCAACTCCGAGGTTTAAAAGTTAAAACAAACACCAAACTTCAATTCATCAAAAAAAAAATTCGGAGATGAAGCAACGTGTTATTTTAATGTAAACAACGTCAATGTCAATTCAAACTGTCAACTATACCAAACCAGCTATAAATAGGACAGGGTTGCCGTCTGCCAATTAAATTATTTTCTCACACATAACTAAATTAAAAATTTTATGTTACAATATTACAGGTTTTAAAAACAAACTAATAATGCCTGAATTCTTTGATCTTGTCACGAAATATGATGTATTTATTCTTTTAGAAACCTTTTTAGAAAATGGAAAGGAACTGCAGTACTTAAAATACTTTAAACACTCTGACATTAAATGTATCCCAGCTATTAGAAACAGTAGCGTTGGTAGGGCTAGTGGTGGGATAATGTGTGGTATAAAACCCTCTGGTATGAATCAGAAATTAAAGTTTAAAAATATTGAACATAACATAATTATAGATATCACATATGGTACAAAACAACTGCAAATTCTTCCTATATATCTAAATTTTAATGATTGGAGCTTAAAATATAATGAACTATATTACTTTTTAATTAACTATAACCATGAAAACATAAGATTATTGGAGATTTAAATGGCCGTATAAGTGACTTCCAAAATTCAGACCTCTTAAACAATGACCACTTCTCCTGCGAAAGAAAAACTTTAGACAATTGTCTTAATCAAAATGGAAAATCTTTATTAAAACTTGTTCAAGATTTTGGATTTTTTGTTTTAAATGGGACTTCTAATAGTGACATAAATGGTAACTATACATTTTTCTCGAATCAGGGTTGCTCAGTGATTGACTACTGTCTTATTAAAAGTGAATGGCTTAGTTTAATTGAAGATTTCTTCATTTATCCGGCAAATTTTTCACCTCATCTCCCCATAATAGTTGCTTGCAAATCAGATAACCTTTTTAATAGACTTCAAGACATTAATAGCGTTATAACTCTCAAATAGAAAGGTAGGAATGCAAACAGATACAAGACAAAACTTAATCAAGAGCTAGTTACAATGCCAAATCTGACGTCCGATAGTAACAACTCAGTTCTATCAGCGGTGAGAAAATCTGCGACTGTATCTTCCCGAAATCATTTAGCTTCTTTTCAATCAGAGTGGTATGATGATGAGTGCAGAAAAGGTAGAAAAAAATCTTTCGCATATTTAAAACTTTTTTGAAAAACAAATCGTGACTTTTTCAAATCATTATACGTGCAGTCCAACCAAGACTATAAAAGGCTATGTAAACTAAAGAAAGAATTGTATTTTAAAAAGTCTGCTTCTAAACTTGTGGAATTAGGGATTCAAAATCGTTTTGGAAAGCGGTGCGTTTTTTAAATGGTCAAAGTTGTAGTTGTTCTTATGCAATCGATGAGAACTTACTCGCGACCTATTTTGAAGCTCTTCTTCTACCTGACCCTAACCTTAACACAATAAGTTTTGCTAACCCAAACCTCATTATTCCGGATTTGGACTCCATTTTAACTATGGTTGAACTTTTATCAGCCCTGCATAAAATGAAAAACAACAAAGCTTCAGGTTCTGATGGAATCCCTGTAGAATTTTATAAACATGCTACCCCTGACTTCTTGGAGTATATCCTAGAACTTCTAAATAGAATATTCTACGAAGAGACCATCCCTGAAAATTTTCATTTTTCTAGAATTTCAGCTATTTTTAAAAAAGGTGACCGTAGTCTATCCGAAAACTATAGAGGTATTGCTGTGCTAAATTCTTTGAGGAAGGTTTTTACGCAAATACTCTATAATAGACTCATAAACTGGATTGAACAAAACAATATTATAAGCTGTTTTCAAGCGGGTTTCCGAGCAAAGCTTTCAACAATTGATCAAATTTTCGTACTCAGTACTCAGTGCCGTTTTATTGACAAAAAGAAATGTTTATACGCTTTTTTCGTTGACTTGAAAGCGGCTTTTGATACAGTTAACAGAAATTCCTTGCTTTATAAGCTCGCAGCAATTGGGTTATCTACCAAATTTATAAGAATTTATGAAAAACTCCTTGAAAATATGACCGCAGTTGTCCAGAATGGTACAAAGAAATCCGTTTACACTAGAACTTCAGATCAATAAGCTTAAACAATACTGTGATTTATGGGATCTTAAAATAAATACTTCAAAGTCTAAAATAATGGTGTTTAGGTCCACTAACAGATCTATTGGTTATGAGCGTAATTGGTGTCTGGATGGTGAAATCGTTGAAGTTGTAAGGGAATTCAAAAATATTGGCTATTTAATGACATACAACATGAATATTCACGCTCATATTAAAGCTAAGATAGTTGCGGCGAAAGCTGCAATAAATACTATGTGGTCACAGTTTTTTGGCAACAGTTTTGTGGACCCAGTATCAAAATTCAAAGTTTTCAACGCGACGGTTAGTAGCTGTCTTTGCTATGGAAACGAGGTGTACGGATACGAGCAGTTGGAAGAAATGGAAAACATACAAAGGTTTTTCTTGAAACGAGTTTTCAAGCTACCTTCTAACACCCCCAATTACGCCATTAACCTTGATTCAGGTTTAGCCCCAATATTTTTGAAAAACTTAAAAGCACATGCAAATTACATTGTAAGAGTTGTGAGGAGATCTAATCAAAACCTACAAAAGCGGATCCTTATGATCTGTTTTAGATGTGGCTATACTCCTATAAAAAACTGGTATGATCTCGCTGTAACTCATCAATTTGCAATGTCACTCACAGTGGACAATGTAGAAGCACTGAAAAATTCGTTGTACGAATGCAATCTAAAATAGATGATACAATCTATGAGAAGTGTCTTGTACGAGGGAGAGAATCAACCTCCATAAGTACATATAGGCAACTCAACCATAATCTAGGTGAAAACAACTATTTTAGGCAAGAGTTTACAATGTCAAAAATGAGTACAATTTTCAAGGTTAGAACTGAATTGCTTGACTTGAACTATAAGCCACACAGAACAGATCTTAACCCAATTTGCTCACTTTGTAATCTTGATCAAAACGAAAATGTTTTCCATTTCTTAGCGCTTTGTCCAATTTTACAGGAAATCCGAAGACTTTATTTTTGCTCTAGTTTTCTTTCGTTGGTGGAATGTGTCAGCATTCTAAATGGAGATCGTGGTTGGAAGACTTATACGCTATGTTGCACATGCACACAATTTTCGAAATGATTATTTGAGTATGTTTTGAGACCCAATGGAACATAAATTATGGTTCAAATCTAAAATAATATACATTATATGCAGTTCCTTTAACAATCTATAAAGATTTAAGCTCAATAATTTTTGTTTTCGCTAAAGTAAAAGCTCATTAATTTATTTTTGTTTTGACTAAACTAAAAGTCCCTTTTGTTAAATCAATTTTAAAAATTGAATTTGAATATTCTTTTCTTTTTTTTTTAATATTTTAATTATGTATTATGTTTGTATACATTAAATTTTTTACTTTGTTATTTTTTTTCTCTTATAAATTATAATATAACTTATTTTTCTCTCTCTTTTTTGTAATTTTTATTTGATTTTTATCCGGTAGACAGCTTACTAAGCCATGCTTTGTTACTATTTAAGAACAAAATTTTGTATCTTTTTAATTTTTTTAAAAAAAGTTTGAATTTGAAAATTTGAATTTTATATTTCTTCATAGTTCACAATGACATTTTTTAGTGCAAGTCACAGTGAAAACGTTTCAAATTACATGCTGACAAAAAATATTTGTTTCGAATTCCACGACGATAAAAAATCCTCGATTCAAACAAGATAAGTGCTGGCACCTCTGCTTTCATCGCAAAGCAAACAAATATAGCAATATAACTTTTGGTTGATAAGTTCCTCGTCCCTTAGAGATCAGCAAATGAATTGGTCCAGCATAATTTAAACCCGTGTATGTAAAATGTCTTGATGGTCGTACTGTGGCTGCTAGAAAGAGCCTCATTTGTTGAATTCTTGGTTGTACTACGAAACGAAAGCTTGCCTGTATGACCCAATATCGTTATATCAATTTTGCAAGGGTAAGTCGAATACCACTATGCAGATTAGATTTATGGGCATTTTCAACTAAAAAAAATCTTAAACCAATCTTGGTGGGACACGCGCTACAGTTCGGGACGAACCTGGGCCTCAACCAACATGCCTATCCAGCCAGCTCGGTCTTTAGCTAGCTGCCTCCAGTTTTGCACTCCAAGTTGGTTGAGGTCGTCCTCCACTTGAGCGTGCCACCCAAGGCGAGGTCTTCCTTGACTGCGTCTACACTCTGGGATGGAATCGAAGATCCTGTGAGCCGGAGCATTGTTGTCCATTCGCTCTACATGACCTAGCCATCTTAAACGTGATATACGTATTTTTTTGACCAGGTCAATTTCGCTGTACAGCTCGTATAAGTCTTTGTTGATCCTTCTCCTCCAACGCCCGTTAACGCAGGTAGGGCCAAAAATCTTCCCAGGAATCTTACGCTCGAAACGACTAAGGATATCCGCTTTAAGTAGAGTCCATGCCTCGGTGCCATAGGAAGTAACTGACATAATCCACGGAGGAAATTCTAAGAAGTCAGCAGGAAATTATGGGATTTCTAACTTTGTGCTTGAAAAGCTACCAAATCTCGCCATCCTACTGCTGACGATCATCTTCAATAACTGCCTTAATAACAGCTACTTCCCCGAATCATGGAAAACGGCAAAAGTGGTGCCCGTTCCGAAGAAAACCAACAGGACTAGTGTCGATGGATATCAGCCGATTTCGCTTTTATGCTGTGTCAGCAAAATCCTGGAGGAAATTATCCTGAGAAAGCTTCATCATTTCTTCAGGGAAAGGGAATTCATACCGGAATGTCAGATGGTTACCGAGCACGACACTCAACCATTCATCCGCTTCCAGTGGCAACACTGGTGCGAAAGTGCAAGGTTTAGCTTTGATTACCTCCAAGAAATTTATATTAAAATTTAACTTAAAAGTTTAAAAACAATAACTAAAAGTGGTCAAAAACATACATAAACAAAAGGACAAAATATCTATAAAAAAGGCAAGTGAACACTTAATCATTCTTATATTTGGAGAATTAAAAGTCACCGGGAGACAAAGGTCTTTTTTTTATTCTCAAACGGCAAAAAGGAATGTCAAAGCGGTTAATATCTGAAATTTCTCCAGAAAAAAATTAATATAATTACTAAAAAAGGTAAACAAATTGAAAATCCAAGTAAAGTGGCTGATATGACGGCAGAACACCTAATGCAACTATTTGATCTAAAACAACAAGATCTGGCCACTAAATCAGATATAGATGAACTTCGCTTAGATTTAGGAGCAATCAAAAAAGAAAATAACGAGCTCAAAACACATATAAAAACTCTTCAATCTAAAGTAAGCTTATTAGAGAACCAAATAGAAGCTATACAAAAACAAAATACGGAGAAGAACTTGATTTTTAAACTCGAAGTTAATAACGCGATCGAACAAAAACAGCAAGTAATTGATATTTGTTCACAGCTATCAAATGGCAACATAAATGCGACAAACACAAAAGATATCAATGAAATCAAGTCATGGAACCCAAATTTTAAAAACTTTGTAGTTAAGTTTGGAAGTAAAAACGATGTTTATTCAACTTTAAAAAATGCACATAATCGGAAAAACACTAGAATTTCTATACAAAAAGATTATCCACCGAACTTGAGACGGCGAAGAGCACATCTGCTTCACGTCCGAAAACAGATCAAGCAGAACAGTGTGAACATCAAAGCTGTTGTGAAGGATGATAAGCTTCTTGTTGGAGATTTGCTGTTTATTTGGGACGATGTTTTAAGTTTAATGCATGGAAATACATGCGGTTTTAATAAATTATCTGAAACTTTTGGCCTATCCGCGGATATATTTCAATGTTGTTTACAACCAAAATATGGAAATGTCAATGACAGATCTCTAACAGCCAACGTCACCGAACAGAATTCTATACAGGTATGGCAGTGAGGTGAAATCGGATAAAAGAAAAAAAAAATTCTGAATTAAATGCTGTTGCGTATAATGTGCATGGATTGACAAATAAATTGATATTTCCAGGCTTTATTAATTTTCTCCTCACTTTTAAATTTATATTTCTTTTTGAAACGCATATAGTTGATATGAAAAATTAAATCATTGAAAAATATTTCCAATCTTATAAATGTTTTTGGATTTCGGCGATAAAAACTTTAAACATGGGAAGAGCTAGTGGTGGTACTCTTTTAGCAATAAAAAAAGATATAGAAATTGACTATGAAGTTAACCAGACAAACAATTTTTTTTTTTGTATTGAAATTAAAAACTATAAAAGTAAATTGTTTATTGTACCTATTTATATAAATTGTGGTATTCGATCATTACAGATTTCAGGGTCGGAGATATCACCCTATCGGATCATCTGTCAATTTCAATCAAAATCGAAATTGAGGACGTTCAAAAAAAGCATCATTCTCTTCTATGGAAAAATACTGGAAAAACCGATTTCCAAGCAAAAATAGATAGAGCGATACAGGCAAAAGGATCAAATTTGTGCTTAAGCTACTTTCCATTACCCGAACTAGAGCAACTAATTACGGATTCTTCTAGTTACATGCAGCAATCAACGTCTCTAAGGAAAAAGAATAAATGGTATGACATAAGCTGTGAAAAATTAAGAAAAAAGTCTTTAGCTCTACTTAAATTATTAAGAATCAACATACGAAGTCTTAAATCAACCTATGTGGAAGCCAATAAGGTATTCAAACGATGTTGCAGAAATAAAAAACGAGAATATGAGGAAAACTTAGCTATATCTTTGAGCCAATGTAGAGATTCTAAAGAGTTTTGGACTTTAACAAAAAAGATAAATGGCGATGAAGGGTTGAGGTCCGGACTTAGTATCAATCTAGATGTTTTGTATGATCATTTTTCTAGTTTATTAAACAATATATCTGGTCCAATGTCCCTAAGTTAGGCTAGACCATATTTGCAAAATGAGTTGTTAGACTCGGAAATATTAAAAGAAGAAGTAGAAATCGTTCTGAATGGCCTTTAAGATGGAAAAGCAGCGAGATCCAATGGTATCCCATGTGAATTTTTTAAGTACAATTCTAGCAACTTTAAGGACAAATTTACTGATGCACTGAACATTATCTACAATTTTGGCATTCCGCCCGAAAACTTCTATG
Source organism: Platycheirus rosarum (assembly GCA_963971375.1). Classification (NCBI taxonomy): domain Eukaryota; kingdom Metazoa; phylum Arthropoda; class Insecta; order Diptera; family Syrphidae; genus Platycheirus; species Platycheirus rosarum. The sequence continues at coordinate 76,100,141 of OZ020510.1, forward strand.
AAGCTCTTATTTTACCTATCTTTAAAAAAGGTGATGATCAGGATCCAAGCAATTATAGAGGCATTTCATTCCTTAATGCAGGTTTAAAAAATTACACTTCACTTCTCTGTCGGAGACTAACAAGATGGGTTGAATTAAATAACAAGTTGAGTGAGTTTCAAGCTGGATTCAGAAGTGGATATTCTACTGCAGATAATATTTTTTGTTTTATGGAGTTTGGCACGGTTGAAGCTCAGCCAAAATAAAAAGATGTATGCTTTTTTTGTGGACTTCAAAGCAGCATTTTACACTATCGACAGAAATGCCCTTTTTTATAAGCTGTACAACCTGGGAATATCTTGATGATTAACCGGCTGGTAAGCTATTGGAAAGCATGGAACTTGGAAGTTAACTTAGAAAAGTCTAAAGTAATGATTTTCCAAAACGGTAGTGGTAGACTATCAAGGGATGAGCATTGGAAATTTGGAGAAAACCCCATTGAAGTAGGTAAAACATATAAGTACCTGGGCATAGAGTTAACCTTCAATCTAAATTTGACAAACCATCTCAAGCAAAAAGCCGGCATAAATTGGAACTAAATATTTTCTAACAAACATGTTTCAATGACTGCAAAATACAAAGTTTTTAATGCGACTGCCAAGTCAATTATTTTATATGGTGCACAAGTTTGGGGTTTGTAAAAGTATGATGTAGTTGAAAGTCTTTTACGTTTCTTTCTGAGAAAGTCCTTCTTCCTCCCAATAAATACGCCGACGTATATGTATTACCTGGAAACTGGATCTACCAACTCTCTTCATAACATCCTTGAAAATGAATGCAGACTACGTTATAAAAATAACAAGTGTGGTCAACTCTAGGCTGCCAAAACAACTATGGATGCATGCAATACAGTATAAAAAAATATTGTTCGAAGATTTGCGCGAGCTGTCTGCAGATTGTGGGTTTCCCTTTGATTTAGAAGGAAAAGATGCAAGTCAAACAAAAAAATTGCTTTATGAAATAATTCAGACCACAGATGAGAATGAAAGGTATTCATTAATCGAACGAGCTAGAACTTCAACGAACGGACATCTTACAAAAGGTTGAACTACAATCTTCAGGAAGTTAATTATTTCCACTCAAATATGTCGTACAAAGATATTAGTCTTTTATTTAAACTAAGAGGGGAGCTTTTGCAATTGAACTTTGTTCCACATAGACCGGACTTAAGCATCAACTGCAGCCTGTGTAATATACGTGAGAGGGAAGACATAGTCCATTTCCTTAATAGATGTCCAATTTATAAAGAATTCCGGAGAGTCCACTTCGGAAAAAACACTTTAATGCCGTAATATTCGATATAAGCATAAAATTGTTAAAAACTGAATTTTCTTTTATGTGAATAAAAATCTATCTATCTATCTACATGCTGACAAAAAATATTTGTTTCGAATTCCACGACGATAAACAATCCTCGATTCAAACAAGATAAGTGCTGGCACCTCTGCTTTCGTCGCAAAGCAAACAAATATAGCAATATAACTTTTGGTTGATAAGTTCCTCGTCCCTTAGAGATCAGCAAATGAATTGGTCCAGCATAATTTAAACCCGTGTATGTAAAATGTCTTGATGGTCGTACTGTGGCTGCTAGAAAGAGCCTCATTTGTTGAATTCTTGGTTGTACTACGAAACGAAAGCTTGCCTGTATGACCCAATAGCGTTATATCAATTTTGCAAGGGTAAGTCGAATACCCCGTGCCCCATGGCTTAGTGGTTAGTGTGTCGGACTGCTAAGCGAAAGAGCCTGGGTTCAAATCCCGCTCATAGCCACCTTTTTTTCTGGGGTACTGCCTCTTGCGAGGAATTGACAAAACCTCCAAGAGTAAAATTTGTCTCGAAAAAGTGCATCTCATGTAGCCGTTCGGACTCGGCGGTAAACTGTAGGTCCCTTCCATTCTTGCAGATTAACAACACACACACATGAATGGTTGAGAGTATAAGTCACTAGGCCTTGGCTCCTTAAGGAGCTGTCGCGCCAATAAATTTATTTATTTATTAAGTCGAATACCACTATGCAGTGTGGATTTATGGGCATTTTCAACTAAAAAAAATCTTAAACCACTCTTGGTGAGACTCGCGCTACAGTTCGGGACGAACTAGCCTATATAGCCAGCTCGGTCTTTAACTAGCTGCCTCCAGTTTTGCACTCCAAGTTGGTTGAGGTCATCCTCCACTTGAGCGTGCCACCCAAGGCGAGGTCTTCCTTGACTGCGTCTACCCTCTGGGATGGAATCGAAGATCTTGTGAGCCGGAGCATTGTTGTCCATTCGCTCTACATGACCTAGCCATCTTAAACGTGATATACGTATTATTTTGACCTCGTATAAGTCTTTGTTGATCCTTCTCCTCCAACGCCCGTTAACGCAGGTAGAGCCAAAAATCTTCCGAGGAATCTTACGCTCGAAACGACTAAGGATATCTTTATCCGCTTTAAGTAGAGTCCATGCCTCGGTGCCATAGGAAGTAACTGACATAATCCACGGAGGAAATTCTAAAAAGTCAGCAGGAAATTATGGGATTTCTAAATTTGTGCTTAAAAAGCTACCAAATCTCGCCATCCTACTGCTGACGATCATCTTCAATAACTGCCTTAATAACAGCTACTTCCCCGAAACATGGAAAACGGCAAAAAGGGTGCCTGTTGCGAAGAAAAACAACAAGACTAGTGACGATGGATATCGGCCGATTTCGCTTTTATGCTGTGTCAGCAAAATCCTGGAGGAAATTATCCTGAGAAAGCTTCATCATTTCTTCAGGGAAAGGGAATTCAAATGGTTTCCGAGCACGACACTCAACCATCCATCCGCTTCTTGGACTGCACTCCGACGTGACAAACGGACTCAACAAGAAAGAGACGACAGTCGCCTGTTTACTGGACATCAAAAAGGCCTTCGACACAGTTTGGATAAAAGGACTAATATTCAAACTGTCAAGTCTAGGACTACCTGAACACTTGGTAAGATTAATCAAAAATTTTCTAACCCATAGATCCTTTTATGTACAGGTAAACAAAGAATATTCACAAAGAAAGACGATCAGCGCTGGAGTTCCACAAGGTTCCAAGTTGGGCCCCATACTTTTCAACCTTTATACAGCTGACCAGCCTACTAACATCCCAGGGACGAAAACGAAGCTATATGCCGATGACTCCTTAACATATGCAACATCCATTTCACCAGAAAATCGCAGCCAGGAGAGTTTAAGGTCACATAAGAAACTTGTGGGACTACTACCTTAAATGGGGACTAAAGATAAATAGCGATAAGAGCGAGCTTATCTGCTTCAGAACCCCAACAACAGCAACAAGAGGTCGGAGACGTTTCGCATCACGCTATGATAATATAAGTATCAAGCTACCAGACAACACAGTGATAAGGACAAAGACAACAACAAAATACCTTGGAGTGAATTTCACTAACCGCTTCAAATTCAACAAGCACGCTTCATTTATGCTTAAGAGAGCCAACTTCTCCCTACATCTGGTCCACCCGCTTCTTAGAAGAAGAAACGGACTAAACACTTATACCAAACTCCTCATCTATAAGCAACTGATCCGTCCAGTTCTGATGTACGCTTGTCCTATTTGGTTCACCATATCACCAACATATATGAAGAAAATCGAAGTTTTTGAAAGGAAGATACTCCGTAGCTGTAAAGGCCTACACCGAAACCCCAATAGAAGAAAATATGTCCCAAACAAGAAGCTATATGAAGACAGCAAAGTGATCCCAATAAATCAGTTCATGACACAGCTCTCCAAAAATATTTTGAGGAACTTGGAGGACCACCCCAACTTGGAAATCTAGCAACTACTCCAGCAACAACTAGAGCCCAGCCATCGCTACCTCAACATTTGAGCCATCACAGACGATCGATTCGAGGATATAATGAACAATGACGGAGCCCCGTTCTACGAGAGAACCAGCAGCGGACACAACAGAGGATAAGCAACACCGCATCCTAACCCCAATTTTTTAAAACCAAACACATTAAATTATAATTAAGAATTTCAATTAAAAGATTATGCAAACAACAATATGATATAAGTACAAATATAGCATTGTATAGAGTCAGCTGAAGTAAGTCGGGCCCCTGTTGTTGAGCCGACATGATTTATTTTAGTTATAAGTTAGTTTAAGACCAATTGTACATAAATTCTAACGAATATAATAAAAATAATCTAATCTCGGTGCCATAGAGCAGGACTGGGATGATTAACGCCGTCAATCGTCTGCCAGCCCGTAGAAGCAGCATTACCGTGTAGTGGTGGATTAATATACCATTATGACGGACGTCTCACAGATGCCAAACCCATGACAGACGTCGCCGAAAACATCCTTTTTGACGTTTTTAGACTTTTAGGAAACCACTCAAAGTTAGTCGCATCAGAAAGCTCTTGCTTCCCCACGAAAATGTATGTGAAAGACGTCTAACAGGCCGCCAAACCCCCGACAGACGCTATTTGTTTGTCACACTCAGCTTTTGTTTTTTTTTTGTCTATAAGTAGCTCGCGAAAGGGGTCTCAGTTAGCCAGTTCACATTTCTTGAGATTTCGGAGTGCTCAAGAAGTTGTCTCAGTCACTTTTGATGGAGCTGAAAAATGTATGTAAATACAATTTCTCAGCAAACGCCAAATAACACCTTTTATCTCTTTCCTTATAAGAGAGTTCTCTTTGACATTGATTGATAAGGGTAATTGGCAAGAGCAATTATTCGCTTTATTTCTGACGAGATGTTGTCAGATGTTATAGCGGATCCGAGTTAAGCAAAGTCCCTATGTCCTATGTCGTCAGTGTATGCTAGAAATTGCACAGACCTGAAAAAATGTCCCACAACAACTTGCGAGTTTCTTATAATTTTTTTAAGTATTAAGTTGAAGAAATCGCTCGATAGCGCATCACCTTGTCGGAATCCTTTTTTGACATCAAAAGCTTCTGTGAGGTCAGTACCAATCTTGACGGAGTAGCGTCTCCATCATCATCCTGCACAGTCAGACGAGTTTTGTGGGGATGCCAAAACTATCGTACGCGGCCTTAAAATCGATAAAGAGGTTGTGGGTATCGATATGGAATTCTTGGGTAGTTTCCAGGATCTGCGTAGCTTGAACATTTGATCGATTGTGGACTTTTCTGGTCTGAAACCACACTGATAGGGGCGAATCTGGTTGCTGACGAATGGTTTCAGATGTTCACATAGTACGGCAGCGAGGATCTTGTACGCGATATTTAGGAGACTTATTCCTCTATATTTGGGACTGTTTATACGGTCTCCTTTCTTGTGGATCGGGCAAACGATTCTGAGGTTCCATTTATCAAGCATACTTTCTTCTGACCAAACTTTAGAAATGAGTTGGTGTGTGCACTCCACCAGGTAAACTCCGCGCGCTTTAAAAAAAAATTGTTGGGTAGTCCGTCGGGAACAGCAGCTTTGTTGTTTTTTAGTTTAGATATGCTATCCTCACTTCATTTTGGTCAGGTGGACGGAAGTTTTGTCCATGTTGAACAGATCATTCTGCATCACAGCAGGATTTTGGTCTTCGTCGCCGTTTAACAGTCTGCAGAAATGGTCCTTCCACCAACTGTGACTCTACTACGAGGCTTACATTCCTATCTCTACAGGCTTCTGTGCGGGTTTTTTTCCATGGCACGTTTTTACTTTTCTTTTTACGAATCGATGTTAGCTGCTCGGAAGGTGCGTACATTCAAGATATTGGAAGCGTGTCTTGCATCGATCGCAACGTGATCAATCTGGTTGACGGTTTTTTGATCTGGGTGCCCCCAAGTCCCTTTGTGTACATCGAGATGAGGAAACCGTGTGCTTGCAATGGTGACATTATGTGCCGCTGCGAAGCCAATTAGCCTAAGTCCATTTTTAGGCGTTGTGTCGTGTAGGCCATGTTTTCCGAGAGTCTTACCAAAGAATTCCTCTTTACCTATTTTGGAATTAAAATCGCCTAGTACGATCTTAACGTCGTATTTAGGGCATTGCTCATAGGTTTTGTCAAGGAGCTCGTAAAAGTCATCCTTGGTGACGTCATCTTTGTCGTCTGTGAGCCAGGTCCTTTGTTGGATTCCTTGGACAAAAGGAACCGGAGAATCCGGAGTCACTTACCCGCTTTGGGGATATGAACGCTTCAGTTGGCTCATTAAGGGCTCATCCTCCAAATTTTCTGTCGTTTTAAGTGGCGAATTTTCTACTCCACTGCCCGCAATACGAATATTCTCTTGGCTTCAGAATGGAGACAAGGAAAACACCTTGCTTTTTTTTTGTTGATATTTTCCCCATCTCGTTCTTATTTTAGTTCTTCGGAATGTACTTTTTCTTGAACGTAACTTGTAATTCCTTTGCTGCCATCATTCAATTCTTCTATTGTCAAATTTTCCAGTTCGTTTTGGTTACTTCGAATTTTTACGCTTGCAGTTGGTGAGTGCCCGGTGACTAAGTGGTTAGTGTGTCGGACTGCTAAGCGAAGGGTCGGGATTCGGCTCCCGTCGGAGCCACCTTTTTTCTGGGGTACTGCCTCTTGCGAAGAACTGACAAATCCTCGAAAAATAAAATCTGTCTCTAAAAAGTCCATCTTATGTAGCCGTTCGGACTCGGCGGTAAATTGTAGGTCCCATCCATTCTCCCAGATTCGCAAGCCAAACACAGGAATGGTTGAAAGTATAAGTCACTAGGCCTTGGCTCCTTAAGGAGCTGTCGTGCCAATAAATTTATTTATTTATTTAATTGGTTACAAATCGTCTGCCATTATAAGCTATTCTTATTAATTTTGAATAACAAGAACATCTTGTTATGTCACCCATTTCTTCTGCTTCAATTGTCAAAACCTTTCTGGTTTCCGAAATATCGATCACCACATTCGGATGCTGCTGTTGTAAAGGCAAATATTTGGCACCAAGCTGCAGCCAATCAGGGCCATTCCACCATAATCGATTGCTCTTCATTTGTTGTGGTAAGCAGGCTTTTGAAGTATAATCAGCTGGATTATTGTTTGATCGTACGGTCCTCCAGTTGATTAGGTATGTTTCTTGTCTCTTGAATTTCTGACACTCGGTTTGCAACAAATGTCTTCCAGTTAGATGGAAATTTTTGGATCCAGGCCAATGTTAAAGCAGAATCTGTCTAGGCAAAAGTATTCCTCACTTGTGAGCCAAATCTTTCTTGTTTCTGCTTGTAATTTTGAAAGTAGATGAGCACCGCATAGTTGCAATTCGGGAAGAGGAACTTTCTTTCTTACTGGAGCTAATTTGGTTTTTGCAGCTAAGATGATTGTACTATATACACCACTTGGAAGAATAACAGCTGCATATGCTGCTTCAGAAGCGTCACAAAACTCTTGCAGCTCAATGAAAAAGAACAATGAAACAGTGTTGCCGTCTGTCAAAAAGCAAGTAGTACCAAAAAAAGTAGTAACATAACCAGTAGTGACAAAAATGAATTTAGTAAAATTAGTTTATTATTCTTAGATTTTTTCAATTGTGTAAAAAACATGGTATATTTTTTCTCTTTGAAACATTTATAAAAAGTGAAAATTTGAACATTGTACTTAATACTTCTCTGGATTTGAATAACGGTGGGTATCAGCAGTTCACCAATCTAATTTTGGAAGAACCAGTGGTAAACTTTTGTATGGTTTTAAAAGCGTTAAACTTATCGTCGTCTTTATTAGTATCAACAACATATCTTTTGTGAAAATATCACTTAGAAACTCAGCTTTGCTTATAGGAGATGTTAATTCGCGAATCGGTACACACCAAATTACTCCTGAAAACAATTGCTTAACGCCGCAATCTTCTGAAATGCTCGAAACTTGTTCTTCTAAAGATACAGTTATTAACAAAAATGGCATTCAATTCCTAGATGTATGTCAAATTTATGATCTTTTCATTCTTAACGATTGCAGTAAACACGACAGCAGTGGGGAGTTTACTTTTATAGGTGGGTCAGGTTAAACAGTGAAATTGTGTAGTATCAGCGGAATGGAGGGATCGCATTTGGACTTTTAAAGTTGAAAAGCAGATCTATTCTGATCGCCTGCCTTTACTTGTAGAGTTTACTTTAAGGAACTCCTCAGATTTATGTTACTCTGAAATAACCTTTCCACCAAAAATTATTTGGAAAGAAATTCAGAAAGGAAACTACCAAATTTAAATATCTAACGAACTTGAGAACTTACATGATGCCTTTTTACTGTGTGTGTCTGATACAAGTACAGAATTAAAATATCTCTAAGTGTATATAAGCTGCTACTTTCTATAGAAACAGCAAAAAAACTGAAAATTTTAAACAAAAATGGTTTGATAAAGATTGTCTAAATGCAAGAAAAAGATCCTTTGCTTTGCTTAAGAAAGTCAGAAACTAACAAAATCTAATGAAACTGTTTCCAAAGAATATCTGTCAGCTTACAAAACTTACAAAGAGATTTGTAGATCCAAACGCTGGGAGTACTATACAATAGTAGCGCTCGAGCTTTCAAATATTAAAGACAGTTAAAGTTTCTGAACAACATAAAACAACTTAAAGGGTGTAAGTTAATTTATGGTGCAAATTTAAAAGCCTCTAGTCTTGGAGAACCCTTAATAATAGTGCACACACTTGACTGCCAAATTACTTTATCTAAAAAAAAACTGCACTGTATAATCCGGAAAACAACAAAGCACCAGGTCCAGACAGAATCTGCAACGAGCTCTATAAAAACGCACCTTTGGACTTTCTACAGAAGATTTGGCACATCTTCAATAACACTTTTAGTACTGGAAAAGTTCCACAGGACTTTCAAGATTCTTTAGTCTATCTAATCTACAGAAAAGGTGATGCAAACCTAGCAAGTATCTATAGGGGGATATCCTTTATGAATTCCATTGCAAAAATTTTTGAATTCATCCTTCTAAACAGTTTTCAAAAGCAAGGAAGTTCTAACCTCAGCAAAGTATAAAGTGTTTGATGCAGCCATTAGGTTAGGTTAGGTTTGTGGGCTGATGGATGATGTGGTGTCCATCACACTTAGATCAATGTAGATCCATTGTGATACTCTGGGGGGTTTGGGCCCAATAACCATGGGACCTTCGAAAAACCTATACCTTCCTTCCTAACCTTCTCAAGCCATTTTGAGTTATTAATAAATCTGAGCAGGTTTGTACCCATTTGTTTAGATAGTTCTTCTAAGTCCTGGAAGAAATAACTTCCTAGAATTTCATATCTTAAGCGGCATAGTGCTGGGCAGTGACAGAGAAAATGAGGAGTGTCCTCATGCACATCTATGTCGCCACAACCTCTGCACAAGTCGTCCGTGCTGAGCTTCAATTTCTTTTTGTGGTAACCCAGCATGTTACGCCCGGTCAGTATGCTCACAAGGGATCATAGCGACTTCTTGTTGCGCTGTAGAATATTTTCTGTTCTTTGTTTATAAAAGTAAAGCCATAGTTTCCTGGTTGTGTCGGCTAGGTTAAGTTCTAGGGATGATCCCTTTCTTGCCAGTTCATCACCTCTTTTGTTTCCTTGCACACCACTGTGGCCAGGAACCCAACAGTCTTATATTATGCTGCGCGCCAAAAACTTTTAGCTTTACGGGGCAAGCTACAAACGGTGTTGTTTATCCTCTGTTGTGTCCGTTGCTGGTTCTCTCGTAGAACGGGGCTCCGTCGTTGTTCATAATATCCTCGAATAGGTGGTCTGTGATGGCTCGAATGTCCTCCAAGTTCCTCAAAATATTTTTGGAGAGCTGTGTCATGAACTGACTTATTGGGATCAGTTGGGTGTCTTCATATAGCTTCTTTTTTGGGACATATTTTCTTGTAATGGGGTTTCGGTGTAGACCTGTACAGCTACGGAGTATCTTTCTTTCGAAAACTGTTGGTGATATGGTGAACCAAATAGGACAAGCGTACGTCAGAACTGGACGGATCAGCTGTTTATAGATGAGGAGCTTAGTTTTAGTGCTTAGTCCGTTTCTTCTCCTAAGAAGCGGGAGGACCAGATGTAGGGAGAAGTTGGCTCTCTTAAGCATAAATGAAGCGTGCTTGTTGAATTTGAAGCGGTTAGTGAAATTCACTCCAAGGTATTTTGTTGTTGTCTTTGTCCTTATCACTGCGTTGTCTGGTAGCTTGATACTTATATTATCATAGCGTGATGCGAAACGTCTCCGACCTCTTGTTGCTGTTGTTGGGGTTCTGAAGCAGATAAGCTCGCTCTTATCGCTATTTATCTTTAGTCCCCATTTAAGGTAGTAGTCCCACAAGTTTCTTATATGACCTTCAACTATCCTGGCTGCGATTTCTGGTGAAATGGATGTTGCATATGTTAAGGAGTCATCGGCATATAGTTTCCTTTTTTGTCCCTGGGATGTTGATAGGCTGGTCAGCTGTATAAAGGTTGAAAAGTATGGGGCCCAACTTAGAACCTTGTGGAACTCCAGCGCTGGATCTATGTGTTAGAAAATGTTTGATTAATTTTACCAAGTGTTGAGGTAGTCCTAGACTTGACAGTTTGTATATTAGTCTAATCAAGATGGTTCATGTACCAACTATAATCATCATACAGTATAGGATAGGGTTGCCGTCTGCCAAAAAAATATATTTTTTTAAATTTTCTGCTATAACATTACGGGGCTTAAAAACAAATTACTTACGCCTGATTTTTTTAAACTTATTCAAAAATACGATATAATTATTTTATTAGAAACTTTTTTAGAAGAAGGAAAAGAATTGCAATATTATAAATATTTTGAAAATTTTAACATTAAATGTATTTCGGCAATTCGAAATAACAGACTCGGGAGAGCTAGTGGTGGAATATTATGTGGCTACAAAAATAAACGCTCAGTAAATAGTATTAATAATGTAACTTTAAGGAACTATAGTAACACAATTTTAATCGATGTAGAATGTGATTCAAAACATTTTCATATTATTCCTGTATATTTGAACTTTAATTCCTGGTCATCAGAATACGAAGAATTGCAGAGTATATTATTAAATTACAAGTACGAGAACCTTATGATCATTGGTGACTTTAATGGTCGTAAAGGTAATTTCCAAAACTCTCCTCTGGATAATTGCTTGAACACAAACGGCAAATTATAGATTTGTTCGAAGACTTTGATTTTTTTATCTTAAATGGAGTATCAAATGGTGATTCCAGGGGCGATTAAACTTTTATATCTTCCCAAGGCTGTTCTGTAATTGATTTTTGTATTGTGAAGGGCGATTGGATTGATATGATTAAAAAATTTGAAGTATATCCGGCAAACCATTCAACCCATCTGCCTATTGTAGTGTCGTGCGAATGTACGCTTCAAGATATCCACAACAGAGCTGAAGTATCTAATGCTGTTAAGAAACTAAAATGGGTCGAAAGTAAGGCTAGTTTGTATAGGCGAAACTTAAATCAACAAATGGGTTCTTTTAATGAGCAGTTTGAACTTTGCATAGAATCTTCAACACAATCTGTTTTTGAATTAGTTAAGCATTCAGCAGTTGTTAGTTCTTGTCCGAAAAAATCATCTTTTAATTCAAATTGGTATGACGAAGAGTGTAAAAAAAGTAGGAAAAAATCCTTCGCTTACTTAAAGCTTTTCAGGCAGTCTTCAAATGAAGCTTTCAAAAGACTCTACTTGCAACAAAATAAAATATATAAGGATTTATGCAGTTTCAAAAAGCAACTGTACTTAAACAAAGCTGCTAGGAATCTTTTAAACTGTAGGGATTCCAAGTCTTTTTGGTGCAAAGTGTGGATCTTAGGTGGAAGGAGCAAGTCATCGTCTTTAAGCGTAAGTGTACATCAACTAGCAAACTATTTTGAAAACCTCTTGCTCTCAGACTCAAACCAAAACTCTTTAAGCTACGCCGTTCAATACATTACGATACCTGAGCTAGACTCGCCTTTTACAATGCTTGAATTATTATCATCACTTAATAAAATGAAAAATAATAAGGCAGCGGGATTAGATGGAATCCCGATCGAGTTCTACAAGTTTTCGACCCCTGAGTTTCTGGAACGCATTTAAGCATTGTTAAATCAAATGTTCATTGACGAGATGTTTCCAAGTAGCTTTCGCTTGGCGAAAATTTGTGCTATATTTAAAAAAGGTAATCCAAATCTTCCTGAGAATTACAGAGGTATATCCGTTTTGTGTTCATTAAGAAAACTTTTTGCTCAGATCTTATACTGTAGACTTATAAGATTGGTTGATAGCAATAATATTATAAGCTGTTTCCAAGCTGGTTTTCGGGCTAATCTCTCAACAATGGATCAAATATTTGCTCTTACAGGCATCGCAAGACGTTTTATCGATAAAAAGAAACCATTGTACACTTTTTTTGTAGATTTCAAAGCTGCTTTAGATACTATCAATAGGCATTCACTATTATATAAGCTTTCAACTATTGGTGTATCAACAAAGTTCATTAAAGTCTATGAACAGCTTCTTTTGAACACGTCTGCGACTGTATGCAATGGTTAACCCCAGTCTAAAGCTTTCCGATCAGAAACAGGTGTCCCACAGGGTTGCGTTTTGAGTCCGTTGATGTTCGCCTTATATATAAATGATATTGAAAATTACTTACCAGGAGGTGTAACTTTTGGCGATTTGTCAATAAAGCTCCTGCTCTACGCGGATGACCTGGTGATCTTTTCAGACAATCCTATGACGCTTCAACTCCAAATTAATAAGCTGAAACTATTTTGTGATACATGGGATCTTAAAATTAATATTAATAAATCTAAAATAATGATCTTCAGAACTCATAACCTTACAAGGAACTGGAATTTAGATGGTCAAAATATTGAGGTAGTTATTGAGTTTAAGTATCTAGGCCTAATTATAAGTCACTATCTAAGTATGAAAGTCCATATTAAAGAAAAACTTTCCGTAGCAAAATCAGCAATTAATACCTTGTGGTCAAAATTTTTTACTAATAAATTTGTTGACTCTACGTCAAAGTTTAAAGTTTTTAATGCAACGGTTAATAGATGTCTTTGTTATGGAAATGATGTTTGTGGGTACCAATTTTTTGAGGAAATTGAAAGCATTCAAAGATACTTTTTCAAACGAATTTTCAGGTTGCCTTTTAATACCCCCAATTACGCAATATATGTTGAATCTAGTCTACCACAAGTTTATGTGAGGAGTTTGAAAGCCAATGCAGACTATCTCACGAAAGTAATGCATAGATTTGATAGCAATTTACATAAAAGAATTCTACTGGTATCACTCCGCTGTGGTTATTCACCTTTTAGAAACTGGCACGCGCTCGCGTCGGCTCACAGCGTCTCTTTAGATCTGAATGTAAGCAACAAAGAAGAGTGGACAAACATCTTTTTTGATTTAATATCGGTGGTAGATGATAAAATCTATCAACAACAATTAGAAAGGGTAACAAATTCCACCCCTAGGGTTACGTATAGATGTTTGAATCTGAGCTTGTGTGATAATAATTATTTTAGGGAGGAACTTTCAACCTCAGATATGAGTTTAATCTTTAAGGTTCGAACTGAAACCCTTGAACTTAATTACAGGCCACACAGAACAGATTTATATAAAAAGACCATTTTTTAGCTAAACTAGAAACCCAAGTATGCCATCTCTAACTTTTCATTTACGTTTTCTTTTTTTTCTCGTCTTATTGCAGTTTTTTGACTTTTTAAATGTAATTCGTAATATCTTGTGTAAATATTAAATATTTCCTACATAAAATTATCATTGTTTTTGCTTAAATAAAAAAATAAAAATTGTGTTTTATAAAGGTACTTATTTCTGTTAATTTATTTCTGTTAATTTATTTTTGTTAGTATATATTTGTACCATCAGATTTTAATTGTATAAACTTTTTAACTTTATTCAATCTCTTTAAAAATAAAACTTAATCGATATCATATACGGCAGACGGCTTATATGCCATGCTTAAATTTTATTTGAATTAAATATTATATGTTATAAATGTTACTCTATTTTTATTAATAAATTGAATTTAATTGAATTGAATTAGTGCTTTTATCCAAATTGTGTTGAAGGCCTTTTCGATGTCCAGTAAATAGGCCACTGTCGGGCAGCCTCTCTTTCTTGTTCAGTCCGCGTGTCACATCGGAGTGCAGTCCAAGAAGCGGATGGATAGTGGATTGTCGTGCTCAGAAACCATACTGACATTCAGGTTTTAATTCCCTTTCCCTGAAGAAATGATGAGGCTTTCTCAGGATAAGTCCTTCCAGGATTTTGCTCACACAGCATAGAAGCAAAATCGGCCGATATTCCTCGACGCTAGTCCTGTTGGTTTTCATCGGAACGGGCACCACTTTTGCCGTTTTCCATGTTTCGGGGAAGTAGCTGTTATTAAGGCAGTTATTGAAGATCGTCAGCAGTAGGATGGCGAGATTTGGTAGCTTTTTAAGCACAAAGTTAGAAATCCCATCATTTCCTGCTGACTTCTTAGAATTTCCTCCGTGGATTATGTCAGTTACTTCCTCGATGACAGTAAAAGCATTTTCAGTTGGTCCGAGTGCAGGACTGTCCTCATTAAAGTTGGTGACTGAAGTATTAGAGGCTGCAACTTCTTCAAACTTGTTTTCAACTTCTTCAATGAATTCAGGAAGGTGATTGGGCGGGCAATCCTTGAAGGTCTCTTCAAAATGCTTAGCGAGAGCTTCTGCTTTTTCGGTTGGTGTTATTGCAGAATGTTGCCCGTGCATTATTGTATCTGGCATCGAGTTCTTTCTCCCAACGAGCTGGTTAATTTTCTTGAAGGCATCGGGTCCCGGTTTGATGTTCGTAAGTCTTTTCCTGAATTAATTCTCCTGGTGATTTTTCACTGCCTGGTTGAACATGGTGTTGGTGCATTGGAGTTCGGAAAATATGCGTCTATACTCGTCGTTCTCTCTGTTGAACAACCTGTGGTATATCCGTTGAAGCTTTTTGCGGAGTCTCTGTCTGTGAGCGAGCATATATGGCCTGTATATGTTCCGGCACATTCGCATATCCGTCTCTGCTGATTTTTGCAGTCTTAAGCTTTTCCAAGGCGTTGTTAACTGTTGACTCGAATTGGTGTATGGCACTATCAATTTCACTGTGTGAGAGATTGCTGCTGGTTGGGACTTCCGGGAGATATCTTTCAATTTCGGTACGGAATGTTCTCCAGTTCACTCTGTTATTCCTAGTGTGGAGCTCTTGTTCTGGTTGTTCGCAGAATATCCTTTGATTAGGTCTTACACTAACTTCTACTGCCAGATGGTCGGAATCACTATCGTGTGCTTTGCAATTGTAGTTCCGTAGTTCAGGTAGGATGTTGATGAATTTCGACGTAACCAGAAAGAAATCCAAATGAGATGGAGTTCTAGGGAATGTTGGTTTTGGTTGAGACACGATAACCAAAGAGTGATGCTCGGGATTTCCTTGTAGCCAGTCAACAATTGCTTTGCCTTTGTAAGATTCCGCGGTATCCATCCATAGAGGGTGCCGACCGTTGAAGTCTCCTCCAATGACACAAAATGTGTATTGATTAGCAATGCTGTTGATAATGTGGAGATCGTGATGTATGTCGCTTCTTGTTGAGTTGCACTTGATGTATGCTGAGACTAGCAGAAGCGTCTCAGACTCGGTCAGTTTAGTGACGACTGTCGTTATTTCCATGCATCAAAGTCCAGTTATCCTTTTCTTTTCGCTCCTGAGGCCGATTTGAGAAGAATTGCTGTTCCTCTGCCGCTCGCTCCTTTGTCCTCTCTGTAGGATGTGTAATGGTCTGGTTTAAAGTTGTTCTTCGCTGTGATGTTGGTTTCCTGTAAGAAAATAATGTCTGTTTTTTTTGATTCTAAAAACATAGATAGAGAAATTCGTCTGGCTGTGGAATAAATAGAATTAACGTTATATGTTATACTTGAAAGTTGGGTTTTTATATACATAATTAGAATATAAGTTGACCCAATATATTTGTCTAATCTTTATCATCCAAAGTACCGTAGTTGCTTGGAATTATCTCTTTTGCCTTCTGGAGAAGGGAGAAGAGATCTGCTATAAACAGTCTTTCGGTATCCTCGAAGATGTTGAATGGCGTTGATCCTTTCGGCATCTGATTGCTTCTTGTTGATGGTTTTTGATGATGATTTGCTTTTGATGCCGTTGGCTTCTGTAAGGCTTATGTTGGGAGTTGTGGTGAGGGTTTTTTTCCTGGCTTTTGAGCTGATTTCGTAGGTATTGGTCCAACGGATTTGGGGGCTGGCCCGACTGCTGCTGCTATGTTGGCGTACGAAAAACCGCTGACAATAGTTCTGTTTGCTGATTGGACTTTAAAAGCGTGTTTCTCTTGTTTTTGGGCTGCAGATTTTACTTTATCGGCAAGTTTTTTCTTTCTAATTGGGCATCCATTGTAGCTTGCTGGGTGTCCTGTCTGCTGGCAGTTTACGCAGTAAACTTTGTCGTCCGTTATGCCGTTGCTGGTTCTTGTGCATTGGCCTGGCAAATTGTCATCTTTGCACTGACGCACCTGTACTTCATTCCACAGTTAGTAGCTACATGACCGAACTTATGGCAATTCTTGCACTGAGAGATGCTGGTATTTTGAATTTCTCCCAATAAACCTTTTGGTTCATAAGGAGAGTTTAAGTTTATATGGAAGGGATATATATATTGTCCACTTCAACCACAAAGCAGAAATTCCTTCCTTAAAAAGTTCTTCTTTCATCGTGGCTATAATGTATACCTTTAAGAACTAGCAGCTTCTTTTTGTCTTCTTTGGCCGTGTAGGTATTAAACTCCGTGCTTCCGTCTTTCAGCATTTTACGAATTTTTTGATGGTCATCCTTCGTCTTAGTTGTGATGACAGATTTGTTCATATTAATGTTATGAATCCTAAAAGCAACTCCTTGTTCTCTTAGGATCTTGTTAGTTTTGGCTACGTTGAGTCCAAAACATACAATTGGTGGCATCAAGGTGGGGCGTGGTTCTACAGTGGTTGAGGCGCTGTTGCTGGCAGGTTGAGGGGTTTTATCGTCTTCCTTATTATTGGTGGCAATGTTCTTGTCTTTAGGGGAAATATTTCCGTCCTTCATGGCTATCTTCTTGGATGAAGGTTCTTTTTTTGGAGATGTTGGTGGTGAAGGTTTACTCTTCCTACGTTGAACCATCACAAAATTTTCATAGTCGGAGTTAAGGTCGACCATTATTTCTACATTTTCTTCGTTTAAGACTTCTTGTAAAGTTGGCCTTTTTCACATCACTCTTCCTTGGCTCGGATTTACCCATAATGGGATTTCCAGGAAATGATTGATTATTTAGTATTTTACTGCTAATTGTATTTTTAGTACACTTACATCCGAATTTAATAATTAATATATTTAATATTTTAATAAGTCGTGTACTTATTTTAAGAAAAACTATTCGCGCACATTAATCCGGATTAAAAGGTTAATTACTTTTTATTAGGGTAGCCCGCAGGTATACCTGTGTGGGTCCGTTTTTATGGTGGATAGAAATTTAATAATTTAAAATTATATTCTTCCGTTCGTGGTGTGTGCTGTATGACTGAACGATGCTGACTGTCCATTTTAGAGCCATCTGTGTAGATTTCAATGGCTGATTTGTATTGTGTCTGGTTGTTAAGCCAGTCTTCTCTAGTAGGAAAAGTAGTGGTGAATAGTCTTTCGAAATCTAAACGGGGTGTTGTGTAGTCTGTGCATACATTGTAGCCCGTATAGGTCTCTAGAATCTGTTCATGGCCTGTCAGACTCGATCTCCAGTTTTGAGTTTGGCTTAACCGGAGTGTGCTGTTTGCTGCAGATTCTTGCACAAAAAGTTCTAAGGGATTTAGATTGAGAATAGCTTCCAGCCCTGCAGTAGGGGTAGTTCTCATAGCCCCGTTGGGGCCTATACAAGCCATTCTTTGTATTCTTGTAATGGTTCTTAGGTTGGAAGCAATTTTCGTAGCCTGCCACCAGACCTGATTACCAAATGTCAGTATTGGTCTTAATATTGCCGTATACATCCACATTGTAATCTTGGGACTAGGTCCCTAGGTCTTTCCAAATATTATTGTTACAGGTATAGAATGCTATCATTGCTTTCTTGGCTCTTTCTTTGGTATTGAGATTCCAATTCAGTTTTCTGTCTAGAATCACACCAAGGTATTTGGCCTTCTTCTTCTTTCATCGTGGCTATAATGTATACCTTTAAGAACTAGCAGCTTCTTTTTGTCTTCTTTGGCCGTGTAGGTATTAAACTCCGTGCTTCCGTCTTTCAGCATTTTACGAATTTTTTGATGGTCATCCTTCGTCTTTGTTGTGATGACAGATTTGTTCATATTAATGTTATGAATCCTAAAAGCAACTCCTTGTTCTCTTAGGATCTTGTTAGTTTTGGCTACGTTGAGTCCAAAACATACAATTGGTGGCATCAAGGTGGGGCGTGGTTCTACAGTGGTTGAGGCGCTGTTGCTGGCAGGTTGAGGGGTTTTATCGTCTTCCTTATTATTGGTGGCAATGTTCTTGTCTTTAGGGGAAATATTTCCGTCCTTCATGGCTATCTTCTTGGATGAAGGTTCTTTTTTTGGAGATGTTGGTGGTGAAGGTTTACTCTTCCTACGTTGAACCATCACAAAATTTTCATAGTCGGAGTTAAGGTCGACCATTATTTCTACATTTTCTTCGTTTAAGACTTCTTGTAAAGTTGGCCTTTTTCACATCACTCTTCCTTGGCTCGGATTTACCCATAATGGGATTTCCAGGAAATGATTGATTATTTAGTATTTTACTGCTAATTGTATTTTTAGTACACTTACATCCGAATTTAATAATTAATATATTTAATATTTTAATAAGTCGTGTACTTATTTTAAGAAAAACTATTCGCGCACATTAATCCGGATTAAAAGGTTAATTACTTTTTATTAGGGTAGCCCGCAGGTATACCTGTGTGGGTCCGTTTTTATGGTGGATAGAAATTTAATTATTTAAAATTATTTTCTTCCGTTCGTGGTGTGTGCTGTATGACTGAACGATGCTGACTGTCCATTTTAGAGCCATCTGTGTAGATTTCAATGGCTGATTTGTATTGTGTCTGGTTGTTAAGCCAGTCTTCTCTAGTAGGAAAAGTAGTGGTGAATAGTCTTTCGAAATCTAAACGGGGTGTTGTGTAGTCTGTGCATACATTGTAGCCCGTATAGGTCTCTAGAATCTGTTCATGGCCTGTCAGACTCGATCTCCAGTTTTGAGTTTGGCTTAACCGGAGTGTGCTGTTTGCTGCAGATTCTTGCACAAAAAGTTCTAAGGGTTTTAGATTGAGAATAGCTTCCAGCCCTGCAGTAGGGGTAGTTCTCATAGCCCCGTTGGGGCCTATACAAGCCATTCTTTGTATTCTTGTAATGGTTCTTAGGTTGGAAGCAATTTTCGTAGCCTGCCACCAGACCTGATTACCAAATGTCAGTATTGGTCTTAATATTGCCGTATACATCCACATTGTAATCTTGGGACTAGGTCCCTAGGTCTTTCCAAATATTATTGTTACAGGTATAGAATGCTATCATTGCTTTCTTGGCTCTTTCTTTGGTATTGAGATTCCAATTCAGTTTTCTGTCTAGAATCACACCAAGGTATTTGGCCTTCTTCTTCTTTCATCGTGGCTATAATGTATACCTTTAAGAACTAGCAGCTTCTTTTTGTCTTCTTTGGCCGTGTAAGTATTAAACTCCGTGCTTCCGTCTTTCAGCATTTTACGAATTTTTTGATGGTCATCCTTCGTCTTTGTTGTGATGACAGATTTGTTCATATTAATGTTATGAATCCTAAAAGCAACTCCTTGTTCTCTTAGGATCTTGTTAGTTTTGGCTACGTTGAGTCCAAAACATACAATTGGTGGCATCAAGGTGGGGCGTGGTTCTACAGTGGTTGAGGCGCTGTTGCTGGCAGGTTGAGGGGTTTTATCGTCTTCCTTATTATTGGTGGCAATGTTCTTGTCTTTAGGGGAAATATTTCCGTCCTTCATGGCTATCTTCTTGGATGAAGGTTCCTTTTTTGGAGATGTTGGTTGTGAAGGTTTACTCTTCTTACGTTGAACCATCACAAAATTTTCATAGTCGGAGTTAAGGTCGACCATTATTTCTACATTTTCTTCGTTTAAGACTTCTTGTAAAGTTGGCCTTTTTCACATCACTCTTCCTTGGCTCGGATTTACCCATAATGGGATTTCCAGGAAATGATTGATTATTTAGTATTTTACTGCTAATTGTATTTTTAGTACACTTACATCCGAATTTAATAATTAATATATTTAATATTTTAATAAGTCGTGTACTTATTTTAAGAAAAACTATTCGCGCACATTAATCCGGATTAAAAGGTTAATTACTTTTTATTAGGGTAGCCCGCAGGTATACCTGTGTGGGTCCGTTTTTATGGTGGATAGAAATTTAATTATTTAAAATTATTTTCTTCCGTTCGTGGTGTGTGCTGTATGACTGAACGATGCTGACTGTCCATTTTAGAGCCATCTGTGTAGATTTCAATGGCTGATTTGTATTGTGTCTGGTTGTTAAGCCAGTCTTCTCTAGTAGGAAAAGTAGTGGTGAATAGTCTTTCGAAATCTAAACGGGGTGTTGTGTAGTCTGTGCATACATTGTAGCCCGTATAGGTCTCTAGAATCTGTTCATGGCCTGTCAGACTCGATCTCCAGTTTTGAGTTTGGCTTAACCGGAGGGTGCTGTTTGCTGCAGATTCTTGCACAAAAAGTTCTAAGGGTTTTAGATTGAGAATAGCTTCCAGCCCTGCAGTAGGGGTAGTTCTCATAGCCCCGTTGGGGCCTATACAAGCCATTCTTTGTATTCTTGTAATGGTTCTTAGGTTGGATGCAATTTTCGTAGCCTGCCACCAGACCTGATTACCAAATGTCAGTATTGGTCTTAATATTGCCGTATACATCCACATTGTAATCTTGGGACTAGGTCCCTAGGTCTTTCCAAATATTATTGTTACAGGTATAGAATGCTATCATTGCTTTCTTGGCTCTTTCTTTGGTATTGAGATTCCAATTCAGTTTTCTGTCTAGAATCACACCAAGGTATTTGGCCTTCTTCTTCTTTCATTGTGGCTATAATGTATACCTTTAAGAACTAGCAGCTTCTTTTTGTCTTCTTTGGCCGTGTAAGTATTAAACTCCGTGCTTCCGTCTTTCAGCATTTTACGAATTTTTTGATGGTCATCCTTCGTCTTTGTTGTGATGACAGATTTGTTCATATTAATGTTATGAATCCTAAAAGCAACTCCTTGTTCTCTTAGGATCTTGTTAGTTTTGGCTACGTTGAGTCCAAAACATACAATTGGTGGCATCAAGGTGGGGCGTGGTTCTACAGTGGTTGAGGCGCTGTTGCTGGCAGGTTGAGGGGTTTTATCGTCTTCCTTATTATTGGTGGCAATGTTCTTGTCTTTAGGGGAAATATTTCCGTCCTTCATGGCTATCTTCTTGGATGAAGGTTCCTTTTTTGGAGATGTTGGTTGTGAAGGTTTACTCTTCTTACGTTGAACCATCACAAAATTTTCATAGTCGGAGTTAAGGTCGACCATTATTTCTACATTTTCTTCGTTTAAGACTTCTTGTAAAGTTGGCCTTTTTCACATCACTCTTCCTTGGCTCGGATTTACCCATAATGGGATTTCCAGGAAATGATTGATTATTTAGTATTTTACTGCTAATTGTATTTTTAGTACACTTACATCCGAATTTAATAATTAATATATTTAATATTTTAATAAGTCGTGTACTTATTTTAAGAAAAACTATTCGCGCACATTATTTCGGATTAAAAGGTTAATTACTTTTTATTAGGGTAGCCCGCAGGTATACCTGTGTGGGTCCGTTTTTATGGTGGATAGAAATTTAATTATTTAAAATTATTTTCTTCCGTTCGTGGTGTGTGCTGTATGACTGAACGATGCTGACTGTCCATTTTAAAGCCATCTGTGTAGATTTCAATGGCTGATTTGTATTGTGTCTGGTTGTTAAGCCAGTCTTCTCTAGTAGGAAAAGTAGTGGTGAATAGTCTTTCGAAATCTAAACGGGGTGTTGTGTAGTCTGTGCATACATTGTAGCCCGTATAGGTCTCTAGAATCTGTTCATGGCCTGTCAGACTCGATCTCCAGTTTTGAGTTTGGCTTAACCGGAGGGTGCTGTTTGCTGCAGATTCTTGCACAAAAAGTTCTAAGGGTTTTAGATTGAGAATAGCTTCCAGCCCTGCAGTAGGGGTAGTTCTCAGTGCCCCGTTGGTGCCTATACAAGCCATTCTTTGTATTCTTGTAATGGTTCTTAGGTTGGAAGCAATTTTCGTAGCCTGCCACCAGACCTGATTACCAAATGTCAGTATTGGTCTTAATATTGCCGTATACATCCACATTGTAATCTTGGGACTAGGTCCCTAGGTCTTTCCAAATATTCTGTTACAGGTATAGAATGCTATCATTGCTTTCTTGGCTCTTTCTTTGGTATTGAGATTCCAATTCAGTTTTCTGTCTAGAATCACACCAAGGTATTTGGCCTGATTTGACAGGATCAATGGAACCCCTTCTATTGAAGGAAGATTAAAAACTGGTATTTTTCTTTTGTTTTTAAAGAGAACCAGTTCTGTCTTTTGTGGGTTGACCACTAGCCCACATTTCCTTGACCAGGTATTTACCAAGGATAAGGCTCCTTCTATCTGTTCACTAATGGTAGAGAAATTTTCCAGTCGGTAGCAGAGATAAATCATCTGCATAAGCTACTACTTTGACTCCACTATTTTTAAATCTTATAAGAATTTCGTTGACCACAAGTACCCAGAGGAGGGGAGGGAGAACACCACCTTGTAAAGTGCCTCTCGATGTTGATACTTTAATCAAAGCTCCTCCCAGCTCTGAGTTAATTTGTCGATTTCTTAACATGCACATTATCAACCCGATAATGGTATCGTTCACATTAAGGTTCACAAGGGCTCTTTTCACTGCGTCATTTTTCAATGTCTAGGAAAGCGGCAAATGCTGTTTTCACACTTTTACCTTTGGTATAAGCATGCTGAGCTGGAGATATAACTTCCGAACTCATTGTGTTGCGAATATAGAAGTCTATTAGTCTTTCCAAAGTCTTTAAGATGAATGATGTTAGAAGAATTGGTCTGAAGTCTTTAGCGTTAGTATGGCTGGGTCTACCAGCTTTCGGTATAAAGACCACTTTCACTTCACGCCATGCTTTAGGTACATATCCCCATTTGAGGCTATTTAAGAATATGTTTTTAAGGTGTGGTATTATTGTTTGTTCACTTTTTTGTAAAATCATGGGAAAGATGGCATCTATCGCCGGGGATTTATATGGAGAGAAGGAACTAATAGCCCATTTAATTCTTTCTTCCGTTATAATATTCGGAGGTGCTACTCGATCATGATACTCATTTTCTGGATTGTTACTCTCATCGTAACTACATCCAGGGAAATGAGTTTTGACTAGGAGCTCCAGTGTCTCAGTACAAGACTCTGTCCAGTGTTCATTGGGATCCTTGAGAGATGAGTTTTGTAATGTGGGGTATAAGTAATTCAATGATTTTGTGATCAGAGAATGATTCTTCCTTGAATTGGTCAATTTCAAGGGTATCTGAGTTACTTGTGAGAATAACGTCAAGTACCTCTTTTCTATTTTTGGTAACAAATGTTGGTTCATTACCCCTATTCGCTACAAGAATGTTATTTTCAATAATAAATTCAAAAAGTAACTCACCTCTAGTGTAAATGCCCGTGCTTCCCCATTGAATGTGATGTGAGTTAGTATCACATCCCGTCCCTAGGTCCCATTTTTCTAAATAGGCACGTTGGACAATTAGGCTGGTGAGCTCCGCTGGCGGTCGTTCCGTCGCGTCCCATGCCATATGGCATGATGCGAGAATTAACGGTGGGAGTCCATGCCTTTCTAATTTGACCGTTGTTTGGTCTAGGTCACTCTATTTGGAAAGAAGAAAAAGATTTAACTGTTTTCCAGCTATTATACAACTTCTAAAATTACTGTTTGTGCCTACATTTATGGTCTTATACAGCGTAAGTTCCTTTGAATTTAAGACCTTAATTTTGCCACCTGCCCTCCAGGGTTCTTGTATAAGGGCTAGGTCTACTTGTCTGGCCTCCATGAGGTAGATTAAGTTGGCGCTGGCAGCTTTACTGTAATGGAGATTGATTTGTATTAACTTCAACATTTTTTAGTATTAGCTGCCTCTTTCTTACTTTTCTGGCTAAGAAGTCTTAGTTTGCATCGGTTTGCACCGATGCGGACTTTGTAGCCGATATTTTTCAGAAGTGGTATTGATTTGTGACAGCAGCACTACCACTTCTGTACCTTCGGGTTCATGATCTGAGGTATCTTTCGATACGATCTTTTGGGATTGGGGGTCCACGCACAATGAGCCTAGCTTTAGGCCTGGTGAGTTGCACGATCTCTTTCCTGTCAAGTAGGCGAAGGTCGGCATTCGGCCAGGGAGCTGAGAGGTCTTATCGATAAAAAAAGCCATGTGAGAGTGTGTCCATCTTCACATGTCATCACTTTGAAACCCTGAACAGTTTTTAGGGTACCAAAAAGTGGGAGGGGTCCGTTTTTTTAGATAGCCTCATTGACTGCGTCAAGGATTTGCAGGAGTCTCCGTGTAGGATTGCCGTGATCAACCACGGCTACTTGTTGCCCTACAATGGTCAACAGTGAGAGTCTGGCTTTTTTATTATTGCGGGCCGAAATTGTCGAGCTGATGTTGTGCCTTGCTCTTTTGGACGTGCTCGCAATAAGTCCGATGTCAATCAATCGGGTCTTCTCAGTCTAGCCGATATTGGGATCGAGGGCTGTCGGCTTTCCTTTCCCAACTCAGGCAATTAAGCCTTGTCTAATTTCGGCTTTGTCTTTGTCCTTGTCCGTTGTGGTATTGTGGTTGTTTCTGGTATCGTCATTAGCGTTTGCTTAGCTTTGTCCGTCGCTTGTTTTTCTTTTTTCGTGAGGGAATTCGAATCTTTAACACAGAGTCGTCGTACAGTTCTGACTGCGTTTCGTTGTTGTCTCCGCAGGAGTTCTTAATCTTAATGGATGAGGTTGACAATCTGGAGAGATTGGAGCTCGCGATGGAGCCGCTGTCGCTGACACTTAGAATACTCTCCATGTCATCGTCAGCGGGACCAACGCTAACTCCATCATCCACTCCAAGATTGGCGAAGGGATTGAAGGTTCTCTTCCACGTCAGTGAGTGTCCGTATTTTTGAATCGGCAAGAGCAGAGTCTGAGGTGCCCGATTCATGCACCTTAGTTTCTGTGTTTTTGTTGTCACCATTTATGTGTTTGTTTTTGGTATTTTTGGTTTTTTTTTGTAGTTTTCATTTTTGGTCCCACGAGTTGTGAAGGAAATAAAGTCCATCTTTCTTTGATTTTGCCTGTTTCAAAGAGGTTCCGTTAAAATACAGCCGGTATACCCCCTGGCTGCAAACCATCCAATAGACACGGGTCACATGACACCTTGGATTAGGAAGGGGGGGGGGGGGGAAGTCGTATGGAATTAGGAGAGATTTGTGGATATTGGATACGAAGGGGAAGCAAGGATTTGAGGAGGATGGGGAGAAAACACCCTTTTGTTTTCGGGACTCATCTAGTGACACAGCGCCCCAAGAATCTTCGACCCTACTTAAGCCTCTACAACTCGTCAATTTCGGGTCTTCAGGTAGATGCAGGATGCAGCCATGCGCTCCGTTATGTGCTATAGCTGTCAATCTTGGGGATATCGGTCATATGAAAAAGTAGAAAAACTTCAAAGATTCTTTCTCAAAAGACTCTTTTATTTACCACCTAATACATCTAATTATGTTTTGCTTTTGAAAACTGGGGTGGAATCGCGTAAGCTGTAGTTGATTGTTGCTTTTTTGATTGTCGTTTTTGATTATCTATTTATTAAATCGATCTATCTATTTATCAACTATTCTTTTAAATCGATCGCCAAACCTTTTTTTGTTTCTTCTTCTTTCTAATTCTGTCAATAACTATGTGTCATTTTTGATTTTTTTATTGTTATTTTTGTTTCGAGTCCTATAAAAGTTTGCTTATGGATTATTTTACAAAATATGTAAGTATATATGCATACCATACATGTCTTAGAAAAAAATTATTAAATAATTTTGTTTTATTTTAGGTCTAATTCCATAAAGCAACAAATTTCCATTCTTTCCGAATTTATGGAAAAACCCCTGGAGCTAGCCAACTCCTGTCTCAATGATTTTGATTTTTTTTAATTAAAATATAATAAACTAACCAATTTGAAGCCGACCGCACCAAATCAAACATAAATGTACGAAAACGACGCCTAAATAGCTGTCACTTGACATCAAAGCAAAAAAACGATTGTCAATTTGATAATCACTTTACATGGAGCAAAATTGTCGATTTTGATTATCAACTATAGACTATCGCGTTAGCCGATTCCATCCCAGGTATGCCAACCCTTTTTATTCATACCCTTAAGCTCCACGTCGACTACATCCTTAAGGTTCTTTCATACACTCCAAATAAAATTCAATTAACAATCACTAAATATGTTTTTGATAATAAAGTGGAGTGAATAGGAGAATTGGAACACTGGGTATTGAAGTGCGGCATTGAGTCGTCGTCTTCAATCAACAGGGTTATTTATCCAGATTTAAAACATGATCTCTTTAATAATTACTTAAGTGATTAATTTAGTTAACGAGCGATTTCCCTTGTTTGTAAGGCATGAAGTGAGCAACTAAATTTAAACGGCTCGCCCTTCAAAAGTTCAACCAGAACCTACTGCACCCTTTGTAATCTTAAATCAAAAGAAGATACGTTTCATTTTTTATCAACTTGCCCAATTTACAAAGAATTAAGACTACAATACTTTAGGAAGTCAACTCTTTCAAATGGTGAAAACTGGAATAATCTGTTCCTTTACCTTGAAAGAATAATCGCGTACAGAGATATGATTCTATCTGAATATCGTTGATAAGTAATAGTCAAAAATAGTGAATTTATATCATGTTTTTCAATATTACTATCTTATTATATTCTTATATTATTTGTATATTTAAAATAAATAATCGTTTTAATTAAACTAAAAGTCTCAATAGTATATATATATATATATGTACACGTAGTATTCCAACTATCCTTTACTTGATAGCAAAGTGGTCATATTTTACTTGCGATTATAGGGACTATAAGGCAAATTTAGGATTCGTGAATATAAACAAAATTGAGATAACAATGAAACATGACATTACGATCATAGAGAAGTCTACAAAAGTGTGTATAACGAGCTTCAGCCTAAACGGCTTAAGCTATTATCTTCAAACTTGGTGTGTGTGATTATTTTGGCATTCCCCAGAGAGGAAATTGAAATTTTATGTTTAGGCCTAAAAATAACGGTACCTGCCATATGGCCGTTTAGAAAAAGCTTATTTTGCTCGAAAAGGGCTCCAACGATTTTGTTGTTAATTTTCCAAACATATAAAAGTGTTAACAATTAAGATATTTATCTACTTGTTTATTTTTAGCTTTGCCAAACTGAAAACTCATTAATTTGTTAATCTTTAAATCATACCAAAGTTTTAACTATTCAAGTTCTTTTTACTTGCGATTTATAGGGACTATCAGGCAAGTTATGCATTCGTAAAAAAAAAATAAAAAAGTTCTAACAATCAAACATGACATTACGATGATAGAGAAGTCAAAAAAAGTGAGTCCGGAAATTCCGTCCGTCTGTCTATCTGTCCGTATCGATTCCTACAGCCTAAACGGTTTTGCAGATTTGATTCAAACTTGGTATATAGTATTTTTAGAGTACTCTACCCGACTGTTTATCGAATTGGCATTCTAGCTCCAAAACTAACGGTACCTGCCATATAACTTTTAAGAAAAACTTATTTTTCTTGAAAACGGCCCCTACGATTTTGAATAAACTTTCTAAATGGTGTTTTCTATGCAAAATCTATCTTTTAGTTTTAATGGATTTTTTAGAAAAAGTTTTATAACGGTACCTCCCATATGAACGGTTTTTTAAAATCAGACTTTCTCGTTAACTAATTGACAGATTTTGATGAGATTTTCAAAATATGTACTGTTTTATGATTTAAATAATATTGCTTATTAAAATTTTCAAAAACATTTTTCTTTTTTTTATTTCTAATAATATTTTAAAAATCTTATTTTGTTTTTTGAATATTTTGAAAACTAATCTATAGATTTTTTTTTTATTTTTTTCCTAGTATAAACTATATATTTCTTTAAATTGACATACTGAAAAAAAATTAAAATATTTTTTCGAAAAGTTTTTCAAAAAAAAACATTTTTGAAAAAAAAAACTGGTCAAACGATTTTGAAATGAAAAATTCAAAAAATAGTAAACAGCAAAAGAAACAAGATGGCTTACAACATTTTTTTCAAGAAAACGTTATGAATAGTGTTTTTTGGCTCCATACAAAATTTATTTGTTTAATATTTCCCCCCAAATTTTGTTTTATATTGCTCGGCTGAGCCCTAGACACTAGTCTAATGAAAGCAAACTTCGTTATTTTTATTATTATTTATTTATTGTTATTTATTTTAAAGCATTTCATGATCATAACAGCATACAGCATACAGAATAAATAATAAGAACGCCTATGATAAACACATAAACACGCAAAAACAACTAAAAAATAAAAAAATATGCAAAAATTTCAATCAAAAAAACAAAATTGTACACCTGCATACAAACAACCATTGTGTTAAGTTTTAATATTGACTACACGTACTTGCTACCTTTCTTCCAACCTTATTATAGGTAGGTTCATAATATCCTAAATAAATTCCATGAATACGCCCAACATGAGTGTATCGATCAACCAAACATAATAAAGCTACCTATTTTAATTAATTTTATTTCAAAAAGTAAATTATTGTTAAATGTACCTTATAGCTTATGTATTTTTACTATTTGTTTCTAATGTTCGCGGCCTAAGAAAGAATTTCTTTCACGTGTACGTCTACACTGTTCAATACAGGCCAGCTTTTTGGCATTAAGTGAAACCCAGGTTGGAGTAAATACTGATTTATCAGAATTTTCTCTACATGGGTATAGCTTGGTGTCATTACTCTTTTGCCATGATGGTCTCGTGGTCTATGTTAGGAATGATATTGCTTGCCAGAGCCTTCCCCAATATGGGCAATGTTCCAACACGGACTTTAACTTCTTATGGCTGAAATTCACTGTCCGCCAGCATGTCATTCATTTCTGTTTTATTTACAGGAGTCTAAATCTTGACAGTAATTCGACTTGTAACGAGTTTGATGCACTGTCTTATTCCATCTCGAAAATTGTTTCCCTTTGTCCTCGCACTGAAATCGTTATTGCGGGCGATTTCAATGTACACAATTCCTTTTGGCTCCGCTATTCTGGTCAGACAACACCCGAAGGAAGGTAGGTCGAGCTCTTTGCCGGGTTACATCACCTTACCCAACTGATCGATGTGCCAACGCCTATACCGGATGTTGCTGGGCAAGCCGCCCATACTCTTGACTTGTTTCTTACTTCTCACCCTGATAAATATACCATTAGTGTAACTTCTCCATTTGGCACTTCAGACCATTGTATCATTTGAGCTAATTTCTCATCCTCCACCCATCCAGTTAAAGAAAAACTTCCCACCAGGACCTTTTGGCAATACGAGATAGCCAACTGGGACGGCCTGAATATTTTTTCCGAAACTGTAACTGGTCACTATGCTTCCTCGATAGTGACATTGATACCAATGCTGAAATGATCACAAATGTGATTCTTCTAAGGATGCGTGCTATTATTCCTTACAGAGTAAAAAGCATCAAGCCTAAAGAAAAGACCTGGTTTAATTCTGAGTGTAAAGAAGCTATCAAGCTCATAGAAGTAAGTTTCCTACAGAGCAAAATCGAAAAAAGCACAAACAAGCAAGGAACTTATGTAACTCCGTTATTGAAAGAACCAAATTTTTGCATGACCAAACATTACGGCAAAAAATTCTGCAGTGTCCCAAAGGCAGTAAAAATGTTTGGTCATTTGTAAAAAATATTAAAAACTCCTCAACATCTTCGATTCCAACGCTCATCGACAATAACAAACCAATTTTTTACTCTTCAGAGAAGGCAAACATGCTCGCCGCCCATTTCGCTGCCAGCTCCACGCTGCCTCACAGCAATGTTGCCCCTCCTGTACTTGAGAATGTAAATTTTTCCATGGGACAGATTTTTTTCCGCACTCGTACAGTAGCAAGAGTTCTCAAAGATCTCGATATACACAAATCCGCTGGCCCGGATGGTATACCCCTGATTCTTCTGAAGAGGTGTTCTTCCAAACTGGCAAAGCCACTGCGTAAGCTTTTCCATCGCTCCTACTCTTCTGGAATCTTTCCTGAAAGATTGAAAACAGCATTTGTCCAGCCTGTCCCTAAGAAAGGTGACCCATCCTCCTCCTCCTTCTACCGACCCATAGCACATCCCTTCTTCCTAAGGTCATGGAAACGCTGATTAACCGTCAGCTTAAGAAATATCTCGAAGATCAAAAGCTCCTCCATGACCGTCAGTATGGCTTCCGCAGAAACCGTTCCACTGGTGATCTGATGGCATATCTCACCAAAGAGTGGAACAAATCTTTAAATCGCTTTGTTGAAAGTAAGATTATTGCTCTTGATATCTCCAAGGCATTTGATAGAGTTTGGTATGAAGCTCTCTCATCGAAAATGCGTGCTTTTGGGATCGATGATACTCTTGTTCGTTGGATTAGAAGCTATCTTCTGGACCGTTCAATACAAGTTGTATTGGACGGATTCAAGTCTGATTCCCACAAAATAAATATTCGTTCAATAATTCACGTCCTTCGCCTTCGGACGTACAATTGCAACGGTGCCGTATGTCAAGCTCATTAAACTCCGATTTATACAGCATTGTCAAATGGGAATCGTGTGGAGTTTAATGCTTCGAAAACTCAATGCTGTCTTCTGTCGTTAAAGCTAAACATACCCCCAATGCCATTGACCATGAATGGCACTTACATCGAAGAAACCGAAAAGCTCTCAGTACTCGGTATGTGTGTTAACGACGACCTCCGTTGGAACGATCATATATTTTGGTTTTCTGTATCGGTGTAAGAAGTATTTTTTCCCATCTGATCTGGCTACAATTTATAAAGCGTTTATACGCCCTAAACTCGAGTATAACTCCCACCTCTGGGCAGATGATTCACAAACATCACTTCACCTGCTTGAGGAAATAGAACTGCCGCAGAATCAATTGCCCCTCTCGAACACCGACGCAATGTTTCATGTCTCCTTATTTTATGGTTTTTTTAAAAAAAATGTTCACTCGAAGTAGCCAGTTGCATTCCTTGCCTTAAAAGTTTCTCCCGTAATACTCGTCTCGCAAGGAATGCTCATCAGTTCACCCTTGAGCCCCAATTTCGGACGTACCGTGAAATATAGGGATTCTTTTTTAGCCGAACAACACGAATTTGGAATAGTTTACTCGGCAAGATTTTCCCTTGCCATTTTGATCTGCAAACATTCAAAACCAATGTTAATCGACACCTCCTATCTCTCCCCTCCCTATCTTCCTAATGCCCGCGCAGTGTGTTACATTAAAAGGGAAACAAATAGTCCCTTGTGCGGGCGTTAATTATAAAAAAAAAATGTTGGGTGGTATCCGTTAGGGATAAGAAGCACTTTGTCAACTTTCTGTTTGTCAATCACAGCAAATATGTCGTCTACGTATTTAGCGATGAATGAAGAGAAAGAAAGGTGACAAAGGGTTGCCCATAGGCATTTCAAAAATCTGTTGAAGATATTTGTATGTTTTGTATTTGTATTTGTATTTTCCTTAAGACAAAAATCTAGTATCCAACATTTTTTTCTGGTTGATGTTAATGTTCTTACTTATCAATTCTCATTTTTTTTTTACTATGGTGACAGCTAGTGATATGGGAATGTTTGTAAAAAGAGACTACACCATAAGAAACTTGAACCTCGTTGGCTTTTAAATTAATATTTTTTTGATTTCTCAATAAATTCCAACGAGTTTTAATCGCGTTTGTCGATTTCGTCGTCGCGTACTGTAAAATCTAACAAACAACTTTCGCAAGCTCATAACATGGTTCTTTTATTGATGACGTAATGGGTCGCAAGGGAATGTTTGGCTTATGGATTTTAGAAAGCCATTGTGCTTTACATGTCATTCTCTTTTTTTCTCGATCATCAATTAAATTATTGTTTCTCAACCACTTAACTAGTTGGTTGTTATGAGTCTGTAGTGTTGTTGTTGGGTTATTTCTCACTCATGTGATTATAAAATTCAAAATTATTTTTTTGATTAGTTTCAAAAATATTGATTTTTCAATTTTAAATTAATTTTAATTAGAAAAAAAAGTTATTCAAAATTTTGATAAGCAGAATTAATTAAGCTACCTAGATCTTCTCAAATATAAAATTTGCCAGAAATCCAAGGAGCTAACCGCTCCTTCAGGAGTAAGCCAAAAATTAAAAAAACCGTTTTATGAAAAGTACCGTCAATAGACTTTTCCCGTAAATTTGTTTAAATTTAATACTAACAAAAAATTCTCAAAAAATTTCATCAAAGTCGTTGAAGCCGTTTTCGATAAAAATAAGCTTTTCCTAAACGGGCATTAGGCAGGTACCGTATTTTTTAGGCCTAAACATACAATTCCATGCATATCAATTTTTTTAATAACTTTTTTTTTCTAATAAAAATTAATTTTTGAATTTTTTTTTTTTGAAAAATCAATATTTTTAAAACTAATCAAAAAAAATTATTTTAAATTTCATATCCACATGTATGTTAATAAACTAAAAAACTGCATACCAAAATTTAAAAAAAAATTAAAAAAACTAAAAATAAAAAACAGGATTTTATCAAAACCGGTCCTACAGTTTTCAAAATAATTTGTTCATAAATTCTTTGTTATTTAAGACGTGTGATGGCATACTTCATTTTTACTAAAAACCGTTAAGTATTGTGGTTTTGATAGTTTTTATAAGTTCAAACTGTGCTATTTTCAACGTAAATGGTACTTGTTTCTGTCAAAGACCTTGGTTTCCAATGTAATCAGGCATATAAGAGCAAGTACGTGCGACCCAGCAGTGCGCATTTTTTTAATATTTACGAATCCTAAACTTGCCTTATAGTCCCTGTTATCCCAAGTAAAAATCTGAAAGATAATAATTGTAAACAAATTATAAACAAGCCAACAAGTATTACATTTACATGACGGACCTTATTAGACTATGTTATAACACCGATTTAAAGATGTGTATATAAGGATCCTGTTCCTAACTTAAAAATAAGTGATCATGAATCAATGTAAGTGAAAATTCCGATCACTAAATCAAATACTATAACAATATATATAACGTCTACACTGTTCAATACAGGCCAGCTGCTTGCCAGAACCTTCCCCAACTGATTCCATCTCGAAAATTGTTTCCCTTTGTCCTCGCACTGAAAACGTTATTGCGGGGGATTTCAATGTACACAATTCCAATTGGCTCCGCTATTCTGGTCAGACAACACCCGAAGAAAGGTATGTCGAGCTCTTTGCCGGGTTACATCACCTTACCCAACTGATCGATGTGACAACGCGTATACCGGATGTTGCTGGGCAAGCCGCCCATACTCTTGACTTGTTTCTTACTTCTCACACTGATAAATATACCATTAGTGTAACTTCCCCATTTGGCACTTCAAACGATTGTATCATTTCAGCTAATTTTTCATCCTCCACCCATCCAGTTAAAGAAAAACTTCCCACCAGGACCTTTTGGCAATAGGAGACAGCCAACTGGGACGGCCTGAATATTTTTTCCGAAACTTTAACTGGTCACTATGCTTCCTCGATAGTGACATTGATGCCAATGCTGAAATGATCACAAATGTGATTCTTCTAGGGATGCGTGCTTTTATTCCTTACAGAGTAAAAAGCATCAAGCCTAAAGAAAAGTCCTGGTTTAATTCTGAGTGTAAAGAAGCTATCAAGCTCAGAGAAGTAAGTTTCCTACAGAGCAAAATCGGAAAAAGCACAAACAAGCAAGGAACTTATGTAACTCCGTTATTGAAAGAACCAAATTTTTGCATGACCAAACATTACGGCAAAAAATTCTGCAGTGTCCCAAAGGCAGTAAAAATGTTTGGTCATTTGTAAAAAATATTAAAAGCTCCTCAACATCTTTGATTCCAACGCTCATCGACAATAACAAACCAATTTTTTACTCTTCAGAGAAGGCAAACATGATCGCCGCCCATTTCGCTGCCAGCTCCACGCTGCCTCACAGCAACGTTGCCCCTCCTGTACTTGAGAATGTAAATTTTTCCATGGGACAGATTTTTTTCCGCACTCGTACAGTAGTAAGAGTTCTCAAAGATCTCGATATACACAAATCCGCTGGCCCGGATGGTATACCCCTGATTCTTCTGAAGAGGTGTTCTTCCACACTGGCAAAGCCACTGCGTAAGCTTTTCCATCGCTCCTACTCTTCTGGAATCTTTCCTAAAAGATGGAAAACAGCATTTGTCCAGCCTGTCCCTAAGAAAGGTGACCCATCCTCCCCCTCCTTCTACCGACCCATAGCACATCCCTTCTTCCTAAGGTCATGGAAACGCTGATTAACCGTCAGCTTAAGAAATATCTCGAAGATCAAAAGCTCCTCCATGACCGTCAGTATGGCTTCCGCAGAAACCGTTCCACTGGTGATTTGATGGCATATCTCACCAAAGAGTGGAACAAATCTTTAAATCGCTTTGTTGAAAGTAAGATTATTGCTCTTGATATCTCCAAGGCATTTGATAGAGTTTGGTATGAAGCTCTCTCATCGAAAATGCGTGCTTTTGGGATCGATGATACTCTTGTTCGTTGGATTAGAAGCTATCTTCTGGACCGTTCAATACAAGTTGTATTGGACGGATTCAAGTCTGATTCCCACAAAATAAATATTCGTTCAATAATTCACGTTCTTCGCCTTCGGACGTACAATTGCAACGGTGCCGTATGTCAAGCTCATTAAACTCCGATTTATACAGCATTGTCAAATGGGAATCGTGTGGAGTTTAATGCTTCGAAAACTCAATGCTGTCTTCTGTCGTTAAAGCTAAACATACCCCCAATGCCATTGACCATGAATGGCACTTACATCGAAGAAACCGAAAAGCTCTCAGTACTCGGTATGT
Organism: Platycheirus rosarum; assembly: GCA_963971375.1. Lineage (NCBI taxonomy): Eukaryota > Metazoa > Arthropoda > Insecta > Diptera > Syrphidae > Platycheirus > Platycheirus rosarum. The sequence continues at coordinate 76,135,386 of OZ020510.1, forward strand.
GTGTTAACGACGACCTCCGTTGGAACGATCATATATTTTGGTTTTCTGTATCGGTGTAAGAAGTATTTTTTCCCATCTGATCTGGCTACAATTTATAAAGCGTTTATACGCCCTAAACTCGAGTATAACTCCCACCTCTGGGCAGATGATTCACAAACATCACTTCACCTGCTTGAGGAAATAGAACTGCCGCTGAATCAATTGCCCCTCTCGAACACCGACGCAATGTTTCATGTCTCCTTATTTTATGGTTTTTTTAAAAAAAATGTTCACTCGAAGTAGCCAGTTGCATTCCTTGCCTTAAAAGTTTCTCCCGTAATACTCGTCTCGCAAGGAATGCTCATCAGTTCACCCTTGAGCCCCAATTTCGGACGTACCGTGAAATATAGGGATTCTTTTTTAGCCGAACAACACGAATTTGGAATAGTTTACTCGGCAAGATTTTCCCTTGCCATTTTGATCTGCAAACATTCAAAACCAATGTTAATCGACACCTCCTATCTCTCCCCTCCCTATCTTCCTAATGCCCGCGCAGTGTGTTACATTAAAAGGGAAACAAATAGTCCCTTGTGCGGGCGTTAATTATAAAAAAAAAATGTTGGGTGGTATCCGTTAGGGATAAGAAGCACTTTGTCAACTTTCTGTTTGTCAATCACAGCAAATATGTCGTCTACGTATTTAGCGATGAATGAAGAGAAAGAAAGGTGACAAAGGGTTGCCCATAGGCATTTCAAAAATCTGTTGAAGATATTTGTATGTTTTGTATTTGTATTTGTATTTTCCTTAAGACAAAAATCTAGTATCCAACATTTTTTTCTGGTTGATGTTAATGTTCTTACTTATCAATTCTCATTTTTTTTTTACTATGGTGACAGCTAGTGATATGGGAATGTTTGTAAAAAGAGACTACACCATAAGAAACTTGAACCTCGTTGGCTTTTAAATTAATATTTTTTTGATTTCTCAATAAATTCCAACGAGTTTTAATCGCGTTTGTCGATTTCGTCGTCGCGTACTGTAAAATCTAACAAACAACTTTCGCAAGCTCATAACATGGTTCTTTTATTGATGACGTAATGGATCGCAAGGGAATGTTTGGCTTATGGATTTTAGAAAGCCATTGTGCTGTACATGTCATTCTCTTTTTTTCTCGATCATCAATTAAATTATTGTTTCTCAACCACTTAACTAGCTGGTTGTTATGAGTCTGTAGTGTTGTTGTTGGGTTATTTCTCACTCATGTGGTTATAAAATTCAAAATTATTTTTTTGATTAGTTTCAAAAATATTGATTTTTCAATTTTAAATTAATTTTAATTAGAAAAAAAAGTTATTCAAAATTTTGATAAGCAGAATTAATTAAGCTACCTAGATCTTCTCAAATATAAAATTTGCCAGAAATCCAAGGAGCTAACCGCTAATTTAGGAGTAAGCCAAAAATTAAAAAAACCGTTTTATGAAAAGTACCGTCAATAGACTTTTCCCGTAAATTTGTTTAAATTTAATACTAACAAAAAATTCTCAAAAAATTTCATCAAAGTCGTTGAAGCCGTTTTCGATAAAAATAAGCTTTTCCTAAACGGGCATTAGGCAGGTACCGTATTTTTTAGGCCTAAACATACAATTCCATGCATATCAATTTTTTTAATAACTTTTTTTTCTAATAAAAATTAATTTTTGAATTTTTTTTTTGAAAAATCAATATTTTTAAAACTAATCAAAAAAAATTATTTTAAATTTCATATCCACATGTATGTTAATAAACTAAAAAACTGCATACCAAAATTTAAAAAAAAAATTAAAAAAACTAAAAATAAAAAACAGGATTTTATCAAAACCGGTCCTACAGTTTTCAAAATAGTTTGTTCATAAATTCTTTGTTATTTAAGACGTGTGATGGCATACTTCATTTTTACTAAAAACCGTTAAGTATTGTGGTTTTGATAGTTTTTATAAGTTCAAACTGTGCTATTTTCAACGTAAATGGTACTTGTTTCTGTCAAAGACCTTGGTTTCCAATGTAATCAGGCATATAAGAGCAGGTACGTGCGACCCAGCAGTGCGCATTTTTTTAATATTTACGAATCCTAAACTTGCCTTATAGTCCCTGTTATCCCAAGTAAAAATCTGAAAGATAATAATTGTAAACAAATTATAAACAAGCCAACAAGTATTACATTTACATGACGGACCTTATTAGACTATGTTATAACACCGATTTAAAGATGTGTATATAAGGATCCTGTTCCTAACTTAAAAATAAGTGATCATGAATCAATGTTAGTGAAAATTCCGATCACTAAATCAAATACTATAACAATATATATAACGTCTACACTGTTCAATACAGGCCAGCTGCTTGCCAGAACCTTCCCCAACTGATTCCATCTCGAAAATTGTTTCCCTTTGTCCTCGCACTGAAAACGTTATTGCGGGGGATTTCAATGTACACAATTCCAATTGGCTCCGCTATTCTGGTCAGACAAGACCCGAAGAAAGGTATGTCGAGCTCTTTGCCGGGTTACATCACCTTACCCAACTGATCGATGTGACAACGCGTATACCGGATGTTGCTGGGCAAGCCGCCCATACTCTTGACTTGTTTCTTACTTCTCACCCTGATAAATATACCATTAGTGTAACTTCTCCATTTGGCACTTCAGACCATTGTATCATTTGAGCTAATTTCTCATCCTCCACCCATCCAGTTAAAGAAAAACTTCCCACCAGGACCTTTTGGCAATAGGAGACAGCCAACTGGGACGGCCTGAATATTTTTTCCGAAACTTTAACTGGTCACTATGCTTCCTCGATAGTGACATTGATGCCAATGCTGAAATGATCACAAATGTGATTCTTCTAGGGATGCGTGCTTTTATTCCTTACAGAGTAAAAAGCATCAAGCCTAAAGAAAAGTCCTGGTTTAATTCTGAGTGTAAAGAAGCTATCAAGCTCAGAGAAGTAAGTTTCCTACAGAGCAAAATCGGAAAAAGCACAAACAAGCAAGGAACTTATGTAACTCCGTTATTGAAAGAACCAAATTTTTGCATGACCAAACATTACGGCAAAAAATTCTGCAGTGTCCCAAAGGCAGTAAAAATGTTTGGTCATTTGTAAAAAATATTAAAAGCTCCTCAACATCTTTGATTCCAACGCTCATCGACAATAACAAACCAATTTTTTACTCTTCAGAGAAGGCAAACATGATCGCCGCCCATTTCGCTGCCAGCTCCACGCTGCCTCACAGCAACGTTGCCCCTCCTGTACTTGAGAATGTAAATTTTTCCATGGGACAGATTTTTTTCCGCACTCGTACAGTAGTAAGAGTTCTCAAAGATCTCGATATACACAAATCCGCTGGCCCGGATGGTATACCCCTGATTCTTCTGAAGAGGTGTTCTTCCACACTGGCAAAGCCACTGCGTAAGCTTTTCCATCGCTCCTACTCTTCTGGAATCTTTCCTAAAAGATGGAAAACAGCATTTGTCCAGCCTGTCCCTAAGAAAGGTGACCCATCCTCCCCCTCCTTCTACCGACCCATAGCACATCCCTTCTTCCTAAGGTCATGGAAACGCTGATTAACCGTCAGCTTAAGAAATATCTCGAAGATCAAAAGCTCCTCCATGACCGTCAGTATGGCTTCCGCAGAAACCGTTCCACTGGTGATTTGATGGCATATCTCACCAAAGAGTGGAACAAATCTTTAAATCGCTTTGTTGAAAGTAAGATTATTGCTCTTGATATCTCCAAGGCATTTGATAGAGTTTGGTATGAAGCTCTCTCATCGAAAATGCGTGCTTTTGGGATCGATGATACTCTTGTTCGTTGGATTAGAAGCTATCTTCTGGACCGTTCAATACAAGTTGTATTGGACGGATTCAAGTCTGATTCCCACAAAATAAATATTCGTTCAATAATTCACGTCCTTCGCCTTCGGACGTACAATTGCAACGGTGCCGTATGTCAAGCTCATTAAACTCCGATTTATACAGCATTGTCAAATGGGAATCGTGTGGAGTTTAATGCTTCGAAAACTCAATGCTGTCTTCTGTCGTTAAAGCTAAACATACCCCCAATGCCATTGACCATGAATGGCACTTACATCGAAGAAACCGAAAAGCTCTCAGTACTCGGTATGTGTGTTAACGACGACCTCCGTTGGAACGATCATATATTTTGGTTTTCTGTATCGGTGTAAGAAGTATTTTTTCCCATCTGATCTGGCTACAATTTATAAAGCGTTTATACGCCCTAAACTCGAGTATAACTCCCACCTCTGGGCAGATGCTTCACAAACATCACTTCACCTGCTTGAGGAAATAGAACTGATGCTGAATCAATTGCCCCTCTCGAACACCGACGCAATGTTTCATGTCTCCTTATTTTATCGTTTCTTTTACAAAAAAATGTTCACTTGAAGTAGCCAGTTGCATTCCTTGCCTTAAAAGTTTCTCCCGTAATACTCGTCTCGCAAGGAATGCTCATCAGTTCACCCTTGAGCCCCAATTTCGGACGTACCGTGAAATATAGGGATTCTTTTTTAGCCGAACAACACGAATTTGGAATAGTTTACTCGGCAAGATTTTCCCTTGCCATTTTGATCTGCAAACATTCAAAACCAATGTTAATCGACACCTCCTATCTCTCCCCTCCCTATCTTCCTAATGCCCGCGCAGTGTGTTACATTAAAAGGGAAACAAATAGTCCCTTGTGCGGGCGTTAATTATAAAAAAAAAATGTTGGGTGGTATCCGTTAGGGATAAGAAGCACTTTGTCAACTTTCTGTTTGTCAATCACAGCAAATATGTCGTCTACGTATTTAGCGATGAATGAAGAGAAAGAAAGGTGACAAAGGGTTGCCCATAGGCATTTCAAAAATCTGTTGAAGATATTTGTATGTTTTGTATTTGTATTTGTGTTTTCCTTAAGACAAAAATCTAGTATCCAACATTTTTTTCTGGTTGATGTTAATGTTCTTACTTATCAATTCTCATTTTTTTTTTACTATGGTGACAGCTAGTGATATGGGAATGTTTGTAAAAAGAGACTACACCATAAGAAACTTGAACCTCGTTGGCTTTTAAATTAATATTTTTTTGATTTCTCAATAAATTCCAACGAGTTTTAATCGCGTTTGTCGATTTCGTCGTCGCGTACTGTAAAATCTAACAAACAACTTTCGCAAGCTCATAACATGGTTCTTTTATTGATGACGTAATGGATCGCAAGGGAATGTTTGGCTTATGGATTTTAGAAAGCCATTGTGCTGTACATGTCATTCTCTTTTTTTCTCGATCATCAATTAAATTATTGTTTCTCAACCACTTAACTAGCTGGTTGTTATGAGTCTGTAGTGTTGTTGTTGGGTTATTTCTCACTCATGTGATTATAAAATTCAAAATTATTTTTTTGATTAGTTTCAAAAATATTGATTTTTCAATTTTAAATTAATTTTAATTAGAAAAAAAAGTTATTCAAAATTTTGATAAGCAGAATTAATTAAGCTACCTAGATCTTCTCAAATATAAAATTTGCCAGAAATCCAAGGAGCTAACCGCTCCTTTAGGAGTAAGCCAAAAATTAAAAAAACCGTTTTATGAAAAGTACCGTCAATAGACTTTTCCCGTAAATTTGTTTAAATTTAATACTAACAAAAAATTCTCAAAAAATTTCATCAAAGTCGTTGAAGCCGTTTTCGATAAAAATAAGCTTTTCCTAAACGGGCATTAGGCAGGTACCGTATTTTTTAGGCCTAAACATACAATTCCATGCATATCAATTTTTTTAATAACTTTTTTTTCTAATAAAAATTAATTTTTGAATTTTTTTTTTTGAAAAATCAATATTTTTAAAACTAATCAAAAAAAATTATTTTAAATTTCATATCCACATGTATGTTAATAAACTAAAAAACTGCATACCAAAATTTAAAAAAAAAATTAAAAAAACTAAAAATAAAAAACAGGATTTTATCAAAACCGGTCCTACAGTTTTCAAAATAGTTTGTTCATAAATTCTTTGTTATTTAAGACGTGTGATGGCATACTTCATTTTTACTAAAAACCGTTAAGTATTGTGGTTTTGATAGTTTTTATAAGTTCAAACTGTGCTATTTTCAACGTAAATGGTACTTGTTTCTGTCAAAGACCTTGGTTTCCAATGTAATCAGGCATATAAGAGCAGGTACGTGCGACCCAGCAGTGCGCATTTTTTTAATATTTACGAATCCTAAACTTGCCTTATAGTCCCTGTTATCCCAAGTAAAAATCTGAAAGATAATAATTGTAAACAAATTATAAACAAGCCAACAAGTATTACATTTACATGACGGACCTTATTAGACTATGTTATAACACCGATTTAAAGATGTGTATATAAGGATCCTGTTCCTAACTTAAAAATAAGTGATCATGAATCAATGTTAGTGAAAATTCCGATCACTAAATCAAATACTATAACAATATATATAACGTCTACACTGTTCAATACAGGCCAGCTGCTTGCCAGAACCTTCCCCAACTGATTCCATCTCGAAAATTGTTTCCCTTTGTCCTCGCACTGAAAACGTTATTGCGGGGGATTTCAATGTACACAATTCCAATTGGCTCCGCTATTCTGGTCAGACAAGACCCGAAGAAAGGTATGTCGAGCTCTTTGCCGGGTTACATCACCTTACCCAACTGATCGATGTGACAACGCGTATACCGGATGTTGCTGGGCAAGCCGCCCATACTCTTGACTTGTTTCTTACTTCTCACCCTGATAAATATACCATTAGTGTAACTTCTCCATTTGGCACTTCAGACCATTGTATCATTTGAGCTAATTTCTCATCCTCCACCCATCCAGTTAAAGAAAAACTTCCCACCAGGACCTTTTGGCAATACGAGATAGCCAACTGGGACGGCCTGAATATTTTTTCCGAAACTGTAACTGGTCACTATGCTTCCTCGATAGTGACATTGATACCAATGCTGAAATGATCACAAATGTGATTCTTCTAGGGATGCGTGCTATTATTCCTTACAGAGTAAAAGAGTCCTGGTTTAATTCTGAGTGTAAAGAAGCTATCAAGCTCAGAGAAGTAAGTTTCCTACAGAGGAAAATCGGAAAAAACACAAACAAGCAAGGAAATTATGTAACTCCGTTATTGAAAGAACCAAATTTTTGCATGACCAAACATTACGGCAAAAAATTCTGCAATGTCCCAAAGGCAGTAAAAATGTTTGGTCATTTGTAAAAAATATTAAAAACTCCTCAACATCTTCGATTCCAACGCTCATCGACAATAACAAACCAATTTTTTACTCTTCAGAGAAGGCAAACATGCTCGCCGCCCATTTCGCTGCCAGCTCCACGCTGCCTCACAGCAACGTTGCCCCTCCTGTACTTGAGAATGTAAATTTTTCCATGGGACAGATTTTTTTCCGCACTCGTACAGTAGCAAGAGTTCTCAAAGATCTCGATATACACAAATCCGCTGGCCCGGATGGTATACCCCTGATTCTTCTGAAGAGGTGTTCTTCCACACTGGCAAAGCCACTGCGTAAGCTTTTCCATCGCTCCTACTCTTCTGGAATCTTTCCTAAAAGATGGAAAACAGCATTTGTCCAGCCTGTCCCTAAGAAAGGTGACCCATCCTCCCCCTCCTTCTACCGACCCATAGCACATCCCTTCTTCCTAAGGTCATGGAAACGCTGATTAACCGTCAGCTTAAGAAATATCTCGAAGATCAAAAGCTCCTCCATGACCGTCAGTATGGCTTCCGCAGAAACCGTTCCACTGGTGATCTGATGGCATATCTCACCAAAGAGTGGAACAAATCTTTAAATCGCTTTGTTGAAAGTAAGATTATTGCTCTTGATATCTCCAAGGCATTTGATAGAGTTTGGTATGAAGCTCTCTCATCGAAAATGCGTGCTTTTGGGATCGATGATACTCTTGTTCGTTGGATTAGAAGCTATCTTCTGGACCGTTCAATACAAGTTGTATTGGACGGATTCAAGTCTGATTCCCACAAAATAAATATTCGTTCAATAATTCACGTCCTTCGCCTTCGGACGTACAATTGCAACGGTGCCGTATGTCAAGCTCATTAAACTCCGATTTATACAGCATTGTCAAATGGGAATCGTGTGGAGTTTAATGCTTCGAAAACTCAATGCTGTCTTCTGTCGTTAAAGCTAAACATACCCCCAATGCCATTGACCATGAATGGCACTTACATCGAAGAAACCGAAAAGCTCTCAGTACTCGGTATGTGTGTTAACGACGACCTCCGTTGGAACGATCATATATTTTGGTTTTCTGTATCGGTGTAAGAAGTATTTTTTCCCATCTGATCTGGCTACAATTTATAAAGCGTTTATACGCCCTAAACTCGAGTATAACTCCCACCTCTGGGCAGATGATTCACAAACATCACTTCACCTGCTTGAGGAAATAGAACTGCCGCAGAATCAATTGCCCCTCTCGAACACCGACGCAATGTTTCATGTCTCCTTATTTTATCGTTTTTTTTAAAAAAATGTTCACTCGAAGTAGCCAGTTGCATTCCTCGCCTTAAAAGTTTCTCCCGTAATACTCGTCTCGCAAGGAATGCTCATCAGTTCACCCTTGAGCCCCAATTTCGGACGTACCGTGAAATATAGGGATTCTTTTTTAGCCGAACAACACGAATTTGGAATAGTTTACTCGACAAGATTTTCCCTTGCCATTTTGATCTGCAAACATTCAAAACCAATGTTAATCGACACCTCCTATCTCTTCCCTCCCTATCTTCCTAATGCCCGCGCAGTGTGTTACATTAAAAGGGAAACAAATAGTCCCTTGTGCGGGCGTTAATTATAAAAAAAAATGTTGGGTGGTATCCGTTAGGGATAAGAAGCACTTTGTCAACTTTCTGTTTGTCAATCACAGCAAATATGTCGTCTACGTATTTAGCGATGAATGAAGAGAAAGAAAGGTGACAAAGGGTTGCCCATAGGCATTTCAAAAATCTGTTGAAGATATTTGTATGTTTTGTATTTGTATTTGTATTTTCCTTAAGACAAAAATCTAGTATCCAACATTTTTTTCTGGTTGATGTTAATGTTCTTACTTATCAATTCTCATTTTTTTTTTTTACTATGGTGACAGCTAGTGATATGGGAATGTTTGTAAAAAGAGACTACACCATAAGAAACTTGAACCTCGTTGGCTTTTAAATTAATATATTTTTGATTTCTCAATAAATTCCAACGAGTTTTAATCGCGTTTGTCGATTTCGTCGTCGCGTACTGTAAAATCTAACAAACAACTTTCGCAAGCTCATAACATGGTTCTTTTATTGATGACGTAATGGATCGCAAGGGAATGTTTGGCTTATGGATTTTAGAAATCCATTGTGCTGTACATGTCATTCTCTTTTTTCTCGATCATCAATTAAATTATTGTTTCTCAACCACTTAACTAGCTGGTTGTTATGAGTCTGTAGTGTTGTTGTTGGGTTATTTCTCACTCATGTGATTATAAAATTAAAAATTATTTTTTTGGTTAGTTTCAAAAATATTGATTTTTCAATTTTAAATTAATTTTAATTAGAAAAAAAAGTTATTCAAAATTTTGATAAGCAGAATTAATTAAGCTACCTAGATCTTCTCAAATATAAAATTTGCCAGAAATCCAAGGAGCTAACCGCTCCTTTAGGAGTAAGCCAAAAATTAAAAAAACCGTTTTATGAAAAGTACCGTCAATAGACTTTTCCCGTAAATTTGTTTAAATTTAATACTAACAAAAAATTCTCAAAAAATTTCATCAAAGTCGTTGAAGCCGTTTTCGATAAAAATAAGCTTTTCCTAAACGGGCATTAGGCAGGTACCGTAATTTTTAGGCCTAAACATACAATTCCATGCATATCAATTTTTTTAATAACTTTTTTTTTCTAATAAAAATTAATTTTTGAATTTTTTTTTTTTGAAAAATCAATATTTTTAAAACTAATCAAAAAAAATTATTTTAAATTTCATATCCACATGTATGTTAATAAACTAAAAAACAGGATTTTATCAAAACCGGTCCTACAGTTTTCAAAATAATTTGTTCATAAATTCTTTGTTATTTAAGACGTGTGATGGCATACTTCATTTTTACTAAAAACCGTTAAGTATTGTGGTTTTGATAGTTTTTATAAGTTCAAACTGTGCTATTTTCAACGTAAATGGTACTTGTTTCTGTCAAAGACCTTGGTTTCCAATGTAATCAGGCATATAAGAGCAAGTACGTGCGACCCAGCAGTGCGCATTTTTTTAATATTTACGAATCCTAAACTTGCCTTATAGTCCCTGTTATCCCAAGTAAAAATCTGAAAGATAATAATTGTAAACAAATTATAAACAAGCCAACAAGTATTACATTTACATGACGGACCTTATTAGACTATGTTATAACACCGATTTAAAGATGTGTATATAAGGATCCTGTTCCTAACTTAAAAATAAGTGATCATGAATCAATGTTAGTGAAAATTCCGATCACTAAATCAAATACTATAACAATATATATAACGTCTACACTGTTCAATACAGGCCAGCTGCTTGCCAGAACCTTCCCCAACTGATTCCATCTCGAAAATTGTTTCCCTTTGTCCTCGCACTGAAAACGTTATTGCGGGGGATTTCAATGTACACAATTCCAATTGGCTCCGCTATTCTGGTCAGACAAGACCCGAAGAAAGGTATGTCGAGCTCTTTGCCGGGTTACATCACCTTACCCAACTGATCGATGTGACAACGCGTATACCGGATGTTGCTGGGCAAGCCGCCCATACTCTTGACTTGTTTCTTACTTCTCACCCTGATAAATATACCATTAGTGTAACTTCTCCATTTGGCACTTCAGACCATTGTATCATTTGAGCTAATTTCTCATCCTCCACCCATCCAGTTAAAGAAAAACTTCCCACCAGGACCTTTTGGCAATACGAGATAGCCAACTGGGACGGCCTGAATATTTTTTCCGAAACTGTAACTGGTCACTATGCTTCCTCGATAGTGACATTGATGCCAATGCTGAAATGATCACAAATGTGATTCTTCTAGGGATGCGCGCTATTATTCCTTACAGAGTAAAAGAGTCCTGGTTTAATTCTGAGTGTAAAGAAGCTATCAAGCTCAGAGAAGTAAGTTTCCTACAGAGGAAAATCGGAAAAAACACAAACAAGCAAGGAAATTATGTAACTCCGTTATTGAAAGAACCAAATTTTTGCATGACCAAACATTACGGCAAAAAATTCTGCAATGTCCCAAAGGCAGTAAAAATGTTTGGTCATTTGTAAAAAATATTAAAAACTCCTCAACATCTTCGATTCCAACGCTCATCGACAATAACAAACCAATTTTTTACTCTTCAGAGAAGGCAAACATGCTCGCCGCCCATTTCGCTGCCAGCTCCACGCTGCCTCACAGCAACGTTGCCCCTCCTGTACTTGAGAATGTAAATTTTTCCATGGGACAGATTTTTATCCGCACTCGTACAGTAGCAAGAGTTCTCAAAGATCTCGATATACACAAATCCGCTGGCCCGGATGGTATACCCCTGATTCTTCTGAAGAGGTGTTCTTCCACACTGGCAAAGCCACTGCGTAAGCTTTTCCATCGCTCCTACTCTTCTGGAATCTTTCCTAAAAGATGGAAAACAGCATTTGTCCAGCCTGTCCCTAAGAAAGGTGACCCATCCTCCCCCTCCTTCTACCGACCCATAGCACATCCCTTCTTCCTAAGGTCATGGAAACGCTGATTAACCGTCAGCTTAAGAAATATCTCGAAGATCAAAAGCTCTTCCATGACCGTCAGTATGGCTTCCGCAGAAACCGTTCCACTGGTGATCTGATGGCATATCTCACCAAAGAGTGGAACAAATCTTTAAATCGCTTTGTTGAAAGTAAGAGTATTGCTCTTGATATCTCCAAGGCATTTGATAGAGTTTGGTATGAAGCTCTCTCATCGAAAATGCGTGCTTTTGGGATCGATGATACTCTTGTTCGTTGGATTAGAAGCTATCTTCAATACAAGTTGTATTGGACGGATTCAAGTCTGATTCCCACAAAATAAATATTCGTTCAATAATTCACGTCCTTCGCCTTCGGACGTACAATTGCAACGGTGCCGTATGTCAAGCTCATTAAACTCCGATTTATACAGCATTGTCAAATGGGAATCGTGTGGAGTTTAATGCTTCGAAAACTCAATGCTGTCTTCTGTCGTTAAAGCTAAACATACCCCCAATGCCATTGACCATGAATGGCACTTACATCGAAGAAACCGAAAAGCTCTCAGTACTCGGTATGTGTGTTAACGACGACCTCCGTTGGAACGATCATATATTTTGGTTTTCTGTATCGGTGTAAGAAGTATTTTTTCCCATCTGATCTGGCTACAATTATAAAGCGTTTATACGCCCTAAACTCGAGTATAACTCCCACCTCTGGGCAGATGATTCACAAACATCACTTCACCTGCTTGAGGAAATAGAACTGCCGCAGAATCAATTGCCCCTCTCGAACACCGACGCAATGTTTCATGTCTCCTTATTTTATCGTTTTTTTAAAAAAAATGTTCACTCGAAGTAGCCAGTTGCATTCCTCGCCTTAAAAGTTTCTCCCGTAATACTCGTCTCGCAAGGAATGCTCATCAGTTCACCCTTGAGCCCCAATTTCGGACGTACCGTGAAATATAGGGATTCTTTTTTAGCCGAACAACACGAATTTGGAATAGTTTACTCGGCAAGATTTTCCCTTGCCATTTTGATCTGCAAACATTCAAAACCAATGTTAATCGACACCTCCTATCTCTCCCCTCCCTATCTTCCTAATGCCCGCGCAGTGTGTTACATTAAAAGGGAAACAAATAGTCCCTTGTGCGGGCGTTAATTATAAAAAAAAAATGTTGGGTGGTATCCGTTAGGGATAAGAAGCACTTTGTCAACTTTCTGTTTGTCAATCACAGCAAATATGTCGTCTACGTATTTAGCGATGAATGAAGAGAAAGAAAGGTGACAAAGGGTTGCCCATAGGCATTTCAAAAATCTGTTGAAGATATTTGTATGTTTTGTATTTGTATTTGTATTTTCCTTAAGACAAAAATCTAGTATCCAACATTTTTTTCTGGTTGATGTTAATGTTCTTACTTATCAATTCTCATTTTTTTTTTTACTATGGTGACAGCTAGTGATATGGGAATGTTTGTAAAAAGAGACTACACCATAAGAAACTTGAACCTCGTTGGCTTTTAAATTAATATATTTTTGATTTCTCAATAAATTCCAACGAGTTTTAATCGCGTTTGTCGATTTCGTCGTCGCGTACTGTAAAATCTAACAAACAACTTTCGCAAGCTCATAACATGGTTCTTTTATTGATGACGTAATGGATCGCAAGGGAATGTTTGGCTTATGGATTTTAGAAATCCATTGTGCTGTACATGTCATTCTCTTTTTTCTCGATCATCAATTAAATTATTGTTTCACAACCACTTAACTAGCTGGTTGTTATGAGTCTGTAGTGTTGTTGTTGGGTTATTTCTCACTCATGTGATTATAAAATTAAAAATTATTTTTTTGGTTAGTTTCAAAAATATTGATTTTTCAATTTTAAATTAATTTTAATTAGAAAAAAAAGTTATTCAAAATTTTGATAAGCAGAATTAATTAAGCTACCTAGATCTTCTCAAATATAAAATTTGCCAGAAATCCAAGGAGCTAACCGCTCCTTTAGGAGTAAGCCAAAAATTAAAAAAACCGTTTTATGAAAAGTACCGTCAATAGACTTTTCCCGTAAATTTGTTTAAATTTAATACTAACAAAAAATTCTCAAAAAATTTCATCAAAGTCGTTGAAGCCGTTTTCGATAAAAATAAGCTTTTCCTAAACGGGCATTAGGCAGGTACCGTAATTTTTAGGCCTAAACATACAATTCCATGCATATCAATTTTTTTAATAACTTTTTTTTCTAATAAAAATTAATTTTTGAATTTTTTTTTTTGAAAAATCAATATTTTTAAAACTAATCAAAAAAAATTATTTTAAATTTCATATCCACATGTATGTTAATAAACAAAAAAACTGCATACCAAAATTAAAAAAAAAATTAAAAAAACTAAAAATAAAAACAGGATTTTATCAAAACCGGTCCTACAGTTTTCAAAATAATTTGTTCATAAATTCTTTGTTATTTAAGACGTGTGGTGGCATACTTCATTTTTACTAAAAACCGTTAAGTATTGTGGTTTTGATAGTTTTTATAAGTTCAAACTGTGCTATTTTCAACGTAAATGGTACTTGTTTCTGTCAAAGACCTTGGTTTCCAATGTAATCAGGCATATAAGAGCAAGTACGTGCGACCCAGCAGTGCGCATTTTTTTAATATTTACGAATCCTAAACTTGCCTTATAGTCCCTGTTATCCCAAGTAAAAATCTGAAAGATAATAATTGTAAACAAATTATAAACAAGCCAACAAGTATTACATTTACATGACGGACCTTATTAGACTATGTTATAACACCGATTTAAAGATGTGTATATAAGGATCCTGTTCCTAACTTAAAAATAAGTGATCATGAATCAATGTTAGTGAAAATTCCGATCACTAAATCAAATACTATAACAATATATATAACGTCTACACTGTTCAATACAGGCCAGCTGCTTGCCAGAACCTTCCCCAACTGATTCCATCTCGAAAATTGTTTCCCTTTGTCCTCGCACTGAAAACGTTATTGCGGGGGATTTCAATGTACACAATTCCAATTGGCTCCGCTATTCTGGTCAGACAAGACCCGAAGAAAGGTATGTCGAGCTCTTTGCCGGGTTACATCACCTTACCCAACTGATCGATGTGACAACGCGTATACCGGATGTTGCTGGGCAAGCCGCCCATACTCTTGACTTGTTTCTTACTTCTCACCCTGATAAATATACCATTAGTGTAACTTCTCCATTTGGCACTTCAGACCATTGTATCATTTGAGCTAATTTCTCATCCTCCACCCATCCAGTTAAAGAAAAACTTCCCACCAGGACCTTTTGGCAATACGAGATAGCCAACTGGGACGGCCTGAATATTTTTTCCGAAACTGTAACTGGTCACTATGCTTCCTCGATAGTGACATTGATGCCAATGCTGAAATGATCACAAATGTGATTCTTCTAGGGATGCGCGCTATTATTCCTTACAGAGTAAAAGAGTCCTGGTTTAATTCTGAGTGTAAAGAAGCTATCAAGCTCAGAGAAGTAAGTTTCCTACAGAGGAAAATCGGAAAAAACACAAACAAGCAAGGAAATTATGTAACTCCGTTATTGAAAGAACCAAATTTTTGCATGACCAAACATTACGGCAAAAAATTCTGCAATGTCCCAAAGGCAGTAAAAATGTTTGGTCATTTGTAAAAAATATTAAAAACTCCTCAACATCTTCGATTCCAACGCTCATCGACAATAACAAACCAATTTTTTACTCTTCAGAGAAGGCAAACATGCTCGCCGCCCATTTCGCTGCCAGCTCCACGCTGCCTCACAGCAACGTTGCCCCTCCTGTACTTGAGAATGTAAATTTTTCCATGGGACAGATTTTTATCCGCACTCGTACAGTAGCAAGAGTTCTCAAAGATCTCGATATACACAAATCCGCTGGCCCGGATGGTATACCCCTGATTCTTCTGAAGAGGTGTTCTTCCACACTGGCAAAGCCACTGCGTAAGCTTTTCCATCGCTCCTACTCTTCTGGAATCTTTCCTAAAAGATGGAAAACAGCATTTGTCCAGCCTGTCCCTAAGAAAGGTGACCCATCCTCCCCCTCCTTCTACCGACCCATAGCACATCCCTTCTTCCTAAGGTCATGGAAACGCTGATTAACCGTCAGCTTAAGAAATATCTCGAAGATCAAAAGCTCTTCCATGACCGTCAGTATGGCTTCCGCAGAAACCGTTCCACTGGTGATCTGATGGCATATCTCACCAAAGAGTGGAACAAATCTTTAAATCGCTTTGTTGAAAGTAAGAGTATTGCTCTTGATATCTCCAAGGCATTTGATAGAGTTTGGTATGAAGCTCTCTCATCGAAAATGCGTGCTTTTGGGATCGATGATACTCTTGTTCGTTGGATTAGAAGCTATCTTCAATACAAGTTGTATTGGACGGATTCAAGTCTGATTCCCACAAAATAAATATTCGTTCAATAATTCACGTCCTTCGCCTTCGGACGTACAATTGCAACGGTGCCGTATGTCAAGCTCATTAAACTCCGATTTATACAGCATTGTCAAATGGGAATCGTGTGGAGTTTAATGCTTCGAAAACTCAATGCTGTCTTCTGTCGTTAAAGCTAAACATACCCCCAATGCCATTGACCATGAATGGCACTTACATCGAAGAAACCGAAAAGCTCTCAGTACTCGGTATGTGTGTTAACGACGACCTCCGTTGGAACGATCATATATTTTGGTTTTCTGTATCGGTGTAAGAAGTATTTTTTCCCATCTGATCTGGCTACAATTATAAAGCGTTTATACGCCCTAAACTCGAGTATAACTCCCACCTCTGGGCAGATGATTCACAAACATCACTTCACCTGCTTGAGGAAATAGAACTGCCGCAGAATCAATTGCCCCTCTCGAACACCGACGCAATGTTTCATGTCTCCTTATTTTATCGTTTTTTTAAAAAAAATGTTCACTCGAAGTAGCCAGTTGCATTCCTCGCCTTAAAAGTTTCTCCCGTAATACTCGTCTCGCAAGGAATGCTCATCAGTTCACCCTTGAGCCCCAATTTCGGACGTACCGTGAAATATAGGGATTCTTTTTTAGCCGAACAACACGAATTTGGAATAGTTTACTCGGCAAGATTTTCCCTTGCCATTTTGATCTGCAAACATTCAAAACCAATGTTAATCGACACCTCCTATCTCTCCCCTCCCTATCTTCCTAATGCCCGCGCAGTGTGTTACATTAAAAGGGAAACAAATAGTCCCTTGTGCGGGCGTTAATTATAAAAAAAAAATGTTGGGTGGTATCCGTTAGGGATAAGAAGCACTTTGTCAACTTTCTGTTTGTCAATCACAGCAAATATGTCGTCTACGTATTTAGCGATGAATGAAGAGAAAGAAAGGTGACAAAGGGTTGCCCATAGGCATTTCAAAAATCTGTTGAAGATATTTGTATGTTTTGTATTTGTATTTGTATTTTCCTTAAGACAAAAATCTAGTATCCAACATTTTTTTCTGGTTGATGTTAATGTTCTTACTTATCAATTCTCATTTTTTTTTTTACTATGGTGACAGCTAGTGATATGGGAATGTTTGTAAAAAGAGACTACACCATAAGAAACTTGAACCTCGTTGGCTTTTAAATTAATATATTTTTGATTTCTCAATAAATTCCAACGAGTTTTAATCGCGTTTGTCGATTTCGTCGTCGCGTACTGTAAAATCTAACAAACAACTTTCGCAAGCTCATAACATGGTTCTTTTATTGATGACGTAATGGATCGCAAGGGAATGTTTGGCTTATGGATTTTAGAAATCCATTGTGCTGTACATGTCATTCTCTTTTTTCTCGATCATCAATTAAATTATTGTTTCACAACCACTTAACTAGCTGGTTGTTATGAGTCTGTAGTGTTGTTGTTGGGTTATTTCTCACTCATGTGATTATAAAATTAAAAATTATTTTTTTGGTTAGTTTCAAAAATATTGATTTTTCAATTTTAAATTAATTTTAATTAGAAAAAAAAGTTATTCAAAATTTTGATAAGCAGAATTAATTAAGCTACCTAGATCTTCTCAAATATAAAATTTGCCAGAAATCCAAGGAGCTAACCGCTCCTTTAGGAGTAAGCCAAAAATTAAAAAAACCGTTTTATGAAAAGTACCGTCAATAGACTTTTCCCGTAAATTTGTTTAAATTTAATACTAACAAAAAATTCTCAAAAAATTTCATCAAAGTCGTTGAAGCCGTTTTCGATAAAAATAAGCTTTTCCTAAACGGGCATTAGGCAGGTACCGTAATTTTTAGGCCTAAACATACAATTCCATGCATATCAATTTTTTTAATAACTTTTTTTTCTAATAAAAATTAATTTTTGAATTTTTTTTTTTGAAAAATCAATATTTTTAAAACTAATCAAAAAAAATTATTTTAAATTTCATATCCACATGTATGTTAATAAACAAAAAAACTGCATACCAAAATTAAAAAAAAAATTAAAAAAACTAAAAATAAAAACAGGATTTTATCAAAACCGGTCCTACAGTTTTCAAAATAATTTGTTCATAAATTCTTTGTTATTTAAGACGTGTGGTGGCATACTTCATTTTTACTAAAAACCGTTAAGTATTGTGGTTTTGATAGTTTTTATAAGTTCAAACTGTGCTATTTTCAACGTAAATGGTACTTTCTTTCTTTTTTCTTTCTGTCAAAGACCTTGGTTTCCAATGTAATCAGGCATATAAGAGCAAGTACGTGCGACCCAGCAGTGCGCATTTTTTTTAATATTTACGAATCCTAAACTTGCCTTATAGTCCCTGTTATCCCAAGTAAAAATCTGAAAGATAATAATTGTAAACAAATTATAAACAAGCCAACAAGTATTACATTTACATGACGGACCTTATTAGACTATGTTATAACACCGATTTAAAGATGTGTATATAAGGATCCTGTTCCTAACTTAAAAATAAGTGATCATGAATCAATGTTAGTGAAAATTCCGATCACTAAATCAAATACTATAACAATATATATAACGTCTACACTGTTCAATACAGGCCAGCTGCTTGCCAGAACCTTCCCCAACTGATTCCATCTCGAAAATTGTTTCCCTTTGTCCTCGCACGGAAAACGTTATTGCGGGGGATTTCAATGTACACAATTCCAATTGGCTCCGCTATTCTGGTCAGACAAGACCCGAAGAAAGGTATGTCGAGCTCTTTGCCGGGTTACATCACCTTACCCAACTGATCGATGTGACAACGCGTATACCGGATGTTGCTGGGCAAGCCGCCCATACTCTTGACTTGTTTCTTACTTCTCACCCTGATAAATATACCATTAGTGTAACTTCTCCATTTGGCACTTCAGACCATTGTATCATTTGAGCTAATTTCTCATCCTCCACCCATCCAGTTAAAGAAAAACTTCCCACCAGGACCTTTTGGCAATACGAGATAGCCAACTGGGACGGCCTGAATATTTTTTCCGAAACTGTAACTGGTCACTATGCTTCCTCGATAGTGACATTGATGCCAATGCTGAAATGATCACAAATGTGATTCTTCTAGGGATGCGCGCTATTATTCCTTACAGAGTAAAAGAGTCCTGGTTTAATTCTGAGTGTAAAGAAGCTATCAAGCTCAGAGAAGTAAGTTTCCTACAGAGGAAAATCGGAAAAAACACAAACAAGCAAGGAACTTATGTAACTCCGTTATTGAAAGAACCAAATTTTTGCATGACCAAACATTACGGCAAAAAATTCTGCAATGTCCCAAAGGCAGTAAAAATGTTTGGTCATTTGTAAAAAATATTAAAAACTCCTCAACATCTTCGATTCCAACGCTCATCGACAATAACAAACCAATTTTTTACTCTCCAGAGAAGGCAAACTTGCTCGCCGCCCATTTCGCTGCCAGCTCCACGCTGCCTCACTGCAACGTTGCCCCTCCTGTACTTGAGAATGTAAATTTTTCCATGGGACAGATTTTTTTCCGCACTCGTACAGTAGCAAGAGTTCTCAAAGATCTCGATATACTGATTCTTCTGAAGAGGTGTTCTTCCACACTGGCAAAGCCACTGCGTAAGCTTTTCCATCGCTCCTACTCTTCTGGAATCTTTCCTAAAAGATGGAAAACAGCATTTGTCCAGCCTGTCCCTAAGACAGGTGACCCATCCTCCCCCTCCTCCTACCGACCCATAGCAGTAACATCTCTTCTTCCTAAGGTCATGGAAACGCTGATTAACCGTCAGCTTAAGAAATATCTCGAAGATCAAAAGCTCCTCCATGACCGTCAGTATGGCTTCCGCAGAAACCGTTCCACTGGTGATTTGATGGCATATCTCACCAAAGAGTGGAACAAATCTTTAAATCGCTTTGTTGAAAGTAAGATTATTGCTCTTGATATCTCCAAGGCATTTGATAGAGTTTGGTATGAAGCTCTCTCATCGAAAATGCGTGCTTTTGTGATCGATGATACACTTGTTCGTTGGATTAGAAGCTATCTTCTGGACCGTTCAATACAAGTTGTATTGGACGGATTCAAGTCTGATTCCCACAAAATAAATATTCGTTCAATAATTCACGTCCTTCGCTTTCGGACGTACAATTGCAACGGTGCCGTATGTCAAGCTCATTAAACTCCGATTTATACAGCATTGTCAAATGGGAATCGTGTGGAGTTTAATGCTTCGAAAACTCAATGCTGTCTTCTGTCGTTAAAGCTAAACATACCCCCAATGCCATTGACATCGAAGAAACCGAAAAGCTCTCAGTACTCGGTATGTGTGTTAACGACGACCTCCGTTTGAACGATCATATATTTTGCTTAGGTTTTCTGTATCGGTGTAAGAAGTATTTTTTCCCATCTGATCTGGCTACAATTTATAAAGCGTTTAAACGCCCTAAACTCGAGTATAACTCCCACCTCTGGGCAGATGCTTCACAAACATCACTTCACCTGCTTGAGGAAATAGAACTGATGCTGAATCAATTGCCCCTCTCGAACACCGACGCAATGTTTCATGTCTCCTTATTTTATCGTTTCTTTTACATAAAATGTTCACTTGAAGTAGCCAGTTGCATTCCTCGCCTTAAAAGTTTCTCCCGTAACAACTTAACTAGTTGGTTGTTATGAGTCTGTAGTGTTGTTGTTGGGTTATTTCTCACTCATGTGATTATAAAATTCAAAATTATTTTTTTGATTAGTTTCAAAAATATTGATTTTTCAATTTTAAATTAATTTTAATTAGAAAAAAAAGTTATTCAAAATTTTGATAAGCAGAATTAATTAAGCTACCTAGATCTTCTCAAATATAAAATTTGCCAGAAATCCAAGGAGCTAACCGCTCCTTTAGGAGTAAGCCAAAAATTAAAAAAACCGTTTTATGAAAAGTACCGTCAATAGACTTTTCCCGTAAATTTGTTTAAATTTAATACTAACAAAAAATTCTCAAAAAAATTTCATCAAAGTCGTTGGAGCCGTTTTCGATAAAAAATAAGCTTTTCCTAAACGGGCATTAGGCAGGTACCGTATTTTTTAGGCCTAAACATACAATTCCATGCATATCAATTTTTTTAATAACTTTTTTTTCTAATAAAAAATAATTTTTGATTTTTTTTTGAAAAATCAATATTTTTAAAACTAATCAAAAAAAATTATTTTAAATTTCATATCCACATGTATGTTAATAAACTAAAAAACTGCATACCAAAATTAAAAAAACTAAAAATAAAAACAGGATTTTATCAAAACCGGTCCTACAGTTTTCAAAATAATTTGTTCATAAATTCTTTGTTATTTAAGACGTGTGATGGCATACTTCATTTTTACTAAAAACCGTTAAGTATTGTGGTTTTGATACTTTTTATAAGTTCAAACTGTGCTATTTTCAACGTAAATGTTACTTGTTTCTGTCAAAGACCTTGGTTTCCAATGTAATCAGGCATATAAGAGCAAGTACGTGCGACCCAGCAGTGCGCATTTTTTTTAATATTTACGAATCCTAAACTTGCCTTATAGTCCCTGTAATCCCAAGTAAAAATCTGAAAGATAATAATTGTAAACAAATTATAAACAAGCCAACAAGTATTACATTTACATGACGGACCTTATTAGACTATGTTATAACACCGATTTAAAGATGTGTATATAAGGATCCTGTTCCTAACTTAAAAATAAGTGATCATGAATCAATGTTAGTGAAAATTCCGATCACTAAATCAAATACTATAACAATATATATAACGTCTACACTGTTCAATACAGGCCAGCTGCTTGCCAGAACCTTCCCCAACTGATTCCATCTCGAAAATTGTTTCCCTTTGTCCTCGCACGGAAAACGTTATTGCGGGGGATTTCAATGTACACAATTCCAATTGGCTCCGCTATTCTGGTCAGACAAGACCCGAAGAAAGGTATGTCGAGCTCTTTGCCGGGTTACATCACCTTACCCAACTGATCGATGTGACAACGCGTATACCGGATGTTGCTGGGCAAGCCGCCCATACTCTTGACTTGTTTCTTACTTCTCACCCTGATAAATATACCATTAGTGTAACTTCTCCATTTGGCACTTCAGACCATTGTATCATTTGAGCTAATTTCTCATCCTCCACCCATCCAGTTAAAGAAAAACTTCCCACCAGGACCTTTTGGCAATACGAGATAGCCAACTGGGACGGCCTGAATATTTTTTCCGAAACTGTAACTGGTCACTATGCTTCCTCGATAGTGACATTGATGCCAATGCTGAAATGATCACAAATGTGATTCTTCTAGGGATGCGCGCTATTATTCCTTACAGAGTAAAAGAGTCCTGGTTTAATTCTGAGTGTAAAGAAGCTATCAAGCTCAGAGAAGTAAGTTTCCTACAGAGGAAAATCGGAAAAAACACAAACAAGCAAGGAACTTATGTAACTCCGTTATTGAAAGAACCAAATTTTTGCATGACCAAACATTACGGCAAAAAATTCTGCAATGTCCCAAAGGCAGTAAAAATGTTTGGTCATTTGTAAAAAATATTAAAAACTCCTCAACATCTTCGATTCCAACGCTCATCGACAATAACAAACCAATTTTTTACTCTCCAGAGAAGGCAAACTTGCTCGCCGCCCATTTCGCTGCCAGCTCCACGCTGCCTCACTGCAACGTTGCCCCTCCTGTACTTGAGAATGTAAATTTTTCCATGGGACAGATTTTTTTCCGCACTCGTACAGTAGCAAGAGTTCTCAAAGATCTCGATATACTGATTCTTCTGAAGAGGTGTTCTTCCACACTGGCAAAGCCACTGCGTAAGCTTTTCCATCGCTCCTACTCTTCTGGAATCTTTCCTAAAAGATGGAAAACAGCATTTGTCCAGCCTGTCCCTAAGACAGGTGACCCATCCTCCCCCTCCTCCTACCGACCCATAGCAGTAACATCTCTTCTTCCTAAGGTCATGGAAACGCTGATTAACCGTCAGCTTAAGAAATATCTCGAAGATCAAAAGCTCCTCCATGACCGTCAGTATGGCTTCCGCAGAAACCGTTCCACTGGTGATTTGATGGCATATCTCACCAAAGAGTGGAACAAATCTTTAAATCGCTTTGTTGAAAGTAAGATTATTGCTCTTGATATCTCCAAGGCATTTGATAGAGTTTGGTATGAAGCTCTCTCATCGAAAATGCGTGCTTTTGTGATCGATGATACACTTGTTCGTTGGATTAGAAGCTATCTTCTGGACCGTTCAATACAAGTTGTATTGGACGGATTCAAGTCTGATTCCCACAAAATAAATATTCGTTCAATAATTCACGTCCTTCGCTTTCGGACGTACAATTGCAACGGTGCCGTATGTCAAGCTCATTAAACTCCGATTTATACAGCATTGTCAAATGGGAATCGTGTGGAGTTTAATGCTTCGAAAACTCAATGCTGTCTTCTGTCGTTAAAGCTAAACATACCCCCAATGCCATTGACATCGAAGAAACCGAAAAGCTCTCAGTACTCGGTATGTGTGTTAACGACGACCTCCGTTTGAACGATCATATATTTTGCTTAGGTTTTCTGTATCGGTGTAAGAAGTATTTTTTCCCATCTGATCTGGCTACAATTTATAAAGCGTTTAAACGCCCTAAACTCGAGTATAACTCCCACCTCTGGGCAGATGCTTCACAAACATCACTTCACCTGCTTGAGGAAATAGAACTGAT
This sequence comes from Platycheirus rosarum, assembly GCA_963971375.1. Lineage (NCBI taxonomy): Eukaryota > Metazoa > Arthropoda > Insecta > Diptera > Syrphidae > Platycheirus > Platycheirus rosarum. Next base: position 76,159,314 of record OZ020510.1, read on the forward strand.
GCTGAATCAATTGCCCCTCTCGAACACCGACGCAATGTTTCATGTCTCCTTATTTTATCGTTTCTTTTACATAAAATGTTCACTTGAAGTAGCCAGTTGCATTCCTCGCCTTAAAAGTTTCTCCCGTAACAACTTAACTAGTTGGTTGTTATGAGTCTGTAGTGTTGTTGTTGGGTTATTTCTCACTCATGTGATTATAAAATTCAAAATTATTTTTTTGATTAGTTTCAAAAATATTGATTTTTCAATTTTAAATTAATTTTAATTAGAAAAAAAAGTTATTCAAAATTTTGATAAGCAGAATTAATTAAGCTACCTAGATCTTCTCAAATATAAAATTTGCCAGAAATCCAAGGAGCTAACCGCTCCTTTAGGAGTAAGCCAAAAATTAAAAAAACCGTTTTATGAAAAGTACCGTCAATAGACTTTTCCCGTAAATTTGTTTAAATTTAATACTAACAAAAAATTCTCAAAAAAATTTCATCAAAGTCGTTGGAGCCGTTTTCGATAAAAAATAAGCTTTTCCTAAACGGGCATTAGGCAGGTACCGTATTTTTTAGGCCTAAACATACAATTCCATGCATATCAATTTTTTTAATAACTTTTTTTTCTAATAAAAAATAATTTTTGATTTTTTTTTGAAAAATCAATATTTTTAAAACTAATCAAAAAAAATTATTTTAAATTTCATATCCACATGTATGTTAATAAACTAAAAAACTGCATACCAAAATTAAAAAAAAAATTAAAAAAACTAAAAATAAAAACAGGATTTTATCAAAACCGGTCCTACAGTTTTCAAAATAATTTGTTCATAAATTCTTTGTTATTTAAGACGTGTGGTGGCATACTTCATTTTTACTAAAAACCGTTAAGTATTGTGGTTTTGATACTTTTTATAAGTTCAAACTGTGCTATTTTCAACGTAAATGTTACTTGTTTCTGTCAAAGACCTTGGTTTCCAATGTAATCAGGCATATAAGAGCAAGTACGTGCGACCCAGCAGTGCGCATTTTTTTTAATATTTACGAATCCTAAACTTGCCTTATAGTCCCTGTAATCCCAAGTAAAAATCTGAAAGATAATAATTGTAAACAAATTATAAACAAGCCAACAAGTATTACATTTACATGACGGACCTTATTAGACTATGTTATAACACCGATTTAAAGATTTGTATATAAGGATCCTGTTCCTAACTTAAAAATAAGTGATCATGAATCAATGTTTGTGAAAATTCCGATCACTAAATCAAATACTATAACAATATATATAACGTCTACACTGTTCAATACAGGCCAGCTGCTTGCCAGAACCTTCCCCAACTGATTCCATCTCGAAAATTGTTTCCCTTTGTCCTCGCATTGAAAACGTTATTGCGGGGGATTTCAATGTACACAATTCCAATTGGCTCCGCTATTCTGGTCAGACAAGACCCGAAGAAAGGTATGTCGAGCTCTTTGCCGGGTTACATCACCTTACCCAACTGATCGATGTGACAACGCGTATACCGGATGTTGCTGGGCAAGCCGCCCATACTCTTGACTTGTTTCTTACTTCTCACCCTGATAAATATACCATTAGTGTAACTTCTCCATTTGGCGATTCAGACCATTGTATCATTTGAGCTAATTTCTCATCCTCCACCCATCCAGTTAAAGAAAAACTTCCCACCAGGACCTTTTGGCAATACGAGAAAGCCAACTGGGACGGCCTGAATATTTTTTCCGAAACTGTAACTGGTCACAATGCTTCCTCGATAGTGACATTGATGCCAATGCTGAAATGATCACAAATGTGATTCTTCTAGGGATGCGTGCTTTTATTCCTTACAGAGTAAAAAGCATCAAGCCTAAAGAAAAGTCCTGGTTTAATTCTGAGTGTAAAGCAGCTATCAAGCTCAGAGAAGTAAGTTTCCTACAGAGGAAAATCGGAAAAAACACAAACAAGCAAGGAACTTATGTAACTCCGTTATTGAAAGAACCAAATTTTTGCATGACCAAACATTACGGCAAAAAATTCTGCAATGTCCCAAGGGCAGTAAAAATGTTTGGTCATTTGTAAAAAATATTAAAAACTCCTCAACATCTTCGATTCCAACGCTCATCGACAATAACAAACCAATTTTTTACTCTTCAGAGAAGGCAAACTTGCTCGCCGCCCATTTCGCTGCCAGCTCCACGCTGCCTCACTGCAACGTTGCCCCTCCTGTACTTGAGAATGTAAATTTTTCCATGGGACAGATTTTTTTCCGCACTCGTACAGTAGCAAGAGTTCTCAAAGATCTCGATATACACAAATCCGCTGGCCCGGATGGTATACCCCTGATTCTTCTGAAGAGGTGTTCTTCCACACTGGCAAAGCCACTGCGTAAGCTTTTCCATCGCTCCTACTCTTCTGGAATCTTTCCTAAAAGATGGAAAACAGCATTTGTCCAGCCTGTCCCTAAGACAGGTGACCCATCTTCCCCCTCCTCCTACCGACCCATAGCAGTAACATCTCTTCTTCCTAAGGTCATGGAAACGCTGATTAACCGTCAGCTTAAGAAATATCTCGAAGATCAAAAGCTCCTCCATGACCGTCAGTATGGCTTCCGCAGAAACCGTTCCACTGGTGATCTGATGGCATATCTCACCAAAGAGTGGAACAAATCTTTAAATCGCTTTGTTGAAAGTAAGATTATTGCTCTTGATATCTCTAAGGCATTTGATAGAGTTTGGTATGAAGCTCTCTCATCGAAAATGCGTGCTTTTGTGATTGATGATACTCTTGTTCGTTGGATTAGAAGCTATCTTCTGGACCGTTCAATACAAGTTGTATTGGACGGATTCAAGTCTGATTCCCACAAAATAAATATTCGTTCAATAATTCACGTCCTTCGCTTTCGGACGTACAATTGCAACGGTGCCGTATGTCAAGCTCATTAAACTCCGATTTATACAGCATTGTCAAATGGGAATCGTGTGGAGTTTAATGCTTCGAAAACTCAATGCTGTCTTCTGTCGTTAAAGCTAAACATACCCCCAATGCCATTGACATCGAAGAAACCGAAAAGCTCTCAGTACTCGGTATGTGTGTTAACGACGACCTCCGTTTGAACGATCATATATTTTGCTTAGGTTTTCTGTATCGGTGTAAGAAGTATTTTTTCCCATCTGATCTGGCTACAATTTATAAAGCGTTTATACGCTCTAAACTCGAGTATAACTCCCACCTCTGGGCAGATGCTTCACAAACATCACTTCACCTGCTTGAGGAAATAGAACTGATGCTGAATCAATTGCCCCTCTCGAACACCGACGCAATGTTTCATGTCTCCTTATTTTATCGTTTCTTTTACAAAAAAATGTTCACTTGAAGTAGCCAGTTGCATTCCTCGCCTTAAAAGTTTCTCCCGTAATACTCGTCTCGCAAGGAATGCTCATCAGTTCACCCTTGAGCCCCAATTTCGAACGTACCGTGAAATATAGGTATTCTTTTTTAGCCGAACAACACGAATTTGGAATAGTTTACTCGGCAAGATTTTCCCTTGCCATTTTGATCTGCAAACATTCAAAACCAATGTTAATCGACACCTCCTATCTCTCCCCTCCCTATCTTCCTAATGCCCACGCAGTGTGTTACATTAAAAGGGAAACAAATAGTCCCTTGTGCGCGCGTTAATTATAAAAAAAAATGTTGGGTGGTATCCGTTAGGGATAAGAAGCACTTTGTCAACTTTCTGTTTGTCAATCACAGCAAATATGTCGTCTACGTATTTAGCGATGAATGAAGAGAAAGAAAGGTGACAGAGGGTTGCCCATAGGCATTTCAAAAATCTGTTGAAGATATTTGTATGTTTTGTATTTGTATTTGTATTTTCCTTAAGACAAAAATCTAGTATCCAACATTTTTTTCTGGTTGATGTTAATGTTCTTACTTATCAATTCTCATTTTTTTTTACTATGGTGACAGCTAGTGATATGAGAATGTTTGTAAAAAGACACTACACCATAAGAAACTTGAACCTCGTTGGCTTTTAAATTAATATTTTTTTGATTTCTCAATAAATTCCAACGAGTTTTAATCGCGTTTGTCGATTTTGTCGTCGCGTACTGTAAAATCTTACAAACAACTTTCGCAAGCTCATAACATGGTTCTTTTATTCATGACGTAATGGGTCGCAAGGGCATGTTTGGCTTATGGATTTTAGCAAGCAAGTACAGCACTATGTACTTGTCATTCTCTTTTTTTCTCGATCATCAATAAAATTATTGTTTCTCAACCACTTAACTAGTTGGTTGTTATGAGTCTGTAGTGTTGTTGTTGGGTTATTTCTCACTCATGTGATTATAAAATTCAAAATTATTTGTTTGATTATTTTCAAAAATATTGATTTTTCAATTTTAAATTAATTTTAATTAGAAAAAAAAGTTATTCAAAAGTTTGATAAGCAGAATTAATTAAGACCTAGATCTTCTCAAATATAAAATTTGCCAGAAATCCAAGGAGCTAACCGCTCCTTTAGGAGTAAACCAAAAATTAAAAAAACCGTTTTATGAAAAGTACCGTCAATAGACTTTTCCCGTAAATTTGTTTAAATTTAATACTAACAAAAAATTCTCAAAAAAATTTCATCAAAGTCGTTGGAGCCGTTTTCGATAAAAATAAGCTTTTCCTAAACGGGCATTAGGCAGGTACCGTAATTTTTAGGCCTAAACATACAATTCCATGCATATCAATTTTTTTAATAACTTTTTTTTCTAATAAAAAATAATTTTTGAATTTTTTTTTGAAAAATCAATATTTTTAAAACTAATCAAAAAAAATTATTTTAAATTTCATATCCAAATGTATGTTAATAAACTAAAAAACTGCATACCAAAATTAAAAAAAAAATTAAAAAAACTAAAACTAAAAACAGGATTTTATCAAACCGGTCCTACAGTTTTCAAAATAATTTGTTCATAAATTCTTTGTTATTTAAGACGTGTGATGGCATACTTCATTTTTACTAAAACCGTCGAGTATTGTGGTTTTGATACTTTTTATAAGTTCAAACTGTGCTATTTTCAACGTAAATGTTACTTGTTTCTGTCAAAGACCTTGGTTTCCAATGTAATCAGGCATATAAGAGCAAGTACGTGCGACCCAGCAGTGCGCATTTTGTTTAATATTTACGAATCCTAAACTTGCCTTATAGTCCCTGTAATCCCAAGTAAAAATCTGAAAGATAATAATTGTAACCAAATTATAAACAAGCCAACAAGTATTACATTTACATGACGGACCTTATTAGACTATGTTATAACACCGATTTAAAGATGTGTATATAAGGATCCTGTTCCTAACTTAAAAATAAGTGATCATGAATCAATGTTAGTGAAAATTCCGATCACTAAATCAAATACTATAACAATATATATAACGTCTACACTGTTCAATACAGGCCAGCTGCTTGCCAGAACCTTCCCCAACTGTTTCCATCTCGAAAATTGTTTCCCTTTGTCCTCGCACTGAAAACGTTATTGCGGGGGATTTCAATGTACACAATTCCAATTGGCTCCGCTATTCTGGTCAGACAAGACCCGAAGAAAGGTATGTCGAGCTCTTTGCCGGGTTACATCACCTTACCCAACTGATCGATGTGACAACGCGTTTTTATTTTATCGTTTCTTTTACAAAAAATGTTCACTTGAAGTAGCCAGTTGCATTCCTCGCCTTAAAAGTTTCTCCCGTAATACTCGTCTCGCAAGGAATGCTCATCAGTTCACCCTTGAGCCCCAATTTCGGACGTACCGTGAAATATAGGGATTCTTTTTTAGCCGAACAACACGAATTTGGAATAGTTTACTCGGCAAGATTTTCCCTTGCCATTTTGATCTGCAAACATTCAAAACCAATGTTAATCGACACCTCTAATCTCTCCCCTCCCTATCTTCCTAATGCCCGCGCAGTGTGTTACATTAAAAGGGAAACAAATAGTCCCTTGTGCGCGCGTTAATTATAAAAAAAAAAATTTTGGGTGGTATCCGTTAGGGATAAGAAGCACTTTGTCAACTTTCTGTTTGTCATTCACAGCAAATATGTCGTCTACGTATTTAGCGATGAATGAAGAGAAAGAAAGGTGACAGAGGGTTGTCCATAGGCATTTCAAAAATCTGTTGAAGATATTTGTATGTTTTGTATTTGTATTTGTATTTTCCTTAAGACAAAAATCTAGTATCCAACATTTTTTTCTGGTTGATGTTAATGTTCTTACTTATCAATTCTCATTTTTTTTTACTATGGTGACAGCTAGTGATATGAGAATGTTTGTAAAAAGAGACTATATCATAAGAAACTTGAACCTCGTTGGCTTTTAAATTAATATTTTTTTGATTTCTCAATAAATTCCAACGAGTTTTAATCGCGTTTATCGATTTTGTCGTCGCGTACTTTAAAATCTTACAAACAACTTTCGCAAGCTCATAACATGGTTCTTTTATTGATGACGTAATGGGTCGCAAGGGCATGTTTGGCTTATGGATTTTAGCAAGCAAGTACAGCACTATGTACTTGTCATTCTCTTTTTTTCTCGATCATCAATAAAATTATTGTTTCTCAACCACTTAACTAGTTGGTTGTTATGAGTCTGTAGTGTTGTTGTTGGGTTATTTCTCACTCATGTGATTATAAAATTCAAAATTATTTTTTTGATTAGTTTCAAAAATATTGATTTTTCAATTTTAAATTAATTTTAATTAGAAAAAAAAGTTATTCAAAAGTTTGATAAGCAGAATTAATTAAGACCTAGATCTTCTCAAATATAAAATTTGCCAGAAATCCAAGGAGCTAACCGCTCCTTTAGGAGTAAGCCAAAAATTAAAAAAACCGTTTTATGAAAAGTACCGTCAATAGACTTTTCCCGTAAATTTGTTTAAATTTAATACTAACAAAAAATTCTCAAAAAAATTTCATCAAAGTTGTTGGAGCCGTTTTCGATAAAAATAAGCTTTTCCTAAACGGGCATTAGGCAGGTACCGTAATTTTTAGGCCTAAACATACAATTCCATGCATATCAATTTTTTTAATAACTTTTTTTTCTAATAAAAAATAATTTTTGAATTTTTTTTTTGAAAAATCAATATTTTTAAAACTAATCAAAAAAAAATATTTTAAATTTCATATCCAAATGTATGTTAATAAACTAAAAAACTGCATACCAAAATTAAAAAAAAAAATTAAAAAAACTAAAAATAAAAACAGGATTTTATCAAAACCGGTCCTACAGTTTTCAAAATAATTTGTTCATAAATTCTTTGTTATTTAAGACGTGTGATGGCATACTTCATTTTTACTAAAAACCGTTAAGTATTGTGGTTTTGATACTTTTTATAAGTTCAAACTGTGCTATTTTCAACGTAAATGTTACTTGTTTCTGTCAAAGACCTTGGTTTCCAATGTAATCAGGCATATAAGAGCAAGTACGTGCGACCCAGCAGTGCGCATTTTGTTTAATATTTACGAATCCTAAACTTGCCTTATAGTCCCTGTAATCCCAAGTAAAAATCTGAAAGATAATAATTGTAAACAAATTATAAACAAGCCAACAAGTATTACATTTACATGACGGACCTTATTAGACTATGTTATAACACCGATTTAAAGATGTGTATATAAGGATCCTGTTCCTAACTTAAAAATAAGTGATCATGAATCAATGTTAGTGAAAATTCCGATCACTAAATCAAATACTATAACAATATATATAACGTCTACACTGTTCAATACAGGCCAGCTGCTTGCCAGAACCTTCCCCAACTGTTTCCATCTCGAAAATTGTTTCCCTTTGTCCTCGCACTGAAAATGTTATTGCGGGGGATTTCAATGTACACAATTCCAATTGGCTCCGCTATTCTGGTCAGACAAGACCCGAAGAAAGGTATGTCGAGCTCTTTGCCGGGTTACATCACCTTACCCAACTGATCGATGTGACAACGCGTATACCGGATGTTGCTGGGCAAGCCGCCCATACTCTTGACTTGTTTCTTACTTCTCACCCTGATAAATATACCATTAGTGTAACTTCTCCATTTGGCACTTCAGACCATTGTATCATTTGAGCTAATTTCTCATCCTCCACCCATCCAGTTAAAGAAAAACTTCCCACCAGGACCTTTTGGCAATACGAGATAGCCAACTGGGACGGCCTGAATATTTTTTCCGAAACTGTAACTGGTCACTATGCTTCCTCGATAGTGACATTGATACCAATGCTGAAATGATCACAAATGTGATTCTTCTAGGGATGCGTGCTATTATTCCTTACAGAGTAAAAAGCATCAAGCCTAAAGAAAAGTCCTGGTTTAATTCTGAGTGTAAAGAAGCTATCAAGCTCAGAGAAGTAAGTTTCCTACAGAGGAAAATCGGAAAAAACACAAACAAGCAAGGAAATTATGTAACTCCGTTATTGAAAGAACCAAATTTTTGCATGACCAAACATTACGGCAAAAAATTCTGCAATGTCCCAAAGGCAGTAAAAATGTTTGGTCATTTGTAAAAAATATTAAAAACTCCTCAACATCTTCGATTCCAACGCTCATCGACAATAACAAACCAATTTTTTACTCTTCAGAGAAGGCAAACTTGCTCGCCGCCCATTTCGCTGCCAGCTCCACGCTGCCTCCTGTACTTGAGAATGTAAATTTTTCCATGGGACAGATTTTTTTCCTCACTCGTACAGTAGCAAGAGTTCTCAAAGATCTCGATATACACAAATCCGCTGGCCCGGATGGTATACCCCTGATTCTTCTGAAGAGGTGTTCTTCCACACTGGCAAAGCCACTGCGTAAGCTTTTCCATCGCTCCTACTCTTCTGGAATCTTTCCTAAAAGATGGAAAACAGCATTTGTCCAGCCTGTCCCTAAGACAGGTGACCCATCTTCCCCCTCCTCCTACCGACCCATAGCAGTAACATCTCTTCTTCCTAAGGTCATGGAAACGCTGATTAACCGTCAGCTTAAGAAATATCTCGAAGATCAAAAGCTCCTCCATGACCGTCAGTATGGCTTCCGCAGAAACCGTTCCACTGGTGATCTGATGGCATATCTCACCAAAGAGTGGAACAAATCTTTAAATCGCTTTGTTGAAAGTAAGATTATTGCTCTTGATATCTCTAAGGCATTTGATAGAGTTTGGTATGAAGCTCTCTCATCGAAAATGCGTGCTTTTGTGATTGATGATACTCTTGTTCGTTGGATTAGAAGCTATCTTCTGGACCGTTCAATACAAGTTGTATTGGACGGATTCAAGTCTGATTCCCACAAAATAAATATTCGTTCAATAATTCACGTCCTTCGCTTTCGGACGTACAATTGCAACGGTGCCGTATGTCAAGCTCATTAAACTCCGATTTATACAGCATTGTCAAATGGGAATCGTGTGGAGTTTAATGCTTCGAAAACTCAATGCTGTCTTCTGTCGTTAAAGCTAAACATACCCCCAATGCCATTGACATCGAAGAAACCGAAAAGCTCTCAGTACTCGGTATGTGTGTTAACGACGACCTCCGTTTGAACGATCATATATTTTGCTTAGGTTTTCTGTATCGGTGTAAGAAGTATTTTTTCCCATCTGATCTGGCTACAATTTATAAAGCGTTTATACGCTCTAAACTCGAGTATAACTCCCACCTCTGGGCAGATGCTTCACAAACATCACTTCACCTGCTTGAGGAAATAGAACTGATGCTGAATCAATTGCCCCTCTCGAACACCGACGCAATGTTTCATGTCTCCTTATTTTATCGTTTCTTTTACAAAAAAATGTTCACTTGAAGTAGCCAGTTGCATTCCTCGCCTTAAAAGTTTCTCCCGTAATACTCGTCTCGCAAGGAATGCTCATCAGTTCACCCTTGAGCCCCAATTTCGAACGTACCGTGAAATATAGGTATTCTTTTTTAGCCGAACAACACGAATTTGGAATAGTTTACTCGGCAAGATTTTCCCTTGCCATTTTGATCTGCAAACATTCAAAACCAATGTTAATCGACACCTCCTATCTCTCCCCTCCCTATCTTCCTAATGCCCACGCAGTGTGTTACATTAAAAGGGAAACAAATAGTCCCTTGTGCGCGCGTTAATTATAAAAAAAAAATGTTGGGTGGTATCCGTTAGGGATAAGAAGCACTTTGTCAACTTTCTGTTTGTCAATCACAGCAAATATGTCGTCTACGTATTTAGCGATGAATGAAGAGAAAGAAAGGTGACAGAGGGTTGCCCATAGGCATTTCAAAAATCTGTTGAAGATATTTGTATGTTTTGTATTTGTATTTGTATTTTCCTTAAGACAAAAATCTAGTATCCAACATTTTTTTCTGGTTGATGTTAATGTTCTTACTTATCAATTCTCATTTTTTTTTACTATGGTGACAGCTAGTGATATGAGAATGTTTGTAAAAAGACACTACACCATAAGAAACTTGAACCTCGTTGGCTTTTAAATTAATATTTTTTTGATTTCTCAATAAATTCCAACGAGTTTTAATCGCGTTTGTCGATTTTGTCGTCGCGTACTGTAAAATCTTACAAACAACTTTCGCAAGCTTATAACATGGTTCTTTTATTGATGACGTAATGGGTCGCAAGGGCATGTTTGGCTTATGGATTTTAGCAAGCAAGTACAGCACTATGTACTTGTCATTCTCTTTTTTTCTCGATCATCAATAAAATTATTGTTTCTCAACCACTTAACTAGTTGGTTGTTATGAGTCTGTAGTGTTGTTGTTGGGTTATTTCTCACTCATGTGATTATAAAATTCAAAATTATTTTTTTGATTAGTTTCAAAAATATTGATTTTTCAATTTTAAATTAATTTTAATTAGAAAAAAAAGTTATTCAAAAGTTTGATAAGCAGAATTAATTAAGACCTAGATCTTCTCAAATATAAAATTTGCCAGAAATCCAAGGAGCTAACCGCTCCTTTAGGAGTAAGCCAAAAATTAAAAAAACCGTTTTATGAAAAGTACCGTCAATAGACTTTTCCCGTAAATTTGTTTAAATTTAATACTAACAAAAAATTCTCAAAAAAATTTCATCAAAGTCGTTGGAGCCGTTTTCGATAAAAATAAGCTTTTCCTAAACGGGCATTAGGCAGGTACCGTAATTTTTAGGCCTAAACATACAATTCCATGCATATCAATTTTTTTAATAACTTTTTTTTCTAATAAAAAATAATTTTTGAATTTTTTTTTTGAAAAATCAATATTTTTAAAACTAATCAAAAAAAAATATTTTAAATTTCATATCCAAATGTATGTTAATAAACTAAAAAACTGCATACCAAAATTAAAAAAACTAAAAATAAAAACAGGATTTTATCAAAACCGGTCCTACAGTTTTCAAAATAATTTGTTCATAAATTCTTTGTTATTTAAGACGTGTGATGGCATACTTCATTTTTACTAAAAACCGTTAAGTATTGTGGTTTTGATACTTTTTATAAGTTCAAACTGTGCTATTTTCAACGTAAATGTTACTTGTTTCTGTCAAAGACCTTGGTTTCCAATGTAATCAGGCATATAAGAGCAAGTACGTGCGACCCAGCAGTGCGCATTTTGTTTAATATTTACGAATCCTAAACTTGCCTTATAGTCCCTGTAATCCCAAGTAAAAATCTGAAAGATAATAATTGTAAACAAATTATAAACAAGCCAACAAGTATTACATTTACATGACGGACCTTATTAGACTATGTTATAACACCGATTTAAAGATGTGTATATAAGGATCCTGTTCCTAACTTAAAAATAAGTGATCATGAATCAATGTTAGTGAAAATTCCGATCACTAAATCAAATACTATAACAATATATATAACGTCTACACTGTTCAATACAGGCCAGCTGCTTGCCAGAACCTTCCCCAACTGTTTCCATCTCGAAAATTGTTTCCCTTTGTCCTCGCACTGAAAATGTTATTGCGGGGGATTTCAATGTACACAATTCCAATTGGCTCCGCTATTCTGGTCAGACAAGACCCGAAGAAAGGTATGTCGAGCTCTTTGCCGGGTTACATCACCTTACCCAACTGATCGATGTGACAACGCGTATACCGGATGTTGCTGGGCAAGCCGCCCATACTCTTGACTTGTTTCTTACTTCTCACCCTGATAAATATACCATTAGTGTAACTTCTCCATTTGGCACTTCAGACCATTGTATCATTTGAGCTAATTTCTCATCCTCCACCCATCCAGTTAAAGAAAAACTTCCCACCAGGACCTTTTGGCAATACGAGATAGCCAACTGGGACGGCCTGAATATTTTTTCCGAAACTGTAACTGGTCACTATGCTTCCTCGATAGTGACATTGATACCAATGCTGAAATGATCACAAATGTGATTCTTCTAGGGATGCGTGCTATTATTCCTTACAGAGTAAAAAGCATCAAGCCTAAAGAAAAGTCCTGGTTTAATTCTGAGTGTAAAGAAGCTATCAAGCTCAGAGAAGTAAGTTTCCTACAGAGGAAAATCGGAAAAAACACAAACAAGCAAGGAAATTATGTAACTCCGTTATTGAAAGAACCAAATTTTTGCATGACCAAACATTACGGCAAAAAATTCTGCAATGTCCCAAAGGCAGTAAAAATGTTTGGTCATTTGTAAAAAATATTAAAAACTCCTCAACATCTTCGATTCCAACGCTCATCGACAATAACAAACCAATTTTTTACTCTTCAGAGAAGGCAAACTTGCTCGCCGCCCATTTCGCTGCCAGCTCCACGCTGCCTCCTGTACTTGAGAATGTAAATTTTTCCATGGGACAGATTTTTTTCCTCACTCGTACAGTAGCAAGAGTTCTCAAAGATCTCGATATACACAAATCCGCTGGCCCGGATGGTATACCCCTGATTCTTCTGAAGAGGTGTTCTTCCACACTGGCAAAGCCACTGCGTAAGCTTTTCCATCGCTCCTACTCTTCTGGAATCTTTCCTAAAAGATGGAAAACAGCATTTGTCCAGCCTGTCCCTAAGACAGGTGACCCATCTTCCCCCTCCTCCTACCGACCCATAGCAGTAACATCTCTTCTTCCTAAGGTCATGGAAACGCTGATTAACCGTCAGCTTAAGAAATATCTCGAAGATCAAAAGCTCCTCCATGACCGTCAGTATGGCTTCCGCAGAAACCGTTCCACTGGTGATCTGATGGCATATCTCACCAAAGAGTGGAACAAATCTTTAAATCGCTTTGTTGAAAGTAAGATTATTGCTCTTGATATCTCTAAGGCATTTGATAGAGTTTGGTATGAAGCTCTCTCATCGAAAATGCGTGCTTTTGTGATTGATGATACTCTTGTTCGTTGGATTAGAAGCTATCTTCTGGACCGTTCAATACAAGTTGTATTGGACGGATTCAAGTCTGATTCCCACAAAATAAATATTCGTTCAATAATTCACGTCCTTCGCTTTCGGACGTACAATTGCAACGGTGCCGTATGTCAAGCTCATTAAACTCCGATTTATACAGCATTGTCAAATGGGAATCGTGTGGAGTTTAATGCTTCGAAAACTCAATGCTGTCTTCTGTCGTTAAAGCTAAACATACCCCCAATGCCATTGACATCGAAGAAACCGAAAAGCTCTCAGTACTCGGTATGTGTGTTAACGACGACCTCCGTTTGAACGATCATATATTTTGCTTAGGTTTTCTGTATCGGTGTAAGAAGTATTTTTTCCCATCTGATCTGGCTACAATTTATAAAGCGTTTATACGCTCTAAACTCGAGTATAACTCCCACCTCTGGGCAGATGCTTCACAAACATCACTTCACCTGCTTGAGGAAATAGAACTGATGCTGAATCAATTGCCCCTCTCGAACACCGACGCAATGTTTCATGTCTCCTTATTTTATCGTTTCTTTTACAAAAAAATGTTCACTTGAAGTAGCCAGTTGCATTCCTCGCCTTAAAAGTTTCTCCCGTAATACTCGTCTCGCAAGGAATGCTCATCAGTTCACCCTTGAGCCCCAATTTCGAACGTACCGTGAAATATAGGTATTCTTTTTTAGCCGAACAACACGAATTTGGAATAGTTTACTCGGCAAGATTTTCCCTTGCCATTTTGATCTGCAAACATTCAAAACCAATGTTAATCGACACCTCCTATCTCTCCCCTCCCTATCTTCCTAATGCCCACGCAGTGTGTTACATTAAAAGGGAAACAAATAGTCCCTTGTGCGCGCGTTAATTATAAAAAAAAAATGTTGGGTGGTATCCGTTAGGGATAAGAAGCACTTTGTCAACTTTCTGTTTGTCAATCACAGCAAATATGTCGTCTACGTATTTAGCGATGAATGAAGAGAAAGAAAGGTGACAGAGGGTTGCCCATAGGCATTTCAAAAATCTGTTGAAGATATTTGTATGTTTTGTATTTGTATTTGTATTTTCCTTAAGACAAAAATCTAGTATCCAACATTTTTTTCTGGTTGATGTTAATGTTCTTACTTATCAATTCTCATTTTTTTTTACTATGGTGACAGCTAGTGATATGAGAATGTTTGTAAAAAGACACTACACCATAAGAAACTTGAACCTCGTTGGCTTTTAAATTAATATTTTTTTGATTTCTCAATAAATTCCAACGAGTTTTAATCGCGTTTGTCGATTTTGTCGTCGCGTACTGTAAAATCTTACAAACAACTTTCGCAAGCTTATAACATGGTTCTTTTATTGATGACGTAATGGGTCGCAAGGGCATGTTTGGCTTATGGATTTTAGCAAGCAAGTACAGCACTATGTACTTGTCATTCTCTTTTTTTCTCGATCATCAATAAAATTATTGTTTCTCAACCACTTAACTAGTTGGTTGTTATGAGTCTGTAGTGTTGTTGTTGGGTTATTTCTCACTCATGTGATTATAAAATTCAAAATTATTTTTTTGATTAGTTTCAAAAATATTGATTTTTCAATTTTAAATTAATTTTAATTAGAAAAAAAAGTTATTCAAAAGTTTGATAAGCAGAATTAATTAAGACCTAGATCTTCTCAAATATAAAATTTGCCAGAAATCCAAGGAGCTAACCGCTCCTTTAGGAGTAAGCCAAAAATTAAAAAAACCGTTTTATGAAAAGTACCGTCAATAGACTTTTCCCGTAAATTTGTTTAAATTTAATACTAACAAAAAATTCTCAAAAAAATTTCATCAAAGTCGTTGGAGCCGTTTTCGATAAAAATAAGCTTTTCCTAAACGGGCATTAGGCAGGTACCGTAATTTTTAGGCCTAAACATACAATTCCATGCATATCAATTTTTTTAATAACTTTTTTTTCTAATAAAAAATAATTTTTGAATTTTTTTTTGAAAAATCAATATTTTTAAAACTAATCAAAAAAAATTATTTTAAATTTCATATCTAAATGTATGTTAATAAACTAAAAAACTGCATACCAAAATTTAAAAAAAAATTAAAAAAACTAAAACTAAAAACAGGATTTTATCAAACCGGTCCTACAGTTTTCAAAATAATTTGTTCATAAATTCTTTGTTATTTAAGACGTGTGATGGCATACTTCATTTTTACTAAAACCGTCGAGTATTGTGGTTTTGATACTTTTTATAAGTTCAAACTGTGCTATTTTCAACGTAAATGTTACTTGTTTCTGTCAAAGACCTTGGTTTCCAATGTAATCAGGCATATAAGAGCAAGTACGTGCGACCCAGCAGTGCGCATTTTGTTTAATATTTACGAATCCTAAACTTGCCTTATAGTCCCTGTAATCCCAAGTAAAAATCTGAAAGATAATAATTGTAAACAAATTATAAACAAGCCAACAAGTATTACATTTACATGACGGACCTTATTAGACTATGTTATAACACCGATTTAAAGATGTGTATATAAGGATCCTGTTCCTAACTTAAAAATAAGTGATCATGAATCAATGTTAGTGAAAATTCCGATCACTAAATCAAATACTATAACAATATATATAACGTCTACACTGTTCAATACAGGCCAGCTGCTTGCCAGAACCTTCCCCAACTGTTTCCATCTCGAAAATTGTTTCCCTTTGTCCTCGCACTGAAAACGTTATTGCGGGGGATTTCAATGTACACAATTCCAATTGGCTCCGCTATTCTGGTCAGACAAGACCCGAAGAAAGGTATGTCGAGCTCTTTGCCGGGTTACATCACCTTACCCAACTGATCGATGTGACAACGCGTATACCGGATGTTGCTGGGCAAGCCGCCCATACTCTTGACTTGTTTCTTACTTCTCACCCTGATAAATATACCATTAGTGTAACTTCTCCATTTGGCACTTCAGACCATTGTATCATTTGAGCTAATTTCTCATCCTCCACCCATCCAGTTAAAGAAAAACTTCCCACCAGGACCTTTTGGCAATACGAGATAGCCAACTGGGACGGCCTGAATATTTTTTCCGAAACTGTAACTGGTCACTATGCTTCCTCGATAGTGACATTGATACCAATGCTGAAATGATCACAAATGTGATTCTTCTAGGGATGCGTGCTATTATTCCTTACAGAGTAAAAAGCATCAAGCCTAAAGAAAAGTCCTGGTTTAATTCTGAGTGTAAAGAAGCTATCAAGCTCAGAGAAGTAAGTTTCCTACAGAGGAAAATCGGAAAAAACACAAACAAGCAAGGAAATTATGTAACTCCGTTATTGAAAGAACCAAATTTTTGCATGACCAAACATTACGGCAAAAAATTCTGCAATGTCCCAAAGGCAGTAAAAATGTTTGGTCATTTGTAAAAAATATTAAAAACTCCTCAACATCTTCGATTCCAACGCTCATCGACAATAACAAACCAATTTTTTACTCTTCAGAGAAGGCAAACTTGCTCGCCGCCCATTTCGCTGCCAGCTCCACGCTGCCTTACAGCAACGTTGCCTCTCCTGTACTTGAGAATGTAAATTTTTCCATGGGACAGATTTTTTTCCGCACTCGTACAGTAGCAAGAGTTCTCAAAGATCTCGATATACACAAATCCGCTGGCCCGGATGGTATACCCCTGATTCTTCTGAAGAGGTGTTCTTCCACACTGGCAAAGCCACTGCGTAAGCTTTTCCATCGCTCCTACTCTTCTGGAATCTTTCCTAAAAGATGGAAAACAGCATTTGTCCAGCCTGTCCCTACGACAGGTGACCCATCCTCCCCCTCCTCCTACCGACCCATAGCAGTAACATCTCTTCTTCCTAAGGTCATGGAAACGCTGATTAACCGTCAGCTTAAGAAATATCTCGAAGATCAAAAGCTCCTCCATGACCGTCAGTATGGCTTCCGCAGAAATCGTTCCACTGGTGATTTGATGGCATATCTCACCAAAGAGTGGAACAAATCTTTAAATCGCTTTGTTGAAAGTAAGATTATTGCTCTTGATATCTCCAAGGCATTTGATAGAGTTTGGTATGAAGCTCTCTCATCGAAAATGCGTGCTTTTGTGAGTTGTAGTTGGACGGATTCAAGTCTGATTCCCACAAAATAAATATTCGTTCAATAATTCACGTCCTTCGCTTTCGGACGTACAATTGCAACGGTGCCGTATGTCAAGCTCATTAAACTCCGATTTATACAGCATTGTCAAATGGGAATCGTGTGGAGTTTAATGCTTCGAAAACTCAATGCTGTCATCTGTCGTTAAAGCTAAACATACCCCCAATGCCATTGACATCGAAGAAACCGAAAAGCTCTCAGTACTCGATATGTGTGTTAACGACGACCTCCGTTTAAACGATCATATATTTTGCTTAGGTTTTCTGTATCGGTGTAAGAAGTATTTTTTCCATCTGATCTGGCTACAATTTATAAAGCGTTTATACGCCCTAAACTCGAGTATAACTCCCACCTCTGGGCAGATGCTTCACAAACATCACTTCACCTGCTTGAGGAAATAGAACTGATGCTGAATCAATTGCCCCTCTCGAACACCGACGCAATGTTTCATGTCTCCTTATTTTATCGTTTCTTTTACAAAAAATGTTCACTTGAAGTAGCCAGTTGCATTCCTCGCCTTAAAAGTTTCTCCCGTAATACTCGTCTCGCAAGGAATGCTCATCAGTTCACCCTTGAGCCCCAATTTCGGACGTACCGTGAAATATAGGGATTCTTTTTTAGCCGAACAACACGAATTTGGAATAGTTTACTCGGCAAGATTTTCCCTTGCCATTTTGATCTGCAAACATTCAAAACCAATGTTAATCGACACCTCCTATCTCTCCCCTCCCTATCTTCCTAATGCCCACGCAGTGTGTTACATTAAAAGGGAAACAAATAGTCCCTTGTGCGCGCGTTAATTATAAAAAAAAAATGTTGGGTGGTATCCGTTAGGGATAAGAAGCACTTTGTCAACTTTCTGTTTGTCATTCACAGCAAATATGTCGTCTACGTATTTAGCGATGAATGAAGAGAAAGAAAGGTGACAGAGGGTTGCCCATAGGCATTTCAAAAATCTGTTGAAGATATTTGTATGTTTTGTATTTGTATTTGTATTTTCCTTAAGACAAAAATCTAGTATCCAACATTTTTTTCTGGTTGATGTTAATGTTCTTACTTATCAATTCTCATTTTTTTTTTACTATGGTGACAGCTAGTGATATGAGAATGTTTGTAAAAAGAGACTACATCATAAGAAACTTGAACCTCGTTGGCTTTTAAATTAATATTTTTTTGATTTCTCAATAAATTCCAACGAGTTTTAATCGCGTTTGTCGATTTTGTCGTCGCGTACTGTAAAATCTTACAAACAACTTTCGCAAGCTCATAACATGGTTCTTTTATTCATGACGTAATGGGTCGCAAGGGCATGTTTGGCTTATGGATTTTAGCAAGCAAGTACAGCACTATGTACTTGTCATTCTCTTTTTTTCTCGATCATCAATAAAATTATTGTTTCTCAACCACTTAACTAGTTGGTTGTTATGAGTCTGTAGTGTTGTTGTTGGGTTATTTCTCACTCATGTGATTATAAAATTCAAAATTATTTTTTTGATTAGTTTCAAAAATATTGATTTTTCAATTTTAAATTAATTTTAATTAGAAAAAAAAGTTATTCAAAAGTTTGATAAGCAGAATTAATTAAGACCTAGATCTTCTCAAATATAAAATTTGCCAGAAATCCAAGGAGCTAACCGCTCCTTTAGGAGTAAGCCAAAAATTAAAAAAACCGTTTTATGAAAAGTACCGTCAATAGACTTTTCCCGTAAATTTGTTTAAATTTAATACTAACAAAAAATTCTCAAAAAAATTTCATCAAAGTCGTTGGAGCCGTTTTCGATAAAAATAAGCTTTTCCTAAACGGGCATTAGGCAGGTACCGTAATTTTTAGGCCTAAACATACAATTCCATGCATATCAATTTTTTTAATAACTTTTTTTTCTAATAAAAAATAATTTTTGAATTTTTTTTTTGAAAAATCAATATTTTTAAAACTAATCAAAAAAAAATATTTTAAATTTCATATCCAAATGTGTGTTAATTAACTAAAAAACTGCATACCAAAATTAAAAAAAAAATTAAAAAAACTAAAAATAAAAACAGGATTTTATCAAAACCGGTCCTACAGTTTTCAAAATAATTTGTTCATAAATTCTTTGTTATTTAAGACGTGTGATGGCATACTTCATTTTTACTAAAAACCGTTAAGTATTGTGGTTTTGATACTTTTTATAAGTTCAAACTGTGCTATTTTCAACGTAAATGTTACTTGTTTCTGTCAAAGACCTTGGTTTCCAATGTAATCAGGCATATAAGAGCAAGTACGTGCGACCCAGCAGTGCGCATTTTGTTTAATATTTACGAATCCTAAACTTGCCTTATAGTCCCTGTAATCCCAAGTAAAAATCTGAAAGATAATAATTGTAAACAAATTATAAACAAGCCAACAAGTATTACATTTACATGACGGACCTTATTAGACTATGTTATAACACCGATTTAAAGATGTGTATATAAGGATCCTGTTCCTAACTTAAAAATAAGTGATCATGAATCAATGTTAGTGAAAATTCCGATCACTAAATCAAATACTATAACAATATATATAACGTCTACACTGTTCAATACAGGCCAGCTGCTTGCCAGAACCTTCCCCAACTGTTTCCATCTCGAAAATTGTTTCCCTTTGTCCTCGCACTGAAAACGTTATTGCGGGGGATTTCAATGTACACAATTCCAATTGGCTCCGCTATTCTGGTCAGACAAGACCCGAAGAAAGGTATGTCGAGCTCTTTGCCGGGTTACATCACCTTACCCAACTGATCGATGTGACAACGCGTATACCGGATGTTGCTGGGCAAGCCGCCCATACTCTTGACTTGTTTCTTACTTCTCACCCTGATATACCATTAGTGTAACTTCTCCATTTGGCACTTCAGACCATTGTATCATTTGAGCTAATTTCTCATCCTCCACCCATCCAGTTAAAGAAAAACTTCCCACCAGGACCTTTTGGCAATACGAGATAGCCAACTGGGACGGCCTGAATATTTTTTCCGAAACTGTAACTGGTCACTATGCTTCCTCGATAGTGACATTGATACCAATGCTGAAATGATCACAAATGTGATTCTTCTAGGGATGCGTGCTATTATTCCTTACAGAGTAAAAAGCATCAAGCCTAAAGAAAAGTCCTGGTTTAATTCTGAGTGTAAAGAAGCTATCAAGCTCAGAGAAGTAAGTTTCCTACAGAGGAAAATCGGAAAAAACACAAACAAGCAAGGAAATTATGTAACTCCGTTATTGAAAGAACCAAATTTTTGCATGACCAAACATTACGGCAAAAAATTCTGCAATGTCCCAAAGGCAGTAAAAATGTTTGGTCATTTGTAAAAAATATTAAAAACTCCTCAACATCTTCGATTCCAACGCTCATCGACAATAACAAACCAATTTTTTACTCTTCAGAGAAGGCAAACATGCTCGCCGCCCATTTCGCTGCCAGCTCCACGCTGCCTTACAGCAACGTTGCCCCTCCTGTACTTGAGAATGTAAATTTTTCCATGGGACAGATTTTTTTCCGCACTCGTACAGTAGCAAGAGTTCTCAAAGATCTCGATATACACAAATCCGCTGGCCCGGATGGTATACCCCTGATTCTTCTGAAGAGGTGTTCTTCCACACTGGCAAAGCCACTGCGTAAGCTTTTCCATCGCTCCTACTCTTCTGGAATCTTTCCTAAAAGATGGAAAACAGCATTTGTCCAGCCTGTCCCTACGACAGGTGACCCATCCTCCCCCTCCTCCTACCGACCCATAGCAGTAACATCTCTTCTTCCTAAGGTCATGGAAACGCTGATTAACCGTCAGCTTAAGAAATATCTCGAAGATCAAAAGCTCCTCCATGACCGTCAGTATGGCTTCCGCAGAAATCGTTCCACTGGTGATTTGATGGCATATCTCACCAAAGAGTGGAACAAATCTTTAAATCGCTTTGTTGAAAGTAAGATTATTGCTCTTGATATCTCCAAGGCATTTGATAGAGTTTGGTATGAAGCTCTCTCATCGAAAATGCGTGCTTTTGTGAGTTGTAGTTGGACGGATTCAAGTCTGATTCCCACAAAATAAATATTCGTTCAATAATTCACGTCCTTCGCTTTCGGACGTACAATTGCAACGGTGCCGTATGTCAAGCTCATTAAACTCCGATTTATACAGCATTGTCAAATGGGAATCGTGTGGAGTTTAATGCTTCGAAAACTCAATGCTGTCATCTGTCGTTAAAGCTAAACATACCCCCAATGCCATTGACATCGAAGAAACCGAAAAGCTCTCAGTACTCGATATGTGTGTTAACGACGACCTCCGTTTAAACGATCATATATTTTGCTTAGGTTTTCTGTATCGGTGTAAGAAGTATTTTTTCCATCTGATCTGGCTACAATTTATAAAGCGTTTATACGCCCTAAACTCGAGTATAACTCCCACCTCTGGGCAGATGCTTCACAAACATCACTTCACCTGCTTGAGGAAATAGAACTGATGCTGAATCAATTGCCCCTCTCGAACACCGACGCAATGTTTCATGTCTCCTTATTTTATCGTTTCTTTTACAAAAAAATGTTCACTTGAAGTAGCCAGTTGCATTCCTCGCCTTAAAAGTTTCTCCCGTAATACTCGTCTCGCAAGGAATGCTCATCAGTTCACCCTTGAGCCCCAATTTCGGACGTACCGTGAAATATAGGGATTCTTTTTTAGCCGAACAACACGAATTTGGAATAGTTTACTCGGCAAGATTTTCCCTTGCCATTTTGATCTGCAAACATTCAAAACCAATGTTAATCGACACCTCCTATCTCTCCCCTCCCTATCTTCCTAATGCCCGCGCAGTGTGTTACATTAAAAGGGAAACAAATAGTCCCTTGTGCGCGCGTTAATTATAAAAAAAAAATGTTGGGTGGTATCCGTTAGGGATAAGAAGCACTTTGTCAACTTTCTGTTTGTCATTCACAGCAAATATGTCGTCTACGTATTTAGCGATGAATGAAGAGAAAGAAAGGTGACAGAGGGTTGCCCATAGGCATTTCAAAAATCTGTTGAAGATATTTGTATGTTTTGTATTTGTATTTGTATTTTCCTTAAGACAAAAATCTAGTATCCAACATTTTTTTCTGGTTGATGTTAATGTTCTTACTTATCAATTCTCATTTTTTTTTTACTATGGTGACAGCTAGTGATATGAGAATGTTTGTAAAAAGAGACTACATCATAAGAAACTTGAACCTCGTTGGCTTTTAAATTAATATTTTTTTGATTTCTCAATAAATTCCAACGAGTTTTAATCGCGTTTGTCGATTTTGTCGTCGCGTACTGTAAAATCTTACAAACAACTTTCGCAAGCTCATAACATGGTTCTTTTATTCATGACGTAATGGGTCGCAAGGGCATGTTTGGCTTATGGATTTTAGCAAGCAAGTACAGCACTATGTACTTGTCATTCTCTTTTTTTCTCGATCATCAATAAAATTATTGTTTCTCAACCACTTAACTAGTTGGTTGTTATAAGTCTGTAGTGTTGTTGTTGGGTTATTTCTCACTCATGTGATTATAAAATTCAAAATTATTTTTTTGATTAGTTTCAAAAATATTGATTTTTCAATTTTAAATTAATTTTAATTAGAAAAAAAAGTTATTCAAAAGTTTGATAAGCAGAATTAATTAAGACCTAGATCTTCTCAAATATAAAATTTGCCAGAAATCCAAGGAGCTAACCGCTCCTTTAGGAGTAAGCCAAAAATTAAAAAAACCGTTTTATGAAAAGTACCGTCAATAGACTTTTCCCGTAAATTTGTTTAAATTTAATACTAACAAAAAATTCTCAAAAAAATTTCATCAAAGTCGTTGGAGCCGTTTTCGATAAAAATAAGCTTTTCCTAAACGGGCATTAGGCAGGTACCGTAATTTTTAGGCCTAAACATACAATTCCATGCATATCAATTTTTTTAATAACTGTTTTTTCTAATAAAAAATAATTTTTGAATTTTTTTTTGAAAAATCAATATTTTTAAAACTAATCAAAAAAAAATATTTTAAATTTCATATCCAAATGTATGTTAATAAACTAAAAAACTGCATACCAAAATTTAAAAAAAAATTAAAAAAACTAAAAATAAAAACAGGATTTTATCAAAACCGGTCCTACAGTTTTCAAAATAATTTGTTCATAAATTCTTTGTTATTTAAGACGTGTGATGGCATACTTCATTTTTACTAAAAACCGTTAAGTATTGTGGTTTTGATACTTTTTATAAGTTCAAACTGTGCTATTTTCAACGTAAATGTTACTTGTTTCTGTCAAAGACCTTGGTTTCCAATGTAATCAGGCATATAAGAGCAAGTACGTGCGACCCAGCAGTGCGCATTTTGTTTAATATTTACGAATCCTAAACTTGCCTTATAGTCCCTGTAATCCCAAGTAAAAATCTGAAAGATAATAATTGTAAACAAATTATAAACAAGCCAACAAGTATTACATTTACATGACGGACCTTATTAGACTATGTTATAACACCGATTTAAAGATGTGTATATAAGGATCCTGTTCCTAACTTAAAAATAAGTGATCATGAATCAATGTTAGTGAAAATTCCGATCACTAAATCAAATACTATAACAATATATATAACGTCTACACTGTTCAATACAGGCCAGCTGCTTGCCAGAACCTTCCCCAACTGATTCCATCTCGAAAATTGTTTCCCTTTGTCCTCGCACTGAAAACGTTATTGCGGGGGATTTCAATGTACACAATTCCAATTGGCTCCGCTATTCTGGTCAGACAAGACCCGAAGAAAGGTATGTCGAGCTCTTTGCCGGGTTACATCACCTTACCTAACTGATCGATGTGACAACGCGTATACCGGATGTTGCTGGGCAAGCCGCCCATACTCTTGACTTGTTTCTTACTTCTCACCCTGATAAATATACCATTAGTGTAACTTCTCCATTTGGCGATTCAGACCATTGTATCATTTGAGCTAATTTCTCATCCTCCACCCATCCAGTTAAAGAAAAACTTCCCACCAGGACCTTTTGGCAATGCGAGAAAGCCAATTCACGTCCTTCGCTTTCGGACGTACAATTGCAACGGTGCCGTATGTCAAGCTCATTAAACTCCGATTTATACAGCATTGTCAAATGGGAATCGTGTGGAGTTTAATGCTTTGAAAACTCAATGCTGTCTTCTGTCGTTAAAGCTAAACATACCCCCAATGCCATTGACATCGAAGAAACCGAAAAGCTCTCAGTACTCGGTATGTGTGTTAACGACGACCTCCGTTTAAACGATCATATATTTTGCTTAGGTTTTCTGTATCGGTGTAAGAAGTATTTTTTCCATCTGATCTGGCTACAATTTATAAAGCGTTTATACGCCCTAAACTCGAGTATAACTCCTGCCTCTGGGCAGATGCTTCACAAACATCACTTCACCTGCTTGAGGAAATAGAACTGATGCTGAATCAATTGCCCCTCTCGAACACCGACGCAATGTTTCATGTCTCCTTATTTTATCGTTTCTTTTACAAAAAATGTTCACTTGAAGTAGCCAGTTGCATTCCTCGCCTTAAAAGTTTCTCCCGTAATACTCGTCTCGCAAGGAATGCTCATCAGTTCACCCTTGAGCCCCAATTTCGGACGTACCGTGAAATATAGAGATTCTTTTTTAGCCGAACAACACGAATTTGGAATAGTTTACTTGGCAAGATTTTCCCTTGCCATTTTGATCTGCAAACATTCAAAACCAATGTTAATCGACACCTCCTATCTCTCCCCTCCCTATCTTCCTAATGCCCGCGCAGTGTGTAAAATTAAAAGGGAAACAAATAGTCCCTTGTGCGCGCGTTAATTATAAAAAAAAAATGTTGGGTGGTATCCGTTAGGGATAAGAAGCACTTTGTCAACTTTCTGTTTGTCAATCACAGCAAATATGTCGTCTACGTATTTAGCGATGAATGAAGAGAAAGAAAGGTGACAGAGGGTTGCCCATAGGCATTTCAAAAATCTGTTGAAGATATTTGTATGTTTTGTATTTGTATTTGTATTTTCCTTAAGACAAAAATCTAGTATCTAACATTTTTTTCTGGTTGATGTTAATGTTCTTACTTATCAATTCTCATTTTTTTTTACTATGGTGACAGCTAGTGATATGAGAATGTTTGTAAAAAGAGACTACATCATAAGAAACTTGAACCTCGTTGGCTTTTAAATTAATATTTTTTTGATTTCTCAATAAATTCCAACGAGTTTTAATCGCGTTTGTCGATTTTGTCGTCGCGTACTGTAAAATCTTACAAACAACTTTCGCAAGCTCATAACATGGTTCTTTTATTCATGACGTAATGGGTCGCAAGGGCATGTTTGGCTTATGGATTTTAGCAAGCAAGTACAGCACTATGTACTTGTCATTCTCTTTTTTTCTCGATCATCAATAAAATTATTGTTTCTCAACCACTTAACTAGTTGGTTGTTATGAGTCTGTAGTGTTGTTGTTGGGTTATTTCTCACTCATGTGATTATAAAATTCAAAATTATTTTTTTGATTAGTTTCAAAAATATTGATTTTTCAATTTAAAATTAATTTTAATTAGAAAAAAAAGTTATTCAAAATTTTGATAAGCAGAATTAATTAAGCTACCTAGATCTTCTCAAATATAAAATTTGCCAGAAATCCAAGAAACTAACCGCTCCTTTAGGAGTAAGCCAAAAATTAAAAAAACCGTTTTATGAAAAGTACCGTCAATAGACTTTTCCCGTAAATTTGTTTAAATTTAATACTAACAAAAAATTCTCAAAAAATTTTATCAAAGTCGTTGGAGCCGTTTTCGATAAAAATAAGCTTTTCCTAAACGGGCATTAGGCAGGTACCGTAATTTTTAGGCCTAAACATACAATTCCATGCATATCAATTTTTTTAATAACTTTTTTTTCTAATAAAAAATAATTTTTGAATTTTTTTTTGAAAAATCAATATTTTTAAAACTAATCAAAAAAAATTATTTCAAATTTCATATCCACATGTATGTTAATAAACTAAAAAACAGCATACCAAAATTTAAAAAAAAATTAAAAAAACTAAAAATAAAAACAGGATTTTATCAAAACCGGTCCTACAGTTTTCAAAATAATTTGTTCATAAATTCTTTGTTATTTAAGACGTGTGATGGCATACTTCATTTTTACTAAAAACCGTTAAGTATTGTGGTTTTGATACTTTTTATAAGTTCAAACTGTGCTATTTTCAACGTAAATGTTACTTGTTTCTGTCAAAGACCTTGGTTTCCAATGTAATCAGGCATATAAGAGCAAGTACGTGCGACCCAGCAGTGCGCATTTTTTTAATATTTACGAATCCTAAACTTGCCTTATAGTCCCTGTAATCCCAAGTAAAAATCTGAAAGATAATAATTGTAAACAAATTATAAACAAGCCAACAAGTATTACATTTACATGACGGACCTTATTAGACTATGTTATAACACCGATTTAAAGATGTGTATATAAGGATCCTGTTCCTAACTTAAAAATAAGTGATCATGAATCAATGTTAGTGAAAATTCCGATCACTAAATCAAATACTATAACAATATATATAACGTCTACACTGTTCAATACAGGCCAGCTGCTTGCCAGAACCTTCCCCAACTGATTCCATCTCGAAAATTGTTTCCCTTTGTCCTCG
Organism: Platycheirus rosarum; assembly: GCA_963971375.1. Lineage (NCBI taxonomy): Eukaryota > Metazoa > Arthropoda > Insecta > Diptera > Syrphidae > Platycheirus > Platycheirus rosarum. The sequence continues at coordinate 76,186,474 of OZ020510.1, forward strand.
CACTGAAAACGTTATTGCGGGGGATTTCAATGTACACAATTCCAATTGGCTCCGCTATTCTGGTCAGACAACACCCGAAGAAAGGTATGTCGAGCTCTTTGCCGGGTTACATCACCTTACCCAACTGATCGATGTGACAACGCGTATACCGGATGTTGCTGGGCAAGCCGCCCATACTCTTGACTTGTTTCTTACTTCTCACCCTGATAAATATACCATTAGTGTAACTTCTCCATTTGGCACTTCAGACCATTGTATCATTTGAGCTAATTTCTCATCCTCCACCCATCCAGTTAAAGAAAAACTTCCCACCAGGACCTTTTGGCAATACGAGAAAGCCAACTGGGACGGCCTGAATATTTTTTCCGAAACTGTAACTGGTCACTATGCTTCCTCGATAGTGACATTGATGCCAATGCTGAAATGATCACAAATGTGATTCTTCTAGGGATGCGTGCTTTTATTCCTTACAGAGTAAAAAGCATCAAGCCTAAAGAAAAGTCCTGGTTTAATTCTGAGTGTAAAGAAGCTATCAAGCTCAGAGAAGTAAGTTTCCTACAGAGGAAAATCGGAAAAAACACAAACAAGCAAGGAACTTATGTAACTCTGTTATTGAAAGAACCAAATTTTTGCATGACCAAACATTACGGCAAAAAATTCTGCAATGTCCCAAAGGCAGTAAAAATGTTTGGTCATTTGTAAAAAATATTAAAAACTCCTCAACATCTTCGATTCCAACGCTCATCGACAATAACAAACCAATTTTTTACTCTTCAGAGAAGGCAAACTTGCTCGCCGCCGATTTCGCTGCCAGCTCCACGCTGCCTCCTGTACTTGAGAATGTAAATTTTTCCATGGGACAGATTTTTTTCCGCACTCGTACAGTAGCAAGAGTTCTCAAAGATCTCGATATACACAAATCCGCTGGCCCGGATGGTATACCCCTGATTCTTCTGAAGAGGTGTTCTTCCACACTGGCAAAGCCACTGCGTAAGCTTTTCCATCGCTCCTACTCTTCTGGAATCTTTCCTAAAAGATGGAAAACAGCATTTGTCCAGCCTGTACCTAAGACAGGTGACCCATCCTCCCCCTCCTCCTACCGACCCATAGCAGTAACATCTCTTCTTCCTAAGGTCATGGAAACGCTGATTAACCGTCAGCTTAAGAAATATCTCGAAGATCAAAAGCTCCTCCATGACCGTCAGTATGGCTTCCGCAGAAACCGTTCCACTGGTGATCTGATGGCATATCTCACCAAAGAGTGGAACAAATCTTTAAATCGCTTTGTTGAAAGTAAGATTATTGCTCTTGATATCTCCGAGGCATTTGATAGAGTTTGGTATGAAGCTATCTCATCGAAAATGCGTGCTTTTGGGATCGATGATACTCTTGTTCGTTGGATTAAAAGCTATCTTCTGGACCGTTCAATACAAGTTGTATTGGACGGATTTAAGTCTGATTCCCACAAAATAAATATTCGTTCAATAATTCACGTCCTTCGCCTTCGGACGTACAATTGCAACGGTGCCGTATGTCAAGCTCATTAAACTCCGATTTATACAGCATTGTCAAATGGGAATCGTGTGGAGTTTAATGCTTCAAAAACTCAATGGTGTCTTCTGTCGTTAAAGCTAAACATACCCCCAATGCCATTGACCATGAATGGCACTTACATCGAAGAAACCGAAAAGCTCTCAGTACTCGGTATGTGTGTTAACGACGACCTCCGTTGGAACGATCATATATTTTGCTTAGGTTTTCTGTATCGGTGTAAGAAGTATTTTTTCCCATCTGATCTGGCTACAATTTATAAAGCGTTTATACGCCCTAAACTCGAGTATAACTCCCACCTCTGGGCAGATGCTTCACAAACATCACTTCACCTGCTTGAGGAAAGAGAACTGCCGCTGAATCAATTGCCCCTCTCGAACACCGACGCAATGTTTCATGTCTCCTTGTTTTATCGTTTCTTTTACAAAAAATGTTCACTCGAAGTAGCCAGTTGCATTCCTCGCCTTAAAAGTTTCTCCCGTAATACTCGTCTCGCAAGGAATGCTCATCAGTTCACCCTTGAGCCCCAATTTCGGACGTACCGTGAAATATAGGGATTCTGTTTTTAGCCGAACAACACGAATTTGGAATAGTTTACTCGGCAAGATTTTCCCTTGCCATTTTGATCTGCAAACATTCAAAACCAATGTTAATCGACACCTCCTATCTCTCCCCTCCCTATCTTCCTAATGCCCGCGCAGTGTGTTACATTAAAAGGGAAACAAATAGTCCCTTGTGCGGCGCGTTAATTATAAAAAAATGTTTGGGTGGTATCCGTTAGGGATAAGAAGCACTTTGTCAACTTTCTGTTTGTCAATCACAGCATAATGTCGTCTACGTATTTAGCGATGAACGAATAGAAAGAAAGGTGACAGAGGATTGCCCATAGGCATTTGAAAAATCTGCTTGAAGATATTTCTATGTTTTGTATTTGTATTTTCCTTAAGACAAAAATCTAGTATCCAACATTTTTTTCTGGTTGATGTTAATGTTCTTACTTATCAATTCTCATTTTTTTTTTACTATGGTGACAGCTAGTGATATGGGAATGTTTGTAAAAAAGGACTACACCATAAGAAACTTGAACTTCGTTGGCTTTTAAATTAATATTTTTTTGATTTCTCAATAAATTCCAACGAGTTTTAATCGCGTTTGTCGATTTCGTTGTCGCGTACTGTAAAATCTAACAAACAACTTTCGCAAGCTCATAACATGGTTCTTTTATTGATGACGTAATGGGTCGCAAGGGAATGTTTGGCTTATGGATTTTAGCAAGCCATAGTGCTGTACTTGTCATTCTCCCTTTTTCTCGATCATCAATAAAATTATTGTTTCTCAACCACTTAACTAGTTGGTTGTTATGAGTCTGTAGTGTTATTGTTGGGTTATTTCTCACTCATGTGATTATAAAATTCAAAATTATTTTTTTGATTAGTTTCAAAAATATTGATTTTTCAATTTTAAATTAATTTTAATTAGAAAAAAAAGTTATTCAAAATTTTGATAAGCAGAATTAATTAAGCTACCTAGATCTTCTCAAATATAAAATTTGCCAGAAATCCAAGGAGCTAACCACTCCTTTAGGAGTAAGCCAAAAATTAAAAAAAAACGTCAATAGACTTTTCCCGTAAATTTGTTAAAATTTGTTTAAATTTAATACTAACAAAAAATTCTCAAAAAATTTCATCAAAGTCGTTGGAGCCGTTTTCGATAAAAATAAGCTTTTCCTAAACGGGCATTAGGCAGGTACCGTAATTTTTAGGCCTAAACATACAATTCCATGCATATCAATTTTTTTAATAACTTTTTTTTTTCTAAAAAAAATTAATTTTTGAATGTATGTTAATAAACTCTAAAAAACTGCATACCAAAATTAAAAAAAAAAAAATTAAAAAACTAAAAATAAAAAAACAGGATTTTATCAAAACCGGTCCTACAGTTCTGAATATAATTTGTTCATAAATTCTTTGTTATTTAAGACGTGTGATGGCATACTTCATTTTTACTAAAAACCGTTAAGTATTGTGGTTTGGTACTTTTTATAAGTTCAAACTGTGCTATTTTCAACGTAAATGTTACTTGTTTCTGTCAAAGACCTTGGTTTCCAATGTAATCAGGCATATGAGAGCAAGTACGTGCGACCCAGCAGTGCGCATTTTTTTAATATTTACGAATCCTAAACTTGCCTTATAGTCCCTGTAATCCCAAGTAAAAATCTGAAAGATAATTGTAAACAAATTATAAACAAGCCAACAAGTATTACATTAACATGACGAAACTTATTAGACTATGTTATAACAGCGATTTAAAGATGTGTATATAAGGATCCTGTTCCTAACTTAAAAATAAGTGATCATGAATCAATGTTAGTGAAAATTCCGATCACTAAATCAAATACTATAACAATATATATAACAATATATATAACGTCTACACTAAATATATTGCAACAACAAAAACTATTGCTAGTTGTTTGTTGTGTTTTTATTGTAACGTCTACACTGTTCAATACAGGCCAGCTGCTTGCCAGAACCTTCCCCAACTGATTCCATCTTGAAAATTGTTTCCCTTTGTCCTCGCACTGAAAACGTTATTGCGGGGAATTTCAATGTACACAATTCCAATTGGCTCCGCTATTCTGGTCAGACAACAACCGAAGAAAGGTATGTCGAGCTCTTTGCCGGGTTACATCACCTTACCCAACTGATCGATGTGACAACGCGTATACCAGATGTTGCTGGGCAAGCCGCCCATACTCTTGACTTGTTTCTTACTTCTCACCCTGATAAATATACCATTAGTGTAACTTCTCCATTTGGCACTTTAGACCATTGTATCATTTCAGCAAATTTCTCATCCTCCACCCATCCAGTTAAAGAAAAACTTCCCACCTGGACCTTTTGGCAATACGAGAAAGCCAACTGGGACGGCCTGAATATTTTTTCCGAAAGTTTAACTGGTCACTATGCTTCCTCGATAGTGACATTGATGCCAATGCTGAAATGATCACAAATCCTTACAGAGTAAAAAGCATCAAGCCTAAAGAAAAGTCCTGGTTTAATTCTGAGTGTAAAGAAGCTATCAAGCTCAGAGAAGTAAGTTTCCTACAAAGGAAAATCGGAAAAAGCACAAACAAGCAAGGAACTTATGTGACTCCGTTATTGAAAGAACCAAATTTTTGCATGACCAAACATTACGGCAAAAAATTCTGCAGTGTCCCAAAGGCAGTAAAAATGTTTGGTCATTTGTAAATAAATATTAAAAACTCCTCAACATCTTCGATTCCAACGCTCATCGACAATAACAAACCAATTTTTTACTCTTCAGAGAAGGCAAACTTGCTCGCCGCCCATTTCGCTGCCAGCTCCACGCTGCCTCCTGTACTTGAGAATGTAAATTTTTCCATGGGACAGATTTTTTTCCGCACTCGTACAGTAGCAAGAGTTCTCAAAGATCTCGATATACACAAATCCGCTGGCCCGGATGGTATACCCCTGATTCTTCTGAAGAGGTGTTCTTCCACACTGGCAAAGCCACTGCGTAAGCTTTTCCATCGCTCCTACTCTTCTGGAATCTTTCCTAAAAGATGGAAAACAGCATTTGTCCAGCCTGTCCCTAAGACAGGTGACCCATCTTCCCCCTCCTCCTACCGACCCATAGCAGTAACATCTCTTCTTCCTAAGGTCATGGAAACGCTGATTAACCGTCAGCTTAAGAAATATCTCGAAGATCAAAAGCTCCTCCATGACCGTCAGTATGGCTTCCACAGAAACCGTTCCACTGGTGATCTGATGGCATATCTCACCAAAGAGTGGAACAAATCTTTAAATCGCTTTGTTGAAAGTAAGATTATTGCTCTTGATATCTCCGAGGCATTTGATAGAGTTTGGTATGAAGCTCTCTCATCGAAAATGCGTGCTTTTGGGATCGATGATACTCTTGTTCGTTGGATTAAAAGCTATCTTCTGGACCGTTCAATACAAGTTGTATTGGACGGATTCAAGTCTGATTCCCACAAAATAAATATTCGTTCAATAATTCACGTCCTTCGCCTTCGGACGTACAATTGCAACGGTGCCGTATGTCAAGCTCATTAAACTCCGATTTATACAGCATTGTCAAATGGGAATCATGTGGAGTTTAATGCTTCAAAAACTCAATGGTGTCTTCTGTCGTTAAAGCTAAACATACCCCCAATGCCATTGACCATGAATGGCACTTACATCGAAGAAACCGAAAAGCTCCCAGTACTCGGTATGTGTGTTAACGACGACCTCCGTTGGAACGATCATATATTTTGCTTAGGTTTTCGTTATCGGTGTAAGAAGTATTTTTTCCCATCTGATCTGGCTACAGGCTCGAAGTAGCCAGTTGCATTCCTCGCCTTAAAAGTTTCTCCCGTAATACTCGTCTCGCAAGGAATGCTCATCAGTTCACCCTTGAGCCCCAATTTCGGACGTACCGTGAGATATAGGGATTCTTTTTTTAGCCGAACAACACGAATTTGGAATAGTTTACTCGGCAAGATTTTCCCTTGCCATTTTGATCTGCAAACATTCAAAACCAATGTTAATCGACACCTCCTATCTCTCCCCTCCCTATCTTCCTAATGCCCGCGCAGTGTGTTACATTAAAAGGGAAACAAATAGTCCCTTGTGCGCGCGTTAATTATAAAAAAAATGTTTGGGTGGTATCCGTTAGGGATAAGAAGCACTTTGTCAACTTTTTGTTTGTCAATCACAGCATAATGTCGTCTAGTATTTAGCGACGAACGAATAGAAAGAAAGGTGACAGAGGGTTGCCCATAGGCATTTGAAAAATCTGCTTGAAGATGTGTATGTTGGCTTTTAAATTAATATTTTTTTGATTTCTCAATAAATTCCAACGAGTTTTAATCGCGTTTGTCGATTTTGTCGTCGCGTACTGTAAAATCTAACAAACAACTTTCGCAAGCTCATAACATGGTTCTTTTATTGATGACGTAATGGGTCGCAAGGGAATGTTTGGCTTATGGATTTTAGCAAGCCATAGTGCTGTACTTGTCATTCTCCCTTTTTCTCGATCATCAATAAAATTATTGTTTCTCAACCACTTAACTAGTTGGTTGTTATGAGTCTGTAGTGTTGTTGTTGGGTTATTTCTCACTCATGTGATTATAAAATTCAAAATTATTTTTTTGATTAGTTTCAAAAATATTGATTTTTCAATTTTAAATTAATTTTAATTAGAAAAAAAGTTATTTAAAATTTTGATAAGCAGAATTAATTAAGCTACCTAGATCTTATTAAATATAAAATTTGCCAGAAATCCAAGGAGCTAACCGCTCCTTTAGGAGTAAGCCAAAAATTAAAAAAACCGTTTTATGAAAAGTACCGCCAATAGACTTTTCCCGTAAATTTGTTAAAATTTGTTTAAATTTAATACTAACAAAAAATTTCATCAAAGTCGTTGGAGCCGTTTTCGATAAAAATAAGCTTTTCCTAAACGGGCATTAGGCAGGTACCGTAATTTTTAGGCCTAAACATACAATTCCATGCATATCAATTTTTTTAATAACTTTTTTTTTTCTAATAAAAATTAATTTTTGAAATATTTTTTTGAAAAATCAGTATTTTTAAAACTAATCAAAAAAAATTATTTTAAATTTCACATCCACATGTATGTTAATAAACTCTAAAAAACTGCATACCAAAATTAAAAAAACTAAAAATAAAAAACAGGATTTTATCAAAACCGGTCCTACAGTTTTCAAAATAATTTGTTCATAAATTCTTTGTTATTTAAGACGTGTGATGGCATACTTCATTTTTACTAAAAAGCGTTAAGTATTGTGGTTTTGATACTTTTTATAAGTTCAAACTGTGCTATTTTCAACGTAAATGTTACTTGTTTCTGTCAAAGACCTTGGTTTCCAATGTAATCAGGCATATAAGAGCAAGTACGTGCGACCCAGCAAATATGTCGTCTACGTATTTAGCGATGAACGAATAGAAAGAAAGGTGACAGAGGGTTGCCCATAGGCATTTGAAAAATCTGCTTGAAGATATTTGTATGTTTTGTATTTGTATTTTCCTTAAGACAAAAATCTAGTATCCAACATTTTTTTCTGGTTGATGCTAATGTTCTTACTTATCAATTCTCATTTTTTTTACTATGGTGACAGCTAGTGATATGGGAATGTTTGTAAAAAGAGACTACACCATAAGAAACTTGAACCTCGTTGGCTTTTAAATTAATATTTTTTTGATTTCTCAATAAATTCCAACGAGTTTTAATCGCGTTTGTCGATTTCGTCGTCGCGTACTGTAAAATCTAACAAACAACTTTCGCAAGCTCATAACATGGTTCTTTTATTGATGACGTAATGGGTCGCAAGGGCATGTTTGGCTTATGGATTTTAGAAATCCATTGTGCTGTACATGTCATTCTCTTTTTTCTCGATCATCAATTAAATTATTGTTTCTCAACCACTTAACTAGTTGGTTGTTATGAGTCTGTAGTGTTGTTGTTGGGTTATTTCTCACTCATGTGATTATAAAGTATTGTGGTTTTGATACTTTTTATAAGTTCAAACTGTGCTATTTTCAACGTAAATGTTACTTGTTTCTGTCAAAGACCTTGGTTTCCAATGTAATCAGGCATATAAGAGTAAGTACGTGCGACCCAGCAGTGCGCATTTTTTTAAATATTTACGAATCCTAAACTTGCCTTATAGTCCCTGTAATCCCAAGTAAAAATCTGAAAGATAATAATTGTAAACAAATTATAAACAAGCCAACAAGTATTACATTTACATGACGGACCTTATTAGACTATGTTATAACACCGATTTAAAGATGTATATATAAGGATCCTGTTCCTAACTTAAAAATAAGTGATCATGAATCAATGTTAGTGAAAATTCCGATCACTCAATCAAATACTATAACAATATATATAACGTCTACACTGTTCAATACAGGCCAGCTGCTTGCCAGAACCTTCCCCAACTGATTCCATCTCGAAAATTGTTTCCCTTTGTCCTCGCACTGAAAACGTTATTGCGGGGGATTTCAATGTACACAATTCCAATTGGCTCCGCTATTCTGGTCAGACAACACCCGAAGAAAGGTATGTCGAGCTCTTTGCCGGGTTACATCACCTTACCCAACTGATCGATGTGACAACGCGTATACCGGATGTTGCTGGGCAAGCCGCCCATACTCTTGACTTGTTTCTTACTTCTCACCCTGATAAATATACCATTAGTGTAACTTCTCCATTTGGCACTTTAGACCATTGTATCATTTCAGAAAATTTCTCATCCTCCACCCATCCAGTTAAAGAAAAACTTCCCACCAGGACCTTTTTGCAATACGAGAAAGCCAACTGGGACGGCCTGAATATTTTTTCCGAAACTTTAACTGGTCACTATGCTTCCTCGATAGTGACATTGATGCCAATGCTGAAATGATCACAAATCCTTACAGAGTAAAAAGCATCAAGCCTAAAGAAAAGTTGGTTTAATTCTGAGTGTAAAGAAGCTATCAAGCTCAGAGAAGTAAGTTTCCTACAGAGGAAAATCGGAAAAAGCACAAACAAGCAAGGAACTTATGTGACTCCGTTATTGAAAGAACCAATTTTTTGCATGACCAAACATTAGGGCAAAAAATTCTGCAGTGTGCCAAAGGCAGTAAAAATGTTTGGTCATTTGTAAAAAATATGAAAAACTCCTCAACATCTTCGATTCCAACGCTCATCGACAATAACAAACCAATTTTTTACTCTTCAGAGAAGGCAAACTTGCTCGCCTTCCATTTCGCTGCCAGCTCCACGCTGCCTCCTGTACTTGAGAATGTAAATTTTTCCATGGGACAGATTTTTTTCCGCACTCGTACAGTAGCAAGAGTTCTCAAAGATCTCGATATACACAAATCCGCTGGCCCGGATGGTATACCCCTGATTCTTCTGAAGAGGTGTTCTTCCACACTGGCAAAGCCACTGCGTAAGCTTTTCCATCGCTCCTACTCTTCTGGAATCTTTCCTAAAAGATGGAAAACAGCATTTGTCCAGCCTGTCCCTAAGACAGGTGACCCATCTTCCCCCTCCTCCTACCGACCCATAGCAGTAACATCTCTTCTTCCTAAGGTCATGGAAACGCTGATTAACCGTCAGCTTAAGAAATATCTCGAAGATCAAAAGCTCCTCCATGACCGTCAGTATGGCTTCCACAGAAACTGTTCCACTGGTGATCTGATGGCATATCTCACCAAAGAGTGGAACAAATCTTTAAATCGCTTTGTTGAAAGTAAGATTATTGCTCTTGATATCTCCGAGGCATTTGATAGAGTTTGGTATGAAGCTCTCTCATCGAAAATGCGTGCTTTTGGGATCGATGATACTCTTGTTCGTTGGATTAAAAGCTATCTTCTGGACCGTTCAATACAAGTTGTATTGGACGGATTCAAGTCTGATTCCCACAAAATAAATATTCGTTCAATAATTCACGTCCTTCGCCTTCGGACGTACAATTGCAACGGTGCCGTATGTCAAGCTCATTAAACTCCGATTTATACAGCATTGTCAAATGGGAATCATGTGGAGTTTAATGCTTCAAAAACTCAATGGTGTCTTCTGTCGTTAAAGCTAAACATACCCCCAATGCCATTGACCATGAATGGCACTTACATCGAAGAAACCGAAAAGCTCCCAGTACTCGGTATGTGTGTTAACGACGACCTCCGTTGGAACGATCATATATTTTGCTTAGGTTTTCGTTATCGGTGTAAGAAGTATTTTTTCCCATCTGATCTGGCTACAGGCTCGAAGTAGCCAGTTGCATTCCTCGCCTTAAAAGTTTCTCCCGTAATACTCGTCTCGCAAGGAATGCTCATCAGTTCACCCTTGAGCCCCAATTTCGGACGTACCGTGAGATATAGGGATTCTTTTTTTAGCCGAACAACACGAATTTGGAATAGTTTACTCGGCAAGATTTTCCCTTGCCATTTTGATCTGCAAACATTCAAAACCAATGTTAATCGACACCTCCTATCTCTCCCCTCCCTATCTTCCTAATGCCCGCGCAGTGTGTTACATTAAAAGGGAAACAAATAGTCCCTTGTGCGCGCGTTAATTATAAAAAAAATGTTTGGGTGGTATCCGTTAGGGATAAGAAGCACTTTGTCAACTTTTTGTTTGTCAATCACAGCATAATGTCGTCTAGTATTTAGCGACGAACGAATAGAAAGAAAGGTGACAGAGGGTTGCCCATAGGCATTTGAAAAATCTGCTTGAAGATGTGTATGTTGGCTTTTAAATTAATATTTTTTTGATTTCTCAATAAATTCCAACGAGTTTTAATCGCGTTTGTCGATTTTGTCGTCGCGTACTGTAAAATCTAACAAACAACTTTCGCAAGCTCATAACATGGTTCTTTTATTGATGACGTAATGGGTCGCAAGGGAATGTTTGGCTTATGGATTTTAGCAAGCCATAGTGCTGTACTTGTCATTCTCCCTTTTTCTCGATCATCAATAAAATTATTGTTTCTCAAGCACTTAACTAGTTGGTTGTTATGAGTCTGTAGTGTTGTTGTTGGGTTATTTCTCACTCATGTGATTATAAAATTCAAAATTATTTTTTTGATTAGTTTCAAAAATATTGATTTTTCAATTTTAAATTAATTTTAATTAGAAAAAAAAGTTATTCAAAATTTTGATAAGCAGAATTAATTAAGCTACCTAGATCTTCTCAAATATAACATTTGCCAGAAATCCAAGGAGCTAACCACTCCTTTAGGAGTAAGCCAAAAATTAAAAAAACCGTTTTATGAAAAGTACCGTCAATAGACTTTTTCCGTAAATTTGTTAAAATTTGTTTAAATTTAATACTAACAAAAAATTCTCAAAAAATTTCATCAAAGTCGTTGGAGCCGTTTTCGATAAAAATAAGCTTTTCCTAAACGGGCATTAGGCAGGTACCGTAATTTTTAGGCCTAAACATACAATTCCATGCATATCAATTTTTTTAATAACTTTTTTTTTCTAATAAAAATTAATTTTTGAAATATTTTTTTTGAAAAATCAGTATTTTTAAAACTAATCAAAAAAAATTATTTTAAATTTCATATCCACATGTATGTTAATAAACTCTAAAAAACTGCATACCAAAATTAAAAAAAACTAAAAATAAAAAACAGGATTTTATCAAAACCGGTCCTACAGTTTTCAAAATAATTTGTTCATAAATTCTTTGTTATTTAAGACGTGTGATGGCATACTTCATTTTTACTAAAAACCGTTAAGTATTGTGATTTTGATACTTTTTATAAGTTCAAACTGTGCTATTTTCAACGTAAATGTTACTTGTTTCTGTCAAAGACCTTGGTTTCCAATGTAATCAGGCATATAAGAGCAAGTACGTGCGACCCAGCAAATATGTCGTCTACGTATTTAGCGATGAACGAAGAGAAAGAAAGGTGACAGAGGGTTGCCCATAGGCATTTGAAAAATCTGCTTGAAGATATTTGTATGTTTTGTATTTGTATTTTCCTTAAGACAAAAATCTAGTATCCAACATTTTTTTCTGGTTGATGTTAATGTTCTTTCTTATCAATTCTCATTTTTTTTTACTATGATGACAGCTAGTGATATGGGAATGTTTGTAAAAAGAGACTACACCATAAGAAACTTGAACCTCGTTGGCTTTTAAATTAATATTTTTTTGATTTCTCAATAAATTCCAACGAGTTTTAATCGCGTTTGTCGATTTTGTCGTCGCGTACTGTAAAATCTAACAAACAACTTTCGCAAGCTCATAACATGGTTCTTTTATTGATGACGTAATGGGTCGCAAGGTCATGTTTGGCATATGGATTTTAGCAAGCCATAGTGCTGTACTTGTCATTCTCCCTGTTTCTCGATCATCAATAAAATTATTGTTTCTCAACCACTTAAATAGTTGGTTGTTATGAGTCTGTAGTGTTGTTGTTGGGTTATTTCTCACTCATGTGATTATAAAATTAAAAATTATTTTTTTGATTAGTTTCAAAAATATTGATTTTTCAATTTTAAATTAATTTTAATTAGAAAAAAAGTTATTCAAAATTTTGATAAGCAGAATTAATTAAGCTACCTAGATCTTATCAAATATAAAATTTGCCAGAAATCCAAGGAGCTAACCGCTCCTTTAGGAGTAAGCCAAAAATTAAAAAAAAACCGTTTTATGAAAAGTACCGCCAATAGACTTTTCCCGTAAATTTGTTAAAATGTGTTTAAATTTAATACTAACAAAAAATTTCATCAAAGTCGTTGGAGCCGTTTTCGATAAAAATAAGCTTTTCCTAAACGGGCCTTAGACAGGTACCGTAATTTTTAGGCCTAAACATACAATTCCATGCATATCAATTTTTTTAATAACTTTTTTTCTAATAAAAATTAATTTTTGAATTTTTTTTTTGAAAAATCAATATTTTTAAAACTAATCAAAAAAAATTATTTTAAATTTCATATCCACATGTATGTTAATAAACTCTAAAAATCTGCATACCAAAATTAAAAAAAAATTAAAAAACTAAAAATAAAAAACAGGATTTTATCAAAACCCGGTCCTACAGTTTTCAAAATAATTTGTTCATAAATTCTTTGTTATTTAAGACGTGTGATGGCATACTTCATTTTTACTAAAAACCGTTAAGTATTGTGGCATTTGAAAAATCAGCTTGAAGATATTTGTATGTTTTGTATTTGTATTTTCCTTAAGACAAAAATCTAGTATCCAACATTTTTTTTCTGGTTGATGTTAATGTTCTTACTTATCAATTCTCATTTTTTTACTATGGTGACAGCTAGTGATATGGGAATGTTTGTAAAAAGAGACTACACCATAAGAAACTTGAACCTCGTTGGCTTTTAAATTAATATTTTTTTGATTTCTCAATAAATTTCAACGAGTTTAAATCGCTTTGTTGAAAGTAAGATTATTGCTGTTGATATCTCCAAGGCATTTGATAGAGTTTGGTATGAAGCTCTCTCATCGAAAATGCGTGCTTTTGGGATCGATGATACTCTTGTTTGTTGGATTAAAAGCTATCTTCTGGACCGTTCAATACAAGTTGTATTGGACGGATTCAAGTCTGATTCCCACAAAATAAATGCTGGTGCACCCCAGGGCTCTGTTCTGTCTCCGACTCTTTTCCTCATTTTTATAAATGTTTTTCTGTCTGTTACTTCTGATCCACTTATTTTGCTGACAACTCTACTCTCAACCTCCGTTGGAACGACCATATATTTGAGATAGCTAAAAATGCTGCTAAGTGCTTAGGTTTTCTGTATCAGTGTAAGAAGTATTATTCCCCGTCTGATCTGGCTACAATCTATAAAGTGTTCATTCGCCCTAAGCTCAAGTATAACTCCCACCTTTGGGTGCTTCGCAAACATCGCTTCACCTGCTTGATAGAATACAAAATCGAGCGTGAAGATTGATAGGAAATCGAATTGCCGCTGAAACAATTGCCCCTCTCGAACACCGATATAATAATGATTCACGTCTTTCCTTATTTTATCGTTTCTTTTATAAAAAATGTTCACTTGAAGTAGCCAGCTGCATTCCTCCCTTTAAAAGTTTCTCCCGTAGTGCCCCGTGGCTTAGTGGTTAGTGTGTCGGACTGCTAAGCGAATGAGCCTGGGTTCGAATCCAGGTCATAGCCACCTTTTTTCTGAATTTATTTATTTATTTTATTTATAATACTCTTCTCGCAAGGAATGTTGATCAGTTCATTCTTGAGACCAATTTCGGACGTACCGTGAAATATAGGGATTGTTTTTTTTAGCCGAACAACACGAATTTGGAATAGTTATCCCGGAGAGATTATCCCTTAGCATTTTGATCAGCAAGCATTCAAAACCAATGTTAATTTACAGCTCTTATCTTTCCCTTCTCTTTCATCCTAATTCCCGCGCAGTGCGCTCTACATTAAAAGCAAAACAAATAAATACCAAAAAAAAAGTATGTTTAGACCGTTCAGCTTTTCTTAGACCGCACAAAGGTCGATGATTACCGACTACTTTATAAAATCCATTGCACAAGGCAATGGTGAATTACCTATATATTTAGACAATAGGTTTTTAATAAGCGATGAGCGTTGGAACCGAAGATGTTGAGGAGTTTTTAATATTTTTTACAAATGACCAAATTTTTTACTGCCTTTGGGGCATTGCAGAATTTTTTGCCGTAATTTTTTGTCATGCAAAAATTTGGTTCTTTCAATAACGGAGTTGCGTGAGTTCCTTGCTTGTTTGCGCTTTTTCGATTTTCCTCTGTAGGGTAGGCTTTATAAGATCGGAAACTTACTTCTTTGAGCCTGATAGCTTCTTTACACTTAGAGTTAAACCAGGACTTCTCTTTAGGCTTGACGCTTTTTACACTATTAGGAATAAAAACACGCATCCCTAGAAGAATCACATTTGAGATCATTTCAGCAGTGGCATCAGTCACTATCGAGGAAGCATAAAGACCAGTTAAAGTTACAGAAAAATATATGCAGGCCGTCTCAGCTGACTTTCTCGTATTGCCAAACGCTCATGGTAGGAAGTTGTTCATTAACTAGATGAGTGGACGACGAGAAATAAGCTGAAATGACACAATGGTCTGAAGTGCCAAATGGAGAATTTAAACTAATAGTTTATTATTATTATTTATTTATACTTATCAGGGTGAGAAGTAAGAAACAAGTCAAGAGTATGGAGGGCTTGCCCAGCAACATCCGGTATTTGCGTTGGCAAATCGAACAGTTAAGTAAGGTGATGTAACCCGGCAAAGAGCTCGACATACCGTCCTTCGGGTGTTGTATGACCAGAATAACGGAACCAATAAGAATTGTGTACATTGAAATCGCCCGCAATAACGATTTCAGTGTGAGAACATAGGGAAACAATATCCGAGATGGAATCAGGCAGGGCATCAAACTTGTTACAAGTCGAATAACTGTAAAGATTTGGACTCCTATAAATAAAACAATAATGAATGATATGCTTGCGAACAGTGAATATGAGCAATAAGAAGTTAAAGTTCGTGTTGGAACATTGTCCGTATTGGGGAAGGTTCTGGTAAGCAATATCATTCCTAACATAAATGACGAGACCATGATAGGAAAAAAAGTAGTGACACCAAGCTATACCCATGTAGAGCAAATTCTGATAAATCAGTATTTACTCCACCCTGAGTCTCACTTAGTGCCAAAACAGCTGGCCTGTATTGTACAGTGTAGACATACACGTGAAATAAATTCTATCTCAGGCCGCGAACATTGGAATATACCACATTAAAATCACTTACCATTTTAAAACACATACAAGACATTTTTTTTTCACAGCGCTATTTTTATCTTTCTTCCAGCGAAGCGAGTGGGTATTATTTTGTTCTTCACAACACACGCGAGTGGTGTTTTTTCTGTTCACAAACGTGAGTTTTTTATCGACACGCGCGACTACAACTTGCAATTTATTTGTTTTGGTTTTGTTTTTTTTTTCGTATTTTTTTGTGCGCGTACCTCACGACCGTCCACACTTTTAAAGTTTAGACTTGATGAATTCGCTTTAATAGCTGATATGTAAAAAATTTACCATCCAATTCATGTTGATCGTGATGATCGCCGTTAGCAATTTATTCATTCAACTTATTCTATTCAAGCCGAATGGTATTCGAATAAATTCAAAATGGCCTTTATCCGTGCTGAACGCCGTTTTCTGTCTGTCATTTTTTCGATTAAAACTTCGTGATAGCCATTTGCTAAATCGAGCGTTAAAAAATATTTACTATTGCCTAATTGGTCGAGAATATTATCGATTCTTACTTACTTACTTAGGTGGCGCTACAGTTCGGGACGAACCTGGGCCTCAACCAACATGCCTCTCCAGCCAACTCGGTCTTTGGCTAGCTGCCTCCAGTTTTGCACTCCAAGTTGGTTGAGGTCGTCCTCCACTTGAGCGCGCCACCTAAGGCGAGGTCTTCCTTGACTGCGTCTACCCTCTGGGATGGAATCGAAGATCCTGCGAGCCGGAGCATTGTTGTCCATTCGCTCTACATGACCTAGCCATCTTAAATGTGATATGCGTATTTTTTTGACCAGGTCAATGTCGCTGTACAGCTCGTATAGTTCTTGGTTGAACCTTCTCCTCCAAAGCCCGTTAACGCAGATAGGGCCAAAAATCTTCCGAAGAATCTTACGCTCGAAACGACTAAGGATATCTTCATCCGCTTTAGATAGAGTCCATGCCTCGGCGCCATAGAGCAGGACTGGGATGATTAGGGTCTTATACAGAGTCTCCTTTGTCTTTCGAGAGAGGGCTTTGCTACTCAATTGCCTTCCTAGCCCATAGAAACAGCGATTGGCAAGAGTAATTCTTCGCTTTATTTCTGACGAGATGTTGTTGTCAGATGTTATAGCGGATCCGAGGTACACAAAGTCCATAACTACCTCAAAGTTGTACCTGTCTATTGTGATGTTTTGTCCAATCCGCCGGTGTTGTGTGTCCCTTTTTGTGGACAGCAGGTACTTCGTTTTGGCCTCATTGACTGCTAGTCCCATCTTAGCCGCTTCAGCTTCAATGCTAGCAAACGTTCCAGTGACAGCTCGCCGAGTTCTGCCAATGATGTCTATGTCGTCAGCGTATGCTAGCAATTGCACAGACTTGAAAAAAATTGTCCCACTACAATTGACTTGCGAGTTTCTTATAATTTTTTCAAGTATTAAGTTGAAGAAATCGCACGATAGCGCATCACCTTGTCGGAATCCTTTTTTGACGTCAAAAGCTTCTGTGGGGTCAGAACCAACCTTGACGGAGCAGCGAGAGTTCTCCATCGTCATCCTGCACAGTCGGACGAGTTTTGTGGGAATGCCAAAACCTGACATGGCTCTGTATAGCTCGTCTCTATAAATGCTATCGTACGCGGCCTTAAAATCGATAAAGAGGTGGTGGGTATCGATTTGGAATTCTTGGGTGGTTTCCAGGATCTGCCGTAGCGTGAACATTTGATCGATTGTGGACTTTCCTGGTCTGAAACCACACTGATAGGGGCCAATCAGGTTGCTGACGAAAGGTTTCAGGCGTTCACATAGTACGGCAGAGAGGATCTTGTAGGCGATATTCAGGAGACTTATTCCTCTATAGTTGGCGCAGTTCAGAGGGTCTCCTTTCTTGTGGATCGGGCAAACGATGCTGAGGTTCCATTCATCAGGCATACTTTCTTCTGACCAAACTTTAGATATGAGTTGGTGTATGCACTCCACCAGGTCATCTCCGGCCGCTTTAAAAAGTTCGGCGGGTAATCCGTCGGGTCCAGCAGCTTTGTTGTTTTTGAGCTTAGATATTGCTATCCTTACTTCATTTTGGTCAGGTGGACGGAAGTTTTGTCTGTCATCATCCATGTTGAATGGTTCATTCTGCCTGACAGCGGGATTTTGGCCTTCATCGCCGTTTAACTGTCTGCAGAAATGGTCCTTCCATGTACTCAGCACCGACTGTGACTCTACTACGAGGTTTCCATTTCTATCTCTACAGGCTTCTGTGCGGGATTTTTTTCCTTGGCATGTTCTTTTTACCTGTTGGTAAAACTTCCGCATGTTGTTCCTGGAGTAGCATCTCTCAATATCTTCGATCGCGCGCTTCTCATGCTCTCTTTTTTTCTTTTGGAGAAGCCGGTGTTCTTCCCGTCTTTTCTACTCTTAAAGCTCGCGAGCAGCTCTCGTCTTTCTTTGCAGCGTCGCTTTATATGCCTCTTGTTTGGCTGCATGGGCCTGCCTGCATTCGTCATCAAACCAGAGGTTTCGTGGTGGTGGTCTGGTGAAACCTAGCACATCAGTTGCGGCATCTCTGATGGCTTATTGGCAGTGTTGCCACTGATCTTCGACACTTGATGCTGGCGGTACTGGATTTCTTGAGAGGTTACGGGATATTCGATCGGCATAGGTTCTGGCGGTTTCTTGCGATTGCAGCTTTCCGACGTCATACTTCCTCACAGTATTACTCCGTTGTTGTGGAGTTCGGGTTATTCGCATTCTTACCTTTGCTGCAACAAGGTAGTGATCCGAGTCGATGTTAGCTGCTCGGAAGGTGCGAACATCCAAGATACTGGAGGCGTGTCTTGCATCGATCGCAACGTGATCAATCTGATTGACGGTTCTTTGATCTGGGTGTCGCCAAGTCCCTTTGTGTATATCGAGATGAGGAAACCGTGTGCTTGCAATGGTGACGTTATGTGCCGCTGCGAAGTCAATTAGCCTAAGTCCGTTTTCAGACGTTGTGTCGTCTAGGCTATGTTTTCCGACAGTCCTACCAAAGATTTCCTCTTTACCTATTCCGGCATTAAAATCGCCTAGTACGATCTTAACGTCGTATTTAGGGCATTGCTCATAGGTTTTGTCGAGGAGCTCATAGAAGTCATCCTTGGTGGCGTCATCTTTGTCCTCTGTGGGGGCATGAGCGCATATTAGGCTAATGTTGGCGAATTTAGCCTTGATACGGATTGTCACAAGTCGCTCACTTACGTGTCGAAAGCCCAAGACTTCTTGCCTAAGTCTACCGCTTATGACGAATCCGCACCCAAATAAACGCTGTGGTCTTCTTGCGCAATCACCGTAGTACACGTCACAGTTTTTCATCCTCCTTTTGCCCGGCCCATTCCATCGCACTTCCTGGATGGCAGTAATTCCTGCTCTGTAGCAGTCTAGGGCCTCCGCTAGTTTTTTGGATTCGTTTTTCCGGGTCGTCAACAGTAAATCCGTCCTTTTCCGAGGCTATTGGTCGCTTCGCAACTTTTTCTTTTTTCCGTGGCAGGGTTGTTAACCCCACGCACAACCCCCAACCTGGAGGGCCAGGTCCTTTGTTGGATTCCTTGGACAAAAGGAACCGGAGAATCCGGAGTCAGTAACCCACTTCGGGGATATGAGCGCTGCCGTTGGCCCATTAAGGGTTCATCCGCCACCATCTCTATTTCAATGCCCTGACTTGCATTGAATTGTCCTAATGACCTTATCTCCAAATACGTCGAAGGAGCTCATTAGGGCGTCTGCTTCGTTGACTGTTGACGCCACGGTTGGTGCAATTGGTTGGGCTCATCCGCCGTACGTCCTCTTTCTGAGGGGCTCGTGCAAGACTTCTGCGAATCGATCAGAACAGTCATTAAAGCAGAGCATTATAGTGTTGCTATTTTTTCTGTGTTCAACACTCGCGCTTATAAGTTTAGCAGGAATGTCCGGATGGACAGACCAGTACCCGGTGGTTACCGCGGGGAGGTAAAATAAGCACAATTGATGTGTACGATATAGTTGCAGCGACTGTGCATCACCAGTTTGATGCCTTTCAGTGCCTACCCTATTCATACAGCACCCAACCACCTATTATCGATTCTAGGTAACGGAAAAACTTCACCTACAGTAATATCATTAAGCTTTCTAAAATCAACGACAACTCTGTGCTGCTTATTACCATTTTGATCAGCTTTTTTGGGTACCACTAAAAGCGGGCTATTCCATGGACTTTTACTATTTTTTTATTATATTACCATTTAACATTTGTGTAACCTGATCATTTATTATGTGTTTTTAAGATTCAGGTAATCTATATTGTTTGATGTTAATAGGTCCCCTGGTAGTATCAGTGGGGATGATATGAAACATAGCTGTTGTATGTGGTAACTTGCCTCCTTCAAGATAAAAGATGTCCAAGAACTTAGAACATATGTCTTCGATTGTTTCCTTCTCTTCGTGGTTAAAAGTTTTTTGCAAGCTAAGTTCTTTGAATAGCCTATTGAGTCTGTCAGTTTTCATTCCCTCACTGACGTGGTATAGTTTTGTGATATTAAAAGCAGTTGACGACTTACAGTGTTTTGTTCTAATAAAATTGCAACAAGTATCTGTAATAATGTAATCACTAAGAGGGTAATGGTATATGGTGATGTCATGAAGGATTTTTTCGGTAGGAGTTGTGTTTGCTAAACTTAAAACTACAAGTCCATTATGTACTTTATTTAAACATGAACCAACAATAACTTGAGGTATGATTTCGCTAGAATAACACATTAGTTCGGTACCATTCTTAGCATTGTTGATAATGCAGTTCACAATTTTTTCGCTCCTCGGCGGCAAAGTTACTGTAACTTTTGAAGCAATCACATTGTGTGGGAATGATTTCACCGTGTGCTTGTCTTGTTCCTAAAGAAAATCATCTCCGATTAGTTTGGTCGGGCAACCACCTTGCAAGGGTAGTTTTGTTTCTAGACAAACGGTTTAATGAATTCTTTTTTGAAAGATTTATAAAACAGTTTGCAATATTTTGGTCATGGAGATCACCCTTCGAATGGAGAAATGTCAGCGATATGTTAGGACCTTCAGTATTTGTATAAGGAAAGAGAATGTCTTGCCCCAGAATTCCATCACAATTCAAAGATGGAATTTTTTCCTTGGCATGTAGCTTACATTTTATTGGCGGATCTTGCAAATTTTTCGTTGAATGAAATGCGAGCGGCATTAGTGCAGTAGATAAAATGTTTGCTTCTGACACCGAGGTCGTCAGTTCGATACTCAGGTTGAGAAGACATTTTTCTTACTCCTAGTGCAAGCTCGAGCCACCTAGTCACCTAATTCTCGATCTTTCTAATTCTTCTAACTAGTGATGTGCAACGTCATGTTGCATTCTAAAAGGCAATGTGCCCTACAGACACTTAGTTAAAAATATTATTATTATTATTATTATTATAATGAGGGCTTGGTGTTGTCTGCCTTCATCCAACCTGCATTTAGTTTTTTGATTGGGAGAATGTTTTCTCGTCCCAGCGCTTCTTTATAAAGCATTGCTCTATAATATGCCCCTTTCGCAAACAAAAGTCGAATTTTTTATTGGTTTGCCCACTTCGATTTCTAGGTTCGTGTGCCGTTGTGAGCTATCAATTAGCTTACATGGCTTCCGAATTTCCAAATGCTATTAGCTCACGCTTTAAAATCTTTTGGATCGTTTCTGTTTAACTACTTTCATCAAGACCAAGGGCATACTGACGTAAAGGCAGATTATTCAGCCCTGTCTTGAAAGAATGTACTGCAGCTAGTTCAAGATTCTTAATTATTGGCAAAGAATCCTTGCCATAACTTATTTTGGCCTCTTCCTGGTAATTGCTTCCGAATTGAGTAACGGATTCATATGTTTCTTGCCTACATTGCCTCAGTTCATTTGTAATTTGGATATAGGTCTTACGAGGCAGGAAATTTTGGTTCAGGATACTTTCTAAGTTTTCAAGGCTTAATACTGCATGCATTGAAACCAACGCGAAAGCATTGCCTCGTAGCCTTGTTAATACAAGGTTATTAAACAGAGGCTTTTCAGCATCTTGAAGGCAATGCCACACCTGTTTGCACCAACCTAGAAAGCTTTGAACCTCTAGGACTATCCCTGGGTAATAAACACCCGAAAACGTTAAGATTAAGGTTGAAACCAACCGTGCTACCTTTTCATAACTCATTGCAGGGAAAGAGGATATATTAATGTTTTGAATAGTCTTTTCTAAATCAGCTGTTTGAGGAGAAAGTGAAGGATATAGGAATGGGATTCGGATTAGTGGGACTTGATGGAAGGAAGCTACTAAGGTTTCCCTTTTTAAAATTCTTAATGTCTAACTTAAATTGATTTGTTAACTTACTTAATTCTAATAGACGTTTTTTTGCGAATTGTCTATTTTTTAATGTCGTCTTGGAGTTGTCCCTCGGTTGGAGATGATTGTTGTCCTTGTTCTTCGCCTTAAGCGGTCGGTTTAAAACATTTCAAACAAAAAAATCTCAACATTTTGTCTGCTCTTGTTTCCAAGCACACAATTTTGTTGAAACTAAAACTTGTTTCATTTCTAAACACAATTATTTTTGTTCATATATTTTATAATATTAATATATTTTAAAGATCAGAATAACTAGGTGTTTTTTTTTCTTATTTTCGTTTGTTTGTTCGTTTCCCGGCTGCGCCAATTTATGTTGGATAATTTCAATTTAAATAAAAACAACCGAACCGTTTCAGTGCTCTAATCAAACTCTACCATTAGGAAGAGTCAATGTGGCTTCGATGCCGGCAACCAAAAATCACTTAACGTGGGAAAGTGCATGGATTGCATATTACACGTTGTGAAATACTTAAACTTTATATTTTTTTTAAAAACATAGAAAATTTCAATTTCCCCTTGAGAAAAATATGTATTATTTAGTACAAATTTGAATCTTTCTTGTTCTGAAATTATTCACCATAGCCAAAGTGTATATAAATGTAACCTACTTAATAAATGAGTCTCTTTCCTATTCAATTTTGGCTGTAAAAAGAATTAATTTCTGTATCTCCAACTCGCATTGAATGATAAAAGTTACACTAAAAAAAGCACGGGTTACTGCTCGCTTGGTTCTTCCTATCATATTAATGCCGTCGGGAAACACAAATAGCTGCGTTGATTTTTTAAAGGTAGTGCCTGATGTGTAGAAGTTCCGTACTATATTTTCAAGCACATTGTTGAAAGAAATGCACTAAAGTGCACTAATGCACTAAAGTGCACTAATGCACTAAAGTGCGTCACCTTTTCGTAACCGTCGAGTGGTGTTGAAGTCTTAGTAGTATTCCTGCCAATTTTGACGGAGCAGTGATCAGGGCGATAAATTTCTAGACAATTTTGACCATTCAAACATATTTGTATGTCAATTCGTTACCGAGATATAGCGCTTAAAAAAATGTATTTTTTCAAAACTCTAAAAAAGTTTAAAATGCGGAATTTTGCCTTCTATTAAACGAATTTTTATGAAATGTTGTTACAATTATGATTCCTGGTTAAAGTCGTCAACTTCCGACAACCTCAAAATCCAAGCCCGCCACTTCCCTCCATCTACCTCGATTAATAAGGCAAATTTGTTTCTGGAATTTCATCTCCACTCTTAAAAAATTGACAGCTTGCTTATCTTATCACACAAAAGTACACGATCATAACTTCTATTTATCAAGATATACATATATACATATAATATAAAATATTAAAATAAGATTTTAAAACTTATGTACTTTCAGAACTTGTTCGCTTTTGGTGACAATGACGGAAAACAATTTTCAGCGAAACTGCAGCACCCTCTAGGTGTATGTTACAATTATCTTAATGGATATTTGTATGTGGCAGATACCTATAATCATAAAATTAAACGCGTTAACATTACAACCAATGTTATAGAGACTTGTTCGATTCGCGATAAAAGCAATACTAAGGAAATATTTAAGTTTAACGAACCAAGTGGGTTATGTACAGATACTAGTGGAAAATTTTTATACATCACTGATACGAATAATCATGCAGTTCAGGTTGTTGATCTCGAAACCTTGTTGACTTGGCAACTTATCTTAAAGTTCAATCTTAATTGTAGGGAAAATCTTAAGCCAAAGCAGATAATTTTGGAGAAAACAATTCTAGTGAACAAAAGTAGTGAGCTTATAATTAACGCCGTCTTAACACTCGAAAACGGTGCCAAACTTACAGAAAATGCACCGCAAACATGGACACTTAGTTTGCCTGTGAAAGGAGCAGAACGTAAATCAGGCCAAATAAAGAATGGAAGATTCAGTGTTGTGTTAGAAAATATTAACAATGTTATTGAAAAACCTACAAAGCTTCATTGTCACCTTAACATATGCAGTGGTAGTATTTGTATGCGGCGAGAATTCCTGACAAATCTTCGATTTATCAAAAATCCTGAAGTTGGCAGTAAAACTTATGAAAAATTGATATTTTGTATAAGCCCTGATAATGTAAATTTATTATAAGCAATAAATATTAACGCACAAGTGATTTTTAAAGTTGAAGTACCCTTAATGGTTGAGCGTAACCAGTCAAGAAGCACAATAACTATATTACAGTTCAAAATCGAGCTTAGAAACATTTATTTGGAGTTTGCACTTATTCTTACCCTCCAATTAAAATAAAATGTTGTAATCATCAATAGAAAACTTTTGGAGATTTAGACAAGAAAAAGTTTGTCTGGCAGCATTTTGGTGTGACGAACATGGAGAAAATTCGACACAAAAGTGTGACAAAAATGAAATAAGTCAAGTCGCATATATAATGTTGTAATGCATTACAATAGAAAGCCTTTGAGAAGTTAGACAAAAAAAAAGTTCCCTGGCAGCATTTGGGTGTGAAGAACATAGAAAAAATTCGACATATATCGATTTGAATTATTAGGGGATAAAACTTTTTAAACTTTCGCGGTTGTTTTTCATATTATATTATATTTTCGGATTGTTCCGCGTTTTTAAAACATATTCCTTAGTGCAATTTTGTACTCAGCCCGAACGTTTTGCAACAAATTGTATTGTGCGTGGTCACCGGAAAACTGATGTTATTGATTAGATTTAGACTGGCTACGCTGGTTGTAGTGGGACATAGACAGTTCTATCTCTTGGTGTTGTTGTTGGGGAGTAAGCTATTGGGAGCAAACCGTACTTACTACAGCACATTGTATTCTAAGTCTAAACTTGGATGCTCCAGGTTGTTCATTACTAGATTCCAAATCGTGGAAGTTTAAAACTGTCATTTCGATTTAAGTTTTTATGACGTTTTATTTCAATCGCCTCACGAACCAGTCCGAGGATGTAGTGAGTTTGTCTGGATTGTCCAAAATGTGCTCACAAATTGCTGATTTGTCCCGTTGTTTTTTGCTCTTTGCGCTTATGTTTTCTTTGATAGTCGTATAGTCTCCATGTTGCGTGAAGTTTAAAGATTGTAAATATATAAAATAAATAATTAACTACAAAATTAATTTTATTGTTTTAATTTATTTATAAAAACTAATAATTATTTAATTTTCACACATAATTTTTTATTTAAATTTTCGCGACGCGTTTCGGATTAGGAATCCATCATCGGGCAAGCTAAGGCTTTTCCGTTTAACTGTAGTGTTGTTTTTTTTTGGAGTTGGCTGTTATCGTATGTTTGTGATTTTGTAGTTTCTGTTTTGTATATATGTTTTCTCTTACTTTTCACTGCCGCAGGTTTGGTGTCGAATAGCAGTATCATATAGAGTGTGTAATTTTGTATTGTTAGTTTGTCGTTTAATATTATGTCCACAGCTGTAAGGCACTGCATAAACGCCTGCTGTTTGGAAGGGAAAGTGATCTTTTGATTATTGCAAGAACTGTCTATGTCCGCTGAAACCTGCGTAGCCAGTCTAAATCTAATCATTAACATCAGTTTCACGGTGACCTGAAATATATTGCGAAACGTTCGGGGTGAGAACAAAAATGAATATTTAAAACGCGCAACAATCCGAAAATATTTATTAATATTAGGGGATACTTTAACAAAGCCGAAATAATTGCTCATAGCTACTAGGTATATAAAAAGACTTCACAGACGGAAAAAAATCAAATCCGTTCTATAGGGAAAAGTTCTTTCAAAAATGATGAGTCGCAAAATGAAAAATATTAAACATTAAACCACAATACTATAAACTCACATAACAAAAGCTAAAAAGTGTGTTTCTTAACGTCAAACAAATAAGCGATCAGTATCGCATCAGCATTAATCGCATCAGCATCAGCATCGCAAAAAAAGCAATGATGTTGATTTCACATTTGTGAATTTACCCTTTCTTCAATCAATTAAAAGAACCAACCTGACTTGCTTCTCGCCACAATATAAATTCTCTCAATATCTTACAAACCAAAGTAGAGGATTGTGCTTATGATGTTTTATTTAATGTTGCTGGTTGTGTCGCCCATCCGAAATAATTCCATATTTGCATCCCTTTAGCAGCACAGAAAATTCTACCAATGATGAGCGCGATTTTCAATGGTGGTGCCAATTTATGTTGGGTTTAGCCTGTAGTTTTTCTTAATACTATTTTGGTTGATAAATTGCTATTATTTATATTTTTTTATATTTGGATGTAACGCAGGTCACTGAATTGAAAGCAAGAAAAAAATATAAATTTACACATAAAGATGTTACCATGATCATTGTATATACATCCTATAGTAGTCTCATGAGACATCATTTTTTTTAATTAGGTGTTTTAAGGACTATTTATATGAGAGCGACCAACGAACCACGAATAATGGCCAATTTCACGATGCACTTTTAAGCATTTAACATTTAACGTTAAATGGGATTTTTTGATTTCACCAAGCGCCATTAAATCAACTAAGCTTTTAAACACCTTTATAAACTAAATGCCCCTCTTTGGGTCATTTAATTTTAAAAGCGTCATTGAAATGTCATCAAATGCAGCTAAAAAGTGAATATGACAGCTGACATTTTTGTTTTGTAATATTTTGATTTTCAATTTTTGGAGATACAAAATGAATGAATGTTAACATTGCATACCTATTTATAATAATATTTTTATGATTTGCGTTTTAATTAGAATAGATTGGTCATCTTCATCCGACGATGAAGAGCAACACATAGTAATTTGCCGTGCAAGTGTTCCGGGTTCACAAGAATCCATTTTCCGTCTTCAAAATGAGGTTCCGACTTTTCAAAGTATTTGTGGATCAGTTGTTGAGTTTGTTTGGTCGTCATTTGGAACATAAAACTAACCGAAACAAACCCGTCAGTGCATTAAATCAAGTGCTTATTACTTTATGATTTTATGCCACAGGATCTTTCCAAATCTGCTAGATTCGAAAACAATGAATTTCCAAATTGTTATCTAGTTGGTGATGGTGGCTATCTGTGTAGAAATTATTTATTGAACCCACTACAAAATCCTCATACTACAGCTCAGATTGCCTACAACAAATTTCAAATAAAAAACAAGAAATGTAATTGAAAGAGCTTTTGGGATTGGGAAAAGGCGTTTTCCTTGCCTTTCTATTGGTATGCAAGTAGAAACAAAAACCATATGGCAGTCATTGTTGCCACTGCAGTTTTGCATAATATTTGTATTGAAATTGGAGATGAACAGCCTCTAAACGACGCAGAAGTTTAAGTACCAGCTTTTACAAACTTTAAATTACAAATAGCGCCAGAAAACAATACCGCAGCACGGAACCAACTAGTAGATAGATTTCTTAATAGATAAATGCATATGTACATACATACATATATATTATTACTTCTTTACTTAAAAATTAAAATTCATCTGTTTGAATTAAAATCTTTTTATTGACGTTCATAAAGTGGTTATCGTATAGCAGGTGGTGAACAATTATACATATGTATCTATATATCAAAATTCTTGTGCACTTTTTTGTAGTTTTTTTTTATACCACTTAACGCAAACTCATGAAATTTTGCACAAAATGCATCTGCATCTTCACTTTAAAAAAAATTTCCTCTTTCATATTTTCCATCTTCATTTTTGGAAATGGAAGAATTCAGAAAAAAATCATAGTCAGCCGTAGTGAATTTGATTCCTAGTAGTTCACATGTATCTATTGAAATAATTGCATGAGATTAACACAATATATATCTTTACTTTTAATAAGATAACACGTAATAAATAAGAACTAGAAACTATTGATGAGCTCATTTATAAAGTTCTTTTTCTTTTAACTAAGGCTCGATCTCCTTAATTTTTAGTTCGATTTCAAGGATCTCGAACTCTTTTCCTATTTTTTTTTCTTTAGAGAGCAAAGTTCATCACATTTGTAGGCATTGGTTGCGAGCTTCTCGGTCATTAGTTTTTTTGCTTTTTGACCCAATTTCATGGTATTCGTTTAAAAATTCTATATCTTCAGTGGTATCGCTTTCTACTTTGCTAATATTTGGAAAGTCCGAGTTCGAATCGTATAAGTTCTCTTCCGGAGTGAACTGCAATTTCCCGATTCCAGTGATTTTTTCTTCAGGGCAGCTCAGTGTCGAAGTTTTATAAATTTCGGTGTGTAGAAATCAAAATATCATCAAATAACTTTTGTGTTTTAGGTAGGTATGTAGATATATAATTATATAGTATATATAAAGTGCTTCTTAACTGCATAAAACTCCTTTCGCCTGAGATTGCTGTTGTGGAGTTATACATTTTAGCTATTTTCTCCCAAACTTTATTTTTTTCTGCCACAGGCACTCCATCTGTCGCTTTATTTTTTTAATTTATTAAAAAAGAAAGAAAGAAGCAATTATGCTTCTAAAATAAGCAACAATATAGAGTCAATCCAACCGTATTAGTAATACTGAGAAAAAACATACCAGACATACCTCTTGATTTGCCTATAGTAGAAATGGTTGACCTTTTCTGTCCATTTTTTCTGCTTCTGTATAATTTTTTACTCTTTCTCCTTTTTTATTATATGCATTCATTTTTAAATTGTAATTAAATCAAAACACCACTTTATAAAAAAACTTTCGGCACGGCTCAACGTTTGTTTTTGAAAAAGTCCGTCTTTTTATAGCATTTTATAGCATTTAATGCGTTAATTTTTGACAAGAAGTTATATTAGTTTAATTGCACTTCTTGTCTTTTTTTGTATTTTTACAGGGAAAACTCAATTTTAACAAAAAATTCCCTAGGATTTCCCTTTTACAGCTTGGTGAAACTAAAAAATTTTAAGGGTCTGATACAATTTAAGAAAATTTTTGATAATAGTGCTTTTAGTGTTTGTTTATGAAATTGGGCATAAATGAATAAAAGTGATTTAAAACAACTTATAAACCTGAATTCTTCACAAACTCAATGCCAAATGATAGAAATGGAAATATAATGTTGTTATTATTTAGATGCTTAAATTTGCATTTTAGTTTCTAAAATATGATTAATATGATAAAACAAAATGTTCTTCGCGAATTCTAATCTGATTGAGTGAGTCAATACAGTTTTGTAATATTATACTTTATGTACCTGTGTTTTTTTCATTTATGTAAGTGAACTGGCTGATATTCTGTTAGAGCGCCCGTCTATCGTGCCATCATATTTGCTGGGTAGGTCCAAAAGTAGTGCGAGAACCAGAGAACCTCGCCTAATCGGGTTTTCTTGAAGGTACGTACGTATATGTGTACATAAGTATATACAACAAAAAAAGGGAAGCGAGATATTTACTGTTTAATTGTGATGTTCTATTATATTTCAGAACGAAGTTCTGCACTTGAAGTAGAGGACTTTGGCCCAGCACCAATAAATGAACCTGACATTATAGTCTCTCAGATAGAGAATCCTGAAAATGAAAACAGTAATGTACAAAGTCAACCCCGCAAGCGCCAAAGAAAACCCCCTTTTGCTTTTGAGTTGAGCAAGTGGAAGGATCAGTTTCAGGAAGAATCAAGACAAAAACGGGAATATATAATTATATAAAGACAGGACTAACGCCATAAAAGACTTAATTAGAGCAATACAAAAAGACTGAAATACATTTTACTTTTAATTTTGTATTTAATGTTAATTAAAAAATAAACAATTAGAAACATGTAAATGTGTATATTATACAAATTTTTGTTTTTGACGTGATAACGTCTTATAAATCGATGACAGGCTTCACTTCCGAAATAACATGACTCATGGTAATAAGACTCATGCTAACCGCGATACTGTGGCAACAAAATCGATCAAGCACCAAGCGAACATGAAGATGAACAAGCGCAAATTCCCAAAATAATTCCATTCATATTCAAAAAGTACAAGAAGATAAAAAGAAATACAAAATGGACGGGGTTTTGTTATTCTTGAATGAGATGACAGGCATCATCAAAAGAATTCGGAAGATTTCTCTCTTTATACTATTGATACTCCATGCTTGTGACACATCTATCTTCATTCCACTTCATCGGCCGATGCGTCCAAGTAGAAGTAGTAGTAGTATGGGAAGAAGCAGCAGCACGCAACCTACACGTGAACCGGCTTTTAAACCTTGTGATTTTCTGATACTTGGTGAAAAACGTATGTGGTGGCGGGGGTGCAAAAAATCGCAAGTTTATCACCCATTCTCTTTTGTGCTATCCTGATTTTTGTCAATCTGTTTTATATCTATTCGTCATTTGTAGGTGTGGTCGGCTATTTGTTCTGAATTTAATGGTTTGTTGTGCGTTAAAGATTCAACCACCAACTTTTCTTAACTCAGAATTAAAACAACTATCTTTTCTTTACTCAACTTTTAGACTGACTTCATATTCTTCGTTGAGATTATCTCAACCAAGGAAATCCTCTTCAATATTATAAAAAAAAAAAAATAATCTGCATGGCAAGCATAATGTGGATACATAATATTTGTATACAAATATATTCTTTTTATTGCTGTGCTATTGAGTGAGATGATGAAATGACTTAGATCAGCCATGAAGACCAATGATCGGTTCTGTTTATGTTTTGAGATAACATTCTCAAATTGCGAAGAAAGCATGTATGAGAATCTCGAAGAACAAAGTTGTCAATTTTATTGAAATAAAGTTATAAAATTTTTTACTTAAATCTAATTAACATGTTTTACTTTTTATTTATTTTTTTAAACTTATGTATCATAATTATATTGTAATTTCTTAGGTTTTTATGAATAATATTTGTACGTTCTCTACTATTTTCAAACGTTATAACAGGTTCTCCATTATTTTTAAATGTGACAGCTATGGGTTTTCTTTCTCTTTTTTCAAAACATCTATTGAATATAGTTAATTTATTTTGCCGTTAATACAATTTATTGATAAATATATGGTTATAAGAGTTACAATAGCTCCTAACAATCCGATTGTGCTCTTTCGGGTACAGAAATCAACATTTTCGAAATGTAACCATTTTGATTTTTTATCTCAATAGACAAATTTAAATTTTGTAGATTATTCCCTTTTATTTTTGGCTATTTCCTTAAGGGAACTATTTCCTTGATCTTAATGTTTTCACAACAATTTTCCATTCCATAATGTACAACATCATTGTACATTATTTCATTTAAATTTTCTGTCGTTTCTATGTCAGTTTCCAAAGTGCTAACTTTACAATTATCGTCAATATTTATGATTCCTATATTAGAAATTTTGTCCAATTCTTCATTTTTATTTTTACATTTACATCTGTATTTAGTTTCTTCTGTTATTGCAAATAGAAATCTGTTATTATTTAATGAATAAAAAAAATCTATATTATTTTCAATTATTTTTAATTTACATGAAGGAACATTCATTCCTTTTCATGAATACATTTAAAACATACACGTCAATTTTTATAGTACTTTCTAAAACTAGTTCCTTACATACAAAAATATTTTTATTATTGTCAACTTTATATTTGACACAATCATTTAAATTTTTTTTTAAGTGCAAAATTTGCTCTATTTTTACTTATTAATAATAAATTTTCTTTACTTTTAAATATATTAAAATTATTATTCGAAACAATTAGAAATGTTATTATTTCGTATGCTGCTTCATATTCTTCTTTTAATATAGGTAAAGATATAATTACAAAAAATTTATTATTCTTTTCAAAAAATTTTAGTTTTAATAAATAACATTTTGTTTTCATATTTACTATTTCTTAAAGCTGTAATAAATTTTTCTGGTGTCATAATAAATGGAAGTATTATTTTTACTTGTAAAAATAGAATTGCATCAATTATTTTATCCAACTCAATTTCCAACTCTAAACTCTTTCCTCTCTGTAAATATTCTAACATTGCTTCCCTTTCTTGTAATTCATTAGTGTGAAGCATAATAGTATCTAAAGATTCAACTACATCTTTAGTTTTGTTTTCTAAAATATGATAATTATTGAGGAGTACTTGGTTTTGTTCATTAAAACTTTTTATTATATTTATTTCTTCTTTTAAACCATTTCTTAGAAATTCCTGGTTTTCTTTTGTTATTACCAAAGCGTTATCATAATATTTTGCATCTTCATAATCCATAGTACCAAACAAAACTTTTAATCCTGAACCAATGATATTAATTAATCCTCTTCGAAATCCATGTTTACTTTTACCTAACAAACTATAAAAAATTGTCATTTTATTTATTAAATTTTCGTAATTTTTGTGACCTTTTTGTGCAAGTGTTTTACATGCATCAAAGTATTTAAAACATGCTTTATCAATATTGTTTGTTTGCAAATGCCTAGCTCAATATTTTCTAAATCTAAAGTATTAACAATTGAAACATGTCCATCTACTACTTTTGTTATTCCGATTCCTTTGAAATAAAACCCGCCATTATCATTAGGATTTTCAATAACAAGTCCTTTAACAAGATCAAAACTAGACGTAAAAAAAAACATATTATGTATTAATTTCAATGTGTTAAATATGGTTTTACTAAATTTTTGGAAAGTTTTCTAATGTTCCTATTAGTTTTCACAAAGACATTTGTATCTGTTACTTTAGTAATCAAATATGGTCCCATAAATGTGTTTTCTAACTTTTTATTTTTCGTAAGATTTTTTACCCACACCTTTTCACCCACCTTATATAGTGGTGCTACATTTGTTTTACGGTCGTAATTTTCTTTTGATTTCAATTTAGATTTCAGTAAATATTCTTTTACTTTGCTTTCTATAGAGCTTATATGTTCAATTATATTTTTAACATAATCTTGTACGGATACTATACTACTACTTCTAATCTAATTGAGTGAGTCAATACATTTTTGTAATATTATACTTTATGTACCTGTGTTTTTTCGTTTATGTAAGTGAACTGCTGATATTCTGTTAGAGCGCCCGTCTATCGTGCCATCATGTTTGCTGGGTAGGTCCAAAAGTAGTGCGAGAACCAGAGAAGATATCCTCGCCTAATCGGGTAAAGGGAAGCGAGATATTTACTGTTTGATTGTGATGTTCTATTTTATTTCAGAACGAAGTTCTGCACTTGAAGTAGAGGACTTTGGCCCAGCACCAATAAATGAACCTGACATTATAGTCTCTCAGATAGAGAATCCTGAAAATGAAAACAGTAATGTACAAAGTCAACCCCGCAAGCGCCAAAGAAAACCCCCTTTTGCCTTTGAGTTAAGCAAGTGGAAGGATCAGTTTCAGGAAGAATCAAGACAAAAACGGGAATATAGAAGGCACAAGCTGCAAGCAAATAAAGAAGAGCTGAAAGCTTATAAAGACAGGACTAACGCCATAAAAGACTTAATTAGAACAATACAAAAATACTGAAATACATTTTACTTTTAATTTTGTATTTAATGCTAATTAAAAAAATAAACAATTAGAAACATGTAAATGTGTATATTATACAAATTTTTTGTTTTTGACGTGATAACATCTTATAAATCGATGACAGGCTACACGTACAAAATAACATGACTCATGGTGATAAGACTCATGCTAACCGCGATACTGTGGCAACAAAATCGATCACAAGCACCAAGCGAACATGAAAAAGAACAAGCGCAAATTCCCAAAATAATTCCTTTCATATTCAAAATGTATAAGAAGATAAAAAGAAATACAAAATAGGCGGGGTTTTGTTATTCTTCAATGAGATGATAGGCATCATCAAAAGAATTCGGAAGATTTCTCTCTTTATATTATTGATACTACATGCTTGTGACACATCTATCTTCATTCCACTTCATCGGCCGATGCGTCCAAGTAGAAGTAGTAGTAGTATGGGAAGAAGCAGCAGCACGCAACCTACACGTGAACCGGCTTCTAAACCTTGTGATTTTCTGATACTTGGTGAAAAACGTATGTGGTGGTGGGGGTACAAAAAATCGCAAGTTTATCACCCATTCTCTTTTGTGCTATCCTGATTTTTGTCAATCTGTTTTATATCTATTCGTCATTTATAGGTGTGGTCGGCTATTTGTTCTGAATTTAATGGTTTGTTGTGCGTTAAAGATTCAACCACCAACTTTTCTTAACTCAGAATTAAAACAACTATCTTTTCTTTACTCAACTTTTAGACTGACTTCATATTCTTCGTTGAGATTATCTCAACCAAGGAAATCCTCTTCAATATTATAAAAAAAAAAAATAATCTGCATGGCAAGCATAATGTGGACACATAATATTTGTATACAAATATATTCTTTTTATTGCTGTGCTATTGAGTGAGATGATGAAATGACTTAGCCATGAAGACCAATGATCGGTTCTGTTTATGTTTTGAGATAACATTCTCAGTAAATTGATCATTAGTTTTGTCGATACATGTATGTCGTGAAACTACAGACCATGCGGATGTTTATTTTTGACGTAGTTTTAAGTATCAGTCCCAGCAGAAGTAGATAATTTATTGTTAAATAAATAACACTTCACGCAAAGTGTTAATTAGGCACTTTTTCTGAGAATCGATACCACGATCTCGGATCAACCAAACATTAAAATAATAGAATATGTCATCATCATAACACCTCCCCTCTAAAAAGAGTGAAGAAACATTTTCTGAACTAAAGGAAATTGCGAAGAAAGCATGTATGAGAATCTCGAAGAACAAAGTTGTCAATTTTATTGAAATAGAGTTATTAAAATTTTTACTTAAATCTAATTTACATGTTTTACTTTTTATTTATTTTTTTAAACTTATGTATCATAATTATATTGTAATTTCTTAGGTTTTTATGAATAATATTTGTACGTTCTCTACTATTTTCAAATGTTATAACAGGTTCTCCATTATTTTTAAATGTGACAGCTATGGGTTATCTTTCTCTTTTTTCAAAACATCTATTGAATATAGTTAATTTATTTTGCCGTTAATACAATTTATTGATAAATATATTGTTATAAGAGTTACAATAGCTCCTAACAATCCGATTGCAAAGCCTTGTGCTCTTTCGGGTACAGAAATCAACATTTTCGAAATGTAACCATTTTGATTTTTTATCTCAGTAGACAAATTTAAATTTTGTAGATTATTCCCTTTTATTTTTGGCTATTTCCTTAAGGGAACTATTTCCTTGATTTTAATGTTTTCACAACAATTTTCCATTCCATAATGTACAACATCATTGTACATTATTTCATTTAAATTTTCTGTCGTTTCTATGTCAGTTTCCAAAGTGCTAACTTTACAATTATCGTCAATATTTATGATTCCTATATTAGAAATTTTGTCCAATTCTTCATTTTTATTTTTACATTTACATCTGTATTTAGTTTCTTCTGTTATTGCAAATAGAAATCTGTTATTATTTAATGAATAAAAAAAATCTATATTATTTTCAATTATTTTTAATTTATATGAAGGAACATTCCTTTTCATGAATACATTTAAAACATACACGTTAATTCTTATAGTACTTTCTAAAACTAGTTCCTTACATACAAAAATATTTTTATTATTGTCAACTTTATATTTGACACAATCATTTAAATTTTTTTTTAAGTGCAAAATTTGCTCTATTTTTACTTATTAATAATATATTTTCTTTACTTTTAAATATATTAAAATTATTATTCGAAACAATTAGAAATGTTATTATTCCGTATGCTGCTTCATATTCTTCTTTTAATATAGGTAAAGATATAATTACAAAAAATTTATTATTCTTTTAAAAAATTTTTACTTTTAATAAATAACATTTTGTTTTCATATTTACTATTTCTTAAAGCTGTAATAAATTTTTCTGGTGTCATAATAAATGGAAGTATTATTTTTACTTGTAAAAATAGAATTGCATCAATTATTTTATCCAACTCAATTTCCAACTCTAAACTCTTTCCTCTCTGTAAATATTCTAACATTGCTTCCCTTTCTTGTAATTCATTAGTGTGAAGCATAATAGTATCTAAAGATTCAACTACATCTTTAGCTTTGTTTTCTAAAAAATGTCAATTATTGAGGAGTACTTGGTTTTGTTCATTAAAACTTTTCATTATATTTATTTCTTCTTTTAAACCATTTCTTAGAAGTTCCTGGTTTTCTTTTGTTATTAACAAATCGTTATCATAATATTTTGCATCTTCATAATCCATAGTACCAAACAAAACTTTTAATTCTGAACCAATGATATTAATTAATCCTCTTCGAAATCCATGTTTACTTTTACCTAACAAACTATAAAAAATTGTCATTTTATTTATTAAATTTTCGTAATTTTTGTGACCTTTTTGTGCAAGTGTTTTACATGCATCAAAGTATTTAAAACATGCTTTATCAATATTGTTTGTTTGCAAATGCCTAGCTCAATATTTTCTAAATCTAAAGTATTAACAATTGAAACATGTCCATCTACTACTTTTTTTATTCCGATTCCTTTGAAATAAAACCCGCCATTATCATTAAGATTTTCAATAACAAGTCCTTTGACAAGAACAAAACTAGACGTAAAAAAAAACATATTATGTATTAATTTCAATGTGTTAAATATGGTTTTACTAAATTTTTGGAAAGTTTTCTAATGTTCCTATTAGTTTTCACAAAGACATTTGTATCTGTTACTTTAGTAATCAAATATGGCCCCATAAATGTGTTTTCTAACTTTTTATTTTTCGTAAGATTTTTTACCCACACCTTTTCACCCACCTTATATAATGGTGCTACATTTGTTTTACGGTCGTAATTTTCTTTTGATTTCAATTTAGATTTCAGTAAATATTCTTTTACTTTGCTTTCTATAGAGCTTATATGTTCAATTATATTTTTAACATAATCTTGTACGGATACTATGCTACTACTTCTAATCTAATTGAGTGAGTCAATACATTTTTGTAATATTATACTTTATGTACCTGTGTTTTTTCGTTTATGTAAGTGAACTGGCTGATATTCTGTTAGAGCGCCCGTCTATCGTGCCATCATGTTTGCTGGGTAGGTCCAAAAGTAGTGCGAGAACCAGAGAAGATATCCTCGCCTAATCGGGTTTTCTGGCAGGTACGTACGTATATGTGTACGTAAGTATATACAACAAAAAAAAGGGAAGCGAGATATTTACTGTTTGATTGTGATGTTCTATTTTATTTCAGAACGAAGTTCTGCACTTGAAGTAGAGGACTTTGGCCCAGCACCAATAAATGAACCTGACATTATAGTCTCTCAGATAGAGAATCCTGAAAATGAAAACAGTAATGTACAAAGTCAACCCCGCAAGCGCCAAAGAAAACCCCCTTTTGCCTTTGAGTTGAGCAAGTGGAAGGATCAGTTTCAGGAAGAATCAAGACAAAAACGGGAGGAATATAGAAGGCACAAGCTGCAAGCAAATAAAGAAGAGCTGAAAGCTTATAAAGACAGGACTAACGCCATAAAAGACTTAATTAGAACAATACAAAAATACTGAAATACATTTTACTTTTAATTTTGTATTTAATGCTAATTAAAAAAATAAACAATTAGAAACATGTAAATGTGTATATTATACAAATTTTTTGTTTTTGACGTGATAACATCTTATAAATCGATGACAGGCTACACGTACAAAATAACATGACTCATGGTGATAAGACTCATGCTAACCGCGATACTGTGGCAACAAAATCGATCACAAGCACCAAGC
This sequence comes from Platycheirus rosarum, assembly GCA_963971375.1. NCBI lineage: Eukaryota > Metazoa > Arthropoda > Insecta > Diptera > Syrphidae > Platycheirus > Platycheirus rosarum. The sequence goes on from OZ020510.1 coordinate 76,224,364, forward strand.
GAACATGAAAAAGAACAAGCGCAAATTCCCAAAATAATTCCTTTCATATTCAAAATGTATAAGAAGATAAAAAGAAATACAAAATAGGCGGGGTTTTGTTATTCTTGAATGAGATGACAGTTTAAGCTTGTAGTTGTAGGCATCATCAAAAGAATTCTGAAGATTTCTCTTTATATTATTGATACTCCATGCTTGTGACGCATCTATCTTCATTCCACTCCATCGGCTGATGCGTCCAAGTAGAAGTAGTAGTAGTAGTAGAAGAAGCAGCAGCACGCAACCTACACGTGAACCGGCTTCTGAACCTTGTGATTTTCTGATACTTGGTGAAAAACGTATGTGGTGGCGGGGGTACAAAAAATCGCTAGTTTCTCACCCATTCTCTTTTGTGCTATCCGGATTTTTGTCAATCTGTTTTATATCTATTCGTCATTTGTAGGTGTGGTTGGCTATTTGTTCTGAATTTAAGGGTTTGTTATGCGTTAAAGATTCAACCACCAACTTTTCTTAAATCAGAATTAAAACAACTATCTTTTCTTGACTCAACTTTTAGACTGACTTCATAATCTTCGTTGAGATTATCTCAACCAAGCAATCCTCTTCAATATTAGTTAAAAAAAAAACAATCTGCATGGCAAGCATTATGTGGATACATAATATTTGTATACAAATATATTCTTTTTATTGCTATGCTATTGAGTGAGATGATGAAATGACTTAGATCATCCATGAAGACCAATGATCGGTTACCACGATCTTCGGATCAACCAAACATTAAAATAATAGAATATGTCAGCATCATAACACCTCCCCTCTTAAAAGAGTGAAGAAACATTTTCTGAAATAAAGGAAATTGCGAAGAGAGCATGTATGAGAATCTCGAAGAACAAAGTTGTCAATTTTATTGAAATAAAGTTATTATTAAAATTTTTACTTAAATCTAATTTACATGTTTTTCTTTTTATTTATTTTTTAAACTTATGTATCATAATTATATTGTAATTTCTTAGGTTTTTCATGAATAATATTTGTACGTTCTCTACTTTTTTCAAACGTTATAACAGGTTCTCCATTATTTTTAAATGTGACAGCTATGGGTTTTCTTTCTCTTTTTACAAAACATCTATTGAATATAGTTAATTTATTTTGCCTTTAATACAATTTATTGATAAATATATTGTTATAAGAGTTACAATAGCTCCTAACAATCCGATTGCAAAACCTTGTGTTCTTTCGGGTACAGAAATCAACATTTTGGAAATGTAACCATTTTGATTTTTTATCTCAATAGACAAATCTTTTAAATTTTGTAAATTATTCCTTTTTATTTTGGCTATTTCCTTAAGGGAACTATTTCCTTGATTTTAATGTTTTCACAACAATTTTCCATTGCATAATGTACAACATCATTGTACATTATTTTATTTAAATTTTCTGTCGTTTCTATGTCAGTTTCCAAAGTGCTAACTTTACAATTATCGTCAATATTTATGATTCTTATATTAGAAATTTTGTCCAATTCTTCATTTTTATTTTTACATTTACATCTGTATTTTGTTTCTTCTGTTATTGCAAATAGAAATCTGTTATTATTTAATGAATAAAAAAAATCTATATTATTTTCAATTATTTTTAATTTAAATGAAGGAAAATTCCTTTTCATGAATACATTTAAAACATACACGTCAATTTTTATAGTACTTTCTAAAACTAGTTCCTTACATATACATATTTTTTATTATTGTCATCTTTATATTTGACACAATCATTTAAATTCTTTTTTAAGAGCAAAATTTGCTCTATTTTTACTTATTAATAATATATTAATATTATTATTCGAAACAATTAGCAATGTTATTATTTCGTATGCTTCTTCATATTCTTCTTTTAATATAGGTAAAGATATAATTACAAAAAATTTATTATTCTTTTAAAAAAATTTTACTTTTAATAAACAACATTTTGTTTTCATATATACTATTTCTTAAAACGGTAATTAATTTTTCTGGTGTCATAATAAATGGATGTATTATTTTTACTTGTAAAAATAGAATTGCATCAATTATTTTATCCAACTCAATTTCCACCTCTAAACTCTTTCCTCTCTGTAAATATTCTAACATTGCTTCCCTTTCTTGTAATTCATTAGTGTGAAGCATAATAGTATCTAAAGATTCAACTACATCTTTAGTTTTGTTTTCTAAAATATGATAATTATTGAGGAGTACTTGGTTTTGTTCATTAAAACTTTTTATTATATTTATTTCTTCTCTTAAACCATTTCTTAGAAATTCCTGGTTTTCTTTTGTTATTACCAAAGCGTTATCATAATATTTTGCATCTTCATAATCCATAGTACCAAACAAAACTTTTAATCCTGAACCAATGATATTAATTAATCCTCTTCGAAATCCATGTTTACTTTTACCTAACAAACTATAAAAAATTGCCATTTTATTTATTAAATTTTCGTAATTTTTGTGACCTTTTTGTGCAAGTGATTTACATGCATCAAAGTATTTAAAACATGCTTTATCAATATTTATTATTTTCTAAATCTAAAGTATTAACAATTAAAACATGTCCATCTACTCTTTTTGATATTCCGATTCCTTTGAAATAAAACCCGCCATTATCATTAAGATTTTCAATAACAAGTTCTTTGACAAACATATTATGTATTAATTTCAATGTGTTAAATATGGTTTTACTAAATTTTTCGAAAGTTTTCTAAGCTTCCTATTAGTTTTCACAGACATTTTTATCTGTTACTTTAGTAATCAAATATGTGTTTTCTAACTTTTTATTTTTCGTAAGATTTTTTACCAACACCTTTTCACCCACCTTATATAATGGTGCTACATTTGTTTTACGGTCGTAATTTTCTTTTGATTTCAATTTAGATTTCAGTAAATATTCTTTTACTTTGCTTTCTATAGAGTTTATATGTTCAATTATATTTTGAACATAATCTTGTACGGATACTAAGTTCAAAGAATCTATACTACTACTTCTAATCTGATTGAGTGAGTCAATACATTTTTGTAATATTATACTTTATGTACCTTTGTTTTTTTCATTTATGTAAGTGAACTGGCTGATATTCTGTTAGAGCGCCCGTCTATCGTGCCATCATATTTGCTGGGTAGGTCCAAAAGTAGTGCGAGAACCAGAGAAGATATACTCGCCTAATCGGGTTTTCTTGAAGGTACGTACGTATATTTGTACATAAGTATATACAACAAAAAAAGGGAAGCGAGATATTTACTGTTTAATTATGATGTTCTATTTTATTTCAGAATGAAGTTCTGCACTTGAAGTAGAGGACTTTAGCCCAGCACCAATAAATGAACCTGACATTATAGTCTCAGATAGAGAATCCTGAAAATGAAAACAGTAATGTACAAAGTCAACCCCGCAAGCGCCAAAGAAAACCCCCTTTTGCTTTTGAGTTGAGCAAGTGGAAGGATCAGTTTCAGGAAGAATCAAGACAAAAACGGGAATATAGAAGGCACAAGCTGCAAGCAAATAAAGAAAAGCTGGAAGCTTATAAAGACAGGACTAACGCCATAAAAGACTTAATTAGAGCAATACATTTTACTTTTAATTTTGTATTTAATGTTAATTAAAAAATAAACAATTAGAAACATGTAAATGTGTATATTATAAAAAAAATTGTTTTTGACGTGATAACGTCTTATAAATCGATGACAGGCTACACGTACGAAATAACATGACTCATGGTGATAAGACTCATGCTAACCGCGATACTGTGGCAACAAAATCGATCACAAGCACCAAGCGAACATGAAAAAGAACAATCGCAAATTCCCAAAATAATTCCTTTCATATTCAAAATGTATAAGAAGATAAAAAGAAATACAAAATAGGCGGGGTTTTGTTATTCTTGAATGAGATGTCAGTTTAAGCTTGTAGTTGTAGGCATCATCAAAAGAATTCTGAAGATTTCACTCTTTATATTATTGATACTCCATGCTTGTAACGCATCTATCTTCATTCCACTCCATCGGCTGATGCGTCCAAGTAGAAGTAGTAGTAGTAGTAGAAGAAGCAGCAGCACGCAACCTACACGTGAACCGGCTTCTGAACCTTGTGATTTTCTGATACTTGGTGAAAAACGTATGTGGTGGCGGGGGTACAAAAAATCGCTAGTTTCTCACCCATTCTCATTTTGTGCTATCCTGATTTTTGTCAATCTGTTTTATATCTATTCGTCATTTGTAGGTGTGGTCGGCTATTTGTTCTGAATTTAAAAGTTTGTTATGCGTTAAAGATTCAACCACCACCATTCAACTTTTCTTAACTCAGAATTAAAACGTATGTGGTGGCGGGGGTACAAAAAATCGCTAGTTTATCACCCATTCTCTTTTGTGCTATCCTGATTTTTGTCAATCTGTTTTATATCTATTCGTCATTTGTAGGTGTGGTCGGCTATTTGTTCTGAATTTGGGTTTGTTATGCGTTAAAGATTCAACCACCAACTTTTCTTAAATCAGAATTAAAACAACTATCTTTTCTTGACTCAACTTTTAGACTGACTTCATAATCTTCGTTGAGATTATCTCAACCAAGCAATCCTCTTCAATATTAGTTAAAAAAAAAATAATCTGCATGGCAAGCATTATGTGGATACATAATATTTGTATACAAATATATTCTTTTTATTGCTATGCTATTGAGTGAGATGATGAAATGACTTAGATCATCCATGAAGACCAATGATCGGTTACCACGATCTTCGGATCAACCAAACATTAAAATAATAGAATATGTCAGCATCATAACACCTCCCCTTTTAAAAGAGTGAAGAAACATTTTCTGAAATAAAGGAAATTGCGAAGAGAGCATGTATGAGAATCTCGAAGAACAAAGTTGTCAATTTTATTGAAATAAAGTTATTATTAAAATGTTTACTTAAATCTAATTTACATGTTTTTCTTTTTATTTATTTTTTAAACTTATGTATCATAATTATATTGTAATTTCTTAGGTTTTTCATGAAAAATATTTGTACGTTCTCTACTTTTTTCAAACGTTATAACAGGTTCTCCATTATTTTTAAATGTGACAGCTATGGGTTTTCTTTCTCTTTTTACAAAACATCTATTGAATATAGTTAATTTATTTTGCCTTTAATACAATTTATTGATAAATATATTGTTATAAGAGTTACAATAGCTCCTAACAATCCGATTGCAAAACCTTGTGTTCTTTCGGGTACAAAAATCAACATTTTCGAAATGTAACCATTTTGATTTTTTATCTCAATAGACAAATCTTTTAAATTTTGTAAATTATTCCTTTTTATTTTGGCTATTTCCTTAAGGGAACTATTTCCTTGATTTTAATGTTTTCACAACAATTTTCCATTGCATAATGTACAACATCATTGTACATTATTTTATTTAAATTTTCTGTCGTTTCTATGTCAGTTTCCAAAGTGCTAACTTTACAATTATCGTCAATATTTATGATTCTTATATTAGAAATTTTGTCCAATTCTTCATTTTTATTTTTACATTTACATCTGTATTTTGTTTCTTCTGTTATTGCAAATAGAAATCTGTTATTATTTAATGAATAAAAAAAATCTATATTATTTTCAATTATTTTTAATTTAAATGAAGGAAAATTCCTTTTCATGAATACATTTAAAACATACACGTCAATTTTTATAGTACTTTCTAAAACTAGTTCCTTACATATACATATTTTTTATTATTGTCATCTTTATATTTGACACAATCATTTAAATTCTTTTTTAAGAGCAAAATTTGCTCTATTTTTACTTATTAATAATATATTAATATTATTATTCGAAACAATTAGCAATGTTATTATTTCGTATGCTTCTTCATATTCTTCTTTTAATATAGGTAAAGATATAATTACAAAAAATGTATTATTCTTTTAAAAAAATTTTACTTTTAATAAACAACATTTTGTTTTCATATATACTATTTCTTAAAACGGTAATTAATTTTTCTGGTGTCATAATAAATGGATGTATTATTTTTACTTGTAAAAATAGAATTGCATCAATTATTTTATCCAACTCAATTTCCACCTCTAAACTCTTTCCTCTCTGTAAATATTCTAACATTGCTTCCCTTTCTTGTAATTCATTAGTGTGAAGCATAATAGTATCTAAAGATTCAACTACATCTTTAGTTTTGTTTTCTAAAATATGATAATTATTGAGGAGTACTTGGTTTTGTTCATTAAAACTTTTTATTATATTTATTTCTTCTCTTAAACCATTTCTTAGAAATTCCTGGTTTTCTTTTGTTATTACCAAAGCGTTATCATAATATTTTGCATCTTCATAATCCATAGTACCAAACAAAACTTTTAATCCTGAACCAATGATATTAATTAATCCTCTTCGAAATCCATGTTTACTTTTACCTAACAAACTATAAAAAATTGCCATTTTATTTATTAAATTTTCGTAATTTTTGTGACCTTTTTGTGCAAGTGATTTACATGCATCAAAGTATTTAAAACATGCTTTATCAATATTTATTATTTTCTAAATCTAAAGTATTAACAATTAAAACATGTCCATCTACTCTTTTTGATATTCCGATTCCTTTGAAATAAAACCCGCCATTATCATTAAGATTTTCAATAACAAGTTCTTTGACAAACATATTATGTATTAATTTCAATGTGTTAAATATGGTTTTACTAAATTTTTCGAAAGTTTTCTAAGCTTCCTATTAGTTTTCACAGACATTTTTATCTGTTACTTTAGTAATCAAATATGTGTTTTCTAACTTTTTATTTTTCGTAAGATTTTTTACCAACACCTTTTCACCCACCTTATATAATGGTGCTACATTTGTTTTACGGTCGTAATTTTCTTTTGATTTCAATTTAGATTTCAGTAAATATTCTTTTACTTTGCTTTCTATAGAGTTTATATGTTCAATTATATTTTGAACATAATCTTGTACGGATACTAAGTTCAAAGAATCTATACTACTACTTCTAATCTGAGTGAGTGAGTCAATACATTTTTGTAATATTATACTTTATGTACCTTTGTTTTTTTCATTTATGTAAGTGAACTGGCTGATATTCTGTTAGAGCGCCCGTCTATCGTGCCATCATATTTGCTGGGTAGGTCCAAAAGTAGTGCGAGAACCAGAGAAGATATACTCGCCTAATCGGGTTTTCTTGAAGGTACGTACGTATATTTGTACATAAGTATATACAACAAAAAAAGGGAAGCGAGATATTTACTGTTTAATTATGATGTTCTATTTTATTTCAGAATGAAGTTCTGCACTTGAAGTAGAGGACTTTAGCCCAGCACCAATAAATGAACCTGACATTATAGTCTCTCAGATAGAGAATCCTGAAAATGAAAACAGTAATGTACAAAGTCAACCCCGCAAGCGCCAAAGAAAACCCCCTTTTGCTTTTGAGTTGAGCAAGTGGAAGGATCAGTTTCAAGAAGAATCAAGACAAAAACGGGAATATAGAAGGCACAAGCTGCAAGCAAATAAAGAAAAGCTGGAAGCTTATAAAGACAGGACTAACGCCATAAAAGACTTAATTAGAGCAATACATTTTACTTTTAATTTTGTATTTAATGTTAATTAAAAAATAAACAATTAGAAACATGTAAATGTGTATATTATAAAAAAAATTGTTTTTGACGTGATAACGTCTTATAAATCGATGACAGGCTACACGTACGAAATAACATGACTCATGGTGATAAGACTCATGCTAACCGCGATACTGTGGCAACAAAGTCGATCACAAGCACCAAGCGAACATGAAAAAGAACAATCGCAAATTCCCAAAATAATTCCTTTCATATTCAAAATGTATAAGAAGATAAAAAGAAATACAAAATAGGCGGGGTTTTGTTATTCTTGAATGAGATGTCAGTTTAAGCTTGTAGTTGTAGGCATCATCAAAAGAATTCTGAAGATTTCACTCTTTATATTATTGATACTCCATGCTTGTAACGCATCTATCTTCATTCCACTCCATCGGCTGATGCGTCCAAGTAGAAGTAGTAGTAGTAGTAGAAGAAGCAGCAGCACGCAACCTACACGTGAACCGGCTTCTGAACCTTGTGATTTTCTGATACTTGGTGAAAAACGTATGTGGTGGCGGGGGTACAAAAAATCGCTAGTTTCTCACCCATTCTCATTTTGTGCTATCCTGATTTTTGTCAATCTGTTTTATATCTATTCGTCATTTGTAGGTGTGGTCGGCTATTTGTTCTGAATTTAAAAGTTTGTTATGCGTTAAAGATTCAACCACCACCATTCAACTTTTCTTAACTCAGAATTAAAACGTATGTGGTGGCGGGGGTACAAAAAATCGCTAGTTTATCACCCATTCTCTTTTGTGCTATCCTGATTTTTGTCAATCTGTTTTATATCTATTCGTCATTTGTAGGTGTGGTCGGCTATTTGTTCTGAATTTGGGTTTGTTATGCGTTAAAGATTCAACCACCAACTTTTCTTAAATCAGAATTAAAACAACTATCTTTTCTTGACTCAACTTTTAGACTGACTTCATAATCTTCGTTGAGATTATCTCAACCAAGCAATCCTCTTCAATATTAGTTAAAAAAAAAACAATCTGCATGGCAAGCATTATGTGGATACATAATATTTGTATACAAATATATTCTTTTTATTGCTATGCTATTGAGTGAGATGATGAAATGACTTAGATCATCCATGAAGACCAATGATCGGTTACCACGATCTTCGGATCAACCAAACATTAAAATAATAGAATATGTCAGCATCATAACACCTCCCCTCTTAAAAGAGTGAAGAAACATTTTCTGAAATAAAGGAAATTGCGAAGAGAGCATGTATGAGAATCTCGAAGAACAAAGTTGTCAATTTTATTGAAATAAAGTTATTATTAAAATGTTTACTTAAATCTAATTTACATGTTTTTCTTTTTATTTATTTTTTAAACTTATGTATCATAATTATATTGTAATTTCTTAGGTTTTTCATGAAAAATATTTGTACGTTCTCTACTTTTTTCAAACGTTATAACAGGTTCTCCATTATTTTTAAATGTGACAGCTATGGGTTTTCTTTCTCTTTTTAAAAAACATCTATTGAATATAGTTAATTTATTTTGCCTTTAATACAATTTATTGATAAATATATTGTTATAAGAGTTACAATAGCTCCTAACAATCCGATTGCAAAACCTTGTGTTCTTTCGGGTACAAAAATCAACATTTTCGAAATGTAACCATTTTGATTTTTTATCTCAATAGACAAATCTTTTAAATTTTGTAAATTATTCCTTTTTATTTTGGCTATTTCCTTAAGGGAACTATTTTCTTGATTTTAATGTTTTCACAACAATTTTCCATTGCATAATGTACAACATCATTGTACATTATTTTATTTAAATTTTCTGTCGTTTCTATGTCAGTTTCCAAAGTGCTAACTTTACAATTATCGTCAATATTTATGATTCTTATATTAGAAATTTTGTCCAATTCTTCATTTTTATTTTTACATTTACATCTGTATTTTGTTTCTTCTGTTATTGCAAATAGAAATCTGTTATTATTTAATGAATAAAAAAAATCTATATTATTTTCAATTATTTTTAATTTAAATGAAGGAAAATTCCTTTTCATGAATACATTTAAAACATACACGTCAATTTTTATAGTACTTTCTAAAACTAGTTCCTTACATATACATTTTTTTTATTATTGTCATCTTTATATTTGACACAATCATTTAAATTCTTTTTTAAGAGCAAAATTTGCTCTATTTTTACTTATTAATAATATATTAGTATTATTATTCGAAACAATTAGCAATGTTATTATTTCGTATGCTTCTTCATATTCTTCTTTTAATATAGGTAAAGATATAATTACAAAAAAATTATTATTCTTTTAAAAAAATTTTACTTTTAATAAACAACATTTTGTTTTCATATATACTATTTCTGAAAACGGTAATTAATTTTTCTGGTGTCATAATAAATGGATGTATTATTTTTACTTGTAAAAATAGAATTGCATCAATTATTTTATCCAACTCAATTTCCACCTCTAAACTCTTTCCTCTCTGTAAATATTCTAACATTGCTTCCACTTCTTGTAATTCATTAGTGTGAAGCATAATAGTATCTAAAGATTCAACTACATCTTTAGTTTTGTTTTCTAAAATATGATAATTATTGAGGAGTACTTGGTTTTGTTCATTAAAACTTTTTATTATATTTATTTCTTCTCTTAAACCATTTCTTAGAAATTCCTGGTTTTCTTTTGTTATTACCAAAGCGTTATCATAATATTTTGCATCTTCATAATCCATAGTACCAAACAAAACTTTTAATCCTGAACCAATGATATTAATTAATCCTCTTCGAAATCCATGTTTACTTTTACCTAACAAACTATAAAAAATTGCCATTTTATTTATTAAATTTTCGTAATTTTTGTGACCTTTTTGTGCAAGTGATTTACATGCATCAAAGTATTTAAAACATGCTTTATCAATATTTATTATTTTCTAAATCTAAAGTATTAACAATTAAAACATGTCCATCTACTCTTTTTGATATTCCGATTCCTTTGAAATAAAACCCGCCATTATCATTAAGATTTTCAATAACAAGTTCTTTGACAAACATATTATGTATTAATTTCAATGTGTTAAATATGGTTTTACTAAATTTTTCGAAAGTTTTCTAAGCTTCCTATTAGTTTTCACAGACATTTTTATCTGTTACTTTAGTAATCAAATATGTGTTTTCTAACTTTTTATTTTTCGTAAGATTTTTTACCAACACCTTTTCACCCACCTTATATAATGGTGCTACATTTGTTTTACGGTCGTAATTTTCTTTTGATTTCAATTTAGATTTCAGTAAATATTCTTTTACTTTGCTTTCTATAGAGTTTATATGTTCAATTATATTTTGAACATAATCTTGTATTTGTATTTGTATTTATTTATTTATTTATTGACTTCATATCATAGTATATTAAAACATTATGTCTTTTGCTATACTTTTACATTTTGGTTAAGGTAAATTACATTTATAATAATAAAATAAATAAAAGTAATGAAAATGAAAGAAATAAATGTTATACATAAAACTAAAAAAAAGAAAAGGTAAATTGAAAGCAAGAAAAACAGAGTAGTAAAAATTTTGATTTAAAGACTAACTAACTTTTAACTTTTAATGATTTTGTCTTCTGAAATAAATCTTTAAGAGATTTTGAAAGGAATTTTGGTTGTTTGGTCTCCTCAGGCTGATTGGCAGGGAATTCCAGAGACCAACTATGTGCACGAAGAACTGTCGCTTAGAGATTCGAAAATTAAATAAGGGTGTGATTAAAATGTTACTCCTTTGTGATGATGGAAACAAAAGTTTTTCAAACAGATACTCAGGAGTCTTATGTTTAATCAACTTAAATAGGAAGATGAGAGCTTGGAAATCAAGAAATTTGCTCAGGGGCATTCCGAGAATACTGTTGGCATACCCAGAGACATGATCAAACCGATTTAAGCCGTAAACGAAACGAGCAATGTTATTGACGGCCACTTCTAGCTTCCGTTTGCTTCTACTATCCGGACAACAGAAAATAAGGCTACCGTATAATAATATAGGAAGAACAAGGGTTTTTGCCAGTATAAGCTTTGTGTTTATGGGCAGACATCTACAAGCAATATTAAGAACCCTCAATGCAGCGTAGGTTTTACCCAGAGCGCAAGAAATATGGTCTTCCCACGACAAAGTTTGATTAAACCAGACACCTAAGTTCTTAACTTTTTCGACGTAATTTAATGCAGAGCCATTTATTTCAATGCTTGGAATATAGGATTTTGTAATATTATACTTTATGTACCTTTGTTTTTTTCATTTATGTAAGTGAACTGGCTGATATTCTGTTAGAGCGCCCGTCTATCGTGCCATCATATTTGCTGGGTAGGTCCAAAAGTAGTGCGAGAACCAGAGAAGATATACTCGCCTAATCGGGTTTTCTTGAAGGTACGTACGTATATTTGTACATAAGTATATACAACAAAAAAAGGGAAGCGAGATATTTACTGTTTAATTATGATGTTCTATTTTATTTCAGAACGAAGTTCTGCACTAGAAGTAGAGGACTTTAGCCCAGCACCAATAAATGAACCTGACATTATAGTCTCTCAGATAGAGAATCCTGAAAATGAAAACACTAATGTACAAAGTCAACCCCGCAAGCGCCAAAGAAAACCCCCTTTTGCTTTTGAGTTGAGCAAGTGGAAGGATCAGTTTCAGGAAGAATCAAGACAAAAACGGGAATATAGAAGGCACAAGCTGCAAGCAAATAAAGAAAAGCTGGAAGCTTATAAAGACAGGACTAACGCCATAAAAGACTTAATTAGAGCAATACATTTTACTTTTAATTTTGTATTTAATGTTAATTAAAAAATAAACAATTAGAAACATGTAAATGTGTATATTATAAAAAAAATTGTTTTTGACGTGATAACGTCTTATAAATCGATGACAGGCTACACGTACGAAATAACATGACTCATGGTGATAAGACTCATGCTAACCGCGATACTGTGGCAACAAAATCGATCACAAGCACCAAGCGAACATGAAAAAGAACAATCGCAAATTCCCAAAATAATTCCTTTCATATTCAAAATGTATAAGAAGATAAAAAGAAATACAAAATAGGCGGGGTTTTGTTATTCTTGAATGAGATGTCAGTTTAAGCTTGTAGTTGTAGGCATCATCAAAAGAATTCTCTCTTTATATTATTGATACTCCATGCTTGTAACGCATCTATCTTCATTCCACTCCATCGGCTGATGCGTCCAAGTAGAAGTAGTAGTAGTAGTAGAAGAAGCAGCAGCACGCAACCTACACGTGAACCGGCTTCTGAACCTTGTGATTTTCTGATACTTGGTGAAAAACGTATGTGGTGGCGGGGGTACAAAAAATCGCTAGTTTCTCACCCATTCTCATTTTGTGCTATCCTGATTTTTGTCAATCTGTTTTATATCTATTCGTCATTTGTAGGTGTGGTCGGCTATTTGTTCTGAATTTAAAAGTTTGTTATGCGTTAAAGATTCAACCACCACCATTCAACTTTTCTTAACTCAGAATTAAAACGTATGTGGTGGCGGGGGTACAAAAAATCGCTAGTTTATCACCCATTCTCTTTTGTGCTATCCTGATTTTTGTCAATCTGTTTTATATCTATTCGTCATTTGTAGGTGTGGTCGGCTATTTGTTCTGAATTTGGGTTTGTTATGCGTTAAAGATTCAACCACCAACTTTTCTTAAATCAGAATTAAAACAACTATCTTTTCTTGACTCAACTTTTAGACTGACTTCATAATCTTCGTTGAGATTATCTCAACCAAGCAATCCTCTTCAATATTAGTTAAAAAAAAAATAATCTGCATGGCAAGCATTATGTGGATACATAATATTTGTATACAAATATATTCTTTTTATTGCTATGCTATTGAGTGAGATGATGAAATGACTTAGATCATCCATGAAGACCAATGATCGGTTACCACGATCTTCGGATCAACCAAACATTAAAATAATAGAATATGTCAGCATCATAACACCTCCCCTTTTAAAAGAGTGAAGAAACATTTTCTGAAATAAAGGAAATTGCGAAGAGAGCATGTATGAGAATCTCGAAGAACAAAGTTGTCAATTTTATTGAAATAAAGTTATTATTAAAATGTTTACTTAAATCTAATTTACATGTTTTTCTTTTTATTTATTTTTTAAACTTATGTATCATAATTATATTGTAATTTCTTAGGTTTTTCATGAAAAATATTTGTACGTTCTCTACTTTTTTCAAACGTTATAACAGGTTCTCCATTATTTTTAAATGTGACAGCTATGGGTTTTCTTTCTCTTTTTACAAAACATCTATTGAATATAGTTAATTTATTTTGCCTTTAATACAATTTATTGATAAATATATTGTTATAAGAGTTACAATAGCTCCTAACAATCCGATTGCAAAACCTTGTGTTCTTTCGGGTACAAAAATCAACATTTTCGAAATGTAACCATTTTGATTTTTTATCTCAATAGACAAATCTTTTAAATTTTGTAAATTATTCCTTTTTATTTTGGCTATTTCCTTAAGGGAACTATTTCCTTGATTTTAATGTTTTCACAACAATTTTCCATTGCATAATGTACAACATCATTGTACATTATTTTATTTAAATTTTCTGTCGTTTCTATGTCAGTTTCCAAAGTGCTAACTTTACAATTATCGTCAATATTTATGATTCTTATATTAGAAATTTTGTCCAATTCTTCATTTTTATTTTTACATTTACATCTGTATTTTGTTTCTTCTGTTATTGCAAATAGAAATCTGTTATTATTTAATGAATAAAAAAAATCTATATTATTTTCAATTATTTTTAATTTAAATGAAGGAAAATTCCTTTTCATGAATACATTTAAAACATACACGTCAATTTTTATAGTACTTTCTAAAACTAGTTCCTTACATATACATTTTTTTTATTATTGTCATCTTTATATTTGACACAATCATTTAAATTCTTTTTTAAGAGCAAAATTTGCTCTATTTTTACTTATTAATAATATATTAATATTATTATTCGAAACAATTAGCAATGTTATTATTTCGTATGCTTCTTCATATTCTTCTTTTAATATAGGTAAAGATATAATTAGAAAAAAATTATTATTCTTTTAAAAAAAATTTACTTTTAATAAACAACATTTTGTTTTCATTTATACTATTTCTTAAAACGGTAATTAATTTTTCTGGTGTCATAATAAATGGATGTATTATTTTTACTTGTAAAAATAGAATTGCATCAATTATTTTATCCAACTCAATTTCCACCTCTAAACTCTTTCCTCTCTGTAAATATTCTAACATTGCTTCCCTTTCTTGTAATTCATTAGTGTGAAGCATAATAGTATCTAAAGATTCAACTACATCTTTAGTTTTCTTTTCTAAAATATGATAATTATTTAGGAGTACTTGGTTTTGTTCATTAAAACTTTTTATTATATTTATTTCTTCTCTTAAATCATTTCTTAGAAATTCCTGGTTTTCTTTTGTTAATACCAAAGCGTTATCATAATATTTTGCATCTTCATAATCCATAGTACCAAACAAAACTTTTAATCCTGAACCAATGATATTAATTAATCCTCTTCGAAATCCATGTTTACTTTTACCTAACAAACTTTAAAAAATTGCCATTTTATTTATTAAGTTTTCGTAATTTTTGTGACCTTTTTGTGCAAGTGATTTACATGCATCAAAGTATTTAAAACATGCTTTATCAATATTTATTATTTTCTAAATCTAAAGTATTAACAACTAAAACATGTCCATCTACTCTTTTTGATATTCCGATTCCTTTGAAATAAAACCCGCCATTATCATTAAGATTTTCAATAACAAGTTCTTTGACAAACATATTATGTATTAATTTCAATGTGTTAAATATGGTTTTACTAAATTTTTGGAAAGTTTTCTAATGTTCCTATTAGTTTTCACAAAGACATTTGTATCTGTTACTTTAGTAATCAAATATGTGTTTTCTAACTTTTTATTTTTCGTAAGATTTTTTACGAACACCTTTTCACCCACCTTATATAATGGTGCTACATTTGTTTTACGGTCGTAATTTTCTTTTGATTTCAATTTAGATTTCAGTAAATATTCTTTTACTTTGCTTTCTATAGAGTTTATATGTTCAATTCTATTTTGAACATAATCTTGTACGGATACTAAGTTCAAAGAATCTATACTACTACTTCTAATCTGATTGAGTGAGTCAATACATTTTTGTAATATTATACTTTATGTACCTTTGTTTTTTTCATTTATGTAAGTGAACTGGCTGATATTCTGTTAGAGCGCCCGTCTATCGTGCCATCATATTTGCTGGGTAGGTCCAAAAGTAGTGCGAGAACCAGAGAAGATATCCTCGCCTAATCGGGTTTTCTTGAAGGTACGTACGTATATTTGTACATAAGTATATACAACAAAAAAAGGGAAGCGAGATATTTACTGTTTAATTATGATGTTCTATTTTATTTCAGAACGAAGTTCTGCACTTGAAGTAGAGGACTTTGGCCCAGCACCAATAAATGAGCCTGACATAATAGTCTCTCAGATAGAGAATCCTGAAAATGAAAACAGTAATGTATAAAAACAACCCCGCAAGCGCCAAAGAAAACCCCCTTTTGCTTTTGAGTTGAGCAAGTGGAAGGATCAGTTTCAGGAAGAATCAAGACAAAAACGGGAATATAGAAGGCACAAGCTGCAAGCAAATAAAGAAAAGCTGGAAGCTTATAAAGACAGGACTAACGCCATAAAAGACTTAATTAGAGCAATACATTTTACTTTTAATTTTGTATTTAATGTTAATTAAAAAATAAACAATTAGAAACATGTAAATGTGTATATTATAAAAAAAAATTTGTTTTTGACGTGATAACGTCTTATAAATCGATGACAGGCTACACGTACGAAATAACATGACTCATGGTGATAAGACTCATGCTAACCGCGATACTGTGGCAACAAAATCGATCACAAGCACCAAGCGAACATGAAAAAGAACAATCGCAAATTCCCAAAATAATTCCTTTCATATTCAAAATGTATAAGAAGATAAAAAGAAATACAAAATAGGCGGGGTTTTGTTATTCTTGAATGAGATGACAGTTTAAGCTTGTAGTTGTAGGCATCATCAAAAGAATTCTGAAGATTTCTCTCTTTATATTATTGATACTCCATGCTTGTGACGCATCTATCTTCATTCCACTCCATCGGCTGATGCGTCCAAGTAGAAGTAGTAGTAGTAGTAGAAGAAGCAGCAGCACGCAACCTACACGTGAACCGGCTTCTGAACCTTGTGATTTTCTGATACTTGGTGAAAACCGTATGTGGTGGCGGGGGTACAAAAAATCGCTAGTTTCTCACCCATTCTCATTTTGTGCTATCCTGATTTTTGTCAATCTGTTTTATATCTATTCGTCATTTGTAGGTGTAGTCGGCTATTTGTTCTGAATTTAAGGGTTTGTTATGCGTTAAAGATTCAACCACCAACTTTTCTTAAATCAGAATTAAAACAACTCTTTTCTTGACTCAACTTTTAGACTGACTTCATAATATTCGTTGAGATTATCTCAACCAAGCAATCCTCTTCAATATTAGTTAAAAAAAAACAATCTGCATGGCAAGCATTATGTGGATACATAATATTTGTATACAAATATATTCTTTTTATTGCTATGCTATTGAGTGAGATGATGAAATGACTTAGATCATCCATGAAGACCAATGATCGGTTACCACGATCTTCGGATCAACCAAACATTAAAATAATAGAATATGTCAGCATCATAACACCTCCCCTCTTAAAAGAGTGAAGAAACATTTTCTGAAAAAAAGGAAATTGCGAAGAGAGCATGTATGAGAATCTCGAAGAACAAAGTTGTCAATTTTATTTAAATAAAGTTATTATTAATATGTTTACTTAAATCTAATTTACATGTTTTTCTTTTTATTTATTTTTTAAACTTATGTATCATAATTATATTGTAATTTCTTAGGTTTTTCATGAATAATATTTGTACGTTCTCTACTTTTTTCAAACGTTATAACAGGTTCTCCATTATTTTTAAATGTGACAGCTATGGGTTTTCTTTCTCTTTTTACAAAACATCTATTGAATATAGTTAATTTATTTTGCCTTTAATACAATTTATTGATAAATATATTGTTATAAGAGTTACAATAGCTCCTAACAATCCGATTGCAAAACCTTGTGTTCTTTCGGGTACAGAAATCAACATTTTCGAAATGTAACTATTTTGATTTTTTATCTCAATAGACAAATCTTTTAAATTTTGTAAATTATTCCTTTTTATTTTGGCTATTTCCTTAAGGGAACTATTTCCTTGATTTTAATGTTTTCACAACTTTCCTTTGCATAATGTACAACATCATTGTACATTATTTCATTTAAATTTTCTGTCGTTTCTATGTCAGTTTCCAAAGTGCTAACTTTACAATTATCGTCAATATTTTTGATTCCTATATTAGAAATTTTGTCCAATTCTTCATTTTTATTTTTACATTTACATCTGTATTTTGTTTCTTCTGTTATTGTAAATAGAAAGCTGTTATTATTTAATGAATAAAAAAAATCTATATTATTTTCAATTATTTTTAATTTACATCTTCATGTAAATTAAAAATAATTGAAAATAATATAGATTTTTTTTATTCATTAAATAATAACAGCTTTCTATTTACAATAACAGAAGAAACAAAATACAGATGTAAATGTAAAAATCGAAAATTCGAAAATTCCTTTTCATGAATACATTTAAAACATACACGTTTATTTTTATAGTACTTTCTAAAACTAGTTCCTTACATATAATTTTTTTTTTTATTATTGTCATCTTTATATTTGACACAATCATTTAAATTCTTTTTTAAGTGCAAAATTTGCTCTATTTTTACTTATTAATAATATATTAATATTATTATTCGAAACAATTAGCAATGTTATTATTTCGTATGCTTCTTCATATTCTTCTTTTAATATAGGTAAAGATATAATTACAAAAAATTTATTATTCTTTTAAATTTTTTTTACTTTTAATAAATAACATTTTGTTTTCATATTTACTATTTCTTAAAACTGTAATAAATTTTTCTGGTGTCATAATAAATGGAAGTATTATTTTTACTTGTAAAAATAGAATTGCATCAATTATTTTATCCAACTCAATTTCCAACTCTAAACTCTTTCCTCTCTGTAAATATTCTAACATTGCTTCCCTTTCTTGTAATTCATTAGTGTGAAGCATAATAGTATCTTAAGATTCAACTACATCTTTAGTTTTCTTTTCTAAAATATGATAATTATTGAGGAGTACTTGGTTTTGTTCATTAAAACTTTTTATTATATTTATTTCTTCTTTTAAACCATTTCTTAGAAATTCCTGGTTTACTTTTGTTATTACCAAAGCGTTATCATAATATTTTGCATCTTCATAATCCATAGTACCAAACAAAACTTTTAATCCTGAACCAATGATTAATTAATCCTCTTCGAAATCCATGTTTACTTTTACCTAACAAACTATAAAAAATTGCCATTTTATTTATTAAGTTTTCGTAATTTTTGTGACCTTTTTGTGCAAGTGATTTACATGCATCAAAGTATTTAAAACATGCTTTATCAATATTTATTATTTTCTAAATCTAAAGTATTAACAATTAAAACATGTCCATCTACTCTTTTTGCTATTCCGATTCCTTTGAAATAAAACCCGCCATTATCATTAAGATTTTCAATAACAAGTTCTTTGACAAACATATTATGTATTAATTTCAATGTGTTAAATATGGTTTTACTAAATTTTTCGAAAGTTTTCTAAGCTTCCTATTAGTTTTCACAGACATTTTTATCTGTTACTTTAGTAATCAAATATGTGTTTTCTAACTTTTTATTTTTCGTAAGATTTTTTACCAACACCTTTTCACCCACCTTATATAATGGTGCTACATTTGTTTTACGGTCGTAATTTTCTTTTGATTTCAATTTAGATTTCAGTAAATATTCTTTTACTTTGCTTTCTATAGAGTTTATATGTTCAATTATATTTTGAACATAATCTTGTACGGATACTAAGTTCAAAGAATCTATACTACTACTTCTAATCTGATTGAGTGAGTCAATACATTTTTGTAATATTATACTTTATGTACCTTTGTTTTTTTCATTTATGTAAGTGAACTGGCTGATATTCTGTTAGAGCGCCCGTCTATCGTGCCATCATATTTGCTGGGTAGGTCCAAAAGTAGTGCGAGAACCAGAGAAGATATCCTCGCCTAATCGGGTTTTCTTGAAGGTACGTACGTATATTTGTACATAAGTATATACAACAAAAAAAGGGAAGCGAGATATTTACTGTTTAATTATGATGTTCTATTTTATTTCAGAACGAAGTTCTGCACTTGAAGTAGAGGACTTTGGCCCAGCACCAATAAATGAGCCTGACATAATAGTCTCTCAGATAGAGAATCCTGAAAATGAAAACAGTAATGTACAAAGTCAACCCCGCAAGCGCCAAAGAAAACCCCCTTTTGCTTTTGAGTTGAGCAAGTGGAAGGATCAGTTTCAGGAAGAATCAAGACAAAAACGGGAATATAGAAGGCACAAGCTGCAAGCAAATAAAGAAAAGCTGGAAGCTTATAAAGACAGGACTAACGCCATAAAAGACTTAATAAGAGCAATACATTTTACTTTTAATTTTGTATTTAATGTTAATTAAAAAATAAACAATTAGAAACATGTAAATGTGTATATTATAAAAAAAATTTTGTTTTTGACGTGATAACGTCTTATAAATCGATGACAGGCTACACGTACGAAATAACATGACTCATGGTGATAAGACTCATGCTAACCGCGATACTGTGGCAACAAAATCGATCAAAAGCACCAAGCGAACATGAAAAAGAACAATCGCAAATTCCCAAAATAATTCCTTTCATATTCAAAATGTATAAGAAGATAAAAAGAAATACAAAATAGGCGGGGTTTTGTTATTCTTGAATGAGATGACAGTTTAAGCTTGTAGTTGTAGGCATCATCAAAAGAATTCTGAAGATTTCTCTCTTTATATTATTGATACTCCATGCTTGTGACGCATCTATCTTCATTCCACTCCATCGGCTGAAGCGTCCAAGTAGAAGTAGTAGTAGTAGTAGAAGAAGCAGCAGCACGCAACCTACACGTGAACCGGCTTCTGAACCTTGTGATTTTCTGATACTTGGTGAAAAACGTATGTGGTGGCGGGGGTACAAAAAATCGCTAGTTTATCACCCATTCTCTTTTGTGCTATCCTGATTTTTGTCAATCTGTTTTATATCTATTCGTCATTTGTAGGTGTGGTCGGCTATTTGTTCTGAATTTGGGTTTGTTATGCGTTAAATATTCAACCACCAACTTTTCTTAAATCAGAATTAAAACAACTATCTTTTCTTGACTCAACTTTTAGACTGACTTCATAATCTTCGTTGAGATTATCTCAACCAAGCAATCCTCTTCAATATTAGTTAAAAAAAAAACAATCTGCTGGCAAGCATTATGTGGATACATAATATTTGTATACAAATATATTCTTTTTATTGCTATGCTATTAAGTGAGATGATGAAATGACTTAGATCATCCATGAAGACCAATGATCGGTTACCACGATCTTCGGATCAACCAAACATTAAAATAATAGAATATGTCAGCATCATAACACCTCCCCTCTTAAAAGAGTGAAGAAACATTTTCTGAAATGAAGGAAATTGCGAAGAGAGCATGTATGAGAATCTCGAAGAACAAAGTTGTCAATTTTATTGAAATAAAGTTATTATTAAAATTTTTACTTAAATCTAATTTACATGTTTTTCTTTTTATTTATTTTTTAAACTTATGTATCATAATTATATTGTAATTTCTTAGGTTTTTCATGAATAATATTTGTACGTTCTCTACTTTTTTCAAACGTTATAACAGGTTCTCCATTATTTTTAAATGTGACAGCTATGGGTTTTCTTTCTCTTTTTACAAAACATCTATTGAATATAGTTAATTTATTTTGCCTTTAATACAATTTATTGATAAATATATTGTTATAAGAGTTACAATAGCTCCTAACAATCCGATTGCAAAACCTTGTGTTCTTTCGGGTACAGAAATCAACATTTTCGAAATGTAACCATTTTGATTTTTTATCTCAATAGACAAATCTTTTAAATTTTGTAAATTATTCCTTTTTATTTTGGCTATTTCCTTAAGGGAACTATTTCCTTGATTTTAATGTTTTCACAACAATTTTCCATTGCATAATGTACAACATCATTGTACATTATTTTATTTAAATTTTCTGTCGTTTCTATGTCAGTTTCCAAAGTGCTAACTTTACAATTATCGTCAATATTTATGATTCTTATATTAGAAATTTTGTCCAATTCTTCATTTTTATTTTTACATTTACATCTGTATTTTGTTTCTTCTGTTATTGCAAATAGAAATCTGTTATTATTTAATGAATAAAAAAAATCTATATTATTTTCAATTATTTTTAATTTAAATGAAGGAAAATTCCTTTTCATGAATACATTTAAAACATACACGTCAATTTTTATAGTACTTTCTAAAACTAGTTCCTTACATATACATTTTTTTTTATTATTGTCATCTTTATATTTGACACAATCATTTAAATTCTTTTTTAAGAGCAAAATTTGCTCTATTTTTACTTATTAATAATATATTAATATTATTATTCGAAACAATTAGCAATGTTATTATTTCGTATGCTTCTTCATATTCTTCTTTTAATATAGGTAAAGATATAATTAAAAAAAATTTATTATTCTTTTAAAAAAATTTTACTTTTAATAAACAACATTTTGTTTTCATATATACTATTTCTTAAAACGGTAATTAATTTTTCTGGTGTCATAATAAATGGATGTATTATTTTTACTTGTAAAAATAGAATTGCATCAATTATTTTATCCAACTCAATTTCCACCTCTAAACTCTTTCCTCTCTGTAAATATTCTAACATTGCTTCTCTTTCTTGTAATTCATTAGTGTGAAGCATAATAGTATCTAAAGATTCAACTACATCTTTAGTTTTGTTTTCTAAAATATGATAATTATTGAGGAGTACTTGGTTTTGTTCATTAAAACTTTTTATTATATTTATTTCTTCTCTTAAACCATTTCTTAGAAATTCCTGGTTTTCTTTTGTTATTACCAAAGCGTTATCATAATATTTTGCATCTTCATAATCCATAGTACCAAACAAAACTTTTAATCCTGAACCAATGATATTAATTAATCCTCTTCGAAATCCATGTTTACTTTTACCTAACAAACTATAAAAAATTGCCATTTTATTTATTAAATTTTCGTAATTTTTGTGACCTTTTTGTGCAAGTGATTTACATGCATCAAAGTATTTAAAACATGCTTTATCAATATTTATTATTTTCTAAATCTAAAGTATTAACAATTAAAACATGTCCATCTACTCTTTTTGATATTCCGATTCCTTTGAAATAAAACCCGCCATTATCATTAAGATTTTCAATAACAAGTTCTTTGACAAACATATTATGTATTAATTTCAATGTGTTAAATATGGTTTTACTAAATTTTTCGAAAGTTTTCTAAGCTTCCTATTAGTTTTCACAGACATTTTTATCTGTTACTTTAGTAATCAAATATGTGTTTTCTAACTTTTTATTTTTCGTAAGATTTTTTACCAACACTTTTTCACCCACCTTATAATGGTTATAATGGTGCTACATTTGTTTTACGGTCGTAATTTTCTTTTGATTTCAATTTAGATTTCAGTAAATATTCTTTTACTTTGCTTTCTATAGAGTTTATATGTTCAATTATATTTTGAACATAATCTTGTACGGATACTAAGTTCAAAGAATCTATACTACTACTTCTAATCTGATTGAGTGAGTCAATACATTTTTGTAATATTATACTTTATGTACCTTTGTTTTTTTCATTTATGTAAGTGAACTGGCTGATATTCTGTTAGAGCGCCCGTCTATCGTGCCATCATATTTGCTGGGTAGGTCCAAAAGTAGTGCGAGAACCAGAGAAGATATCCTCGCCTAATCGGGTTTTCTTGAAGGTACGTACGTATATTTGTACATAAGTATATACAACAAAAAAAGGGAAGCGAGATATTTACTGTTTAATTATGATGTCCTATTTTATTTCAGAACGAAGTTCTGCACTTGAAGTAGAGGACTTTGGCCCAGCACCAATAAATGAGCCTGACATAATAGTCTCTCAGATAGAGAATCCTGAAAATGAAAACAGTAATGTACAAAGTCAACCCCGCAAGCGCCAAAGAAAACCCCCTTTTGCTTTTGAGTTGAGCAAGTGGAAGGATCAGTTTCAGGAAGAATCAAGACAAAAACGGGAATATAGAAGGCACAAGCTGCAAGCAAATAAAGAAAAGCTGGAAGCTTATAAAGACAGGACTAACGCCATAAAAGACTTAATAAGAGCAATACATTTTACTTTTAATTTTGTATTTAATGTTAATTAAAAAATAAACAATTAGAAACATGTAAATGTGGATATTATAAAAAAAATTTTGTTTTTGACGTGATAACGTCTTATAAATCGATGACAGGCTACACGTACGAAATAACATGACTCATGGTGATAAGACTCATGCTAACCGCGATACTGTGGCAACAAAATCGATCAAAAGCACCAAGCGAACATGAAAAAGAACAATCGCAAATTCCCAAAATAATTCCTTTCATATTCAAAATGTATAAGAAGATAAAAAGAAATACAAAATAGGCGGGGTTTTGTTATTCTTGAATGAGATGACAGTTTAAGCTTGTAGTTGTAGGCATCATCAAAAGAATTCTGAAGATTTCTCTCTTTATATTATTGATACTCCATGCTTGTGACGCATCTATCTTCATTCCACTCCATCGGCTGAAGCGTCCAAGTAAAAGTAGTAGTAGTAGTAGAAGAAGCAGCAGCACGCAACCTACACGTGAACCGGCTTCTGAACCTTGTGATTTTCTGATACTTGGTGAAAAACGTATGTGGTGGCGGGGGTACAAAAAATCGCTAGTTTATCACCCATTCTCTTTTGTGCTATCCTGATTTTTGTCAATCTGTTTTATATCTATTCGTCATTTGTAGGTGTGGTCGGCTATTTGTTCTGAATTTGGGTTTGTTATGCGTTAAATATTCAACCACCAACTTTTCTTAAATCAGAATTAAAACAACTATCTTTTCTTGACTCAACTTTTAGACTGACTTCATAATCTTCGTTGAGATTATCTCAACCAAGCAATCCTCTTCAATATTAGTTAAAAAAAAACAATCTGCATGGCAAGCATTATGTGGATACATAATATTTGTATACAAATATATTCTTTTTATTGCTATGCTATTAAGTGAGATGATGAAATGACTTAGATCATCCATGAAGACCAATGATCGGTTACCACGATCTTCGGATCAACCAAACATTAAAATAATAGAATATGTCAGCATCATAACACCTCCCCTCTTAAAAGAGTGAAGAAACATTTTCTGAAATAAAGAAAATTGCGAAGAGAGCATGTATGAGAATCTCGAAGAACAAAGTTGTCAATTTTATTGAAATAAAGTTATTATTAAAATTTTTACTTAAATCTAATTTACATGTTTTTCTTTTTATTTATTTTTTAAACTTATGTATCATAATTATATTGTAATTTCTTAGGTTTTTCATGAATAATATTTGTACGTTCTCTACTTTTTTCAAACGTTATAACAGGTTCTCCATTATTTTTAAATGTGACAGCTATGGGTTTTCTTTCTCTTTTTACAAAACATCTATTGAATATAGTTAATTTATTTTGCCTTTAATACAATTTATTGATAAATATATTGTTATAAGAGTTACAATAGCTCCTAACAATCCGATTGCAAAACCTTGTGTTCTTTCGGGTACAGAAATCAACATTTTCGAAATGTAACCATTTTGATTTTTTATCTCAATAGACAAATCTTTTAAATTTTGTAAATTATTCCTTTTTATTTTGGCTATTTCCTTAAGGGAACTATTTCCTTGATTTTAATGTTTTCACAACAATTTTCCATTGCATAATGTACAACATCATTGTACATTATTTTATTTAAATTTTCTGTCGTTTCTATGTCAGTTTCCAAAGTGCTAACTTTACAATTATCGTCAATATTTATGATTCTTATATTAGAAATTTTGTCCAATTCTTCATTTTTATTTTTACATTTACATCTGTATTTTGTTTCTTCTGTTATTGCAAATAGAAATCTGTTATTATTTAATGAATAAAAAAAATCTATATTATTTTCAATTATTTTAAATTTAAATGAAGGAAAATTCCTTTTCATGAATACATTTAAAACATACACGTCAATTTTTATAGTACTTTCTAAAACTAGTTCCTTACATATACATTTTTTTTTATTATTGTCATCTTTATATTTGACACAATCATTTAAATTCTTTTTTAAGAGCAAAATTTGCTCTATTTTTACTTATTAATAATATATTAATATTATTATTCGAAACAATTAGCAATGTTATTATTTCGTATGCTTCTTCATATTCTTCTTTTAATATAGGTAAAGATATAATTAAAAAAAATTTATTATTCTTTTAAAAAAATTTTACTTTTAATAAACAACATTTTGTTTTCATATATACTATTTCTTAAAACGGTAATTAATTTTTCTAATGTCATAATAAATGGATGTATTATTTTTACTTGTAAAAATAGAATTGCATCAATTATTTTATCCAACTCAATTTCCACCTCTAAACTCTTTCCTCTCTGTAAATATTCTAACATTGCTTCCCTTTCTTGTAATTCATTAGTGTGAAGCATAATAGTATCTAAAGATTCAACTACATCTTTAGTTTTGTTTTCTAAAATATGATAATTATTGAGGAGTACTTGGTTTTGTTCATTAAAACTTTTTATTATATTTATTTCTTCTCTTAAACCATTTCTTAGAAATTCCTGGTTTTCTTTTGTTATTACCAAAGCGTTATCATAATATTTTGCATCTTCATAATCCATAGTACCAAACAAAACTTTTAATCCTGAACCAATGATATTAATTAATCCTCTTCGAAATCCATGTTTACTTTTACCTAACAAACTATAAAAAATTGCCATTTTATTTATTAAATTTTCGTAATTTTTGTGACCTTTTTGTGCAAGTGATTTACATGCATCAAAGTATTTAAAACATGCTTTATCAATATTTATTATTTTCTAAATCTAAAGTATTAACAATTAAAACATGTCCATCTACTCTTTTTGATATTCCGATTCCTTTGAAATAAAACCCGCCATTATCATTAAGATTTTCAATAACAAGTTCTTTGACAAACATATTATGTATTAATTTCAATGTGTTAAATATGGTTTTACTAAATTTTTCGAAAGTTTTCTAAGCTTCCTATTAGTTTTCACAGACATTTTTATCTGTTACTTTAGTAATCAAATATGTGTTTTCTAACTTTTTATTTTTCGTAAGATTTTTTACCAACACTTTTTCACCCACCTTATAATGGTTATAATGGTGCTACATTTGTTTTACGGTCGTAATTTTCTTTTGATTTCAATTTAGATTTCAGTAAATATTCTTTTACTTTGCTTTCTATAGAGTTTATATGTTCAATTATATTTTGAACATAATCTTGTACGGATACTAAGTTCAAAGAATCTATACTACTACTTCTAATCTGATTGAGTGAGTCAATACATTTTTGTAATATTATACTTTATGTACCTTTGTTTTTTTCATTTATGTAAGTGAACTGGCTGATATTCTGTTAGAGCGCCCGTCTATCGTGCCATCATATTTGCTGGGTAGGTCCAAAAGTAGTGCGAGAACCAGAGAAGATATCCTCGCCTAATCGGGTTTTCTTGAAGGTACGTACGTATATTTGTACATAAGTATATACAACAAAAAAAGGGAAGCGAGATATTTACTGTTTAATTATGATGTTCTATTTTATTTCAGAACGAAGTTCTGCACTTGAAGTAGAGGACTTTAGCCCAGCACCAATAAATGAACCTGACATTATAGTCTCTCAGATAGAGAATCCTGAAAATGAAAACAGTAATGTACAAAGTCAACCCCGCAAGCGCCAAAGAAAACCCCCTTTTGCTTTTGAGTTGAGCAAGTGGAAGGATCAGTTTCAGGAAGAATCAAGACAAAAACGGGAATATAGAAGGCACAAGCTGCAAGCAAATAAAGAAAAGCTGGAAGCTTATAAAGACAGGACTAACGCCATAAAAGACTTAATTAGAGCAATACATTTTACTTTTAATTTTGTATTTAATGTTAATTAAAAAATAAACAATTAGAAACATGTAAATGTGTATATTATAAAAAAAATTTTGTTTTTGACGTGATAACGTCTTATAAATCGATGACAGGCTACACGTACGAAATAACATGACTCATGGTGATAAGACTCATGCTAACCGCGATACTGTGGCAACAAAATCGATCACAAGCACCAAGCGAACATGAAAAAGAACAATCGCAAATTCCCAAAATAATTCCTTTCATATTCAAAATGTATAAGAAGATAAAAAGAAATACAAAATAGGCGGGGTTTTGTTATTCTTGAATGAGATGACAGTTTAAGCTTGTAGTTGTAGGCATCATCAACAGAATTCTGAAGATTTCTCTCTTTATATTATTGATACTCCATGCTTGTGACGCATCTATCTTCATTCCACTCCATCGGCTGATGCGTCCAAGTAGAAGTAGTAGTAGTAGAAGAAGCAGCAGCACGCAACCTACACGTGAACCGGCTTCTGAACCGTGTGATTTTCTGATACTTGGTGAAAACCGTATGTGGTGGCGGGGGTACAAAAAATCGCTAGTTTATCACCCATTCTCTTTTGTGCTATCCTGATTTTTGTCAATCTGTTTTATATCTATTCGTCATTTGTAGGTGTGGTCGGCTATTTGTTCTGAATTTAAGGGTTTGTTATGCGTTAAAGATTCAACCACCAACTTTTCTTAAATCAGAATTAAAACAACTCTTTTCTTGACTCAACTTTTAGACTGACTTCATAATCTTCGTTGAGATTATCTCAACCAAGCAATCCTCTTCAATATTAGTTAAAAAAAAAACAATCTGCATGGCAAGCATTATGTGGATACATAATATTTGTATACAAATATATTCTTTTTATTGCTATGCTATTGAGTGAGATGATGAAATGACTTAGATCATCCATGAAGACCAATGATCGGTTACCACGATCTTCGGATCAACCAAACATTAAAATAATAGAATATGTCAGCATCATAACACCTCCCCTCTTAAAAGAGTGAAGAAACATTTTCTGAAAAAAAGGAAATTGCGAAGAGAGCATGTATGAGAATCTCGAAGAACAAAGTTGTCAATTTTATTTAAATAAAGTTATTATTAATATGTTTACTTAAATCTAATTTACATGTTTTTCTTTTTATTTATTTTTTAAACTTATGTATCATAATTATATTGTAATTTCTTAGGTTTTTCATGAATAATATTTGTACGTTCTCTACTTTTTTCAAACGTTATAACAGGTTCTCCATTATTTTTAAATGTGACAGCTATGGGTTTTCTTTCTCTTTTTACAAAACATCTATTGAATATAGTTAATTTATTTTGCCTTTAATACAATTTATTGATAAATATATTGTTATAAGAGTTACAATAGCTCCTAACAATCCGATTGCAAAACCTTGTGTTCTTTCGGGTACAGAAATCAACATTTTCGAAATGTAACCATTTTGATTTTTTATCTCAATAGACAAATCTTTTAAATTTTGTAAATTATTCCTTTTTATTTTGGCTATTTCCTTAAGGGAACTATTTCCTTGATTTTAATGTTTTCACAACAATTTTCCATTGCCTAATGTACAACATCATTGTACATTATTTCATTTAAATTTTCTGTCGTTTCTATGTCAGTTTCCAAAGTGCTAACTTTACAATTTTCGTCAATATTTATGATTCCTATATTAGAAATTTTGTCCAATTCTTCATTTTTATTTTTACATTTACATCTGTATTTTGTTTCTTCTGTTATTGCAAATAGAAATCTGTTATTATTTAATGAATAAAAAAAATCTATATTATTTTCAATTATTTTTAATTTAAAAGAAGGAAAATTCCTTTTCATGAATACATTTAAAACATACACGTCAATTTTTATAGTACTTTCTTAAACAAGTTCCTTACATATACATTTTTTTTTATTATTGTCATCTTTATATTTGACACAATCATTTAAATTCTTTTTTAAGAGCAAAATTTGCTTTTTTATTTTATCCAACTCAATTTCCACCTCTAAACTCTTTCCTCTCTGTAAATATTCTAACATTGCTTCCCTTTTTTGTAATTCATTAGTGTGAAGCATAATAGTATCTAAAGATTCAACTACATCTTTAGTTTTGTTTTCTAAAATATGATAATTATTGAGGAGTACTTGGTTTTGTTCATTAAAACTTTTTATTATATTTATTTCTTCTTTTAAACCATTTCTTAGAAATTCCTGGTTTTCTTTTGTTATTACCAAAGCGTTATCATAATATTTTGCATCTTCATAATCCATAGTACCAAACAAAACTTTTAATCCTGAACCAATGATATTAAATAATCCTCTTCGAAATCCATGTTTACTTTTACCTAACAATTTATAGTTTGTTAGGTAAAAGTAAATTGCCATTTTATTTATTAAGTTTTCGTAATTTTTGTGACCTTTTTGTGCAAGTGATTTACATGCATCAAAGTATATAAAACATGCTTTATCAATATTTATTATTTTCTAAATCTAAAGTATTAACAATTAAAACATGTCCATCTACTCTTTTTGATATTCCGATTCCTTTGAAATAAAACCCGCCATTATCATTAAGATTTTCAATAACAAGTTCTTTGATAAACATATTATGTATTAATTTCAATGTGTTAAATATGGTTTTACTAAATTTTTCGAAAGTTTTCTAAGCTTCCTATTAGTATTCACAGACATTTTTATCTGTTACTTTAGTAATCAAATATGTGTTTTCTAATTTTTTATTTTTCGTAAGACTTTTTACCAACACCTTTTCACCCACCTTATATAATGGTGCTACATTTGTTTTACGGTCGTAATTTTCTTTTGATTTCAATTTAGATTTCAGTAAATATTCTTTTACTTTGCTTTCTATAGAGTTTATATGTTCAATTATATTTTGAACATAATCTTGTACGGATACTAAGTTCAAAGAATCTATACTACTACTTCTAATCTGATTGAGTGAGTCAATACATTTTTGTAATATTATACTTTATGTACCTTTGTTTTTTTCATTTATGTAAGTGAACTGGCTGATATTCTGTTAGAGCGCCCGTCTATCGTGCCATCATATTTGCTGGGTAGGTCCAAAAGTAGTGCGAGAACCAGAGAAGATATCCTCGCCTAATCGGGTTTTCTTGAAGGTACGTACGTATATTTGTACATAAGTATATACAACAAAAAAAGGGAAGCGAGATATTTACTGTTTAATTATGATGTTCTATTTTATTTCAGAACGAAGTTCTGCACTTGAAGTAGAGGACTTTAGCCCAGCACCAATAAATGAACCTGACATTATAGTCTCTCAGATAGAGAATCCTGAAAATGAAAACAGTAATGTACAAAGTCAACCCCGCAAGCGCCAAAGAAAACCCCCTTTTGCTTTTGAGTTGAGCAAGTGGAAGGATCAGTTTCAGGAAGAATCAAGATAAAAACGGGAATATAGAAGGCACAAGCTGCAAGCAAATAAAGAAAAGCTGGAAGCTTATAAAGACAGGACTAACGCCATAAAAGACTTAATTAGAGCAATACATTTTACTTTTAATTTTGTATTTAATGTTAATTAAAAAATAAACAATTAGAAACATGTAAATGTGTATATTATAAAAAAAATTTGTTTTTGACGTGATAACGTCTTATAAATCGATGACAGGCTACACGTACGAAATAACATGACTCATGGTGATAAGACTCATGCTAACCGCGATACTGTGGCAACAAAATCGATCACAAGCACCAAGCGAACATGAAAAAGAACAATCGCAAATTCCCAAAATAATTCCTTTCATATTCAAAATGTATAAGAAGATAAAAAGAAATACAAAATAGGCGGGGTTTTGTTATTCTTGAATGAGATGTCAGTTTAAGCTTGTAGTTGTAGGCATCATCAAAAGAATTCTTAAGATTTCACTCTTTATATTATTGATACTCCATGCTTGTGACGCATCTATCTTCATTCCACTCCATCGGCTGATGCGTCCAAGTAGAAGTAGTAGTAGTAGTAGAAGAAGCAGCAGCACGCAACCTACACGTGAACCGGCTTCTGAACCTTGTGATTTTCTGATACTTGGTGAAAAACGTATGTGGTGGCGGGGGTACAAAAAATCGCTAGTTTCTCACCCATTCTCATTTTGTGCTATCCTGATTTTTGTCAATCTGTTTTATATCTATTCGTCATTTGTAGGTGTGGTCGGCTATTTGTTCTGAATTTAAAAGTTTGTTATGCGTTAAAGATTCAACCACCACCATTCAACTTTTCTTAACTCAGAATTAAAACAACTATCTTTTCTTGACTCAATTTTTAGACTGACTTCATAATCTTCGTTGAGATTATCTCAACCAAGCAATCCTCTTCAATATTAGTTAAAAAAAAAAAACAATCTGCATGGCAAGCATTATGTGGATACATAATATTTGTATACAAATATATTCTTTTTATTGCTATGCTATTGAGTGAGATGATGAAATGACTTAGATCATCCATGAAGACCAATGATCGGTTACCACGATCTTCGGATCAACCAAACATTAAAATAATAGAATATGTCAGCATCATAACACCTCCCCTCTTAAAAGAGTGAAGAAACATTTTCTGAAAAAAAGGAAATTGCGAAGAGAGCATGTATGAGAATCTCGAAGAACAAAGTTGTCAATTTTATTGAAATAAAGTTATTATTAAAATTTTTACTTAAATCTAATTTACATGTTTTTCTTTTTATTTTTTTTTAAACTTATGTATCATAATTATATTGTAATTTTTTAGGTTTTTCATGAATAATATTTGTACGTTCTCTACTTTTTTCAAACGTTATAACAGGTTCTCCATTATTTTTAAATGTGACAGCTATGGGTTTTCTTTCTCTTTTTACAAAACATCTATTGAATAAAGTTAATTTATTTTGCCTTTAATACAATTTATTGATAAATATATTGTTATAAGAGTTACAATAGCTCCTAACAATCCGATTGCAAAGCCTTGTGTTCTTTCGGGTACAGAAATCAACATTTTCGAAATGTAACCATTTTGATTTTTTATCTCAATAGACAAATCTTTTAAATTTTGTAAATTATTCCTTTTTATTTTGGCTATTTCCTTAAGGGAACTATTTCCTTGATTTTAATGTTTTCACAACAATTTTCCATTGCATAATGTACAACATCATTGTACATTATTTTATTTAAATTTTCTGTCGTTTCTATGTCAGTTTCCAAAGTGCTAACTTTACAATTATCGTCAATATTTATGATTCTTATATTAGAAATTTTGTCCAATTCTTCATTTTTATTTTTACATTTACATCTGTATTTTGTTTCTTCTGTTATTGGAAATAGAAATCTGTTATTATTTAATGAATAAAAAAAATCTATATTATTTTCAATTATTTTTAATTTAAATAAAGGAAAATTCCTTTTCATGAATACATTTAAAACATACACGTCAATTTTTATAGTACTTTCTAAAAAAAGTTCCTTACATATACATTTTTTTTTATTATTGTCATCTTTATATTTGACACAATCATTTAAATTCTTTTTTAAGAGCAAAATTTGCTTTTTTATTTTATCCAACTCAATTTCCACCTCTAAACTCTTTCCTCTCTGTAAATATTCTAACATTGCTTCCCTTTCTTGTAATTCATTAGTGTGAAGCATAATAGTATCTAAAGATTCAACTACATCTTTAGTTTTGTTTTCTAAAATATGATAATTATTGAGGAGTACTTGGTTTTGTTCATTAAAACTTTTTATTATATTTATTTCTTCTTTTAAACCATTTCTTAGAAATTCCTGGTTTTCTTTTGTTATTACCAAAGCGT
Organism: Platycheirus rosarum; assembly: GCA_963971375.1. Lineage (NCBI taxonomy): Eukaryota > Metazoa > Arthropoda > Insecta > Diptera > Syrphidae > Platycheirus > Platycheirus rosarum. The sequence continues at coordinate 76,258,187 of OZ020510.1, forward strand.
TATCATAATATTTTGTATCTTCATAATCCATAGTACCAAACAAAACTTTTAATCCTGAACCAATGATATTAATTAATCCTCTTCGAAATCCATGTTTACTTTTACCTAACAATTTATAGTTTGTTAGGTAAAAGTAAATTGCCATTTTATTTATTAAGTTTTCGTAATTTTTGTGACCTTTTTGTGCAAGTGATTTACATGCATCAAAGTATTTAAAACATGCTTTATCAATATTTATTATTTTCTAAATCTAAAGTATTAACAATTAAAACATGTCCATCTACTCTTTTTGATATTCCGATTCCTTTGAAATAAAACCCGCCATTATCATTAAGATTTTCAATAACAAGTTCTTTGACAAACATATTATGTATTAATTTCAATGCGTTAAATATGGTTTTACTAAATTTTTCGAAAGTTTTCTAAGCTTCCTATTAGTTTTCACAGACATTTTTATCTGTTACTTTAGTAATCAAATATGTGTTTTCTAACTTTTTATTTTTCGTAAGATTTTTTACCAACACCTTTTCACCCACCTTATATAATGGTGCTACATTTGTTTTACGGTCGTAATTTTCTTTTGATTTCAATTTAGATTTAAGTAAATATTCTTTTACTTTGCTTTCTATAGAGTTTATATGTTCAATTATATTTTGAACATAATCTTGTACGGATACTAAGTTCAAAGAATCTATACTACTACTTCTAATCTAATTGAGTGAGTCAATACATTTTTGTAATATTATACTTTATGTACCTTTGTTTTTTTTCATTTATGTAAGTGAACTGGCTGATATTCTGTTAGAGCGCCCGTCTATCGTGCCATCATATTTGCTGGGTAGGTCCAAAAGTAGTGCGAGAACCAGAGAAGATATCCTCGCCTAATCGGGTTTTCTTGAAGGTACGTACGTATATTTGTACATAAGTATATACAACAAAAAAAGGGAAGCGAGATATTTACTGTTTAATTATGATGTTCTATTTTATTTCAGAACGAAGTTCTGCACTTGAAGTAGAGGACTTTGGCCCAGCACCAATAAATGAGCCTGACATTATAGTCTCTCAGATAGAGAATCCTGAAAATGAAAACAGTAATGTACAAAGTCAACCCCGCAAGCGCCAAAGAAAACCCCCTTTTGCTTTTGAGTTGAGCAAGTGGAAGGATCAGTTTCAGGAAGAATCAAGACAAAAACGGGAATATAGAAGGCACAAGCTGCAAGCAAATAAAGAAAAGCTGGAAGCTTATAAAGACAGGACTAACGCCATAAAAGACTTAATTAGAGCAATACATTTTACTTTTAATTTTGTATTTAATGTTAATTAAAAAATAAACAATTAGAAACATGTAAATGTGTATATTATAAAAAAAATTTTGTTTTTGACGTGATAACGTCTTATAAATCGATGACAGGCTACACGTACGAAATAACATGACTCATGGTGATAAGACTCATGCTAACCGCGATACTGTGGCAACAAAATCGATCACAAGCACCAAGCGAACATGAAAAAGAACAATCGCAAATTCCCAAAATAATTCCTTTCATATTCAAAATGTATAAGAAGATAAAAAGAAATACAAAACAGGCGGGGTTTTGTTATTCTTGAATGAGATGACAGTTTAAGCTTGTAGTTGTAGGCATCATCAAAAGAATTCTGAAGATTTCTCTCTTTATATTATTGATACTCCATGCTTGTGACGCATCTATCTTCATTCCACTCCATCGGCTGATGCGTCCAAGTAGAAGTAGTAGTAGAAGTAGAAGAAGCAGCAGCACGCAACCTACACGTGAACCGGCTTCTGAATCTTGTGATTTTCTGATACTTGGTGAAAAACGTATGTGGTGGCGGAGGTACAAAAAATCGGTAGTTTATCACCCATTCTCTTTTGTGCTATCCTGATTTTTGTCTATCTGTTTTATATCTATTCGTCATTTGTAGGTGTGGTCGGCTATTTGTTCTGAATTTGAGGGTTTGTTATGCGTTAAAGATTCAACCACCAACTTTTCTTAACTCAGAATTAAAACAACTATCTTTTCTTTACTCAACTTTTAGACTGACTTCATGATCTTCGTTGAGATTATCTCAACCAAGCAATCCTCTTCAATATTAATTAAAAAAAAACAATGCATGGCAAGCATTATGTGGATACATAATATTTGTATACAAATATATTCTTTTTATTGCTATGCTATTGAGTGAGATGATGAAATGACTTAGATCATCCATGAAGACCAATGATCGGTTACCACGATCTTCGGATCAACCAAACATTAAAATAATAGAATATGTCAGCATCATAACACCTCCCCTCTTAAAAGAGTGAAGAAACATTTTCTGAAATAAAGGAAATTGCGAAGAGATGATGTATGAGAATCTCGAAGAACAAAGTTGTCAATTTTATTGAAATAAAGTTATTATTAAAATTTTTACTTAAATCTAATTTACATGTTTTTCTTTTTATTTTTTTTTAAACTTATGTATCATAATTATATTGTAATTTTTTAGGTTTTTCATGAATAATATTTGTACGTTCTCTACTTTATCAATATTTATTATTTTCTAAATCTAAAGTATTAACAATTAAAACATGTCCATCTACTCTTTTTGATATTCCGATTCCTTTGAAATAAAACCCGCCATTATCATTAAGATTTTCAATAACAAGTTCTTTGACAAACATATTATGTATTAATTTCAATGTGTTAAATATGGTTTTACTTAATTTTTCGAAAGTTTTCTAAGCTTCCTATTAGTATTCACAGACATTTTTATCTGTTACTTTAGTAATCAAATATGTGTTTTCTAATTTTTTATTTTTCGTAAGAGTTTTTACCAACACCTTTTCACCCACCTTATATAATGGTGCTACATTTGTTTTACGGTCGTAATTTTCTTTTGATTTCAATTTAGATTTAAGTAAATATTCTTTTACTTTGCTTTCTATAGAGTTTATATGTTCAATTATATTTTGAACATAATCTTGTACGGATACTAAGTTCAAAGAATCTATACTACTACTTCTAATCTGATTGAGTGAGTCAATACATTTTTGTAATATTATACTTTATGTACCTTTGTTTTTTTCATTTATGTAAGTGAACTGGCTGATATTCTGTTAGAGCGCCCGTCTATCGTGCCATCATATTTGCTGGGTAGGTCCAAAAGTAGTGCGAGAACCAGAGAAGATATCCTCGCCTAATCGGGTTTTCTTGAAGGTACGTACGTATATTTGTACATAAGTATATACAACAAAAAAAGGGAAGCGAGATATTTACTGTTTAATTATGATGTTCTATTTTATTTCAGAACGAAGTTCTGCACTTGAAGTAGAGGACTTTGGCCCAGCACCAATAAATGAGCCTGACATTATAGTCTCTCAGATAGAGAATCCTGAAAATGAAAACAGTAATGTACAAAGTCAACCCCGCAAGCGCCAAAGAAAACCCCCTTTTGCTTTTGAGTTGAGCAAGTGGAAGGATCAGTTTCAGGAAGAATCAAGACAAAAACGGGAATATAGAAGGCACAAGCTGCAAGCAAATAAAGAAAAGCTGGAAGCTTATAAAGACAGGAATAACGCCATAAAAGACTTAATTAGAACAATACATTTTACTTTTAATTTTGTATTTAATGTTAATTAAAAAATAAACAATTAGAAACATGTAAATGTGTATATTATAACAAAAATTTTGTTTTTGACGTGATAACGTCTTATAAATCGATGACAGGCTACACGTACGAAATAACATGACTCATGGTGATAAGACTCATGCTAACCGCGATACTGTGGCAACAAAATCGATCACAAGCACCAAGCGAACATGAAAAAGAACAATCGCAAATTCCCAAAATAATTCCTTTCATATTCAAAATGTATAAGAAGATAAAAAGAAATACAAAATAGGCGGGGTTTTGTTATTCTTGAATGAGATGACAGTTTAAGCTTGTAGTTGTAGGCATCATCAAAAGAATTCTGAAGATTTCTCTCTTTATATTATTGATACTCCATGCTTGTGACGCATCTATCTTCATTCCACTCCATCGGCTGATGCGTCCAAGTAGAAGTAGTAGTAGAAGTAGAAGAAGCAGCAGCACGCAACCTACACGTGAACCGGCTTCTGAATCTTGTGATTTTCTGATACTTGGTGAAAAACGTATGTGGTGGCGGAGGTACAAAAAATCGGTAGTTTATCACCCATTCTCTTTTGTGCTATCCTGATTTTTGTCTATCTGTTTTATATCTATTCGTCATTTGTAGGTGTGGTCGGCTATTTGTTCTGAATTTGAGGGTTTGTTATGCGTTAAAGATTCAACCACCAACTTTTCTTAACTCAGAATTAAAACAACTATCTTTTCTTTACTCAACTTTTAGACTGACTTCATGATCTTCGTTGAGATTATCTCAACCAAGCAATCCTCTTCAATATTAATTAAAAAAAAAACAATGCATGGCAAGCATTATGTGGATACATAATATTTGTATACAAATATATTCTTTTTATTGCTATGCTATTGAGTGAGATGATGAAATGACTTAGATCATCCATGAAGACCAATGATCGGTTACCACGATCTTCGGATCAACCAAACATTAAAATAATAGAATATGTCAGCATCATAACACCTCCCCTCTTAAAAGAGTGAAGAAACATTTTCTGAAATAAAGGAAATTGCGAAGAGATGATGTATGAGAATCTCGAAGAACAAAGTTGTCAATTTTATTGAAATAAAGTTATTATTAAAATTTTTACTTAAATCTAATTTACATGTTTTTCTTTTTATTTTTTTTTAAACTTATGTATCATAATTATATTGTAATTTCTTAGGTTTTTTATGAATAATATTTGTACGTTCTCTACTTTTTTCAAACGTTATAACAGGTTCTCCATTATTTTTAAATGTGACAGCTATGGGTTTTCTTTCTCTTTTTACAAAACATCTATTGAATAAAGTTAATTTATTTTGCCTTTAATACAATTTATTGATAAATATATTGTTATAAGAGTTACAATAGCTCCTAACAATCCGATTGCAAAACCTTGTGTTCTTTCGGGTACAGAAATCAACATTTTCGAAATGTAACCATTTTGATTTTTTATCTCAATAGACAAATCTTTTAAATTTTGTAAATTATTCCTTTTTATTTTGGCTATTTCCTTAAGGGAACTATTTCCTTGATTTTAATGTTTTCACAACAATTTTCCATTGCATAATGTGCAACATCATTGTACATTATTTCATTTAAATTTTCTGTCGTTTGTATGTCAGTTTCCAAAGTGCTATCTTTACAATTATCGTAAATATTTATGATTCCTATATTAGAAATTTTGTCCAATTCTTCATTTTTATTTTTACATTTACATCTGTATTTTGTTTCTTCTGTTATTGCAAATAGAAATCTGTTATTATTTAATGAATAAAAAAAATCTATATTATTTTCAATTATTTTGAATTTACATGAAGGAAAATTCCTTTTCATGAATACATTTAAAACATACACGTTAATTTTTATAGTACTTTCTAAAACTAGTTCCTTACATATAAATTTTTTTTTATTATTGTCATCTTTATATTTGACACAATCATTTAAATTCTTTTTTAAGTGCAAAATTTGCTCTATTTTTACTTATTGATAATATATTAATATTATTATTCGAAACAATTAGCAATGTTATTATTTCGTATGCTTCTTCATATTCTTCTTTTAATATAGGTAAAGATATAATTACAAAAAATTTATTATTCTTTTAAACAATTTTTACTTTTAATAAATAACATTTTGTTTTCATATTTACTATTTCTTAAAACTGTAATTAATTTTTCTGGTGTCATAATAAATGGAAGTATTATTTTTACTTGTAAAAATAGAATTGCATCAATTATTTTATCCAACTCAATTTCCAACTCTAAACTCTTTCCTCTCTGTAAATATTCTAACATTGCTTCCCTTTCTTGTAATTCATTAGTGTGAAGTATAATAGTATCTAAAGATTCAACTACATCTTTAGTTTTGTTTTCTAAAATATGATAATTATTAAGGAGTACTTGGTTTTGTTCATTAAAACTTTTTATTATATTTATTTCTTCTTTTAAACCATTTCTTAGAAATTCCTGGTTTTCTTTTGTTATTACCAAAGCGTTATCATAATATTTTGTATCTTCATAATCCATAGTACCAAACAAAACTTTTAATCCTGAACCAATGATATTAATTAATCCTCTTCGAAATCCATGTTTACTTTTACCTAACAATTTATAGTTTGTTAGGTAAAAGTAAATTGCCATTTTATTTATTAAGTTTTCGTAATTTTTGTGACCTTTTTGTGCAAGTGATTTACATGCATCAAAGTATTTAAAACATGCTTTATCAATATTTATTATTTTCTAAATCTAAAGTATTAACAATTAAAACATGTCCATCTACTCTTTTTGATATTCCGATTCCTTTGAAATAAAACCCGCCATTATCATTAAGATTTTCAATAACAAGTTCTTTGACAAACATATTATGTATTAATTTCAATGCGTTAAATATGGTTTTACTAAATTTTTCGAAAGTTTTCTAAGCTTCCTATTAGTTTTCACAGACATTTTTATCTGTTACTTTAGTAATCAAATATGTGTTTTCTAACTTTTTATTTTTCGTAAGATTTTTTACCAACACCTTTTCACCCACCTTATATAATGGTGCTACATTTGTTTTACGGTCGTAATTTTCTTTTGATTTCAATTTAGATTTCAGTAAATATTCTTTTACTTTGCTTTCTATAGAGTTTATATGTTCAATTATATTTTGAACATAATCTTGTACGGATACTAAGTTCAAAGAATCTATACTACTACTTCTAATCTGATTGAGTGAGTCAATACATTTTTGTAATATTATACTTTATGTACCTTTGTTTTTTTCATTTATGTAAGTGAACTGGCTGATATTCTGTTAGAGCGCCCGTCTATCGTGCCATCATATTTGCTGGGTAGGTCCAAAAGTAGTGCGAGAACCAGAGAAGATATCCTCGCCTAATCGGGTTTTCTTGAAGGTACGTACGTATATTTGTACATAAGTATATACAACAAAAAAAGGGAAGCGAGATATTTACTGTTTAATTATGATGTTCTATTTTATTTCAGAACGAAGTTCTGCACTTGAAGTAGAGGACTTTGGCCCAGCACCAATAAATGAGCCTGACATTATAGTCTCTCAGATAGAGAATCCTGAAAATGAAAACAGTAATGTACAAAGTCAACCCCGCAAGCGCCAAAGAAAACCCCCTTTTGCTTTTGAGTTGAGCAAGTGGAAGGATCAGTTTCAGGAAGAATCAAGACAAAAACGGGAATATAGAAGGCACAAGCTGCAAGCAAATAAAGAAAAGCTGGAAGCTTATAAAGACAGGAATAACGCCATAAAAGACTTAATTAGAACAATACATTTTACTTCTAATTTTGTATTTAATGTTAATTAAAAAATAAACAATTAGAAACATGTAAATGTGTATATTATAAAAAAAAATTTGTTTTTGACGTGATAACGTCTTATAAATCGATGACAGGCTACACGTACGAAATAACATGACTCATGGTGATAAGACTCATGCTAACCGCGATACTGTGGCAACAAAATCGATCACAAGCACCAAGCGAACATGAAAAAGAACAATCGCAAATTCCCAAAATAATTTCTTTCATATTCAAAATGTATAAGAAGATAAAAAGAAATACAAAATAGGCGGGGTTTTGTTATTCTTGAATGAGATGACAGTTTAAGCTTGTAGTTGTAGGCATCATCAAAAGAATTCTGAAGATTTCTCTCTTTATATTATTGATACTCCATGCTTGTGACGCATCTATCTTCATTCCACTCCATCGGCTGATGCGTCCAAGTAGAAGTAGTAGTGGTAGTAGAAGAAGCAGCAGCACGCAACCTACACGTGAACCGGCTTCTGAATCTTGTGATTTTCTGATACTTGGTGAAAAACGTATGTGTCACCCATTCTCTTTTGTGCTATCCTGATTTTTGTCTATCTGTTTTATATCTATTCGTCATTTGTAGGTGTGGTCGGCTATTTGTTCTGAATTTGAGGGTTTGTTATGCGTTAAAGATTCAACCACCAACTTTTCTGAACTCAGAATTAAAACAACTATCTTTTCTTTACTCAACTTTTAGAATGACTTCATAATCTTCGTTGAGATTATCTCAACCAAGCAATCCTCTTCAATATTAGTTAAAAAAAAAACAATGCATGGCAAGCATTATGTGGATACATAATATTTGTATACAAATATATTCTTTTTATTGCTATGCTATTGAGTGAGATGATGAAATGACTTAGATCATCCATGAAGACCAATGATCGGTTACCACGATCTTCGGATCAACCAAACATTAAAATAATAGAATATGTCAGCATCATAACACCTCCCCTCTTAAAAGAGTGAAGAAACATTTTCTGAAATAAAGGAAATTGCGAAGAGATGATGTATGAGAATCTCGAAGAACAAAGTTGTCAATTTTATTGCAATAAAGCTATTATTAAAATTTTTAGTTAAATCTAATTTACATGTTTTTCTTTTTATTTTTTTTAAACTTATGTATCATAATTATATTGTAATTTCTTAGGTTTTTCATGAATAATATTTGTACGTTCTCTACTTTTTTCAAACGTTATAACAGGTTCTGCATTATTTTTAAATGTGACAGCTATGGGTTTTCTTTCTCTTTTTACAAAACATCTATTGAATAAAGTTAATTTGTTTTGCCTTTAATACAATTTATTGATAAATATATTGTTATAAAATTACAATAGCTCCTAACAATCCGATTGCAAAACCTTGTGTTCTTTCGGGTACAGAAATCAACATTTTCGAAATGTAACCATTTTGATTTTTTATCTCAATAGATAAATCTTTTAAATTTTGTAAATTATTCCTTTTTATTTTGGCTATTTCCTTAAAGGAACTATTTCCTTGATTTTAATGTTTTCACAACAATTTTCCATTGCATAATGTGCAACATCATTGTACATTATTTCATTTAAATTTTTTGTCGTTTCTATGTCAGTTTCCAAAGTGCTAACTTTACAATTATCGTCAATATTTATGATTCCTATATTAGAAATTTTGTCCAATTCTTCATTTTTATTTTTACATTTACATCTGTATTTTGTTTCTTCTGTTATTGCAAATAGAAATCTGTTATTATTTAATGAATAAAAAAAATCTATATTATTTTCAATTATTTTTAATTTACATGAAGGAAAATTCCTTTTCATGAATACATTTAAAACATACACGTTAATTTTTATAGTACTTTCTAAAACTAGTTCCTTACATATACATTTTTTTTTATTATTGTCATCTTTATATTTGACACAATCATTTAAATTCTTTTTTAAGTGCAAAATTTGCTCTATTTTTACTTATTGATAATATATTAATATTATTATTCGAAACAATTAGCAATGTTATTATTTCGTATGCTTCTTCATATTCTTCTTTTAATATAGGTAAAGATATAATTACAAAAAATTTATTATTCTTTTAAACAATTTTTACTTTTAATAAATAACATTTTGTTTTCATATTTACTATTTCTTAAAACTGTAATTAATTTTTCTGGTGTCATAATAAATGGAAGTATTATTTTTACTTGTAAAAATAGAATTGCATCAATTATTTTATCCAACTCAATTTCCAACTCTAAACTCTTTCCTCTCTGTAAATATTCTAACATTGCTTCCCTTTCTTGTAATTCATTAGTGTGAAGTATAATAGTATCTAAAGATTCAACTACATCTTTAGTTTTGTTTTCTAAAATATGATAATTATTAAGGAGTACTTGGTTTTGTTCATTAAAACTTTTTATTATATTTATTTCTTCTTTTAAACCATTTCTTAGAAATTCCTGGTTTTCTTTTGTTATTACCAAAGCGTTATCATAATATTTTGTATCTTCATAATCCATAGTACCAAACAAAACTTTTAATCCTGAACCAATGATATTAATTAATCCTCTTCGAAATCCATGTTTACTTTTACCTAACAATTTATAGTTTGTTAGGTAAAAGTAAATTGCCATTTTATTTATTAAGTTTTCGTAATTTTTGTGACCTTTTTGTGCAAGTGATTTACATGCATCAAAGTATTTAAAACATGCTTTATCAATATTTATTATTTTCTAAATCTAAAGTATTAACAATTAAAACATGTCCATCTACTCTTTTTGATATTCCGATTCCTTTGAAATAAAACCCGCCATTATCATTAAGATTTTCAATAACAAGTTCTTTGACAAACATATTATGTATTAATTTCAATGCGTTAAATATGGTTTTACTAAATTTTTCGAAAGTTTTCTAAGCTTCCTATTAGTTTTCACAGACATTTTTATCTGTTACTTTAGTAATCAAATATGTGTTTTCTAACTTTTTATTTTTCGTAAGATTTTTTACCAACACCTTTTCACCCACCTTATATAATGGTGCTACATTTGTTTTACGGTCGTAATTTTCTTTTGATTTCAATTTAGATTTCAGTAAATATTCTTTTACTTTGCTTTCTATAGAGTTTATATGTTCAATTATATTTTGAACATAATCTTGTACGGATACTAAGTTCAAAGAATCTATACTACTACTTCTAATCTGATTGAGTGAGTCAATACATTTTTGTAATATTATACTTTATGTACCTTTGTTTTTTTCATTTATGTAAGTGAACTGGCTGATATTCTGTTAGAGCGCCCGTCTATCGTGCCATCATATTTGCTGGGTAGGTCCAAAAGTAGTGCGAGAACCAGAGAAGATATCCTCGCCTAATCGGGTTTTCTTGAAGGTACGTACGTATATTTGTACATAAGTATATACAACAAAAAAAGGGAAGCGAGATATTTACTGTTTAATTATGATGTTCTATTTTATTTCAGAACGAAGTTCTGCACTTGAAGTAGAGGACTTTGGCCCAGCACCAATAAATGAGCCTGACATTATAGTCTCTCAGATAGAGAATCCTGAAAATGAAAACAGTAATGTACAAAGTCAACCCCGCAAGCGCCAAAGAAAACCCCCTTTTGCTTTTGAGTTGAGCAAGTGGAAGGATCAGTTTCAGGAAGAATCAAGACAAAAACGGGAATATAGAAGGCACAAGCTGCAAGCAAATAAAGAAAAGCTGGAAGCTTATAAAGACAGGAATAACGCCATAAAAGACTTAATTAGAACAATACATTTTACTTCTAATTTTGTATTTAATGTTAATTAAAAAATAAACAATTAGAAACATGTAAATGTGTATATTATAAAAAAAAATTTGTTTTTGACGTGATAACGTCTTATAAATCGATGACAGGCTACACGTACGAAATAACATGACTGATGGTGATAAGACTCATGCTAACCGCGATACTGTGGCAACAAAATCGATCACAAGCACCAAGCGAACATGAAAAAGAACAATCGCAAATTCCCAAAATAATTCCTTTCATATTCAAAATGTATAAGAAGATAAAAAGAAATACAAAATAGGCGGGGTTTTGTTATTCTTGAATGAGATGACAGTTTAAGCTTGTAGTTGTAGGCATCATCAAAAGAATTCTGAAGATTTCTCTCTTTATATTATTGATACTCCATGCTTGTGACGCATCTATCTTCATTCCACTCCATCGGCTGATGCGTCCAAGTAGAAGTAGTAGTGGTAGTAGAAGAAGCAGCAGCACGCAACCTACACGTGAACCGGCTTCTGAATCTTGTGATTTTCTGATACTTGGTGAAAAACGTATGTGTCACCCATTCTCTTTTGTGCTATCCTGATTTTTGTCTATCTGTTTTATATCTATTCGTCATTTGTAGGTGTGGTCGGCTATTTGTTCTGAATTTGAGGGTTTGTTATGCGTTAAAGATTCAACCACCAACTTTTCTGAACTCAGAATTAAAACAACTATCTTTTCTTTACTCAACTTTTAGAATGACTTCATAATCTTCGTTGAGATTATCTCAACCAAGCAATCCTCTTCAATATTAGTTAAAAAAAAAACAATGCATGGCAAGCATTATGTGGATACATAATATTTGTATACAAATATATTCTTTTTATTGCTATGCTATTGAGTGAGATGATGAAATGACTTAGATCATCCATGAAGACCAATGATCGGTTACCACGATCTTCGGATCAACCAAACATTAAAATAATAGAATATGTCAGCATCATAACACCTCCCCTCTTAAAAGAGTGAAGAAACATTTTCTGAAATAAAGGAAATTGCGAAGAGATGATGTATGAGAATCTCGAAGAACAAAGTTGTCAATTTTATTGCAATAAAGCTATTATTAAAATTTTTAGTTAAATCTAATTTACATGTTTTTCTTTTTATTTTTTTTAAACTTATGTATCATAATTATATTGTAATTTCTTAGGTTTTTCATCAATAATATTTGTACGTTCTCTACTTTTTTCAAACGTTATAACAAGTTCTGCATTATTTTTAAATGTGACAGCTATGGGTTTTCTTTCTCTTTTTACAAAACATCTATTGAATAAAGTTAATTTGTTTTGCCTTTAATACAATTTATTGATAAATATATTGTTATAAAATTACAATAGCTCCTAACAATCCGATTGCAAAACCTTGTGTTCTTTCGGGTACAGAAATCAACATTTTCGAAATGTAACCATTTTGATTTTTTATCTCAATAGATAAATCTTTTAAATTTTGTAAATTATTCCTTTTTATTTTGGCTATTTCCTTAAAGGAACTATTTCCTTGATTTTAATGTTTTCACAACAATTTTCCATTGCATAATGTGCAACATCATTGTACATTATTTCATTTAAATTTTTTGTCGTTTCTATGTCAGTTTCCAAAGTGCTAACTTTACAATTATCGTCAATATTTATGATTCCTATATTAGAAATTTTGTCCAATTCTTCATTTTTATTTTTACATTTACATCTGTATTTTGTTTCTTCTGTTATTGCAAATAGAAATCTGTTATTATTTAATGAATAAAAAAAATCTATATTATTTTCAATTATTTTTAATTTACATGAAGGAAAATTCCTTTTCATGAATACATTTAAAACATACACGTTAATTTTTATAGTACTTTCTAAAACTAGTTCCTTACATATACATTTTTTTTTATTATTGTCATCTTTATATTTGACACAATCATTTAAATTCTTTTTTAAGTGCAAAATTTGCTCTATTTTTACTTATTAATAATATATTAATATTATTATTCGAAACAATTAGCAATGTTATTATTTCGTATGCTTCTTCATATTCTTCTTTTAATATAGGTAAAGATATAATTACAAGAAATGTATTATTCTTTTAAAAAAAATAAATAAATAAATAAAATAAATAAATAAAAAAAAACTTTTAATAAATAACATTTTGTTTTCATATTTATTATTTCTTAAAACTGTAATTAATTTTTCTGGTGTCATAATAAATGGATGCATTATTTTTACTTGTAAAAATAGAATTGCATCAATTATTTTATCCAACTCAATTTCCAACTCTAAACTCTTTCCTCTCTGTAAATATTCTAACATTGCTTCCCTTTCTTGTAATTCATTAGTGTGAAGCATAATAGTATCTAAAGATTCAACTACATCTTTAGTTTTGTTTTCTAAAATATGATAATTATTGAGGAGTACTTGGTTTTGTTCATTAAAACTTTTTATTATATTTATTTCTTCTTTTAAACCATTTCTTAGAAATTCCTGGTTTTCCTTTGTTATTACCAAAGCGTTATCATAATATTTTGCATCTTCATAATCCATAGTACCAAACAAAACTTTTTATCCTGAACCAATGATATTAATTAATCCTCTTCGAAATCCATGTTTACTTTTACCTAAAAAACTATAAAAAATTGCCATTTTATTTATTAAGTTTTCGTAATTTTTGTGACCTTTTTGTGCAAGTGATTTACATGCATCAAAGTATTTAAAACATGCTTTATCAATATTTATTATTTTCTAAATCTAAAGTATTAACAATTAAAACATGTCCATCTACTCTTTTTGATATTCCGATTCCTTTGAAATAAAACCCGCCATTATCATTAAGATTTTCAATAACAAGTTCTTTGACAAACATATTATGTATTAATTTCAATGTGTTAAATATGGTTTTACTAAATTTTTCGAAAGTTTTCTAAGCTTCCTATTAGTTTTCACAGACATTTTTATCTGTTACTTTAGTAATCAAATATGTGTTTTCTAATTTTTTATTTTTCGTAAGACTTTTTACCAACACCTTTTCACCCACCTTATATAATGGTGCTACATTTGTTTTACGGTCGTAATTTTCTTTTGATTTCAATTTAGATTTCAGTAAATATTCTTTTACTTTGCTTTCTATAGAGTTTATATGTTCAATTATATTTTGAACATAATCTTGTACGGATACTAAGTTCAAAGAATCTATACTACTACTTCTAATCTGATTCAGTGAGTCAATACATTTTTGTAATATTATACTTTATGTACCTTTGTTTTTTTCATTTATGTAAGTGAACTGGCTGATATTCTGTTAGAGCGCCCGTCTATCGTGCCATCATATTTGCTGGGTAGGTCCAAAAGTAGTGCGAGAACCAGAGAAGATATCCTCGCCTAATCGGGTTTTCTTGAAGGTACGTACGTATATTTGTACATAAGTATATACAACAAAAAAAGGGAAGCGAGATATTTACTGTTTAATTATGATGTTCTATTTTATTTCAGAACGAAGTTCTGCACTTGAAGTAGAGGACTTTGGCCCAGCACCAATAAATGAGCCTGACATTATAGTCTCTCAGATAGAGAATACTGAAAATGAAAACAGTAATGTACAAAGTCAACCCCGCAAGCGCCAAAGAAAACCCCCTTTTGCTTTTGAGTTGAGCAAGTGGAAGGATCAGTTTCAGGAAGAATCAAGACAAAAACGGGAATATAGAAGGCACAAGCTGCAAGCAAATAAAGAAAAGCTGGAAGCTTATAAAGACAGGAATAACGCCATAAAAGACTTAATTAGAGCAATACATTTTACTTTTAATTTTGTATTTAATGTTAATTAAAAAATAAACAATTAGAAACATGTAAATGTGTATATTATAAAAAAATTTTTGGTTTTGACGTGATAACGTCTTATAAATCGATGACAGGCTACACGTACGAAATAACATGACTCATGGTGATAAGACTCATGCTAACCGCGATACTGTGGCAACAAAATCGATCACAAGCACCAAGCGAACATGAAAAAGAACAATCGCAAATTCCCAAAATAATTCCTTTCATATTCAAAATGTATAAGAAGATAAAAAGAAATACAAAATAGGCGGGGTTTTGTTATTCTTGAATGAGATGACAGTTTAAGCTTGTAGTTGTAGGCATCATCAAAAGAATTCTGAAGATTTCTCTCTTTATATTATTGATACTCCATGCTTGTGACGCATCTATCTTCATTCCACTCCATCGGCTGATGCGTCCAAGTAGAAGTAGTAGTGGTAGTAGAAGAAGCAGCAGCACGCAACCTACACGTGAACCGGCTTCTGAATCTTGTGATTTTCTGATACTTGGTGAAAAACGTATGTGTCACCCATTCTCTTTTGTGCTATCCTGATTTTTGTCTATCTGTTTTATATCTATTCGTCATTTGTAGGTGTGGTCGGCTATTTGTTCTGAATTTGAGGGTTTGTTATGCGTTAAAGATTCAACCACCACCATTCAACTTTTCTTAACTCAGAATTAAAACAACTATCTTTTCTTTACTCAACTTTTAGAATGACTTCATAATCTTCGTTGAGATTATCTCAACCAAGCAATCCTCTTCAATATTAGTTAAAAAAAAACAATGCATGGCAAGCATTATGTGGATACATAATATTTGTATACAAATATATTCTTTTTATTGCTATGCTATTGAGTGAGATGATGAAATGACTTATATCATCCATGAAGACCAATGATCGGTTACGACGATCTTCGGATCAACCAAACATTAAAATAATAGAATATGTCAGCATCACAACACCTCCCCTCTTAAAAGAGTGAAGAAACATTTTCTGAAATAAAGGAAATTGCGAAGAGAGCATGTATGAGAATCTCGAAGAACAAAGTTGTCAATTTTATTGAAATAAAGTTATTATTAAAATTTTTAGTTAAATCTAATTTACATGTTTTTCTTTTTATTTTTTTTTAAACTTATGTATCATAATTATTTTGTAATTTCTTAGGTTTTTCATGAATAATATTTGTACGTTCTCTACTTTTTTCAAACGTTATAACAGGTTCTCCATTATTTTTAAATGTGACAGCTATGGGTTTTCTTTCTCTTTTTACAAAACATCTATTGAATATAGTTAATTTATTTTGCCTTTAATACAATTTATTGATAAATATATTGTTATAAGAGTTACAATAGCTCCTAACAATCCGATTGCAAAACCTTGTGTTCTTTCGGGTACAGAAATCAACATTTTGGAAATGTAACCATTTTGATTTTTTATCTCAATAGACAAATCTTTTAAATTTTGTAAATTATTCCTTTTTATTTTGGCTATTTCCTTAAAGGAACTATTTCCTTGATTTTAATGTTTTCACAACAATTTTCCATTGCATAATGTACAACATCATTGTACATTATTTCATTTAAATTTTCTGTCGTTTCTATGTCAGTTTCCAAAGTGCTAACTTTACAATTATCGTCAATATTTATGATTCCTATATTAGAAATTTTGTCCAATTCTTCATTTTTATTTTTACATTTACATCTGTATTTTGTTTCTTCTGTTATTGGAAATAGAAATCTGTTATTATTTAATGAATTAAAAAAATCTATATTATTTTCAATTATTTTTAATTTACATGAAGGAAAATTCCTTTTCATGAATACATTTAAAACATACACGTTAATTTTTATAGTACTTTCTAAAACTAGTTCCTTACATATAAATTTTTTTTATTATTGTCATCTTTATATTTGACACAATCATTTAAATTCTTTTTTAAGTGCAAAATTTGCTCTATTTTTACTTATTAATAATATATTAATATTATTATTCGAAACAATTAGCAATGTTATTATTTCGTATGCTTCTTCATATTCTTCTTTTAATATAGGTAAAGATATAATTACAAAAAATGTATTATTCTTTTAAAAAAAAATTACTTTTAATAAATAACATTTTGTTTTCATATTTATTATTTCTTAAAACTGTAATTAATTTTTCTGGTGTCATAATAAATGGATGTATTATTTTTACTTGTAAAAATAGAATTGCATCAATTATTTTATCCAACTCAATTTCCAACTCTAAACTCTTTCCTCTCTGTAAATATTGTAACATTGCTTCCCTTTCTTGTAATTCATTAGTGTGAAGCATAATAGTATCTAAAGATTCAACTACATCTTTAGTTTTGTTTTCTAAAATATGATAATTATTGAGGAGTACTTGGTTTTGTTCATTAAAACTTTTTATTATATTGATTTCTTCTTTTAAACCATTTCTTAGAAATTCCTGGTTTTCCTTTGTTATTACCAAAGCGTTATCATAATATTTTGCATCTTCATAATCCATAGTACCAAACAAAACTTTTAATCCTGAACCAATGATATTAATTAATCCTCTTCGAAATCCATGTTTACTTTTACCTAACAAACTATAAAAAATTGCCATTTTATTTATTAAGTTTTCGTAATTTTTGTGACCTTTTTGTGCAAGTGATTTACATGCATCAAAGTATTTAAAACATGCTTTATCAATATTTATTATTTTCTAAATCTAAAGTATTAACAATTAAAACATGTCCATCTACTCTTTTTGATATTCCGATTCCTTTCAAATAAAACCCGCCATTATCATTAAGATTTTCAATAACAATACATCTGTATTTTGTTTCTTCTGTTATTGCAAATAGAAATCTGTTATTATTTAATGAATAAAAAAAATCTATATTATTTTCAATTATTTTTAATTTACATGAAGGAAAATTCCTTTTCATGAATACATTTAAAACATACACGTTAATTTTTATAGTACTTTCTAAAACTAGTTCCTTACATATAAATTTTTTTTATTATTGTCATCTTTATATTTGACACAATCATTTAAATTCTTTTTTAAGTGCAAAATTTTCTCTATTTTTACTTATTAATAATATATTAATATTATTATTCGAAACAATTAGCAATGTTATTATTTCGTATGCTTCTTCATATTCTTCTTTTAATATAGGTAAAGATATAATTACAAAAAATTTATTATTCTTTTAAAAAAATTTTACTTTTAATAAATAACATTTTGTTTTCATATTTACTATTTCTTAAAACTGTAATTAATTTTTCTGGTGTCATAATAAATGGAAGTATTATTTTTACTTGTAAAAATAGAATTGCATCAATTATTTTATCCAACTCAATTTTCAACTCTAAACTCTTTCCTCTCTGTAAATATTCTAACATTGCTTCCCTTTCTTGTAATTCATTAGTGTGAAGCATAATAGTATCTAAAGATTCAACTACATCTTTAGTTTTGTTTTCTAAAATATGATAATTATTGAGGAGTACTTGGTTTTGTTCATTAAAACTTTTTATTATATTTATTTCTTCTTTTACACCATTTCTTAGAAATTCCTGGTTTTCTTTTGTTATTACCAAAGCGTTATCATAATATTTTGCATCTTCATAATCCATAGTACCAAACAAAACTTTTAATCCTGAACCAATGATTAATTAATCCTCTTCGAAATCCATGTTTACTTTTACCTAACAAACTATAAAAAATTGCCATTTTATTTATTAAGTTTTCGTAATTTTTGTGACCTTTTTGTGCAAGTGATTTACATGCATCAAAGTATTTAAAACATGCTTTATCAATATTTATTATTTTCTAAATCTAAAGTATTAACAATTAAAACATGTCCATCTACTCTTTTTGATATTCCGATTCCTTTCAAATAAAACCCGCCATTATCATTAAGATTTTCAATAACAAGTTCTTTGACAAACATATTATGTATTAAATTCAATGTGTTAAATATGGTTTTACTAAATTTTTCGAAAGTTTTCTAAGCTTCCTATTAGTTTCCACAGACATTTTTATCTGTTACTTTAGTAATCAAATATGTGTTTTCTAACTTTTTATTTTTCGTAAGATTTTTTACCAACACCTTTTCACCAACCTTATATAATGGTGCTACATTTGTTTTACGGTCGTAATTTTCTTTTGATTTCAATTTAGATTTCAGTAAATATTCTTTTACTTTGCTTTCTATAGAGTTTATATGTTCAATTATATTTTGAACATAATCTTGTACGGATACTAAGTTCAAAGAATCTATACTACTACTTCTAATCTGATTGAGTGAGTTAATACATTTTTGTAATATTATACTTTATGAACCTTTGTTTTTTTTCATTTATGTAAGTGAACTGGCTGATATTCTGTTAGAGCGCCCGTCTATCGTGCCATCATATTTGCTGGGTAGGTCCAAAAGTAGTGCGAGAACCAGAGAAGATATCCTCGCCTAATCGGGGTTTCTTGAAGGTACGTACGTATATTTGTACATAAGTATATACAACAAAAAAAGGGAAGCAAGATATTTACTGTTTAATTATGATGTTCTATTTTATTTCAGAACGAAGTTCTGCACTTGAAGTAGAGGACTTTGGCCCAGCACCAATAAATGAGCCTGACATTATAGTCTCTCAGATAGAGAATCCTGAAAATGAAAACAGTAATGTACAAAGTCAACCCCGCAAGCGCCAAAGAAAACCCCTTTTGCTTTTGAGTTGAGCAAGTGGAAGGATCAGTTTCAGGAAGAATCAAGACAAAAACGGGAATATAGAAGGCACAAGCTGCAAGCAAATAAAGAAAAGCTGGAAGCTTATAAAGACAGGACTAACGCCATAAAAGACTTAATTAGAGCAATACATTTTACTTTTAATTTTGTATTTAATGTAAGTTAAAAAATAAACAATTAGAATCATGTAAATGTGTATGATATACATTTTTTTTTGTTTTTGACGTGATAACGTCTTATAAATCGATGACAGGCTACACGTACGAAATAACATGACTCATGGTTATAAGACAACAAAATCGATAGCAAGCACCAAGCGAACATGAAAAAGAACAAGCGCAAATTCCCCAAATAATTCCTTTCATATTCAAAATGTATAAGAAGATAAAAAGGAATACAAAATAGGCGGGGTTTTGTTATTCTTGAATGAGGTGACAGTTTAAGCTTGTTGTAGGCATCATCAAAAGAATTCGGAAGATTTCTCTCTTTATATTATTGATACTCCATGCTTGTGACGCATCTATCTTCATTCCACTCCATCGGCCGACGCGTTCAAGTAGAAGTAGTAGTAGTAGTAGAAGAAGCAGCAGCACGCAACCTACACGTGAACCGGCTTCTAAACCTTGTGATTTTCTGATACTTGGTGAAAAAACGTATGTGGTGGCGAGGGTACAAAAAATCGCTAGTTTATCACCCATTCTCTTTTGTGCAATCCTGATTTATGTCAATCTGTTTTATATCTATTCGTCATTTGTAGGTGTGGTCGGCTATTTGTTCTGAATTTAAGGGTTTGTTATGCGTTAAAGATTCAACCACCAACTTTTCTTAACTCAGAATTAAAACAACTATCTTTTCTTGACTCAACTTTTAGACTGACTTCATAATCTTCGTTGAGATTATCTCAACCAAGCAATCCTCTTCAATATTAGTTAAAAAAAAAAAAAACAATCTGCATGGCAAGCATTATGTGGAAACATAATATTTGTATACAAATATATTCTTTTTATTGCTATGCTAATGAGTGAGATGATGAAATGACTTAGATCATCCATGAAGACCAATGATCGGTTACCACGATCTTCGTATCAACCAAACATTAAAATAATAGAATATGTTATCATCATAACACCTCCCCTCTTAAAAGAGTGAAGAAACATTTTCTGAAATAAAGGAAATTGCGAAGAGAGCATGTATGAGAATCTCGAAGAACATAGTTGTCAATTTTATTGAAATAAAGTTATTATTAAAATTTTTACTTAAATCTAATTTACATGTTTTTCTTTTTATTTTATTTTTTAAACTTATGTATCATAATTATATTGTAATTTCTTAGGTTTTTCATGAATAATATTTGTACGTTCTCTACTTTTTTCAAACGTTATAACAGGTTCTCCATTATTTTTAAATGTGACAGCTATGGGTTTTCTTTCTCTTTTTACAAAACATCTATTAATATAGTTAATTTATTTTGCCTTTAATACAATTTATTGATAAATATATTGTTATAAGAGTTACAATAGCTCCTAACAATCCGTTTGCAAAACCTTGTGTTCTTTCGGGTACAGAAATCAAAACATTTTCGAAATGTAACCATTTTGATTTTTTATCTCAATAGACAAATCTTTTAAATTTTGTAAATTATTCCTTTTCATTTTGGCTATTTCCTTAAGGGAACTATTTCCTTGATTTTAATGTTTTCACAACAATTTTCCATTGCATAATGTGCAATATCATTGTACATTATTTCATTTAAATTTTCTGTCGTTTCTATGTCAGTTTCCAAAGTGCTAACTTTACAATTATCGTCAATATTTATGATTCCTATATTAGAAATTTTGTCCAATTCTTCATTTTTATTTTTACATTTACATCTGTATTTTGTTTCTTCTGTTATTGCAAATAGAAATCTGTTATTATTTAATGAATATATACATATACATATAAATTTTTTTTTTATTATTGTCATCTTTATATTTGACACAATCATTTAAATTCTTTTTTAAGTGCAAAATTTGCTCTATTTTTACTTATTAATAATATATTAATATTATAATTCGAAACAATTAGCAATGTTATTATTTCGTATGCTTCTTCATATTCTTCTTTTAATATAGGTAAAGATATAATTACAAAAATTTATTATTCTTTTAAAAAATTTTTACTTTTAATAAATAACATTTTGTTTTCATATTTACTATTTCTTAAAACTGTAATTAATTTTTCTGGTGTCATAATAAATGGATGTATTATTTTTACTTGTAAAAATAGAATTGCATCAATTATTTTATCCAACTCAATTTCCAACTCTAAACTCTTTCCTCTCTGTGTTTCATGTTTACTTTTACCTAACAAACTATAAAAAATTGCCATTTTATTTATTAAGTTTTCGTAATTTTTGTGACCTTTTTGTGCAAGTGATGTACATGCATCAAAGTATTTAAAACATGCTTTATCAATATTTATTATTTTCTAAATCTAAAGTATTAACAATTAAAACATGTCCATCTACTCTTTTTGATATTCCGATTCCTTTGAAATAAAACCCGCCATTATCATTAAGATTTTCAATAACAAGTTCTTTGACAAACATATTATGTATTAATTTCAATGTGTTAAATATGGTTTTACTAAATTTTTCGAAAGTTTTCTAAGCTTCCTATTAGTTTTCACAGACATTTTTATCTGTTACTTTAGTAATCAAATATGTGTTTTCTAACTTTTTATTTTTCGTAAGATTTTTTACCAACACCTTTTCACCAACCTTATATAATGGTGCTACATTTGTTTTACGGTCGTAATTTTCTTTTGATTTCAATTTAGATTTCAGTAAATATTCTTTTACTTTGCTTTCTATAGAGTTTATATGTTCAATTATATTTTGAACATAATCTTGTACGGATACTAAGTTCAAAGAATCTATACTACTACTTCTAATCTGATTGAGTGAGTCAATACATTTTTGTAATATTATACTTTATGAACCTTTGTTTTTTTCATTTATGTAAGTGAACTGGCTGATATTCTGTTAGAGCGCCCGTCTATCGTGCCATCATATTTGCTGGGTAGGTCCAAAAGTAGTGCGAGAACCGGAGAAGATATCCTCGCCTAATCGGGTTTTCTTGAAGGTACGTACGTATATTTGTACATAAGTACATACAACAAAAAAAGGGAAGCAAGATATTTACTGTTTTATTATGATGTTCTATTTTATTTCAGAACGAAGTTCTGCACTTGAAGTAGAGGACTTTGGCCCAGCACCAATAAATGAGCCTGACATTATAGTCTCTCAGATAGAGAATCCTGAAAATGAAAACAGTAATGTACAAAGTCAACCCCGCAAGCGCCAAAGAAAACCCCTTTTGCTTTTGAGTTTCAGGAAGAATCAAGACAAAAACGGGAATATAGAAGGCACAAGCTGCAAGCAAATAAAGAAAAGCTGGAAGCTTATAAAGACAGGACTAACGCCATAAAAGACTTAATTAGAGCACTACATTTTACTTTTAATTTTGTATTTAATGTTAATTAAAAAATAAACAATTAGAAACATGTAAATGTGTATTTTATAAAAAAAATTTTGTGTGGTGGCGGGGGTACAAAAAATCGGTAATTTATCAACCATTCTCTTTTGTGCTATCCTGATTTTTGTCTATCTGTTTTATATCTATTCGTCATTTGTAGGTGTGGTCGGCTATTTGTTCTGAATTTAAGGGTTTGTTATGCGTTAAAGATTCAACCACCAACTTTTCTTAACTCAGAATTGAAACAACTATCTTTTCTTTACTCAACTTTTAGACTGACTTCATAATCTTCGTTGAGATTATCTCAACCAAGCAATCCTCTTCAATATTAGTTAAAAAAAAACAATGCATGGCAAGCATTATGTGGATACATAATATTTGTATACAAATATATTCTTTTTATTGCTATGCTATTGAGTGAGATGATGAAATGTCTTAGATCATCCATGAAGACCAATGATCGGTAACCACGATCTTCGGATCAACCAAACATTAAAATAATAGAATATGTCCGCATCATAACACCTCCCCTCTTAAAAGAGTGAAGAAACATTTTCTGAAATAAAGGAAATTGCGAAGAGATGATGTATGAGAATCTCGAAGAACAAAGTTGTCAATTTTATTGAAATAAAGTTATTATTAAAATTTTTACTTAAATCTAATTTACATGTTTTTCTTTTTATTTTTTTCTTAAACTTATGTATCATAATTATATTGTAATTTCTTAAGTTTTTCATGAATAATATTTGTACGTTCTCTACTTTTTTCAAACGTTATAACAGGTTCTCCATTATTTTTAAATGTGACAGCTATGGGTTTTCTTTCTCTTTTTACAAAACATCTATTGAATATAGTTAATTTATTTTGCCTTTAATACAATTTATTGATAAATATATTGTTATAAGAGTTACAATAGCTCCTAACAATCCGATTGCAAAACCTTGTGTTCTTTCGGGTACAGAAATCAACATTTTCGAAATGTAACTATTTTGATTTTTTATCTCAATAGACAAATCTTTTAAATTTTGTAAATTATTCCTTTTTATTTTGGCTATTTCCTTAAGAGAACTATTTCCTTGATTTTAATGTTTTCACAACAATTTTCTATTGCCTAATGTACAACATCATTGTACATTATTTCATTTAAATTTTCTGTCGTTTCTATGTCAGTTTCCAAAGTGCTAACTTTACAATTATCGTCAATATTTATGATTCCTATATTAGAAATTTTGTCCAATTCTTCATTTTTATTTTTACATTTACATCTGTATTTTGTTTCTTCTGTTATTGCAAATAGAAATCTGTTATTATTTAATGAATAAAAAAAATCTATATTATTTTCAATTATTTTTAATTTACATGAAGGAAAATTCCTTTTCATGAATACATTTAAAACATACACGTTAATTTTTATAGTACTTTCTAAAACTAGTTCCTTACATATAAATTTTTTTTTTATTATTGTCATCTTTATATTTGACACAATCATTTAAATTCTTTTTTAAGTGCAAAATTTGCTCTATTTTTACTTATTAATAATATATTAATATTATTATTCGAAACAATTAGCAATGTTATTATTACGTATGCTTCTTCATATTCTTCTTTTAATAAAGGTAAAGATATAATTACAAAAAATGTATTATTCTTCAAAAAAATTTTACTTTTAATAAATAACATTTTGTTTTCATATGTATTATTTCTTAAAACTGTAATTAATTTTTCTGGTGTCATCATAAATGGATGTATTATTTTTACTTGTAAAAATAGAATTGCATCAATTATTTTATCCAACTCAATTTCCAACTCTAAACTCTTTCCTCTCTGTAAATATTCTAACATTGCTTCCCTTTCTTGTAATTCATTAGTGTGAAGCATAATAGTATCTAAAGATTCAACTACATCTTTAGTTTTGTTTTCTAAAATATGATAATTATTGAGGAGTACTTGGTTTTGTTCATTAAAACTTTTTATTATATTTATTTCTTCTTTTAAACCATTTCTTAGAAATTCCTGGTTTTCCTTTGTTATTACCAAATCGTTATCATAATATTTTGCGTCTTCATAATCCATAGTACCAAACAAAACTTTTAATCCTGAACCAATGATATAAATTAATCCTCTTCGAAATCCATGTTTACTTTTACCTAACAAACTATAAAAAAATTGCCATTTTATTTATTAAGTTTTCGTAATTTTTGTGACCTTTTTGTGCAAGTGATTTACATGCATCAAAGTATTTAAAACATGCTTTATCAATATTTATTATTTTCTAAATCTAAAGTATTAACAATTAGAACATGTCCATCTACTCTTTTTGATATTCCGATTCCTTTGAAATAAAACCCGCCATTATCATTAAGATTTTCAATAACAAGTTCTTTGACAAACATATTATGTATTAATTTCAATGTTTTCTAAGCTCCCTATTAGTTTTCACAGACATTTTTATCTGTTGCTTTAGTAATCAAATATGTGTTTTCTAACTTTTTATTTTTCGTAAGATTTTTTACCAACACCTTTTCACCAACCTTATATAATGGTGCTACATTTGTTTTACGGTCGTAATTTTCTTTTGATTTCAATTTAGATTTCAGTAAATATTCTTTTACTTTGCTTTCTATAGAGTTTATATGTTCAATTATATTTTGAACATAATCTTGTACGGATACTAAGTTCAAAGAATCTTTACTACTATTTCTAATCTGATTGAGTGAGTCAATACATTTTTGTAATATATTACTAAATTTTTCGAAAGTTTTCTAATCTCCCTATTAGTTTTCACAGACATTTTTATCTGTTACTTTAGTAATCAAATATGTGTTTTCTAACTTTTTATTTTTCGTAAGATTTTTTACCAACACCTTTTCACCAACCTTATATAATGGTGCTACATTTGTTTTACGGTCGTAATTTTCTTTTGATTTCAATTTAGATTTCAGTAAATATTCTTTTACTTTGCTTTCTATAGAGTTTATATGTTCAATTATATTTTGAACATAATCTTGTACGGATACTAAGTTCAAAGAATCTTTACTACTACTTCTAATCTGATTGAGTGAGTCAATACATTTTTGTAATATTATACTTTATGTACCTTTGTTTTTTTCATTTATGTAAGTGAACTGGCTGATATTCGTGCGAGAACCAGAGAAGATATCCTCGCCTAATCGGGTTTTCTTGAAGGTAAGTACGTATATTTGTACATAAGTATATACAACAAAAAAAGGGAAGCGAGATATTTACTGTTTAATTATGATGTTCTATTTTATTTCAGAACGAAGTTCTGCACTTGAAGTAGAGGACTTTGGCCCAGCACCAATAAATGAGCCTGACATTATAGTCTCTCAGATAGAGAATCCTGAAAATGAAAACAGTAATGTACAAAGTCAACCCCGCAAGCGCCAAAGAAAACCCCCTTTTGCTTTTGAGTTGAGCAAGTGGAAGGATCAGTTTCAGGAAGATTCAAGATAAAAACGGGAATATAGAAGGCACAAGCTGCAAGCAAATAAAGAAAAGCTGGAAGCATATAAAGACAGGACTAACGCCATAAAAGACTTAATTAAAACAATACATTTTACTTTAAATTTTGTATTTAATGTTAGTTAAAAAATAAACAATTAGAAATATGTAAATGTGTATATTATAAAAAAATTTTGTTTTTGACGTGATAACGTCTTATAAATCGATGACAGGCTACACGTACGAAATAACATGAGTCATGGTGATATAACTCATGCTAACCGCGATACTGTGGCAACAAAATCGATCACAAGCACCAAGCGAACATGAAAAAGAACAAGCGCAAATTCCCAAAATAATTCCTTTCATATTCAAAATGTATAAGAAGATAAAAAGAAATACAAAATAGGCGGGATTTTGTTATTCTTGAATGAGATGACAGTTTAAGCTTGTAGTTGTAGGCATCATCAAAAGAATTCGGAAGATTTCTTTCTTTATATTATTGATACTCCATGCTTGTGACTCATCTATCTTCATTCCACTCCATCGGCTGATGCGTCCAAGTAGAAGTAGTAGTAGTAGAAGAAGCAGCAGCACGCAACCTACACGTGAACCGGCTTCTGAACCGTGTGATTTTCTGATACTTGGTGAAAAACGTATGTGGTGGCGGGGGTACCAAAAATCGATAGTTTATCACCCATTCTCTTTTGTGTTATCCTGATTTTTGTCAATCTGTTTTTTATCTATTCGTCATTTGTAGGTGTGGTCGGCTATTTGTTCTGAATTTAAGGGTTTTTTGTGGTGCGTTAAAGATTCAACCACCAACTTTTCTTAACTCAGAATTAAAACAACTATCTTTTCTTTACTCAACTTTTAGACTGACTTCATAATCTTCGTTGAGATTATCTCAACCAAGCAATCCTCTTCAATATTATTAAAAAAAAATAAAAACAAGCATAATGTGGATACATAATATTTGTATACAAATATATTGTTTTTATTGCTATGCTATTGAGTGATATGATGAAATGACTTAGATCATCCATGAAGACCAATGATCGGTTCTGTTTATGTTTTGAGATAACATTCTCAGTAAATTGATCATAAGTATTGTCGATGCATGTATGTCGTGAAACTACAGACCATGGGGATGTTTATTTTCGACGTAGTTTTAAGTATCAGTCCCAGCAGAAGTAGATAATTTATTGTTAAATAAATATCACTTCACGCAAAGTGTTAATGAGGCACTTTTTCTGAGAATCGATACCACGATCTTCGGATCAACCAAACATTAAAATAAAAGAATATGTCATCGTCATAACACCTCCCCTCTTAAAGGAGTGAAGAAACATTTTCTGAACTAAAGGAAATTGCGAAGAAAGCATGTATGAGAATCTCGAAGAACAAAGTGTCAATTTTATTGAAATAAAGTTATTATTAAAATTTTTACTTAAATCTAATTTACATGTTTTTCTTTCTATTTTTTTTAAACTTATGTATCATAATTATATTGTAATTTCTTAGGTTTTTCATGAATAACATTTGTACGTTCTCTACTATTTTCAAACGTTATAACAGGTTCTCCATTATTTTTAAATGTGACAGCTTTGGGTTTTCTTTCTCTTTTTACAAAACATCTATTGAATATAGTTAATTTATTTTGCCGTTAATACAATTTATTGATAAATATATTGTTATAAGAGTTACAATAGCTCCTAACAATCCGATTGCAAAACCTTGTGTTCTTTCGGGTACAGAAAACAACATTTTCGAAATGTAACCATTTCATTGATTTTGTAAATTCTTCCCTTCTATTTTTGGCTATTTCCTTAAGGGAACTATTTCCTTGATTTTAATGTTTTCACAACATTATGGTACATTATTTTATTTAAATTTTCTGTCGTTTCTATGTCAGTTTCCAAAGTGCTAACTTTACAATTATCGTCAATATTTATGATTTCTATATTAGAAATTTTGTCCAATTCATTTTTATTTTTACATTTACATCTGTATTTTGTTTCTTCTGTTATTGCAAATAGAAATCTGTTATTATTTAATAAATAAAAAAAACTCTATATTATTTTCAATTATTTTTAATTTACATGAAGGAAAATTCTTTTTCATGAATACATTTAAAACATACACGTCAATTTTTATAGTACTTTCTAAAACCTGTTCCTTACATACAAAAATATTTTTATTATTGTCATCTTTATATTTGACACAATCATTTAAATTCTTTTTTAGGGCAAAATTTGCTCTATTTTTACTTATTAATAATATATTAATATTATTATTCGAAACAATTAGCAATGTTATTATTTCGTATTGCTCTTCATATTTTTCTTTTAATATAAGTAAAGATATATGTAATTATAAAAATTTTATTATTCTTTTCAAAATTTTTTACTTTTAATAAATAAAATTTTGTTTTTTACTATTTCTTAAAACTGTAATGAATTTTTCTTGTGTCATAATAAATGGATGTAATATTTTTACTTGTAAAAATAGAATTACATCAATTATTTTATCCAACTCAATTTCCAACTCTAAACTCTTTCCTATTATTGAATCATATATTCTCTGTAAATATTCTAACATTGCTTCCCTTTCTTGTAATTCATTAGTGTGAAGCATAATGGTATCTAAAGATTCAACTCCATCTTTAGTTTTGTTTTCTAAAATATGGTAATTATTGAGGAGTACACCCAGAGAAAAAAACCATAAAATCAATAGGAATTCCCATTGTTTCAATGATTTTTTACGATTGAAATTGGTGAATAGGACACGGACCATTACTGTAATAGTTATGGAACTATTATTTTAATGGTACGTTTGTACTATTGTTTTAATAGTTATAAAGTCTTGAAATAATAGTCACTCTTATTAATAATCAATGGTTGGTACTATTAAAAACTTAAATTAATAAGCCCTATCCTATTGAAAATCAATTCGGTAATACTATTAATTCAACAGTGGAATACCATTATTGAATTTCGAAATACGAACTCGAATCTATGTGTTCGTATACGGATGTATAGTGTTATAATAGTATTTTCTTATTAATTCAATGGTATATTTTGTTCGAAAAATTATAGTACGTATTATTGTTTCAATGCGATACTTATTAATTCAATGGTATATATACCATTAAAACCAAAAGTTATACCTTATTAAAATAATAGGAAAACCAATTGAAACAATAATGCAATGTTATTAAAACAATGGTGTTGTACTATTGTTTTACTAATACAGTACTATTATTTTAATACTGTATTATTATTACTCTAAAGTGTAGTACTATTATTTCATAGTGTAGTACATTTATTTCAAAAATGTAGTACTATCTATTTTATGGTGTAGTACTTTTGTTTTGATAGTGCGATACTGTTATTTTAATAGTTCGATACTATTATCTTAATAGTAAAGTACTATTGTTTTACTGATTTTTCACTATTGTTTTAATAGTGCGATACTATTATTTTAATAGTGAAGTACTATTATTTTAATGATTTTACACTATTGGTTTAATAGTTCAGTACTATTGTTTTAATAGTGCGACATTATTATTTAAATAGTTCGATACTATTATTTTAATAGTGAAGTACTACTTTTTTAATGATTTTGCACTATTGTTTTAATAGTTCTTTACTATTGTTGTAATAGTACGACATTATTATTTAAATAGATCGATACTATTATTTTAATAGTGAAGTTTTAAAAGTGTTACATTTTGGATTCAAAAGTGTAGTACTATTGATTTTATAGTGTAGTACTATAGTTTTAATAGTGTTGCACTATTGTTTTAACAGTGCGATACTATTATTTTAATAGTTCGATACTATTATTTTAATAGTGAAGTACTACTGTTTTAATGATTTTGCACTATTGTTTTAATAGTTCTTTACTATTGTAAGTACGACATTATTATTTAAATAGTTCGATACTATTATTTTAATAGTGAAGTTTTAATAGTGTAACATTTTGGATTCAAAAGTGTAGTACTATTGATTTTATAGTGTAATATTATTGTTTCAATAGATTTGCACTATTTTTTTAATATTTAAGTACTGGTGTTTGAATTATGCGATACATTTTTAAGAATCAATGGTACGCATTACATTTTTAATGTGATTTCTGTACCAATTTCAGAGTAACAATATACCTTTTGCATTTAATGAGACATGTACTATTAAATTGGTAAATATCAAATTAAAAACAATACGCAGCATTATATTCCAAAAATCCAAAGCTGAAAGGATAAAGAATTATTCGAGATTAGATCTAAATCCTTTTGAAAACATACTCACTTTTGTATTATACTCAGTTATAAATATCGATAACCTGTTTCAATAAAAATCTATGAGCAAATAAAGGCAAACATTCCAATAATTTTTTACTATTTTACATTAAAATTTATTCAAACTTTTTTTTAATTTAACATTTTTTTCTTAAAACTAAGTCTTAAAACTAAAAGCAAATATTTCAGTAAATTTTTACTATTTACTTTAAAATTTATTCAAACTTATTTTAATTTAACATTTTTTCTTAAAATTAAGTCTTTTAAATAGGTTGTTTTTTACAAAAAACATAACTTAACACAATATCTGAACGATTCGTATTATTATCTTTTTACTATT
Source organism: Platycheirus rosarum (assembly GCA_963971375.1). Classification (NCBI taxonomy): domain Eukaryota; kingdom Metazoa; phylum Arthropoda; class Insecta; order Diptera; family Syrphidae; genus Platycheirus; species Platycheirus rosarum. Next base: position 76,289,595 of record OZ020510.1, read on the forward strand.
TTACTTTAAAATGTAATTAGACTTTTTTAAAAAAATTACATTTCATCTTTCAACAGTCTTTTAAATAGGTTTAGTTTTACAAACTTAACATAATTTCTGTAATATTAGTTCCATATAACGATACATATTTGATGTTATGCGCTTAAAATAATATAATATTATAGGACACAAATTTGTATGCCAAAGAAAGGTTTTTAAAATTGTTTTAACCGAAACACATTTAGTCCATTGTGTAAATAATGAATGTGAATTGGTGGGCTATCAAGATCACTGACCGAGTGCAGGGAAAGAGTTTTTCGGTGGTTTTCTATAACAAATGCTTGCAGATGTTCATTGAAATATTTTATGTTCCATTCTTCACAAAGGAAATAGAACTTCGATTCATGTATACAAATTTCTCGAATTTCAAAAACCAATAAAGAATAGTTTTCCCTTAAAAGTCAATTTAAGAATGCACTTCACCACGTCACAAAGAGTTATGCCAGTTTTACAATAATTTATATTCTTATAGAGGAGATTTAAATTACATGTATAAATTGACTTCTCATCAAAAGTAAAATCGCTTTCAAAAAAACTTTGTTTAACAAGTGTGTCGGAAAATGTGCGTCCGGCTTTGAAAGCAAGAGTGTAAGAAATATTTATCCTTGAGTTTGTAGCTTTTGCAGCTTGCTTGTTTTGTCTATGTAGAGCTTCAAAACGCATGCACCACAAGATTCTCAATGGCCCGCACTTTCGAATTGCAGACGGATAATGCACCAAAAAGTGAAACTTTGGTTTTAGTGGTTCATTAAATGTCTTAATAAACATAGAGTTATGTTTGGCGATTAACTTTTCCAAGGAACTGAGTTGTAATTCATTTATCTTTGTTAAAAGTATTAAATCAATTATTTTAACCAGTGTTAAAAGAAGTTCCCATATCTTATTATTGACTGGTATGAGATCTCCTATCATTAAAGGCAAAAAATGTATCAGAGTCATTGTTTCGCGAGCAGTCATTTTTAAATTTTTTTGCTTTTAGCAACGACAGTACAAATGGAGGCGAAATGTTACCTATCTCCATTTCTCCATAGTTAAACAACTGCTTACGATTATTAAGAACCTCAAGAGAAAAAAATTTACGGCATTCGATAAAGTGCACTAAGATTTTTGATATGTCATATCTGCAAATGCCTTCGAAAATATCATGCATGATATCAAAGTAGACATTTTGCGACACATGAAAAGACTTAATTTCGTTAAAAACGCAATTTTCTTTTATACCAGTTAATTTGTCGTTCCTTACCTCAAGATCAGCTTGATAATTGTCACCATAACGTAAGTATGAGGCATGCTCAAAAAAAGTTTGAACTAAAGCTGCTGGAAAATCCTAAATAAGTGTTGAAACCCAGGTTATCTCCGACAATAAATGCTAAGATGAAATAAATGTGGTAGCTCTTATTTACATTTATTTCCAAACCATCACTTTCAAGAGCTTTTATACGATCAACATATGGTTTCATCGAAAAAGAATTACCATACGATGACCTATCTTTTGTTTTGAAAAAACCTGCAACAAAAATGTTTCTCAATTTTGATAGGTGATGCTTAGGAATGGTTGGAAAAGTATAATAAACACCACAGATCGATTGATCTTTTGCGTGTGAACCGAGAGGATTATCTATACAGAAATCATCGAAAAATAGTATAAACGGTATTGTTAGTTTATTTTAAAAACTCTGTATCTTTTCCTTCCAAACTTGTCCATTTATTAAGCTGTTGTAAATTCTAGGTGAGCAACTATTTAGCATGTTTGTATATTTTTATGTTTCATGTAAAACATTTTTAGATTGAATGCATGATTACTCCTGTAACCTTATTAGTATCTAATGTGGGGGCGGTGTTGACAATTACTTAACATACTTCTTCATTTATAGTGTAATACAGAGGTTTCTTAAAGAAACCTTTCATTTCTAATTCTTGTATTAATCTATATTCTGTATTGATAGACCTGAAAGGAAGCGTAAGCTGATCTAGTAAATGAACAGCAACAGCCCTATTCGTTTCGCTTTCAATAAGAGGTACGACTTTCAAAACGACAGCTTTTAAAAGGGGGTCAATAACATAGGTTTGAACTTGATTGATAATATCTGAAACGTTTTTTCGTTGAAATTATTATTTTTGTGTAGAGATAGGGCGAAATTTAGTCCAGCTAAATCAAACGAACACTCATCAGAGCTTGGTGTAAATTCGGATATACACTGATAGGTTTGTTCAAGAGATTCTGAAATAATAAGAGAACTTGTACTCGGATTACTTTCTTGTGGATTAAATATACCTTGAGTTTGAACTGTTTCGTTAGAAATAGTATTTGTTTTCGGTCTATAAATTTTATTTTCGTGAACTCTTTGTAAGTGGCGTTTAAACGTGTAAATATTTTGAAATTTTTGAAACCAATCTTTTTCTGAGCACAAAAAAAAATTCAAACCTTTCAAAATGTGATCGGATTTTAAATGACTAATTAAACTTTCAGACGAAAAATTATTTATTGATTTAACACACAAAAAACATTTCATTTTGACTTTAAGTGAGTAGGGTTGGTTGGGATAAGGGAAAGAGCTTTTATTTTTGCCTTTGAAACCAAATTTTAAATTTCAGAAACAAAGTAGCCTTTCATTTTAAATTGTCTTTTAAAGGAAATGTGTTTTATTAAAGTGAAAAGAAATTTTGAAGTGTTTTAAAGTTTTTTCCAAATAATAAACAAGTTGAACTTTCATAAATGTTTTGCTTGCTTTGGTTTTGGTAGCTTTCAAAATAAATGTATAGCCTTTAAAGTGAAATTATCAAATGGAAGCATTCCAGAAAAACAATTCTTTAGTCACGCAATGATTTTATTAGACTATTAATATTGGGGTTTGGTTGATCGGGGAAATTGTAAAAAAATGTCTCAATAAATAAATAAAAAATTGTACCCTCCTTGGGGTACTTAAAATTCATGACGTGAAAGAGTTTGAACGTTATATCTAAACATTTTAATAAGTTAGAAAATTTATATAAGATCCCATCATAATACGTATAGAAACTCTCTAAATTCTTAAGGTCTGTACCTATTGTTATTACGATTGGCTGCAGGGTGAGTCCCTTGCTGGAATATTTTTCTCGCAGCTTCTCTACCCTATCCTTGTAGTCTGACGTTGAAGAACAATAAAGGAAACATGAATCCTGTGCATCTTTTATTGACGGCTTCCACTTGGTTTTTTTTGCATCCTTTTTGCCAATTGAGATGACTGGTGGCTTCCAGACGGCATGAAGTGAAGATAGAATTAAGAAATCACGTGAATCTGCAACAAAATTAATAAAGTGAAATCGTTATAATTGATTTATTAAATTATTTTGTATAAAAATATTTTTGGAAAAAAGATATGAAAATAAAGTAAACGACGGGGTCGCAATGTGTGATGGTGATTTTGAAAAAAAAGTCATATGAAATTTTATTAATCACTTAATAATCACTAGTTAAAACGATTTTTAGAAGAAAACAAAGCAAGCCATCTAAAGTAAGAACAAATCCATCAGCATTGAACTGTACCCGAAATGGGAATTAAGTTTGCATGCAATTGGAATTTTAATTCTCCTGTACACCAGTGCATACAGTTTTTCTGTTCTATCTACGTATATAGATAAAAGCATAATAATTAAAATGAATCAAAATTTTATCTTACTTGTTTCAGTATCTTGCAGTTCTTTAAGTAGTTCTAATGTTCTATTTTATTTCAGAACGAAGTTCTGCACTTGAAGTAGAGGACTTTGGCCCAGCACCAATAAATGAGCCTGACATTATAGTCTCTCAGATAGAGAATCCTGAAAATGAAAACAGTAATGTACAAAGTCAACCCCGCAAGCGCCAAAGAAAACCCCCTTTTGCTTTTGAGTTGAGCAAGTGGAAGGATCAGTTTCAGGAAGATTCAAGATAAAAACGGGAATATAGAAGGCACAAGCTGCAAGCAAATAAAGAAAAGCTGGAAGCATATAAAGACAGGACTAACGCCATAAAAGACTTAATTAAAACAATACATTTTACTTTAAATTTTGTATTTAATGTTAGTTAAAAAATAAACAATTAGAAATATGTAAATGTGTATATTATAAAAAAATTTTGTTTTTGACGTGATAACGTCTTATAAATCGATGACAGGCTACACGTACGAAATAACATGAGTCATGGTGATAAGACTCGTGCTAACCGCGATACTGTGGCAACAAAATCGATCACAAGCACCAAGCGAACATGAAAAAGAACAAGCGCAAATTCCCAAAATAATTCCTTTCATATTCAAAATGTATAAAAAGAAATACAAAATAGGCGGGATTTTGTTATTCTTGAATGAGATGACAGTTTAAGCTTGTAGTTGTAGGCATCATCAAAAGAATTCGGAAGATTTCTTTCTTTATATTATTGATACTCCATGCTTGTGACGCATCTATCTTCATTCCACTCCATCGGCTGATGCGTCCAAGTAGAAGTAGTAGTAGTAGAAGAAGCAGCAGCACGCAACCTACACGTGAACCGGCTTCTGAACCGTGTGATTTTCTGATACTTGGTGAAAAACGTATGTGGTGGCGGGGGTACCAAAAATCGATAGTTTATCACCCATTCTCTTTTGTGTTATCCTGATTTTTGTCAATCTGTTTTTTATCTATTCGTCATTTGTAGGTGTGGTCGGCTATTTGTTCTGAATTTAAGGGTTTTTTGTGCGTTAAAGATTCAACCACCAACTTTTCTTAACTCAGAATTAAAACAACTATCTTTTCTTTACTCAACTTTTAGACTGACTTCATAATCTTCGTTGAGATTATCTCAACCAAGCAATCCTCTTCAATATTATTAAAAAAAAATAAAAACAAGCATAATGTGGATACATAATATTTGTATACAAATATATTGTTTTTATTGCTATGCTATTGAGTGATATGATGAAATGACTTAGATCATCCATGAAGACCAATGATCGGTTCTGTTTATGTTTTGAGATAACATTCTCAGTAAATTGATCATAAGTATTGTCGATGCATGTATGTCGTGAAACTACAGACCATGGGGATGTTTATTTTCGACGTAGTTTTAAGTATCAGTCCCAGCAGAAGTAGATAATTTATTGTTAAATAAATATCACTTCACGCAAAGTGTTAATGAGGCACTTTTTCTGAGAATCGATACCACGATCTTCGGATCAACCAAACATTAAAATAAAAGAATATGTCATCGTCATAACACCTCCCCTCTTAAAGGAGTGAAGAAACATTTTCTGAACTAAAGGAAATTGCGAAGAAAGCATGTATGAGAATCTCGAAGAACAAAGTGTCAATTTTATTGAAATAAAGTTATTATTAAAATTTTTACTTAAATCTAATTTACATGTTTTTCTTTCTATTTTTTTTAAACTTATGTATCATAATTATATTGTAATTTCTTAGGTTTTTCATGAATAACATTTGTACGTTCTCTACTATTTTCAAACGTTATAACAGGTTCTCCATTATTTTTAAATGTGACAGCTTTGGGTTTTCTTTCTCTTTTTACAAAACATCTATTGAATATAGTTAATTTATTTTGCCGTTAATACAATTTATTGATAAATATATTGTTATAAGAGTTACAATAGCTCCTAACAATCCGATTGCAAAACCTTGTGTTCTTTCGGGTACAGAAAACAACATTTTCGAAATGTAACCATTTCATTGATTTTGTAAATTCTTCCCTTCTATTTTTGGCTATTTCCTTAAGGGAACTATTTCCTTGATTTTAATGTTTTCACAACATTATGGTACATTATTTTATTTAAATTTTCTGTCGTTTCTATGTCAGTTTCCAAAGTGCTAACTTTACAATTATCGTCAATATTTATGATTTCTATATTAGAAATTTTGTCCAATTCATTTTTATTTTTACATTTACATCTGTATTTTGTTTCTTCTGTTATTGCAAATAGAAATCTGTTATTATTTAATAAATAAAAAAAACTCTATATTATTTTCAATTATTTTTAATTTACATGAAGGAAAATTCTTTTTCATGAATACATTTAAAACATACACGTCAATTTTTATAGTACTTTCTAAAACCTGTTCCTTACATACAAAAATATTTTTATTATTGTCATCTTTATATTTGACACAATCATTTAAATTCTTTTTTAGGGCAAAATTTGCTCTATTTTTACTTATTAATAATATATTAATATTATTATTCGAAACAATTAGCAATGTTATTATTTCGTATTGCTCTTCATATTTTTCTTTTAATATAAGTAAAGATATATGTAATTATAAAAATTTTATTATTCTTTTCAAAATTTTTTACTTTTAATAAATAAAATTTTGTTTTTTACTATTTCTTAAAACTGTAATTAATTTTTCTTGTGTCATAATAAATGGATGTAATATTTTTACTTGTAAAAATAGAATTACATCAATTATTTTATCCAACTCAATTTCCAACTCTAAACTCTTTCCTATTATTGAATCATATATTCTCTGTAAATATTCTAACATTGCTTCCCTTTCTTGTAATTCATTAGTGTGAAGCATAATGGTATCTAAAGATTCAACTCCATCTTTAGTTTTGTTTTCTAAAATATGATAATTATTGAGGAGTACACCCAGAGAAAAAAACCATAAAATCAATAGGAATTCCCATTGTTTCAATGATTTTTTACGATTGAAATTGGTGAATAGGACACGGACCATTACTGTAATAGTTATGGAACTATTATTTTAATGGTACGTTTGTACTATTGTTTTAATAGTTATAAAGTCTTGAAATAATAGTCACTCTTATTAATAATCAATGGTTGGTACTATTAAAAACTTAAATTAATAAGCCCTATCCTATTGAAAATCAATTCGGTAATACTATTAATTCAACAGTGGAATACCATTATTGAATTTCGAAATACGAACTCGAATCTATGTGTTCGTATACGGATGTATAGTGTTATAATAGTATTTTCTTATTAATTCAATGGTATATTTTGTTCGAAAAATTATAGTACGTATTATTGTTTAAATGCGATACTTATTAATTCAATGGTATATATACCATTAAAACCAAAAGTTATACCTTATTAAAATAATAGGAAAACCAATTGAAACAATAATGCAATGTTATTAAAACAATGGTGTTGTACTATTGTTTTACTAATACAGTACTATTATTTTAATACTGTATTATTATTACTCTAAAGTGTAGTACTATTATTTCATAGTGTAGTACATTTATTTCAAAAATGTAGTACTATCTATTTTATGGTGTAGTACTTTTGTTTTGATAGTGCGATACTGTTATTTTAATAGTTCGATACTATTATCTTAATAGTAAAGTACTATTGTTTTACTGATTTTTCACTATTGTTTTAATAGTGCGATACTATTATTTTAATAGTGAAGTACTATTATTTTAATGATTTTACACTATTGGTTTAATAGTTCAGTACTATTGTTTTAATAGTGCGACATTATTATTTAAATAGTTCGATACTATTATTTTAATAGTGAAGTACTACTTTTTTAATGATTTTGCACTATTGTTTTAATAGTTCTTTACTATTGTTGTAATAGTACGACATTATTATTTAAATAGATCGATACTATTATTTTAATAGTGAAGTTTTAAAAGTGTTACATTTTGGATTCAAAAGTGTAGTACTATTGATTTTATAGTGTAGTACTATAGTTTTAATAGTGTTGCACTATTGTTTTAACAGTGCGATACTATTATTTTAATAGTTCGATACTATTATTTTAATAGTGAAGTACTACTGTTTTAATGATTTTGCACTATTGTTTTAATAGTTCTTTACTATTGTAAGTACGACATTATTATTTAAATAGTTCGATACTATTATTTTAATAGTGAAGTTTTAATAGTGTAACATTTTGGATTCAAAAGTGTAGTACTATTGATTTTATAGTGTAATATTATTGTTTCAATAGATTTGCACTATTTTTTTAATATTTAAGTACTGGTGTTTGAATTATGCGATACATTTTTAAGAATCAATGGTACGCATTACATTTTTAATGTGATTTCTGTACCAATTTCAGAGTAACAATATACCTTTTGCATTTAATGAGACATGTACTATTAAATTGGTAAATATCAAATTAAAAACAATACGCAGCATTATATTCCAAAAATCCAAAGCTGAAAGGATAAAGAATTATTCGAGATTAGATCTAAATCCTTTTGAAAACATACTCACTTTTGTATTATACTCAGTTATAAATATCGATAACCTGTTTCAATAAAAATCTATGAGCAAATAAAGGCAAACATTCCAATAATTTTTTACTATTTTACATTAAAATTTATTCAAACTTTTTTTTAATTTAACATTTTTTTCTTAAAACTAAGTCTTAAAACTAAAAGCAAATATTTCAGTAAATTTTTACTATTTACTTTAAAATTTATTCAAACTTATTTTAATTTAACATTTTTTCTTAAAATTAAGTCTTTTAAATAGGTTGTTTTTTACAAAAAACATAACTTAACACAATATCTGAACGATTCGTATTATTATCTTTTTACTATTTTACTTTAAAATGTAATTAGACTTTTTTAAAAAAATTACATTTCATCTTTCAACAGTCTTTTAAATAGGTTTAGTTTTACAAACTTAACATAATTTCTGTAATATTAGTTCCATATAACGATACATATTTGATGTTATGCGCTTAAAATAATATAATATTATAGGACACAAATTTGTATGCCAAAGAAAGGTTTTTAAAATTGTTTTAACCGAAACACATTTAGTCCATTGTGTAAATAATGAATGTGAATTGGTGGGCTATCAAGATCACTGACCGAGTGCAGGGAAAGAGTTTTTCGGTGGTTTTCTATAACAAATGCTTGCAGATGTTCATTGAAATATTTTATGTTCCATTCTTCACAAAGGAAATAGAACTTCGATTCATGTATACAAATTTCTCGAATTTCAAAAACCAATAAAGAATAGTTTTCCCTTAAAAGTCAATTTAAGAATGCACTTCACCACGTCACAAAGAGTTATGCCAGTTTTACAATAATTTATATTCTTATAGAGGAGATTTAAATTACATGTATAAATTGACTTCTCATCAAAAGTAAAATCGCTTTCAAAAAAACTTTGTTTAACAAGTGTGTCGGAAAATGTGCGTCCGGCTTTGAAAGCAAGAGTGTAAGAAATATTTATCCTTGAGTTTGTAGCTTTTGCAGCTTTCTTGTTTTGTCTATGTAGAGCTTCAAAACGCATGCACCACAAGATTCTCAATGGCCCGCACTTTCGAATTGCAGACGGATAATGCACCAAAAAGTGAAACTTTGGTTTTAGTGGTTCATTAAATGTCTTAATAAACATAGAGTTATGTTTGGCGATTAACTTTTCCAAGGAACTGAGTTGTAATTCATTTATCTTTGTTAAAAGTATTAAATCAATTATTTTAACCAGTGTTAAAAGAAGTTCCCATATCTTATTATTGACTGGTATGAGATCTCCTATCATTAAAGGCAAAAAATGTATCAGAGTCATTGTTTCGCGAGCAGTCATTTTTAATTTTTTTTGCTTTTAGCAACGACAGTACAAATGGAGGCGAAATGTTACCTATCTCCATTTCTCCATAGTTAAACAACTGCTTACGATTATTAAGAACCTCAAGAGAAAAAAATTTACGGCATTCGATAAAGTGCACTAAGATTTTTGATATGTCATATCTGCAAATGCCTTCGAAAATATCATGCATGATATCAAAGTAGACATTTTGCGACACATGAAAAGACTTAATTTCGTTAAAAACGCAATTTTCTTTTATACCAGTTAATTTGTCGTTCCTTACCTCAAGATCAGCTTGATAATTGTCACCATAACGTAAGTATGAGGCATGCTCAAAAAAAGTTTGAACTAAAGCTGCTGGAAAATCCTAAATAAGTGTTGAAACCCAGGTTATCTCCGACAATAAATGCTAAGATGAAATAAATGTGGTAGCTCTTATTTACATTTATTTCCAAACCATCACTTTCAAGAGCTTTTATACGATCAACATATGGTTTCATCGAAAAAGAATTACCATACGATGACCTATCTTTTGTTTTGAAAAAACCTGCAACAAAAATGTTTCTCAATTTTGATAGGTGATGCTTAGGAATGGTTGGAAAAGTATAATAAACACCACAGATCGATTGATCTTTTGCGTGTGAACCGAGAGGATTATCTATACAGAAATCATCGAAAAATAGTATAAACGGTATTGTTAGTTTATTTTAAAAACTCTGTATCTTTTCCTTCCAAACTTGTCCATTTATTAAGCTGTTGTAAATTCTAGGTGAGCAACTATTTAGCATGTTTGTATATTTTTATGTTTCATGTAAAACATTTTTAGATTGAATGCATGATTACTCCTGTAACCTTATTAGTATCTAATGTGGGGGCGGTGTTGACAATTACTTAACATACTTCTTCATTTATAGTGTAATACAGAGGTTTCTTAAAGAAACCTTTCATTTCTAATTCTTGTATTAATCTATATTCTGTATTGATAGACCTGAAAGGAAGCGTAAGCTGATCTAGTAAATGAACAGCAACAGCCCTATTCGTTTCGCTTTCAATAAGAGGTACGACTTTCAAAACGACAGCTTTTAAAAGGGGGTCAATAACATAGGTTTGAACTTGATTGATAATATCTGAAACGTTTTTTCGTTGAAATTATTATTTTTGTGTAGAGATAGGGCGAAATTTAGTCCAGCTAAATCAAACGAACACTCATCAGAGCTTGGTGTAAATTCGGATATACACTGATAGGTTTGTTCAAGAGATTCTGAAATAATAAGAGAACTTGTACTCGGATTACTTTCTTGTGGATTAAATATACCTTGAGTTTGAACTGTTTCGTTAGAAATAGTATTTGTTTTCGGTCTATAAATTTTATTTTCGTGAACTCTTTGTAAGTGGCGTTTAAACGTGTAAATATTTTGAAATTTTTGAAACCAATCTTTTTCTGAGCACAAAAAAAAATTCAAACCTTTCAAAATGTGATCGGATTTTAAATGACTAATTAAACTTTCAGACGAAAAATTATTTATTGATTTAACACACAAAAAACATTTCATTTTGACTTTAAGTGAGTAGGGTTGGTTGGGATAAGGGAAAGAGCTTTTATTTTTGCCTTTGAAACCAAATTTTAAATTTCAGAAACAAAGTAGCCTTTCATTTTAAATTGTCTTTTAAAGGAAATGTGTTTTATTAAAGTGAAAAGAAATTTTGAAGTGTTTTAAAGTTTTTTCCAAATAATAAACAAGTTGAACTTTCATAAATGTTTTGCTTGCTTTGGTTTTGGTAGCTTTCAAAATAAATGTATAGCCTTTAAAGTGAAATTATCAAATGGAAGCATTCCAGAAAAACAATTCTTTAGTCACGCAATGATTTTATTAGACTATTAATATTGGGGTTTGGTTGATCGGGGAAATTGTAAAAAAATGTCTCAATAAATAAATAAAAAATTGTACCCTCCTTGGGGTACTTAAAATTCATGACGTGAAAGAGTTTGAACGTTATATCTAAACATTTTAATAAGTTAGAAAATTTATATAAGATCCCATCATAATACGTATAGAAACTCTCTAAATTCTTAAGGTCTGTACCTATTGTTATTACGATTGGCTGCAGGGTGAGTCCCTTGCTGGAATATTTTTCTCGCAGCTTCTCTACCCTATCCTTGTAGTCTGACGTTGAAGAACAATAAAGGAAACATGAATCCTGTGCATCTTTTATTGACGGCTTCCACTTGGTTTTTTTTGCATCCTTTTTGCCAATTGAGATGACTGGTGGCTTCCAGACGGCATGAAGTGAAGATAGAATTAAGAAATCACGTGAATCTGCAACAAAATTAATAAAGTGAAATCGTTATAATTGATTTATTAAATTATTTTGTATAAAAATATTTTTGGAAAAAAGATATGAAAATAAAGTAAACGACGGGGTCGCAATGTGTGATGGTGATTTTGAAAAAAAAGTCATATGAAATTTTATTAATCACTTAATAATCACTAGTTAAAACGATTTTTAGAAGAAAACAAAGCAAGCCATCTAAAGTAAGAACAAATCCATCAGCATTGAACTGTACCCGAAATGGGAATTAAGTTTGCATGCAATTGGAATTTTAATTCTCCTGTACACCAGTGCATACAGTTTTTCTGTTCTATCTACGTATATAGATAAAAGCATAATAATTAAAATGAATCAAAATTTTATCTTACTTGTTTCAGTATCTTGCAGTTCTTTAAGTAGTTCTAATGAGACCTTGTGTTTGATTTTCTTTTGCAAAATAGGTGTAATTTTTGCAACAAATGCTGGCCAAAGCTGAAATAGTTGAGATTGGTTTGTTGGCTTGAGCTTTTCATAGTCAAGTTCAACCTAAAATTATGAATTTAAAAAAAATTAAAATTAATAAGATCAATGTTTTGTACATATTTTGTTTATTTTTACAACTTTTTCTTGTAACAACTGACTGACTTTTGTTTGAATTGCATAAAAAAGAGATGTAATATTGACTTACAAGTGTGTGCCCCAGAGAATGCTTGAAAAGTGGCCATTTCATGAGAACATTTGAACCATTAGTTTTTATATCCAAGCTCCGCTGTTGGAATACTGAAGTCCATTTTGCCTGAACTTCAGACCATGGCTCATTATTGTGCATCAGCCAAATAATGTTTTGTTCAGCTTCTTCGACGTTTATTTCAGCTAATGTCTCGTCAATTGGGGGATTACATTCGAAAGTTTCTATAGAAACAAACAAAGCTACTCAAAAAGGAAAGTTTAAACCGATTTTATATATTACCTTGGTCCTTGCCTTCAATGATTAATTGTCTTTTTAACCCTCTTAGTTTTACCCTCGCATTTACGGCCTTATCATGCAGCTTTCCAGTTGGGTTGAGTCCGTGTCCTCTTTTATTCAAGAAATATCGCTAAAAAGATAAATATAATTTAAAGAGAAACATGTATTTTCAATAAAATAAAAATTCATTCGAGTCTGTCTTGTTTGGTTTTCCATGGTGTGTTTACCTTAAGAACGTGGTAAGAAGCAACGTGAAGGTTAAAGTAAAAAGACTTGTAGAATTTACGTAATTTATTATCAGTCAAGAGTTCTTAATTCTGTGATTTATGAAAACCCAAACTAGCGACCAAGTTTCTTTGACACGTCATATAAACAGAGATATACAAGTCTTACTTTTTCTTCATTCGGGAAAACAAAGAATTGCATTAGTTGCAGCTTCAATATCTTTCATTGACATTTCGTGAAAATTTGAAGTATAACTTTCGACTATAATTGAAATCAACATCGACTTATTACTTTCATCTAAGAACTGCTCTTTTTTGTAAAATTCAACAATGCCAAGTCCCTTCTCAGTCTTATTTAACAATTCTTTTAATGAATTACTATTCAAAACATTTGATTCATCTCCAAAACTTAATTGAGAGGATGACGGTGACATGGTAAGGCTTTGAGTCTCAGTCTCAGGTGAGATTTTGTTTACCGAGAGAGTGTTGTATTGAATCCATTCCCTACAATTGTTCGAAACTTGATTTGAAGCCTTAGTAAAAACGGAAAAAAACACTTAGTTTAATTAAAACGATCAACTTAAATCATTTACATTTTTTCTCCATAGATTTAAATGATACTTAAATTTTGCCCTTGTACCTAGAAGTGGAGGGAGAAATAATTCATTGATTTCCGAATCAGTTGCTAAAAGAAGGCTTTCGATGTCGAAACCATTTTCTATTACGATTATAAGAGAAAAAAGAAAGTTACTTTCACTGTGAGATGTTTTAGTAGTGCAAACATTCTTACCAACAACTCGTTTGCAAATAATTTCATAAAACCCAAAACGATTGCAAATGAGATCTTTAATTTTAAATTGCTCATCTTCATTCGCAATAACTACAATGATTGCCTCATTCAAGTCATCTGTCATTGTTATTTCTCCACTTGTGATTTCATTGCTTTCGGGCAAATCAAAAATTTGACCGATTTGACTTTCCATCTGTTATTATAAGAAATAATATTACAATATGTGATTCCTAAATTGTAATATGTATATACAAAACGCAATTTTTCGTAAAAGAACCAAGACCTTTTCTATATAGACAATAAAGACAGGTGCATTTATTTAAACGCAATTATCCGTAATAATTTCTACTATCCGTAATATGAAAACAAGACCGAACAAATTTTTTTACTTTTAAAAATTCACGAAAATTTAGTCCAAAAATCCTGAAAATTTTGTTGAGTCCAAAAATCATGAAAATTTTTCTGAGTTCCAAATCATGATTTTTTTTCTAATTTTTGAGAAAAATAAATTTCTATTATCTGGGATTTTCGATTATTCATGATGAGCCCGGGTCAATGACAATGACAATGGTTTTACCTCGTAGCGCTCTAAGAATCCAACGTGAAGTTGGCTCCTGGCGGTCCATATCTATTAGGTCCATGATACGTATACATATTCAACTCAATGTATGTACACCTGACTATCTGATTTCGTTTCTACATAAATGTTACTATGTGTCTATATGTTTAACTTTTTGTGTGTCTGAATATTTTTCTGCTGTCGCGTTTGTCTGTTTTTCTATCTGTACGATATTGTTAATTGTAAATTTAATTTATTAGAATAATCACAAGTTTTAGAAAAAAATTTATATTAATATATAAAAATGGTCAAAATGGCTGTATAAAAAACATTGATTCTGAAAAATTGATTTTTAATATAGATTTTAATTTGCTTCCTAATATGAAGTAGAAACAAGTGATAATCCCAAAACCTTGTAGCCCAGTCGGAATGTACATTTGAAATAGAAAAAATATACTTAGATATAAATATCTCGCTTCGCATGATATCACAAAAGTTGTTCAAAATTAAAACAAACAGCAACAAAGATTTTCCTAACTTTACTCTTACGATTAGAAAAGAAAAAAAACCCTATCTATTTTTTTCTATTTCAGCCCTTTTTATATGTGTACATTCTGACTGGGATAGTGTGATTAATAAGACGAATATCAATGGTGCGTCATATTAAAACCATGGAGTTTTTCAATTGGATTTTACTACGAATCGGACTGGATTAATGGGATGAATACTATTCAAAAAAAATGGCGGGTGCTTCTGGCGACAGTAAGAATTTCTTTTTTTTTTTGCTTATATGCCATTCATAAAAGATAATTATGAGCACCCCAAAATGTTAAAACATACCTAGTAAACTTTCTTATGAAAACTTACCTCGGTTGATGTAGAAAATATTTGGTTATGATTGCTTTTCCAATGACTGGTTGAAATTGATTTCACTGACTCTATTGCTTTCGTTCACAGAATTATAATCGATCAACCCTTTTCGGTTACGACACAAAATTGAAAAAAATTCTTATTATGTATTTCATTTAATATTTAGGTATTTTATAAAGAAGTTTTTTCTGCAGATACTTTTTAAATATTAAATAAATAAAATTGTTACTCTGACTGCCTACCGCTTTCAATGGTGATGCATAAGCTTCTGAGGAACGCTATTAAAATATGTGTCTCTTTCGAGTTACGACGTAAATCAATGGTACATACTATAAAATCTATGGTATTATTATGAGAGGCTGTGTCTTTCAATGGGATGTCCCATTATTTTCATTAGAAGCCAGACTGCATTAAGGGATGTTTCCCATTGAAAACAAAGTTTACCGTTTCAGCAAAAATAATGGCGACAGAGAAAAATTAAGTTCACAATTTACTTATATGTTATATTATAACACATACATATATATCAATCTAGTAATTTTTTTTATGAAAACTTACCTCGGTTGTTGTAGAAGATATGTATTTGGTTTTGCGGGCTTTCCAAATGACTGGTTGAAATTGATTTCACTGACTCTATTGCTTTCGTTCACAGAATTATAATCGATCAACCCTCCTCGGTTACGACACAAAATTAAAAAAATTTCTTATTATGTATTTCATTTAATATTTAGGTATTTTATAAACAAGTTTTTTCTGCAGATACTTTTTAAATATTAAATAAATAAAATTGTTACTCTGACTGACTACCACTTTCAATGGCGACGCACAAACTTCTAACGAGATCCTATTAAAATATTAGATTATTACGACGTAGATCATGTTCGAACCAAGGATGCCAATACACTTCATATGTAGTAGATCTACTTCATTTTTGTTTTTCGTCTACTACGTAGCAACTTAAATTTACTTCGTTTTACTCATTTTTATATAACTATTAAAATTTCATATAACTTCTGTTCAATTGTGAATATGCATCGCACTTTTAAGACAGCTGCGATTGCGATGTGAAGTAAGAATTTTAATTTCCGCTTCTTCCCTATTATTTTAAGAGAGTTTGTGGCTGGGCTGGAAGTGTTGAACCTCCTAAACAATTAATATCATATTTATTTTGTTTCAGAGGGTTACGTCTAAAGACAGATTGATCACAATTTCCATGAATATATTTTTTTGATTAATATTGTGTGAATTTGATTTATTATTAATCCCTTAAAGAGCAATGAAATTTAATTCAAGAACACAAAAAGTTCCTTTTTATTTTAAATATTTATTTTAATGTTAAGTTATTATTTATTTTAAAACAAACTAAACATGTAACTATGAATGTGTGTTCTGAATACGAAATATATATAAATTTGTTGTTTTTTTTAAATATTTTTTATTTTTCATTATTTACTTCACTTTTTTTCAAATCTAATTGGTTTTTTTTTTTGGCAATCTGCTGCATTTTCTAGGCTCAGCATTGGCATCCCTGGTTCTTACTATAAAAACTGGGATTTCTATGAGAAGTTGTGGTTTTCAATAGGATATCCCATTAATTTCACTAAAAACTAGTCGAGATTAGTGGGATGTATACCATTGAACAAATATTTACCGTTGCAGCAACAAAAAAAAAACATTTCATAACTTACCACTTTGGCTTTTTATGTTGAAACTTTTTCAATTGTACTTTTTTTGCTTTTTAGATTTTTTTATTTCACTTTCACTGTCTGACGCGATTTTAGTAGGCTTTGTTGTGTTTTGTATACCAACATTAACACTCTACGCGTCCTTTTTCCACTTAAGGTTATATTGCACTTACAAGCCGTAAAGGCCCCAACACAATAGGCAAGGACATTAAGACTTAACTCCGAATTGAAAAACATTAGAGAAAAGTAAAAGAATAATGGAAAGGAATGAAGTAAATGTAAAATGAAATAATATTAACAAAGTCAAAATTAAAACGAAGTTCATTGGTCTGCGTTTTGCTTCGTTTCTTTTTAGTTTTTTGCTAATTTATAGATAACACTGAGGTTTTTAACAATATTTAATTTAATAATGATAATATACTATATTATATTATATATGAATTTTACTAATCCAAATCACTTTTCGAAGAGTTTTTTTTATCTAATTTTTTGGTTTCTTTTCTGTTTTTTGTTTGAGAAAACCTATTTTTCTTGAGAGTACGAAAAACGGAGCTGCATGCGTTTTAGCTGTCAAAAAAAGACGTACGTCCCAACTTACAAGTGCCCAAAATGATGCTGTGCAGTTTTTTGACATTAGTCAAATAACAGCTCATTTACTATAATGTTTCTCCTTTTTTTCACAAAAACAAATTGAATGAAAAAAGAATAAAAATAAGGGTTAAGCTTTGGAATTTCTCTTTCGAGAAAGAAAATGCTAGTACGGACTAAAAACATGACTTTTTTATAATTGAAAACAACTCTCAATCATGAAACCATGAAAAGGTGATAAAAATATGTTCCATACAAAAATCTACAACTGCAAAGCAACAAACTTTTTTAATTGCGTGCATTTTTCAATGGATGCAAGCTTAAGCGTAGCATTATGCTTATTAATGCTTTAATTTGCAAGAAATTCTCTAAAAATAAATATATGCAAATTATTGTGAAATAAATTTAATAAATTATAAGAACGCGAAATATTCCTTGATAATCTGTAAATGTTTATGCACCTAGAACACCCTGCACAAAATATAGAAAAACAATAGTACATACCATTAGCGTTCTTTATGAAATACTATTAAATCAGCAATATGTCTAGTTAAATATCAAAATTTTTTACAGCTAAAGGGTGTTTTACATAAAATTGGATAATTTATGGTGGTTGATTTACTTTCACTAGAGACTAAATGCACTTCAAGATGCCGTGTACTTTATTAACAGCACTTAACAATGCATGAACCTACTGGTGTCATCGATGTCCTGGACCACTTTCGTAGCTTGAAAATGTAAAATATTACTTAAATCCCCGAAAACTAAAAAAAATTTTACTTATCAACTTTTAAAGCACAAATAACAAAAGTTGGTAGGATTTTTTATTTCTTTGCATACAAATGAGTATCTCAAAGGTGGAAAAAATGTATCATAAGTAAGCAGACGCTTTGGTTGTTAAAAAAATGAAAATGTCAAAAATCACATATAATTTGTTTTTATAAATCGAAAAAATGTTTGTCATGTGTTTTTATTGACAAGAATAATATTTTAAAATACGTTTTTCATTTACTCTTACTCCCGCAAGTGTCTTGAAAATAAAATAGGTTGTATGCATTGCAAATAACCTATAAGAGTATTAAAGATCCGCTGTAACTGGTCTTTTAAAAGTGCAAGATTTTCTTCCACTTAAATAACAAAATAAATGGCTTATATTTCAATGGGACATCTAATTGATTCAATGCGCTAAACTATTAATGTTATGTGTTTTTCTAGTATCAAACATTTTTAATAAGATAGTACCATTGAAACAAAAGTACGTCTTATTAATATTGAAGCCCAAAAATGTTTTTAGATTAATAGTTTTTCTAGTGAAATCAATGGTATGTTTTATTAATAAACGATAGTACAAAAAACTATTGATTCAATGGCCCATGTAATTGATTCAATGGGATATACTATTAACTTTGTGTATTTGTCTGGTATCAACATTTTTAATAAGTTGGTACCATTGAAACAATAGTAAAGTAAAAGTAAAAGTAAAAGTTTATTAAGATTAATAATTTTTTGAATAAAATCTGTGGTATGTCTTATTAATAAACAATAGTATCTATTAAACACTATTGTTTCAATGGGACATCCCATTAGTTCAATGAGATACATCATGAATTTTATACACATAAGCAAAATTAATAACATGACACCATTTAAACAATGGTACATCCTATTAATTATAAAAGGTATATAATGTTTTAACACTAATAGTATTTTATGTAAAACTAATAGTGTGAACAATGGTACAAAATACTATTGTTTTGTTGGGACATCCCATTGGTTCAATGGGATACATTATTAGTTTCACATATTTATTTGTTATTAACAAAATTTAATAACATGGTGTCATTAAAACAATAGTGTTTCAAAAACTAATAGTATTTTATGTTTATTTAATAGTCTCTCCTATAACCCAGCAATACAACGAAATACTATTGTTTCAATGGGCCATCACTTTGATTCAATAGGATTTACTGTTATTTTATGTACTGTAGGGCATATAAAATATTTAATAACATGACAATATTAAAACAATGCTACATCTTATAAAATTCTACGGTCAAATCTTATAAAATCAATGGTTTCGTCCCATTGACTCTATTATATACTAAATTAATACTCAAATACTCTTAAATTAATGGTCCAACCTCATTCAAACAAAAGTATGCACTATTAACATAATGTCTTTTTAATGGTATCCGTACCATTGACACGTCAATGGTATTTTTCAATTGGACACTAGTATCCTATAAAAAACATTAATAGTGGGGAACTATTAAAACTATAGTATTTCCTATTGAATCAATAGTTTCTATCCCATTAATAACAATAGTTTTGATACCATTGTTTCAATGGTACGGAAATCATTGTTTTAAGGGTAAAACCATTGTTTCAATAGTAAAAAACCATTGTTTTGCGTCCCATAAAAACAATAGTCGTACCATTGGCAAATTCATGGGACGCTTTTTTCTGAGTGTACTTGGTTTTGTTCATTAAAACTTTTCATTGTATTTATTTGTTCTTTTAAACCATTTCTTAGAAATTCCTGGTTTTCTTTTGTTATTACCAAAGCGTTATCATAATATTTTGCATCTTCATAATCCATAGTACCAAAAAAAACTTTTAATCCAGAATCAATGATACTAATTAATCCTCTTCGAAATCCATGTTTACTTTTACCTAACAAACTATAAAAAATTGTCATTTTATTTATTAAATTTTCGTAATTTTTGTGACCTTTTTGTGCAAGTGATTTACATGCATCAAAGTATTTAAAACATGCTTTATCAATATTATTTGTTTGCAAATGCCTAAGTTAACGGATCGCGAATCCGTTTGGATACAAAAAACGCGAACACCAACCCATCATAATGTGCCGTTATGTATAGTTTGGACATTATGATCGCGCGTGGCGGTGCGAAGTGTTAACTCCTCCCCCTTCGAAAATCTACGTCCCGTAGATCAATATTTAAGATGAGATGTTAGGGGTGGACGTCATTTGAATCTTCGATAGGTCAATCTTCCTGTACAGCTTACGCCATATCATTAAGACAACAGCTGCGAGTATTAGAAGGATCGTCACATCCGTGGCAGTATATGTGTTCAGTCGGCTTGTTAAGCTACTCAGGATCTTGATGTTCTTCATATTCATGTCGTGGAGGTATTCGATGTCAATCTTGTGTTCCATCATGGAACTGTTCGTCAAAACAGGTGGTAGTGCCTGAAGCGAAGTAGTTATCCAGCTAACAAATGTCCTGTTATTGAGTCGAATTGATTCGTTGTAAAGTTGAATCAAGTATGTACCAGAGAGCTTTTTTGAGATGCTCTTGCTGATTAATTCTCTTTTGAAGTTTGTTACGAATATCGTGTCCTCTTTGATCAGTTCCGTGATCGTGGCTGTGTTGGTACGTATTGCACAATTACCGTGTCCACCCTTAAGTAGCTAAACTACGCATCCATCTTCGTCCAGTTTTTCTAAAGAACTCTCGTCACAAACAGTCATGTTGCACCATGCTAGGGCAGTTGGATGTAATCCCATAGGTTTCTTCGTGGTTTGCCAAAATCCTAGAATAGGGTAAGTCAACTTGCGTTTCGCTGATGATGGAGGCTCTGGTCAGTAGCAGGTTATACTCAATTCCGCTAACCTTAGGCATAGAGATTACGTATAGTAGGATGGAGTCGCTCGTATAGACTGATGGTTTACCAAATTGTAGGGCCTCTACCACGTTTGCGTACGGTAAGGTTTCAACTTCACTGATGACCCTGTTTATCTCCTCATGGTCCAAGAGATTGGTGTTTACGACTCCGCTTCTCGCCATCTGGCAGGCACGAACAATTTCGTTCACTTCTTCTTTAATGGCGAGCAGTTCATCCATAATGTTTTGTTCATGGATAGCTCTATTAGATGATAGCACTTGGTTGGCAGTACTGTTCCGTTCATGCTTGGACGAAACGCACACTTTTTGGAGTAAAGGACACAAAACCTTTTTATTGAATTCAATTTAACAAAAACTCCACAAAAAAAACAACAACAAACAACGAGCAATAGTTTTTGTTGTTGCAATATATTTTGTATTGACATTGGTGGTCCACGAGCAAAACAACCAGATTTAGGCGCATAACTTTAACCAAAGTTCCCTAAAAGAAATATAATTCACTATTGCTTTCTGCAATGTGTTTTATGAAGAGTCGATAATCATCAACCTATTTTGTGCGTCTTAGAAGAGCATGAACGGTCTAACTGATGAGCCCACCGTCCATGCTTGGGCGAAACGCACACTTTTTGGAGTAAAGGACACAAAACCTTTTTATTGAATTTAATTCAACAAAAAAACAACAACAAACAACTAGCAATAGTTTTTGTTGTTGCAATATATTTGTATTGACATTGCTGGTCCACGAGCAAAACACCCAGATTTAGGTGTATAACTTTAACCAAAGTTCCCTAAAAGAAATATAATTCACTATTGCTTTCTGCAATGTGTTTTATGAACAGTCGATAATCATCGACCTATTTTGTGCGTCTTAGAAGAGCATGAACGGTCTAACTGATGAGCCCACCGTTCATGCTTGGGCGAAACGCACACTTTTTGTAGTAAAGGACACAAAACCTTTTTATTGAATTTAATTCAACCAAAAACTCCACAAAAAAAACAACAACAAACAACTAGCAATAGTTTTTGTTGTTGCAATATATTTTCTATTGACATTGCTGGTCCACGAGCAAAACACCCAGATTTAGATGCATAACTTTAACCAAAGTTCCCTAAAAGAAATATAATTCACTATTGCTTTCTGCAATGTGTTTTATGAAGAGTCGATAATCATCAACCTATTTTGTGCGTCTTAGAAGAGCATGAACGGTCTAACTGATGAGCCCACCGTTCATGCTTGGGCGAAACGCACACTTTTTGGAGTAAAGGACACAAAACCTTTTTATTGAATTTAATTCAACAAAAACTCCACAAAAAAAAAAAAAACAACAACAAACAACTAGCAATAGTTTTTGTTGTTGCAATATATTTTGTATAAATTTTATTAATATATTTAGAGAAATTGATATATGTACATAGTCTTGTAAGAAGAAATGGTTATGACTTTTATATATTAACATTTTTTCAAAATATGGATTATTTTTGAAAAGAAAATATTATATTACATTATTAAATGTTAATGATTTTTCATTTGTATGATAGGTGATATTCACTTTTTTTTCATTATTTGATTTTATATGTATTACATGATATACATATGTGTATAATGAAATAGATTTTATACATATTTATCTGTTTTAACATGAAATATAATTTTTATTCATAATATTTTCATAATGTAATTTCATTCTCATAATGTCATAGACAATTGAGTATATATGCTTTTTTGTTATGCATTACTGCTTGAATTAACAAAACTTGTTATATTTAATTATATTTTATATGTGCTGGGATGTGTGCGTCTCTTTTGGGGTTAGAATTTATGTGTTTTTAAGTTGTGGCTTATGACCTTGTTATCCTTGGCCATTACCTCCTTCCTATATAGAGGCTTATGCTTGCCTTGGATTTTCTTGAAGGAAGTGTTGACTATGTCGCCCTTTTCAAACTTCTTTGGGGTAGACTCATTTTTATTGTGCCATGCGTTTCTTGTTTCTTGTTTCTGTCTTATTTTTTCCCTAAGTTCCTGATTTACCTTTAGCCTGAAATTTGCCATATTTTGGAAGTTTACTCTTGTACTTCTGTTAAAGAACATGTCAGAGGGTTTCCGTTCAGTTACAGAATGGACTGTGTTATTATACCAATCGAAAGAGATATTGATTAGTTCTCTAAGCTTTAGCTCCTTGTATTCAGCCTTTAAGCATCGATAGATTTCTAGGATCGTTGAATGAAATCTCTCAACTTGCCCATTAACTTCACTTCGGTTAACGGGAGTTTGATACATTTTAATATCAAGCATTTTTATAAAGTTGACCATTATAGGACTTTAAAAGCTTCTCTCATTATCCGTTACTAATATCTTCGGGACAGTGAAGTAGTGAAGAATCTTTATCACTTTGTCTCTTAGATGAATATAAGACTTATTTCTTATGTGAAATAGTTTGGCAAACTTGGAGAATTTATCGATGCATGAGATGTATTTTTCCCCCTGGATTTCCATAATGTCCATGTGCAGTATTTCACAAGGATAAGACGGAACTGGGGTAGGCTGGAACATAGGAGTTGCCGGATGTCGATAGTATTTGTTGGTGAGGCAGATGTCACAAGACTTTACATAACGGGTTACCAAGTTATTCATTTTCGGAAAGTAATATTTCTCAAGGAGCTGCTCCTTATTTTCCCGAGCATTTGTATGTGCTCGCTTATGTTCCTTACTAATGAGTTCCAACACTTGGTTTTCATCTGTGACGTCTTCCACCAATCTCTGGGTTAATCTTATTTTATAACCTGAAAAAGTTTATAAATACACCATCTGAAGCAATTCCATGCAAGGTTCTGGGATTTTGAGAACATTAATAACATTAGGGTTTAGTTCAGCTTTAAGGGCGGCCGTAAGAGTCCATTTATCTAAATATGGGATAGCAAAAATGTCTAACATAACCGGGATGTGGTTCCTCATAAGAATCAAACAAACAAACGATACTGTTTGTTACTTTAATAATTACCTGATTCCGGAAAACGTTAAGAGGTACCTCCACATGAGGAATCAGATCGGTTGCATCCTGTTCTGCGCTGTGCACTGTTTCGTTAGCGGATTCAGTGGAAGCTGATTCGTCAAAGGAAGGCTCTGTAGCGGGAATGCGCTCTAAGGCTGTATCGTTCTGAGATCTGACACCCTTCATGTTAGAATTTTTCTCAGAGGCAGATTCTGTGGAAGAGTCGTTATGTAACGCATTCACTTCGCATTCCGCTTCAGCTTTTACTGAGACGGTTGAGTGTCCGTTAGTAATATTGAGTCTAGAGAGCGCGTCCGCTACGACATTCGACTTTCCCGGTTTGTAAATGAGCTCGCAATTGTACTCCTCTATTCTAGCCTTTCAGCGCTTCAGTTTCGCGTTGTAATTGCGGTTGCCCAAGGCATACGTAAGCGATTGGTGGTCTGTAAATGTCTTTATATGTTTTGCTCCATATAAATAGGATTTCAGGCTATCTAATGCCCAAACTTGACCATTCGGTATTGCTTCTCACCATTAGGCTTGGGTTTTTTTAGGTACAACCCAAATAGGAGAATTGTAAGGATTCCTAGAAGGCCTTATAATCCCTTCTTCTAGAAGTTTTTTTATCTCTTCCTCTACTACTTCCCTCAGACATGATGGATACGGATAGCTCTTTTTATATATTGCCTCGTCTGTTCTTGTTTTTATTTCCGCTTGAATTGACGTGTCAATTATTTCGTTGACAATGATAGGTCCAAAGAGCGATTCGTATATTTTGACTATAACTTTAAACCTTGTCTAATTTCACACGGCAGATCTTCCCTTCAAACAACAGTTACTTGGTGTCAGTAACTTTTGCCTTCAGTGGAATTTCTATACCTGGTCTTATCGTTAGCACATTGTTCTTCCTATCGATGACAGCCTCCAATTCTTTGAGGGTGTCATCTCCAATGATGCCATCGAAGGAGTCAAGCCCAGGCAAGATAAAGAATTTATTTAAAGCATCATTACCGACTTTGGAAAAGAATCGCCCTTCCACATATTCAGATATAAGTATTTGGCCAGCAGCCGATTTTACAGAGAAAGGTTTTTCAAGTAGGGTTGAGGGCTGGCTTATCTTGGAACTTATGAAGTTCTTGTTGGCCCCCGTATCAACAAGAAACTTCAACACTACTCCATCCTTGGTTACATACTCTAAGTATGGTACGCTGGATGGCCCTCTGTCATAAAATTTAGCTGTTCGGTTGCATCTTCCGCAGAAGTGAGGTATTCCTCTAGTTCACAATTGTTCTTTCTTCGACAACTTGAAGTCTTTTCTTTAGCCCATTAATTTGGCCTATTAAGTTACTAACTGCACCAGTCACTTCAACAATGTTTTGCGAAATTTGATCTATTTCTTTATTTTTTTTAGTTTAAAATATAAAAAAGCCTTACCAAAAATTATCCAGACACAGGGGTTATCTCTTTTTTTCTTTTTAGAGGATGCATAACCTTTTAATTCACTTTGACACTCACACACACTTTTGATTTTTTCTCAGGATTTTTTCCTTATTTCTAGATTTTATTTTTTAAACTTAGTGATCTTTGTTCTTTTTTTATTTTCCACTCACAATATGACCATGTCTTTCTTTATAGTTTTTAGTTTTTCCTTCTTTCAGAGCAAAGTAAGTGGAGTAGAGGACACAAAACCTTTTTATTGAATTTAATTCAACCAAAACTCCACAAAAAACAACAACAAACAACTAGCAATAGTTTTTGTTGTTGCAATATATTTTGTATTGACTTTGCTGGTCCACGAGCAAAACACCCAGATTTAGGTGCATAACTTTAACCAAAGTTCCCTAAAAGAAATATAATTCACTATTGCTTTCTGCAATGTGTTTTATGAAGAGTCGATAATCATCGACCTATTTTGTGCGTCTTAGAAGAGCATGAACGGTCTACCTGATGAGCCCACCGTTCATGCTTGGGCGAAACGCACACTTTTTGGAGTTAAGGGCACAAAACCTTTTTATTGAATTTAATTCAACCAAAACTCCACAACAAACAACAACTAGCAATAGTTTTTGTTGTTGCAATATATTTTGTACTTCTTTCAGAACATTCTGAAAAAAATAAAAAAAAATTGTTGTTATTTTCGCGTTGGACATATCGCGTACAAGTCACGAAGAGTTCAAAAAAGGAGATCTGGCATAGAAGTGTCGTGTTATCCCGTTTAGACTTTTAAAGAGTCCTACTAATGGCACGAACAACTTCACACCACATCCTTTAGCCATTTGGAATATCCGCATGTTCCCATGGTTATGCGAAATGTTATGCTCAAGCAAAGAATGGCAAACTATGTTCCCATGGTTATAGTTGCGTTCACTTCGAAAAAGCGTTCTAAGCTTGGCATTGATTCCTAGGCGAAAAAGATGCAGTTTGCCAGTCCCTGCTCGGGTGCCAGTAAACGGATCGCGAATCCGTTTGGATAAAAAAAAAACGCGTTTTCTAATCTTCCTATTAGTTTTCACAAAGACATTTATATCTGTTACTTTAGTAATCAAACATGGTCCCATAAATGTGTTTTCTAACTTTTTATTTTTCGTAAGATTTTTTACCAACACCTTTTCACCCACCTTATATAATGGTGCTACATTTGTTTTACGGTCGTAATTTTCTTTTGATTTCAATTAAGATTTCAGTAAATATTCTTTTATTTTGCTTTATATAGAGCTTATATGTTCAATTATATTTTGAACATAATCTTGTACGGATACTATACTACTACTTCTAATCTAATTGAGTGAGTCAATAAATTTTTGTAATATTATACTTTATGTACCTGTTTTTTTCATTTATGTAAGTGAACTGGCTGATATTCTGTTAGAGCGCCCGTCTATCGTGCCATCATATTTGCTGGGTAGTTCCAAAAGTAGTGCGAGAAGCAGAGAAGATATCCTCGCCTAATCGGGTTTTCTTGAAGGTACGTACGTATATTTGTACATAAGTATATACAACAAAAAAAGGGAAGCGAGATATTTACTGCTTAATTGTGATGTTCTATTTTATTTCAGAACGAAGTTCTGCACTTGAAGTAGAGGACTTTGGCCCAGCACCAATAAATGAACCTGACATTATAGTCTCTCAGATAGAGAATCCTGAAAATGAAAACAGTAATGTACAAAGTCAACCCCGCAAGCGCCAAAGCAAACCCCCTTTTGCTTTTGAGCTCAGCAAAGGATCAGTTTCAGGAAGAATCAAGACAAAAACGTGAATATAGAAGTCACAAGCTGCAAGCAAATAAAGAACAGCTGGAAGCTTATAAAGACAGGACTTACGCCATAATAGACTTAATTAGAGCAATACAAAAAGACTGAAATACATTTTACTTTTAATTTTGTATTTAATGTTTTTTTTTTTTTATAATTAACGCGCGCACAAGGGATTACGTGTTTCCCTTTTAATGTAGAACACACTGCGCGGTCATTACGTAGATAGGGAGGGGAGAGATAGGAGGTGCCGATTAACATTGGTTTTGAATGTTTGTAGATCAAAATGGCAAGGGAAAATCCCACCGGGTAAACTATTCCAAATTCGTGTCGTTCGGCTAAAAAAATAATCCCTATATTTCACGGTACGTCCGAAATTAGGCTCAAGGGTGAACTGATGAGAATTCCTTGCGAGACGAGTATTACGGGAGAAACTTTTAAGGGGAGGAATGCAACTGGCTACTTTTTGTAAAAGAAACGATAAAATAAGGAAAGACATGAAACATTGCGTCGGTGTTCGAGTGGGGCAATTGTTTCAGCGGCAGTTCTATTTCCTATCAATCTTAACGCTCGATTTTGTATTCTATCAAGCAGGTGAAGCGATGTTTGTTAAGCACTTGCCCACAGGTGGGAGTGATACTCGAGTTTAGGGCGTATAAACGCTTTATAAATTGTAGCCAGATCAGATGGGGAAAAATACTTCTGTATAAGTCGGAGTTTAATGAGCTTGACATATGGTACCGTTGCAATTGTACGTCCGAAGGCGAAGGACGTGAATTATCGAACGAATATGAAAAGCTGAGGGTAGAGTCGTCAGCAAAACAGTTAAGTGGATTAGAAATAACAGACAGAAGATCGGTTATAAAAATTAAAAAAAGAGTCGGAGACAGAACAGAACCCTGGGGCACACCAGCATTTATTTTGTGCGAATCAGACTTGAATCCGTCCAATACAACTTCTATTGAACGGTCCAGAAGATAGCTTCTAATCCAAAGAACAAGTGTATCATCGATCCCAAAAGCACGCATTTTCGATAAAAGAGCTTCATGCCAAACTGTCAAATGCCTTGGAGATATCAAGAGCAATAATCTTACTTTCACCAAAGCCTATGTAAAGATTTGTTCCACTGTTCGGTGAGATATGCCATCAGATCACCAGTGGAACGGTTGCTGCGGAAGCCGTACTGACGGTCATGGAGAAGCTTTCGATCTTCGAGATATTCCTTAAGCTGACGGTTAATCAGTGTTTCCATGACCTTAGAAAGAAGGGATGTCAGTGCTATGGGTCGGTAGGAGGAGGAGGAGGATGGGTCACCTTTCTTAGGGACAGGCTGGACAAATGCTGTTTTCTATCTTCTAGGAAAGATTCCAGAAGAGTAGGAGCGATGGAAAAGCTTACGCAGTGGCTTTGCCAGTGTGGAAGAACACCTCTTCAGAAGACTCGGGGGTATACCATCTGGGCCAGGGGATTTGTGTATATCGAGATCTTTGAGAATTCTTGCTACTGTACGAGTGCGGAAAAAAATCTGTCCCATGGAAAAATTTCCATTCTCAAGTACAGGAGGGGCAACGTTGCTTTGAGGCAGCGTGGAGCTGGCAGCGAAATGGGCGGCGAGCAAGTTTGCCTTCTCTGAAGAGTAAACAATTGTTTTGTTACTGTCGATGAGCGTTGGAACCGAAGATGTCGAGGAGTTTTTTATATTTTTTACAAATGACCAAAAATTTTTACTGCCTTTGGGACACTGCAGAATTTTTTGCCGTAATTTTTGGTCATGAAAAAATTTGGTTCTTTCAATAACGGAGTTGCATGAGTTTCTTGCTTGTTTGTGCTTTTTTCCGATTTTCCTCTGTAGAGTTGGCTTTGTAAGAACGGAAACTTACTTCTTTGAGCCTGATAGCTTCTTTACACTCAGAATTAAACTTTTCTTTAGGTTTGATGCTTTTTACTCTGTTAGGAATAAAAGCACGCATCCCTAGAAGAATCACATTCGTGATCATTTCAGCACTGGCATCAATGTCACTATCGAGGAAGCATAGTGACCAGTTAAAGTTTCGGAAAAAAATATTCAGGCCGTCCCAGTTGGCTTTCCCGTATTGCCAAACAGTCCTGGTGGGAAGTTTTTCTTTAACTGGATGGGTGGAGGATGAGAAATTAGCTGAAATGACACAATGGTCTGAAGTGCCAAATGGAGAAGTTACACGAATGGTATATTTATCAGGGTGAGAAGTAAGAAACAAGTCAAGAGTATGTGCGGCTTGCCCAGCAACATCCGGTATACGCATTGGCACATCGATGAGTTGGGTAAGGTGATGTAACCCGGCAAAGAGCTCGACATACCTTCCTTCGGGTGTTGTCTGACCAGAATAGCGGAGCCAGTTGGAATTGTGTACATTGAAATCGCCCAAAATAACGATTTCAGTGCGAGGACAAAGGGAAACAATTTTCGAGATGGAATCAGACAGTGCATCAAACTCGTTACAAGTCGAATTACTGTCAAGATTTGGACTCCTGTAAATAAAACAATAATGAATGACATGCTTGCGGACAGTGAATTTGAGCCATAAGAAGTTAAAGTCCGTGTTGGAACATTGCCCATATTGGGGAAGGCTCTGGCAAGCAATATCATTCCTAACATAGACCACGAGACCATGATGAGAAAAGAGTAATGGCACCAAGCTATACCCATGTAGAGCAAATTCTGATAAATCAGTATTTACTCCAACCTGAGTTTCACTTAATGCCAAAACAGCTGGCCTGTGTTGAACAGTGTAGACGTACACGTGAAAGAAATTCTTTCTTAAACCACGAACATTTGAATACACGATACAAAAATCACTTACCATTTAAAAATACTTACATACAAAAACAGAACTCTGATTAAGTCGAACTGCGCAGTGAAAATCCAAATTAACTTCTGTAATAATCAAACTGTCTTAGGTGTTATGCCCATAAGACAGCCTGTTTACAAAAAATCAATCTAAACATTCAGCACAATAGGACAAATTCAGATGCCCTTATCTATTTACCGCAAGCATTGTATGGTCATACGATGCCTACAGTAGATAAGAAAGAGGCAGTTAAGCACAAAGGTCTTGGGACAGATTAGAGGATAATTTGTTATGCGAATGCGTTTTATTTTTTTTTTTCTTCCTCAGCGCGAGTGGGCATCTTTATCATTCATCCTACGACGCGAGTGAATATTATTATTATTATTTTACAGCACACGCGAGGGGTTTTTTTTCCAATTTCTCTAACGAGTGTGTAAATAAAAAATAAACAATTAGAAACATGTAAATGTGTATATTATACAAATTTTTTGTTTTTGACGTGATAACGTCTTATAATTCGATGACAGGCTACACGTACGAAATAACATGAGTCATGGTGATAAGACTCATGCTAACCGCGATACTGTGGCAACAAAATCGATCACAAGCACCAAGCGAACATGAAAAAGAACAAGCGCAAATTCCCAAAATAATTCCTTTCATATTCAAAATGTATAAGAAGTGTTGCGTGGCTTTGGCAAACGCCATTAAATTGACACCTGAAAAGAAAATTATTATTAATGTCTTATTACAATAATATAATACATAATAGTAATATTCAAAAACATGCGCAAGAACATGCGACACGCACTGTAGGCGCAAGCATGTGTGACATACATAAATACATAAGTATGTCTACCTTATTTTTTTTTTCGTTTCAAATAATTTCTAAATGTACCTACCTTTGATACTTTTATGTTCCGTTTTGTTTTAAATTTCAAAAGTTTGATAAATCTGAAGAAAAAAAAAAAGAAATAACATTAATTTAATTATTTTTAAACAAAATAATTTAAGTACCTATAGGTACAAACAGTGTCGTTGCGAAACGAGATACATACATACATGGCTAAATGTAATTCACAACACATTGTTTTGTCTTCAATCTAGGTACAATTCGATGGTAACATCATTTCCGATGTGATGTATTATTTATTAATACAACTGGAAAGGATTTTTCAACGATTTGTAGCTAAGAAAAACTTATAAAAGAAAAATAAATGTACTTACTATGAAATCCATTGAAAAAAAAAATTGTGCAGTGATAGGAATTTTGTTTGTTTTGTTGACATTTTTTTTTGTTTTTGCAAGTATACACTATTTGTTTCAGACTAACTTACAGTCTGCGCAAGGATAAAAGCTTCATCTCTTTCTAACCAATTAGAAAGGTTGTATGAAGAGTTAAAGTATTGTTTTACAAAAGGTAGTAAGAGTAGGAACAGAGGTGTGGGGAAAAGCTTTTAGTTTAAGCATGTATTAGTAAATTGTTATTTAAGTATAATATTTATTGGAAATAGGTTTTAAGTATTTGTGTAACATAGTTATGGACAAAGGGGGAGACAATATGATAAAGATAGAGATAGGAAATAATACCCCTGCTAAGATTTTGTTTGTTGGAAAATTAATAAAAATAGTTATCTCAATCAGATTATAGAGGTAACTATTTATATGGATAGAACAAAGACTGGAATGGCATAGAGGGATTTCGTCGACATTTTTCTAGAGAACTCGGTCAAGATAGCTGGTTCAACAAATTTAGTTTTGATTTTTGTTTGTTTTAAAGAAAAGAAAAGTTTTTTAATAAAAGGACCGAACAAATATAAAATAAAATAAAAATTGAAAGGAAACAAAAGAAGGCATAGATAGTTATTGTAAAATTAAGTATAATAAAATAGATAAATAACATAAAATTATGTATCATTTTTAAGGTGTTATTACCACCGGGAGAAGAATTTTTTTTGAGGAAATCTCCTATTTCGCTGATTATTTTTAACTAGCAGAGGTAAGTCAAATGGTAAAATTTTGTTCCTAACAATTCCATTAATATTGACAAATTAGGTTTAGGTTTGGCTTTCGTTGGAATTGACCTAAGCCTCTGGCATTTTTATTTAATTGGATTTCTTTTATCCAAGTTCAAGCGATTTTGGGAAATCTTTTACCTCATAGAAAAAAAGGAGGAAGCAGAAATTTATACCTAGAAAGGAACGGAATACATTTTTTTAGTGAATAGTTTTTCTTGAGTGAAAAAAAAAATTAAACTTGAAAAAAAAGAAAATATTAAGTAATTGAGAAAATAGTGAAAGAAGAAAATTTAGAGAGAAAAAGGAAAAGTTTTTTTTTATTATTTAAAGTTAATTTTTTTTATTATTATTTTAAGTTTTAATGATCAATTAATTAAGCTAAAAGTGTAAAGTGTAAAAAAAAAGAAAAAAATTATCTAATATTTACATAGTGTGGATAGATACATTTCTCCAAATTGCTGCCGGCAGAACATCTAGGGATGCAAATCTGTAAGTGGTTTTACGTATAATTTTTATTTTTAAACATAAAGGTCCAGTATTGGGTGGACGATAATTTTTTTTTAACACTTGTTTTTTTGGTGTTATAATTTTTTTTAATTCTTTTTTTAGATTTAAGTTTTTTTTGTTAATTACCTTTTTTTATTTTAATTTTTAATTGGTTTTTTTATATATTTTTTTTTTTAAATAACAATAATAAAACAATTTTTTTTGTATTATGTGAAGGCAATATATTTATTTTTAAATGGATTACTAAATTTAAAGCTTAAAGGTGTGTGATGGCTTGACAGAGCCGTCTTAAGGTAAGATTTGGTAGGACAAACGTAGATAGACCAACGGACATAGTTATGTGACTGGTAGGTCGTTTCTGGGGCTACCTTCGGGAATTTCGGCCAAGAAGGTAGCATTTGGAAGTATCCTTCTGATACTTGGGTGGGCTGGCCAGACTTCGTCGACAACATCAGACGAGCGTCTGGAATTTAGCATGGCGTTATCCAGGGGAGAGAAAAAGTAGGGTGCATTAGGATTAGGGCTTAGTATAGGGTTTTAAATTAAGTATATTTTTTTAATAAGTATATTTTGTTTTGGTGATGGGTTTTACTATTATTTTTTTTTAGTTTTAGTTGTATTAGTTTTATGTTTATCGTAGGTTTAGTTAGGTTAGTTTTTAATTATAAAAAATGCACTTTACTTACTTGTGTTCTTCCTTGGATATCGTCAAGATCCTCGGGTCTGTGTATTCATGTCCTTACCTTTTAGAGTAGAATTATCCTTCTCCTCATCCTTCCTTTTCCGATCCTTATTTTTTTTTACACTCTGGCACGATAATTTTGTTTGTCGAACAGGAGGGAACAGTAGAAGCGGCAAGAACCACCCCCAAGCCGTCGAGCCTAGCCGTGCAACGACAAGCGTGCCGCCGCCCTTCTACTGCCCCAAAGAAGTTCCCCCGTGGAAACCTGCTTCGCAACAATGGCGCCCAACGTTTTCGCTTAGTGCGCAAACGAAACCTGACGGCTTCGGCTTAAAGCCACTTCAAGGGGATGATTTTCCTCGGAAGGTCTTTTCCTTGGACTTGCTTTGGCCTCATGCGTTTTTTTTTATTATTATTATTTTTTTTTTTAACTTTTTATTTACACAAACCGGGGATACTTTTGGTACAACCAGACTCTTTGTGAGGTAGAGGTTCGGGGTTCGAAAGCCTTGTTCGTGTGGACGTTTATCCTGATTTCATAGCCAGCCATTGACTAGGCTATATGCCAGGAAATATGCAGTGGTTATGGGAGGGGGATAAGCGGAAGCACAAGCTGAATTTCAGGCGCACCAGTCACAACATGACGGACGTGAACGGACAAAGGACGGACAACTACCGGTCTTACCTAAAGGATAGGAGAACTTTGTCAAGCTTCACACACCTTAGCGCCTATACATATATTATAACAAAACACATAAACAAAATAATTTTTTTAACAATAAGTAATTTTTTTTCCTTTTGATTCTTATTTTTTGTACTGTTTTAAGTTTTTTATGCTAATTTTTTTTTATAAATTTTTTTTTTAATTTCATTTTTTTATTTTTTTTTATAATTTTGTTTAACATTTTGATTTTTTTTTAAGTAAATTTAGATTTTTTTTAAGTTTTTAGATTTTGGTTTTGATTTTTTTTTACTTGTTTTTATTGCTTAAATTGGATTTTTTTTTTATTTTTTATTTTTAGATAAATTTTTTTTAATTAGTTTATTTATTTTTTTTTATGAATTTTACTTCTTAGTTTCACTTAATTTTTTTTTTTTAATATTTTTTTTTAGTTTTAATTGAATTCGCAAATAGTTTTGTTTAGTTGTACATTCAAGTTTTTTTTTCTAGTTTAGCATATTTTTTTTAATATTTTTTTTAATTCGTTTAATTTTTTTTATTTACTTTTTTATTTATTTTTTTAATGTTACATTCCTTTTGATTGAAGTATTAGTAAGTATTTTTTTTTGATTTTCATAGATTTTTGGAATTTTGTTTTTTTATTTTTTTTTATCTGAAAGGTTGTGTTAATTTTTTTATAAAGGTGAGTCTTACTTTTAATTCCTGGCTTTCTTTGTCTTGGCTGGTAAGTGAACAAAAAAATGGCAGAGGGAAGTAAAAACATAGGTTCAGTTCCGGAAGAGTCCTACCTAAGTTCTACACTTAACATGGACAGAAACAAAAACGATTGGAACGATAATTTTCAGGACATTACGAAATTGATACGGGACATAGACATTACTGAAACGGAAAAAATGAACTATGACTCAAACCTACCAAAACAAACAAGAACATACAAAACACAGGACCGGATAACAGAAAAATCTTTTGCAATCCCAAAAATACAAAAGGAACTGAAACCCTTAAACGAACGAGACAAAATACGCGAACAAACCAAAGAACTAGAACGGGAACGAATACAAATAGAAGAAGACATGAGGATACTAAACAACGAAACCAGAGAAGAAAGAGGAGTAGTCAACACACGTCCTTCAACTTTTACAATGACTAACGACGACATTTACGAACGGATGCAGCAAGTTGCTTCTCTGACTGTTAAGGAAAGTCAGACCAGAACCCTCAGTTTCATGGCAGATGGTTTGACCGATGTCATGAAAGAACTAGACAAGAATATGAAAGAGGTGCATCTGAAGCTAAGTAATTTAGAACTTTCCTTGGCAGACCCGAGAGACACATCTGTGCAACATGACTTAACGCCTGGACAAAGACAACTACAAGACAAGACAAGACAAGACAAGACAAGAAACTAACTTCGACTATGACCTAACATTTGAACGAAACATGACATTCAGAAATACGGACATCTTTAGACAAGACACTAGGAAAGACATGAGACATGACACTAACTACCTCGAACTGACACAAACAGAACATTAAGACAGGACACAACTTACAGACAAAACACAAGAGAAGAAAATTATTTTGAAAACGATACAAGACCAAACCAACGACTAGACAACACTTACTTACTGACAGACAGATGTATAGATTACGCTAGGAACAATCAGCCGACGTCCCATCCATCAACCGATCCTTCCTTCAACCGCAGGGTTGATGTTCACAAGTGGGGGATCAAGTTTGATGGATCGGCGAAAGGTTTGTCGGTTGAGAGTTTCCTCTTTAGAGTAGAGACGTTACAAAAGACAAACAGGCTGACAAACGATGAATTGTTCAGAAACTTTCACCATTTGGTCGCAGGCCCTGCAGAAAGATGGTATTGGCAGTTTATGAAAGAAAATCAGGGCGATGAATTCCTCAATTATTTTGACCTGAAGTCAGAACTTCTTCGGCAATTTAGAGTTAATAAACGAGACCATGAAATCCTCAGAGCTATAATGGATCGAAAACAGCTACACCACGAGACATTCGACGAATTTTATTCTGACATTAGGGGTTTAGTTTTACAAATGCAGACAAGACCAATCGAAGGTGACTTAGTTTCAATGGTTCGGACATTAAGGACAGGATAGCGACATTAGTTTTTGGATGTAAGATAAGTAGTATTAGAGATTTAAGAGACGAATGCCGGAGAGCTGAAGAACATTAAGCTTTAAGAGAACAAAGGACGAGAAGGTTTATTAATGAAATTGACAGAGAAGAAATAGATAGAAGAGTAATTAGAAACAATATTGACGAAGAAAACAAGATAGAGGCAATAGAACATAGGCAAGATAGGAGATATCGCAATACATTGGACAATAGAGTAGATATAGATAGACAAAGGAAGAGGTCAGATTTTTCGGGAGAGAACCGAAAAGCATCAGGTGTTTGCCCTTCTTCATTTCATTCCTTGACTTGCTTTAGTTGTGGAAAGGGCAACATCTCTTTCAAATGTGATGCTTGTCAGGAAAACCAGAATGTCGGCAGTGCATCCGGGAACCAACTGCCGAAGACAAATCCTGTCCCGGAAAATCTGAACCAGAACCTGCAGGAATACAAATTTTGAAAAGAGTAAACAAAATTGATGAAGAAGAAACTTACACTAGACGAACTACAATTCCAACTAAGACTCTTCATCAAAGAATGATTGAATATGACGAAGCTAGAAAGCGGATCTTTGGTGAGGAGTTGGAAGCTGTGAAAGAGTAGGAATTATTCAAAAATAGCTAGGCTTAGGGAGAAATGTGCAATACTTAGACATAGGAAGAACAAAATTGACGCATCCAATTTAACAATTAATGACGACAATAGGCCATACGCGAAAGTGCTATTAGAAGGTGAGGAAGTTTTAGGACTATTACGCAGTGGTGCGTCAGTGACTTATTCAGGTAAGGGTTCATTAGATTTTATAAGTAGGAAAAACATTAAATTGACGAAGATGACTAATCAGATAAGGACAGCAGATGGAAATCAACAGAAAATAGTAGGTAGGTTCAAATCAACTGTATCGTGGAGTAGCCAATCCATAGAACTAGAAATCTTTGTCGTTCCAAGTCTCCAACAACCTCTTTATCTGGGTGTAGATTTTTGGTAGATTCAATGTAGCTCCAACCATTGTGAGTGAAGTGGGAATGCCAATGCCATCGAAGGAACAGCCTGCTTTTCGAGATCTTTCTCTAGCACAAGCACAACAGCGGGAGAAAGTCAAGTTACTGTTTCCTTCCTTTACTGCACTCGGGTTGGGTAAGACAAGTCTGGAGGAGCATGTGATTGAGGTGGATGACGAACAAATTCCCCTCAAGCAAAGGCACTACCCAATTTCGCCAGCCGTACAAAAGCTCCTGTATGATGAGTTAGACAGAATGTTGGCACTGGGTGTAATAGAGGAGAGCAACAGTGCTTGGAGTTCTCCAGTAGTTTTGGTTTGAAAGAGCGGAAAAAAACAGGCTGTGCTTAGATTCGCGTAAAGTAAATGCAAGAACAAAGAAGTTTGTGTACCCACTTCCTCACATAGAAGGTATTATTAGTAGACTGCAGGATACAAAATTCATCTCAAGTATCGATTTGAAAGATGCCTTTTGGCAAATTCCTATGGAGAGCAAATCAAGGGAGAAGACTGCTTTTACAGTCCCTGGTCGGCCGTTATACCAATTTACGGTTATGCCGTTCGGTTTGTGTAACGCCGCCCAGAGAATGTCTAAGCTAATGGATAAAGTCATTCCCGGTAGACTCCGTCAGAATGTCTTTGTCTATCTCGATGACCTCTTGATTTGTTCTCCAGATTTCGAGACGCACATTAAGGTACTGGAGGAGGTCGCAATTTGTCTGCGTCAAGCAGGTTTGACGATTAATGTCGAGAAAAGTAGGTTTTGTTTCAAGGAAATCAAATATTTAGGGTATGTAGTTGGTGACGGATGCACACGGACTGACAGAGACAAAGTATCGGCGGTCGAAGATTTTCCTATTCCGAAGACCCCCAAACAGCTCCGTAGGTTCCTTGGCATGACGGGGTTGTATAGACGATTTATACCAAACTTTGCAACAATTGCTGCCCCTATGACTGATTGCTTGAAGAAGGGACAGACATTCGAAATGACTGACGAAGCACTAACTGCATTTCAACTACTCAAAACGAGTTTAGTTACAGCTCCCATACTAACAAATCCTGACTTTTCTAAACATTTTTATATACAATGTGACGCTTCAACTTCTGGTGTAGGGAGTGTGATTTTCCAGATGGACGAGGAGAAAAATGAACGACCGATAGCATTCATGTCTCAGAAGCTAAATTCCGCTCAGCGAAATTACACACTAACTGAACTTGAATGCTACGCGGCCGTTTTATCAGTAAAGAAGTTCAGAGCCTACGTTGAAGGATTACCTTTTACTATCATCACCGATCACGCAAGTTTGAAATGGTTGATGACCCAAAAAGACCTTACAGGACGGTTGGCCCGTTGGAGTTTTAAACTACAGGGTTTCGACTTCGTGATCGAGCATAGGAAGGGTGTCCAAAACGTAGTCCCTGATACTCTCTCAAGAGTTCATATGGAAGAGATCACGACCGATAGAGTCACTTCGGATGAATATGTTGAGTTAAAGAAAATAATAGAACGCGACCACGACAAACTACCCGATATCTGCATATCAGATGGATTTGTGTACAAACGGACCGATACACGAACGGGCGACGCTATACAAGGTGACCGAGCATGGAAGCTATGGGTTCCTACGGAGTTGTCAGCGGATCTCCTTAAAGCTGCTCATGACTCGCCTGCTTCTGGACATGGTGGTATAAACAAAACCCTGTCGAAATTACGGCAACAATATTTTTGGCCGGGGATGGCCACCGATGTTCAGAATTGGGTGAGATCATGCGACGTTTGTAAGTGCAGCAAATCGGTAAACATAACAACTCGACCGCCGATGGGAAAACAAACAGTGACGGAACGACCTTTCCAACGCCTATATATTGATTTCCTTGGACCCTACCCTCGTACCAAGAATGGTAACACACACATTTTTAATGTTCTTGACCATTTTAGTAAGTTTGTGTTTTTAAAAGCAATTAGAAAAGCAACATCATCTGAGGTAGTACAATTCTTAGAAGAAAGTGTTTTTCATGTTTTTGGTGTCCCAGAGTTTATTCATTCTGACAACGGAAAACAGTTCGTATCAAAACTATTTTCCCGCTTTTTAATAAAATATGGAGTAAAACATGTCAGAACTGCGATTTACTCACCCCAAGCTAACGCTTCGGAAAGAGTAAATCAGTCAGTTCTTTCTAAAATTCGATCATACCTCAGTGACGATCAAAAGCACTGGGATCGACATGTTAGCAACGTTTCGTTTTCATTGCGAAGTGTCGTTCACGACGCAATCGGTGTTGAGCCATACTATGCTGTATTTGGGACACACATGATCCAACACGCAAAATCATATGACTTGTTAAGACGATTAGGCCTAGTAAAAGAGTTAAAGACTGAGATCCTCGAAAAAGAAGACAAGCTTGAACTTATTCGAGCTAACATTTTTGACAATTTGCAGCTTTCCCACTAGAGAAGCGCAAAGATATATAATACTAGAAGTAGGAATGTGCAATATAAAACAGGACAAGTAGTTTTTCGTAGAAACTTTAAACAGAGTAACAAAATGGAAAACTGCAACGCTAAATTAGGAAAAAAGTTCATAAAGTCCATAATATTAAAACCAGTAGGTAACTCCCTATACGAAGTAGGTAATTTAAGAGGTGAAAAGGTGCCTACTTTTTTTCATGCGAAAGACCTACACTTTTAGACTAAGCAAAATGACACACTCAGATGATGTTCGCTTACGACTGTGATATTAGGTTAGTTGAATTTGTTTATTTATTTTATTTATTATTAGTATTCATTTTACCGTTTTGACATTTAAGCTGTGATATTTTATCTATAAATTAGTTATTTGATTATTTTTCTGTGATATTTTATACTTTTATTTATGTTTTTTTTTTTTATTTATATTTATACCTAGAAAGGAAAGGAATACTTTTTTTAGTGAACAGTTTTTCTTGAGTGAAAAAAAAAATTAAACTTGAAAAAAAAGAAAATATTAAGTAATTGAGAAAATAGTGAAAGAAGAAAATTTAGAGAGAAAAAGGAAACAAAAAAAAGGAAAATTTTTTTTTATTATTTAAAGTTAATTTTTTTATTATTATTTTAAGTTTTAAGGATCAATTAATTAAACTAAAAGTGTAAAGTGTAAAAAAAAGAAAAAAAATATCTAATATTTACATAAAGTGTGGATACATTTCTCCAAAGTGCTGCCTTCAGAATATCGAGGGATGCAAATCTGTAAGTGGTTTTACGTATATTTTTTATTTTTAAACATAAAGGTCCAGTATTGGATGGACTATAATTTTTTTTTTAACACTTGTTTTTTTTTGGTGTTATAATTTTTTTAAATTCTTTTTTTAGATTTAAGTTTTTTTGTTAATTACCTTTTTTATTTTAACTTTTAATTGTTTTTTTTATATATTTTTTTTTAAATAACAATAAACTTTCACCATTTGGTCGCAGGCCCTGCAGAAAGATGGTATTGGCAGTTTATGAAAGAAAATCAGGGCGATGAATTCCTCAATTATTTTGACCTGAAGTCAGAACTTCTTCGGCAATTTAGAGTTAATAAACGAGACCATGAAATCCTCAGAGCTATAATGGATCGAAAACAGCTACACCACGAGACATTCGACGAATTTTATTCTGACATTAGGGGTTTAGTTTTACAAATGCAGACAAGACCAATCGAAGGTGACTTAGTTTCAATGGTTCGGACATTAAGGACAGGATAGCGACATTAGTTTTTGGATGTAAGATAAGTAGTATTAGAGATTTAAGAGACGAATGCCGGAGAGCTGAAGAACATTTAGCTTTAAGAGAACAAAGGACGAGAAGGTTTATTAATGAAATTGACAGAGAAGAAATAGATAGAAGAGTAATTAGAAACAATATTGACGACGAAATCGGGATAGAGGCAATAGAACATAGGCAAGATAGGAGATATCGCAATACATTGGACAATAGAGTAGATATAGATAGACAAAGGAAGAGGTCAGATTTTTCGGGAGAGAACCGAAAAGCATCAGGTGTTTGCCCTTCTTCATTTCATTCCTTGACTTGCTTTAGTTGTGGAAAGGGCAACATCTCTTTCAAATGTGATGCTTGTCAGGAAAACCAGAATGTCGGCAGTGCATCCGGGAACCAACTGCCGAAGACAAATCCTGT
This sequence comes from Platycheirus rosarum, assembly GCA_963971375.1. Classification (NCBI taxonomy): domain Eukaryota; kingdom Metazoa; phylum Arthropoda; class Insecta; order Diptera; family Syrphidae; genus Platycheirus; species Platycheirus rosarum. The sequence goes on from OZ020510.1 coordinate 76,331,063, forward strand.
CCCGGAAAATCTGAACCAGAACCTGCAGGAATACAAATTTTGAAAAGAGTAAACAAAATTGATGAAGAAGAAACTTACACTAGACGAACTACAATTCCAACTAAGACTCTTCATCAAAGAATGATTGAATATGACGAAGCTAGAAAGCGGATCTTTGGTGAGGAGTTGGAAGCTGTGAAAGAGTAGGAATTATTCAAAAATAGCTAGGCTTAGGGAGAAATGTGCAATACTTAGACATAGGAAGAACAAAATTGATGCATCCATTTTAACAATTAATGACGACAATAGGCCATACGTGAAAGTGCTATTAGAAGGTGAGGAAGTTTTAGGACTATTAGGCAGTGGTGCGTCAGTGACTTGTTTAGGTAAGGGTTCATTAGATTTTATAAGTAGGAAAAACATTAAATCGACGAAGATGACTAATCAGATAAGGACAGCAGATGGAAATCAACAGAAAATAGTACGTAGGTTCAAATCAACTGTCTCGTGGAGTAGCCAATCCATAGAACTAGAAATCTTTGTCGTTCCAAGTCTCCAACAACTTCTTTATCTGGGTGTAGATTTTTGGTAGATTCAATGTAGCTCCAACCATTGTGAGTGAAGTGGGAATGCCAATGCCATCGAAGGAACAGCCTGCTTTTCGAGATCTTTCTCTAGCACAAGCACAACAGCTGGAGAAAGTCAAGTTACTGTTTCCTTCCTTTACTGCACTCGGGTTGGGTAAGACAAGTCTGGAGGAGCATGTGATTGAGGTGGATGACGATCAAATTCCCCTCAAGCAAAGGCACTACCCAATTTCGCCAGCCGTACAAAAGCTCCTGTATGATGTGTTAGACAGAATGTTGGCACTGGGTGTAATAGAGGAGAGCAACAGTGCTTGGAGTTCTCCAGTAGTTTTGGTGAGAAAGAGCGGAAAAAACAGGCTGTGCTTAGATTCGCGTAAAGTAAATGCAAGAACGAAGAAGTTTGCGTACCCACTTCCTCACATAGAAGGTATTATTAGTAGACTGCAGGATACAAAATTCATCTCAAGTATCGATTTGAAAGATGCCTTTTGGCAAATTCCTATGGAGAGCAAATCAAGGGAGAAGACTGCTTTTACAGTCCCTGGTCGGCCGTTATACCAATTTACGGTTATGCCGTTCGGTTTGTGTAACGCCGCCCAGAGAATGTCTAAGCTAATGGATAAAGTCATTCCCGGTAGACTCCGTCAGAATGTCTTTGTCTATCTCGATGACCTCTTGATTTGTTCTCCAGATTTCGAGACGTACATTAAGGTACTGGAGGAGGTCGCAATTTGTCTGCGTCAAGCAGGTTTGACGATTAATGTCGAGAAAAGTAGGTTTTGTTTCAAGGAAATCAAATATTTTGGGTATGTAGTTGGTGACGGATGCACACGGACTGACAGAGACAAAGTATCGGCGGTCGAAGATTTTCCTATTCCGAAGACCCCCAAACAGCTCCGTAGGTTCCTTGGCATGACGGGGTGGTATAGACGATTTATACCAAACTTTGCAACAATTGCTGCCCCTATGACTGATTGCTTGAAGAAGGGACAGACATTTGAAATGACTGACGAAGCACTAACTGCATTTCAAATACTCAAAACGAGTTTAGTTACAGCTCCCATACTAACAAATCCTGACTTTTCTAAACATTTTTATATACAATGTGACGCTTCAACTTCTGGTGTAGGGAGTGTGATTTTCCAGATGGACGAGGAGAAAAATGAACGACCGATAGCATTCATGTCTCAGAAGCTAAATTCCGCTCAGCGAAATTACACAGTAACTGAACTTGAATGCTACGCGGCCGTTTTATCAGTAAAGAAGTTCAGAGCCTACGTTGAAGGATTACCTTTTACTATCATCACCGATCACGCAAGTTTGAAATGGTTGATGACCCAAAAAGACCTTACAGGACGGTTGGCCCGTTGGAGTTTTAAACTACAGGGTTTCGACTTCAATATCGAGCATAGGAAGGGTGTCCAAAACGTAGTCCCTGATACTCTCTCAAGAGTTCATATGGAAGAGATCACGACCGATAATTCAGCACCAGAAGTTGACTTTAATTCACCGTATTTCACTTAAGATGAATATGTTGAGTTAAAGAAAATAATAGAACGCGACCACGACAAACTACCCGATATCTGCATATCAAATGGATTTGTGTACAAACGGACCGATATACGAACGGGCGACGCTATACAAGATGACCGAGCATGGAAGCTATGGGTTCCTACGGAGTTGTCAGCGGATCTCCTTAAAGCTGCTCATGACTCGCCTGCTTCTGGACATGGTGGTATAAACAAGACCCTGTCGAAATTACGGCAAAAATATTTTTGGCCGGGGATGGCCACCGATGTTCAGAATTGGGTGAGATCATGCGACGTTTGTAAGTGCAGCAAATCGGTAAACATAACGACTCGACCGCCGATGGGAAAACAGACAGTGACGGAACGACCTTTCCAACGCCTATATATTGATTTCCTTGGACCCTACCCTCGTACCAAGAATGGTAACACACACATTTTTAATGTTCTTGAATATTTTAGTAAGTTTGTGTTTTTAAAAGCAATTAGAAAAGCAACATCATCTGAGGTAGTACAATTCTTAGAAGAAAGTGTTTTTCATGTTTTTGGTGTCCCAGAGTTTATTCATTCTGACAACGGAAAACAGTTCGTATCAAAACTATTTTCCCTCTTTTTAATAAAATATGGAGTAAAACATGTCAGAACTGCGATTTACTCACCCCAAGCTAACGCTTCGGAAAGAGTAAATCAGTCAGTTCTTTCTAAAATTCGATCATACCTCAGTGACGATCCTGGGATCGACATGTAAGCAACGTTTCGTTTTCATTGCGAAGTGTCGTTCACGACGCAATCGGTGTTGAGCCATACTATGCTGTATTTGGGACACACATGATCCAACACGCAAAATCATATGACTTGTTAAGACGATTAGGCCTAGTAAAAGAGTTAAAGACTGAGATCCTCGAAAAAGAAGCTAACATTTCTGACAATTTGCAGCTTTCCCACTAGAGAAGCGCAAAGATATATAATACTAGAAGTAGGAATGTGCAATATAAAACAGGACAAGTAGTTTTTCGTAGAAACTTTAAACAGAGTAACAAAATGGAAAACTACAACGCTAAATTAGGAAAAAAGTTCATAAAGTCCATAATATTAATACCAGTAGGTAACTCCCTATACGAAGTAGGTAATTTAAGAGGTGAAAAGGTGCCTACTTTTTTTCATGCGAAAGACCTACACTTTTAGACTAAGCAAAATGACACACTCAGATGATGTTCGCTTACGACTGTGATATTAGGTTAGTTGAATTTGTTTATTTATTTTATTTATTATTAGTATTCATTTTACCGTTTTGACATTTAAGCTGTGATATTTTATCTATAAATTAGTTATTTGATTATTTTTCTGTGATATTTTATACTTTTATTTATGTTTTTTTTTATTTATATTTATACCTAGAAAGGAAAGGAATACATTTTTTTAGTGAATAGTTTTTCTTGAGAGAAAAAAAAATTAAACTTGAAAAAAAAAGAAAATATTAAGTAATTGAGAAAATAGTGAAAGAAGAAAATTTAGAGAGAAAAAGGAAACAAAAAAAAAAGGAAAAGTTTTTTTTTTATTATTTAAAGTTAATTTTTTTATTATTATTTTAAGTTTTAATGATCAATTAATTAAACTAAAAGTGTAAAGTGTAAAAAAAAAGAAAAAAATAATCTAATATTTACATAAAGTGTGGATACATTTCTCCAAAGTGCTCCCGGCAGAACATCGAGGGATGCAAATCTGTAAGTGGTTTTACGTATATTTTTTTTTTTTAAACATAAAGGTCCAGTATTGGGTGGACGATAATTTTTTTTTAACACTTGTTTTTTTTGGTGTTATAATTTTTTTAAATTCTTTTTTTAGATTTAAGTTTTTTTGTTAATTACCTTTTTTATTTTAACTTTTAATTGTTTTTTTTTATATATTTTTTTTAAATAATAATAAAACAATTTTGAAGGCAATATATTTGTTTTTAAATGGATTACTAAATTTAAAGCTTAAAGGTGTGTGATGGCTTGACAGAGCCGTCTTAAGGTAAGATTTGGTAGGACAAACGTAGACAGACCAACGGACATAGTTATGTGACTGGTAGGTCGTTTCTGGGGCTACCTTCGGGAATTTCGGCCAAGAAGGAAGCATTTGGAAGTATCCTTCTGATACTTGGGTGGGCTGGCCAGACCTCGTCGACAACATTAGACGAGCATCTGGAATTAAGCATGGCGTTATACAGGGGAGAGAAAAAGTAGGGTGCATTAGGATAAGGGCTTAGTATAGGGTTTTAAATTAAGTATATTTTTTTAATAAGTATATTTTGTTTTGGTGATGGGTTTTACTATTATTTTTTTTTTTAGTTTTAGTTTTATTAGTTTTATGTTTATCGTAGGTTTAGTTAGGTTAGTTTTTAATTATAAAAAAATGCACTTTACTTACTTGTGTTTTTCCTTGGATATCGTCAAGATCCTCGGGTCTGTGTATTCATGTCCTTACCTTTTAGAGTAGAATTATCCTTCTCCTCATCCTTCCTTTTCCGATCCTTTTTTTTTTTTTACACTCTGGCACGATAATTTTGTTTGTCGAACAGGAGGGAACAGTAGAAGCGGCAAGAACCACCCCCAAGCCGTCGAGCCTAGCCGTGCAACGACAAGCATGCCGCCGCCCTTCTACTGCCCCGCAACAATGGCGCCCAACGTTTTCGCTTAGTGCGCAAATGAAACCGGACGGCTTCGGCTTAAAGCCACTTCAAGGGGACGATTTTCCTCGGAAGGTCATTTCCTTGGACTTGCTTTGGCCTCACGCGTTTTTTTTATTATTTTGATTTTTTTTTTTTTTTTTTTTTTTTTTAACTTTTTATTTACACAAACCGGGGATACTTTTGGTAGGATCACGAATGGAGAACTGCTGTCCAATCATCAGGCCAAGAGCCCGTGATCTTGTGAGGTAGTTCAAAGTTCGTGATCACACCAAGGGTAGAACAGGGTCGTAAAGCCTTGAGGCTCTGCTTTCCATGGAGTTAGGTACAACCAGACTCTTTGTGAGGTAGAGGTTCGGGGTTCGAAAGCCTTGTTCGTGTGGACGTTTATCCTGATTTCATAGCCAGCCATTGACTAGGCTATATGCCAGGAAATATGCAGTGGTTATGGGAGAGGGATAAGCGGAAGCACAAGCTGAATTTCAGGCGCACCAGTCACAACATGACGGACGTGAACGGACAAAGGACGGACAACTACCGGTCTTACCTAAAGGATAGGAGAACTTTGTCAAGCTTCACACACCTAAGCGCCTATACATATATTATAACAAAACACATAAACAAAATAATTTTTTTAACAATAAGTAATTTTTTTTTCCTTTTGATTCTTATTTTTTGTACTGTTTTAAGTTTTTTATGCTAATTTTTTTTTTATAATTTTTTTTTTAATTTCATTTTTTTATTTTTTTTATAATTTTGTTTAACATTTTGATTTTTTTTTAAGTTAATTTAGATTTTTTTTAAGTTTTTAGATTTTGGTTTTGATTTTTTTTACTTGTTTTTATTGCTTAAATTGGATTTTTTTTTTATTTTTTATTTTTAGATAAATTTTTTTTAATTAGTTTATTTATTTTTTTTATGAATTTTACTTCTTAGTTTCACTTTAATTTTTTTTTAAATATTTTTTTTTAGTTTTAATTGAATTCGCAAATAGTTTTGTTTAGTTGTACATTCAAGTTTTTTTTTCTAGTTTAGCATATTTTTTTTAATATTTTTTTTAATTCGTTTAATTTTTTTTTATTTACTTTTTTATTTATTTTTTTAATGTTACATTCCTTTTGATTGAAGTATTAGTAAGTATTTTTTTTTGATTTTCATAGATTTTTGGAATTTTGTTTTTTTATTTTTTTTATCTGAAATGTTGTGTTAATTTTTTTATAAAGGTGAGTCTTACTTTTAATTCCTGGCTTTCTTTGTCTTGGCTGGTAAGTGAACAAAAAAATGGCAGAGGGAAGTAAAAACATAGGTTCAGTTCCGGAAGAGTCCTACCTAAGTTCTACACTTAACATGGACAGAAACAAAAACGATTGGAACGATAATTTTCAGGACATTACGAAATTGATACGGGACATAGACATTACTGAAACGGAAAAAATGAACTATGACTCAAACCTACCAAAACAAACAAGAACATACAAAACACAGGACCGGATAACAGAAAAATCTTTTGCAATCCCAAAAATACAAAAGGAACTGAAACCCTTAAACGAACGAGACAAAATACGCGAACAAACCAAAGAACTAGAACGGGAACGAATACAAATAGAAGAAGACATGAGGATACTAAACAACGAAACCAGAGAAGAAAGAGGAGTAGTCAACACACGTCCTTCAACTTTTACAATGACTAACGACGACATTTACGAACGGATACAGCAAGTTGCTTCTCTGACTGTTAAGGAAAGTCAGACCAGAACCCTCAGTTTCATGGCAGATGGTTTGACCGATGTCATGAAAGAACTAGACAAGAATATGAAAGAGGTGCATCTGAAGCTAAGTAATTTAGAACTTTCCTTGGCAGACCCGAGAGACACATCTGTGCAACATGACTTAACGCCTGGACAAAGACAACTACAAGACAGAAACCTAAAACGTGACAAAAGACATGAAACTAACTTCGACTATGACCTAACATTTGAACGAAACATGACATTCAGAAATACGGACATCTTTAGACAAGACACTAGGAAAGACATGAGACATGACACTAACTACCTCGAACTGACACAAACAGAACATTAAGACAGGACACAACTTACATACAAAACACAAGAGAAGAAAATTATTTTGAAAACGATACAAGACCAAACCAACGACTAGACAACACTTACTTACAGACAGACAGATGTATAGATTACTCTAGGAACAATCAGCCGACGTCCCATCCATCAACCGATCCTTCCTTCAACCGCAGGGTTGATGTTCACAAGTGGGGGATCAAGTTTGATGGATCGGCGAAAGGTTTGTCGGTTGAGAGTTTCCTCTTTAGAGTAGAGACGTTACAAAAGACAAACAGGCTGACAAACGATGAATTGTTCAGAAACTTTCACCATTTGGTCGCAGGCCCTGCAGAAAGATGGTATTGGCAGTTTATGAAAGAAAATCAGGGCGATGAATTCCTCAATTATTTTGACCTGAAGTCAGAACTTCTTCGGCAATTTAGAGTTAATAAACGAGACCATGAAATCCTCAGAGCTATAATGGATCGGCACGAGACATTCGACGAATTCTATTCTGACATTAAGGGTTTAGTTTTACAAATGCAGACAAGACCAATCGAAGGTGACTTAGTTTCAATGGTTCGGGCAAACATTAAGGACAGGATAGCTACATTAGTTTTTGGATGTAAGATAAGTAGTATTAGAGATTTAAGAGACGAATGCCGGAGAGCTGAAGAACATTAAGCTTTAAGAGAACAAAGGACGAGAAGGTTTATTAATGAAATTGACAGAGAAGATATAGATAGAAGAGAAATTAGAAACTATATTGATGAAGAAAACGGGATAGAGGCAATAGAACATAGGCAAGATAGGAGATATCGCAATACATTGGACAATAGAGTAGATATAGATAGACAAAGGAAGAGGTCAGATTTTTCGGGAGAGAACCGAAAAGCATCAGGTGTTTGCCCTTCTTCATTTCATTCCTTGACTTGCTTGAGTTGTGGGAAGGGCAACATCTCTTTCAAATGTGATGCTTGTCAGGAAAACCAGAATGTCGGCAGTGCATCCGGGAACCAACTGCCGAAGACAAATCGTGTCCCGGAAAATCTGAACCAGAACCTGCAGGAATACAAATTTTGAAAAGAGTAAACAAAATTGATGAAGAAGAAACTTACACTAGACGAACTACAATTCCAACTAAGACTCTTCATCAAAGAATGATTGACTATGACGAAGCTAGAAAGCGGATTTTTGGTGAGGAGTTGGACGCTGTGAAAAAGAGTAGGAATTATTCAAAAATAGCTAGGCTTAGGGAGAAATGTGCAATACTTAGACATAGGAAGAACAAAATTGACGCATCCATTTTAACAATTAATGACGACAATAGGCCATACGCGAAAGTGCTATTAGAAGGTGAGGAAGTTTTAGGACTATTACGCAGTGGTGCGTCAGTGACTTGTTCAGGTAAGGGTTCATTAGATTTTATAAGTAGGAAAAACATTAAATTGACGAAGATGACTAATCAGATAAGGACAGCAGATGGAAATCAACAGAAAATAGTAGGTAGGTTCAAATCAACTGTATCGTGGAGTAGCCAATCCATAGAACTAGAAATCTTTGTCGTTCCAAGTCTCCAACAACCTCTTTATCTGGGTGTAGATTTTTGGTAGATTCAATGTAGCTCCAACCATTGTGAGTGAAGTGGGAATGCCAATGCCGTCGAAGGAACAGCCTGCTTTTCGAGATCTTTCTCTAGCACAAGCACAACAGCTGGAGAAAGTCAAGTTACTGTTTCCTTCCTTTACTGCACTCGGGTTGGGTAAGACAAGTCTGGAGGAGCATGTGATTGAGGTGGATGACGTACAAATTCCCCTCAAGCAAAGGCACTACCCAATTTCGCCAGCCGTACAAAAGCTCCTGTACGATGAGTTAGACAGAATGTTGGCACTGGGTGTAATAGAGGAGAGCAACAGTGCTTGGAGTTCTCCAGTAGTTTTGGTGAGAAAGAGCGGAAAAAAACAGACGCACATTAAGGTACTGGAGGAGGTCGCAATTTGTCTGCGTCAAGCAGGTTTGACGATTAATGTCGAGAAAAGTAGGTTTTGTTTCAAGGAAATCAAATATTTAGGGTATGTAGTTGGTGACGGATGCATACGGACTGACAGAGACAAAGTATCGGCGGTCGAAGATTTTCCTATTCCGAAGACCCCCAAACAGCTCCGTAGGTTCCTTGGCATGACGGGGTGGTATAGACGATTTATACCAAACTTTGCAACAATTGCTGCCCCTATGACTGATTGCTTGAAGAAGGGACAGACATTCGAAATGACTGAGGAAGCACTAACTGCATTTCAACTACTCAAAACGAGTTTAGTTACAGCTCCCATACTAACAAATCCTGACTTTTCTAAACATTTTTATATACAATGTGACGCTTCAACTTCTGGTGTAGGGAGTGTGATTTTCCAGATGGACGAGGAGAAAAATGAACGACCGATAGCATTCATGTCTCAGAAGCTAAATTCCGCTCAGCGAAATTACACACTAACTGAACTTGAATGCTACGCGGCCGTTTTATCAGTAAAGAAGTTCAGAGCCTACGTTGAAGGATTACCTTTTACTATCATCACCGATCACGCAAGTTTGAAATGGTTGATGACCCAAAAAGACCTTACAGGACGGTTGGCTAGTTGGAGTTTTAAACTACAGGGTTTCGACTTCGTGATCGAGCATAGGAAGGGTGTCCAAAACGTAGTCCCTGATACTCTCTCAAGAGTTCATATGGAAGAGATCACGACCGATAATTCAGCACCAGAAGTTGACTTTAATTCACCGTATTTCACTTCGGATGAAATTGTTGAGTTAAAGAAAATAATAGAACGCGACCACGACAAACTACGCGATATCTGCATATCAGATGGATTTGTGTACAAACGGACCGATATACGAACGGGCGACGCTATACAAGATGACCGAGCATGGAAGCTATGGGTTCCTACGGAGTTGTCAGCGGATCTCCTTAAAGCTGCTTATGACTCGCCTGCTTCTGGACATGTTGGTATAAACAAGACCCTGTCGAAATTACGGCAACAATATTTTTGGCCGGGGATGGCCACCGATGTTCAGAATTGGGTGAGATCATGCGACGTTTGTAAGTGCAGCAAATCGGTAAACATAACGACTCGACCGCCGATGGGAAAACAGACAGTGACGGAACGACCTTTCCAACGCCTATATATTAATTTCTTTGGACCCTACCCTCGTACCAAGAATGGTAACACACACATTTTTATTGTTCTTGACCATTTTAGTAAGTTTGTGTTTTTAAAAGCAATTAGAAAAGCAACATCATCTGAGGTAGTACAATTCTTAGAAGAAAGTGTTTTTCATGTTTTTGGTGTCCCAGAGTTTATTCATTCTGACAACGGAAAACAGTTCGTATCAAAACTATTTTCCCGCTTTTTAATAAAATATGGAGTAAAACATGTCAGAACTGCGATTTACTCACCCCAAGCTAACGCTTCGGAAAGAGTAAATCAGTCAGTTCTTTCTAAAATTCGATCATACCTTAGTGACTATCAAAAGCACTGGGATCGACATGTTAGCAACGTTTCGTTTTCATTGCGAAGTGTCGTTCACGACGCAATCGGTGTTGAGCCATACTATGCTGTATTTGGGACACACATGATCCAACACGCAAAATCATATGACTTGTTAAGACGATTAGGCCTAGTAAAAGAGTTAAAGACTGAGATCCTCGAAAAAGAAGCTAACATTTTTGACAATTTGCAGCTTTCCCACTAGAGAAGCGCAAAGATATATAATACTAGAAGTAGGAATGTGCAATATAAAACAGGACAAGTAGTTTTTCGTAGAAACTTTAAACAGAGTAACAAAATGGAAAACTACAACGCTAAATTAGGAAAAAAGTTCATAAAGTCCATAATATTAAAACCAGTAGGTAACTCCCTATACGAAGTAGGTAATTAAAGAGGTGAAAAGGTGCCTACTTTTTTTCATGCGAAATACCTACACTTTTAGACTAAGCAAAATGACACACTCAGATGATGTTCGCTTACGACTGTGATATTAGGTTAGTTGAATTTGTTTATTTATTTTATTTATTATTAGTATTCATTTTACCGTTTTGACATTTAAGCTGTGATATTTTATCTATAAATTAGTTATTTGATGATTTTTCTGTGATATTTTATACTTTTATTTATGTTTTTTTTTATTTATATTTATACCTAGAAAGGAAAGGAATACATTTTTTTAGTGAATAGTTTTTCTTGAGTGAAAAAAAAAATTAAACTTGAAAAAAAAAGAAAATATTAAGTAATTGAGAAAATAGTGAAAGAAGAAAATTTAGAGAGAAAAAGGAAACAAAAAAAAAAAGGAAAAGTTTTTTTTTATTATTTAAAGTTAATTTTTTTATTATTTTAAGTTTTAATGATCAATTAATTAAACTAAAAGTGTAAAGTGTAAAAAAAAAGAAAAAAATTATCTAATATTTACATAAAGTGTGGATACATTTCTCCAAAGTGCTGCCGGCAGAACATCGAGGGATGCAAATCTGTAAGTGGTTTTACGTATAATTTTTATCTTTAAACATAAAGGTCCAGTATTGGGTGGACGATATTTTTTTTTTAACACTTGTTTTTTTTTTGGTGTTATAATTTTTTTTAAATTCTTTTTTAGATTTAAGTTATTTTGTTAATTACCTTTTTTTATTTTAACTTTTAATTGTTTTTTTTTATATATTTTTTTTTAAATAACAATAATAAAACAATTTTGGAGGCAATATATTTGTTTTCAAATGGATTACTAAATTTAAAGCTTAAAGGTGTGTGATGGCTTGACAGAGCCGTCTTAAGGTAAGATTTGGTAGGACAAACGTAGACAGACCAACGGACATACTTATGTGACTGGTAGGTCGTTTCTGGGGCTACCTTCGGGAATTTCGGCCAAGAAGGAAGCATTTGGAAGTATCCTTCTGATACTTGTGTGGGCTGACCAGACCTCGTCGACAACATTAGACGAGCATCTGGAATTTAGCATGGCGTTATCCAGGGGAGAGAAAAAGTAGGGTGCATTAGGATAAGGGCTTAGTATAGGGTTTTAAATTAAGTATATTTTTTTAATAAGTATATTTTGTTTTGGTGATGGGTTTTACTATTATTTTTTTTTTTTAGTTTTAGTTTTATTAGTTTTATGTTTATCGTAGGTTTAGTTAGGTTAGTTTTTAATTATAAAAAAATGCACTTTACTTACTTGTGTTTTCCCTTGGATATCGTCAAGATCCTCGGGTCTGTGTATTCATGTCCTTACCTTTTAGCGTAGAATTATCCTTCTCCTCATCCTTCCTTTTCCGATCCTTTTTTTTTTTTTTTTACACTCTGGCACGATAATTTTGTTTGTCGAACAGGAGGGAACAGTAGAAGCGGCAAGAACCACCCCCAAGCCGGCGAGCCTAGCCGTGCAACGACAAGCATGCCGCCGCCCTTCTACTGCCCCGCAACAATGGCGCCCAACGTTTTCGCTTAGTGCGCAAATGAAACCGGACGGCTTCGGCTTAAAGCCACTTCAAGGGGACGATTTTCCTCGGAAGGTCGTTTCCTTGGACTTGCTTTGGCCTCACGCGTTTTTTTTATTATTTTTTTTTTTTTAACTTTTTATTTACACAAACCGGGGATACTTTTGGTAGGATCACGAATGGAGAACTGCTGTCCAATCATCAGGCCAAGAGCCCGTGATCTTGTGAGGTAGTTCAAAGTTCGTGATCACACCAAGGGTAGAACAGGGTCGTAAAGCCTTGAGGCTCTGCTTTCCATGGAGTTAGGTACAACCAGACTCTTTGTGAGGTAGAGGTTCGGGGTTCGAAAGCCTTGTTCGTGTGGACGTTTATCCTCATTTCATAGCCAGCCATTGACTAGGCTATATGCCAGGAAATATGCAGTGGTTATGGGAGGGGGATAAGCGGAAGCACAAGCTGAATTTCAGGCGCACCAGTCACAACATGACGGACGTGAACGGACAAAGGACGGACAACTACCGGTCTTACCTAAAGGATAGGAGAACTTTGTCAAGCTTCACACACCTAAGCGCCTATACATATATTATAACAAAACACATAAACAAAATAATTTTTTTAACAATAAGTAATTTTTTTTCCTTTTGATTCTTATTTTTTGTACTGTTTTAAGTTTTTTATGCTAATTTTTTTTTATAAATTTTTTTTTTTAATTTCATTTTTTTATTTTTTTTATAATTTTGTTTAACATTTTGATTTTTTTTTAAGTTAATTTAGATTTTTTTTAAGTTTTTAGATTTTGGTTTTGATTTTTTTTTACTTGTTTTTTATTGCTTAAATTGGATTTTTTTTTTATTTTTTATTTTTAGATAAATTTTTTTTAATTAGTTTATTTATTTTTTTTATGAATTTTACTTCTTAGTTTCACTTTAATTTTTTTTTTTATATTTTTTTTAGTTTTAATTGAATTCGCAAATAGTTTTGTTTAGTTGTACATTCAAGTTTTTTTTTCTAGTTTTGCATAATTTTTTTTATATTTTTTTTTAATTCGTTTAATTTTTTTTTATTTACTTTTTTATTTATTTTTTTTAATGTTACATTCCTTTTGATTGAAGTATTAGTAAGTATTTTTTTTTTGATTTTCATAGATTTTTGGAATTTTGTTTTTTTATTTTTTTTATCTGAAAGGTTGTGTTAATTTTTTTTATAAAGGTGAGTCTTACTTTTAATTCCTGGCTTTCTTTGTCTTGGCTGGTAAGTGAACAAAAAAATGGCAGAGGGAAGTAAAAACATAGGTTCAGTTCCGGAAGAGTCCTACCTAAGTTCTACACTTAACATGGACAGAAACAAAAACGATTGGAACGATAATTTTCAGGACATTACGAAATTGATACGGGACATAGACATTACTGAAACGGAAAAAATGAACTATGACTCAAACCTACCAAAACAAACAAGAACATACAAAACACAGGACCGGATAACAGAAAAATCTTTTGCAATCCCAAAAATACAAAAGGAACTGAAACCCTTAAACGAACGAGACAAAATACGCGAACAAACCAAAGAACTAGAACGGGAACGAATACAAATAGAAGAAGACATGAGGATACTAAACAACGAAACCAGAGAAGAAAGAGGAGTAGTCAACACACGTCCTTCAACTTTTACAATGACTAACGACGACATTTACGAACGGATGCAGCAAGTTGCTTCTCTGACTGTTAAGGAAAGTCAGACCAGAACCCTCAGTTTCATGGCAGATGGTTTGACCGATGTCATGAAAGAACTAGAAAAGAATATAAAAGAGGTGCATCTGAAGCTAAGTAATTTAGAACTTTCCTTGGCAGACCCGAGAGACACATCTGTGCAACATGACTTAACGCCTGGACAAAGACAACTACAAGACAGAAACCTAAAATGTGACAAAAGACATGAAACTAACTTCGACTATGACCTAACATTTGAACGAAACATGACATTCAGAAATACGGACATCTTCAGACAAGACACTAGGAAAGACATGAGACATGATACTAACTACCTCGAACTGACACAAACAGAACATTAAGACAGGACACAACTTACAGACAAAACACAAGAGAAGAAAATTATTTTGAAAACGATACAAGACCAAACAAGGCAAGACAATACTTACTTACAGACAGATAGATGTATAGATTACTCTAGGAACAATCAGCCGACGTCCCATCCATCAACCGATCCTTCCTTCAACCGCAGGGTTGATGTTCAAAAGTGGGGGATCAAGTTTGATGGATCGGCGAAAGGTTTGTCGGTTGAGAGTTTCCTCTTTAGAGTAGAGACGTTACAAAAGACAAACAGGCTGACAAACGATGAATTGTTCAGAAACTTTCACCATTTGGTCGCAGGCCCTGCAGAAAGATGGTATTGGAAGTTTATGAAAGAAAATCAGGGCGATGAATTCCTCAATTATTTTGACCTGAAGTCAGAACTTCTTCGGCAATTTAGAGTTAATAAACGAGACCATGAAATCCTCAGAGCTATAATGGATCGGCACGAGACATTCGACGAATTTTATTCTGACATTAAGGGTTTAGTTTTATAAATGCAGACAAGACCAATCGAAGGTGACTTAGTTTCAATGGTTCGGGCAAACATTAAGGGCAGGATAGCTACATTAGTTTTTGGATGTAAGATAAGTAGTATTAGAGATTTAAGAGACGAATGCCGGAGAGCTGAAGAACATTTAGCTTTAAGAGAACAAAGGTCGAGAAGGTTTATTAATGAAATTGACAGAGAAGAAATAGATAGAAGAGAAATTAGAAACTATATTGATGAAGAAAACGGGATAGAGGCAATAGAACATAGGCAAGATAGGAGATATCGCAATACATTGGACAATAGAGTAGATATAGATAGACAAAGGAAGAGGTCAGATTTTTCGGGAGAGAACCGAAAAGCATCAGGTGTTTGCCCTTCTTCATTCCATTCCTTGACTTGCTTTAGTTGTGGGAAGGGCAACATCTCTTTCAAATGTGATGCTTCTCAGGAAAACCGGAATGTCGGCAGTGCATCCGGGAACCAACTGCCGAAGACAAATCCTGTCCCGGAAAATCTGAACCAGAACCTGCAGGAATACAAATTTTGAAAAGAGTAAACAAAATTGATGAAGAAGAAACTTACACTAGACGAACTACAATTCCAACTAAGACTCTTCATCAAAGAATGATTGACTATGACGAAGCTAGAAAACGTATCTTTGGTGAGGAGTTGTACGCTGTGAAAAAGAGTAGGAATTATTCAAAAATAGCTAGGCTTAGGGAGAAATGTGCAATACTTAGACATAGGAAGAACAAAATTGACGCATCCATTTTAACAATTAATGACGACAATAGGCCATACGCGAAAGTGCTATTAGAAGGTGAGGAAGTTTTAGGACTATTAGGCAGTGGTGCGTCAGTGACTTGTTCAGGTAAGGGTTCATTAGATTTTATAAGTAGGAAAAACATTAAATTGACGAAGATGACTAGTCAGATAAGGACAGCAGATGGAAATCAACAGAAAATAGTAGGTAGGTTCAAATCAACTGTCTCGTGGAGTAGCCAATCCATAGAACTAGAAATCTTTGTCGTTCCAAGTCTCCAACAACCTCTTTATCTGGGTGTAGATTTTTGGTAGATTCAATGTAGCTCCAACCATTGTGAGTGAAGTGGGAATGCCAATGCCGTCGAAGGAACAGCCTGCTTTTCGAGATCTTTCTCTAGCACAAGCACAACAGCTGGAGAAAGTCAAGTTACTGTTTCCTTCCTTTACTGCACTCGGGTTGGGTAAGACAAGTCTGGAGGAGCATGTGATTGAGGTGGATGACGAACAAATTCCCCTTAAGCAAAGGCACTTCCTCACATAGAAGGTATTATTAGTAGACTGCAGGATACAAAATTCATCTGCAGTATCGATTTGAAAGATGCCTTTTGGCAAATTCCTATGGAGCGCAAATCAAGGGAGAAGACTGCTTTTACAGTCCCTGGTCGGCCGTTATACCAATTTACGGTTATGCCGTTCGGTTTGTGTAACGCCGCCCAGAGAATGTCTAAGCTAATGGATAAAGTCATTCCCCGTAGACTCCGTCAGAATGTCTTTGTCTATCTCGATGACCTCTTGATTTGTTCTCCAGATTTCGAGACGCACATTAAGGTACTGGAGGAGGTCGCAATTTGTCTGCGTCAAGCAGGTTTGACGATTAATGTCGAGAAAAGTAGGTTTTGTTTCAAGGAAATCAAATATTTAGGGTATGTAGTTGGTGATGGATGCATACGGACTGACAGAGACAAAGTATCGGCGGTCGAAGATTTTCCTATTCCGAAGACCCCCAAACAGCTCCGTAGGTTCCTTGGCATGACGGGGTGGTATAGACGATTTATACCAAACTTTGCAAAAATTGCTGCCCCTATGACTGATTGATTGAAGAAGGGACAGACATTCGAAATGACTGAGGAAGCACTAACTGCATTTCAACTACTCAAAACGAGTTTAGTTACAGCTCCCATACTAACAAATCCTGACTTTTCTAAACATTTTTATATACAATGTGACGCTTCAACTTCTGGTGTAGGGAGTGTGATTTTCCAGAAGCTAAATTCCGCTCAGCGAAATTACACACTAACTGAACTTGAATGCTACGCGGCCGTTTTATCAGTAAAGAAGTTCAGAGCCTACGTTGAAGGATTACCTTTTACTATCATCACCGATCACGCAAGTTTGAAATAGTTGATGACCCAAAAAGACCTTACAGGACGGTTGGCCCGTTGGAGTTTTAAACTACAGGGTTTCGACTTCAATATCGAGCATAGGAAGGGTGTCCAAAACGTAGTCCCTGATACTCTCTCAAGAGTTCATATGGAAGAGATCACGACCGATAATTCAGCACCAGAAGTTGACTTTAATTCACCGTATTTCACTTCGGATGAATATGTTGAGTTAAAGAAAATAATAGAACGCGACCACGACAATCTACCCGATATCTGCATATCAGATGGATTTGTGTACAAACGGACCGATATACGAACGGGCGACGCTATACAAGATGACCGAGCATGGAAGCTATGGGTTCCTACGGAGTTGTCAGCGGATCTCCTTAAAGCTGCTCATGACTCGCCTGCTTCTGGACATGGTGGTATAAACAAGACCCTGTCGAAATTACGGCAACAATATTTTTGGCCGGAGATGGCCACCGATGTTCAGAATTGGGTAAGATCATGCGACGTTTGTAAGTGCAGCAAATCGGTAAACATAACGACTCGACCGCCGATGGGAAAACAAACAGTGACGGAAAGACCTTTCCAACGCCTATATATTGATTTCCTTGGACCCTACCCTCGTACCAAGAATGGTAACACACACATTTTTATTGTTCTTGACCATTTTAGTAAGTTTGTGTTTTTAAAAGCAATTAGAAAAGCAACATCATCTGAGGTAGTAAAATTCTTAGAAGAAAGTGTTTTTCATGTTTTTGGTGTCCCAGAGTTTATTCATTCTGACAACGGAAAACAGTTCGTATCAAAACTATTTTCCCGCTTTTTAATAAAATATGGAGTAAAACATGTCAGAACTGCGATTTACTCACCCCAAGCTAACGCTTCGGAAAGAGTAAATCAGTCAGTTCTTTCTAAAATTCGATCATACCTCAGTGACGATCAAAAGCACTGGGATCGACATGTTAGCAACGTTTCGTGTTCATTGCGAAGTGTCGTTCACGACGCAATCGGTGTTGAGCCATACTATGCTGTATTTGGGACACACATGATCCAACACGCAAAATCATATGACTTGTTAAGACGATTAGGCCTAGTAAAAGAGTTAAAGACTGAGATCCTCGAAAAAGAAGACAAGCTTGAACTTATGAGCTAATATTTTTGACAATTTGCAGCTTTCCCACTAGAGAAGCGCAAAGATATATAATACTAGAAGTAGGAATGTGCAATATAAAACAGGACAAGTAGTTTTTCGTAGAAACTTTAAACAGAGTAACAAAATGGAAAACTACAACGCTAAATTAGGAACAAAGTTCATAAAGTCCATAATATTAAAACCAGTAGGTAACTCCCTATACGAAGTAGGTAATTTAAGAGGTGAAAAGGTAGGCATTTTTCATGCGAAAGACCTACACTTTTAGACTAAGCAAAATGACACACTCAGATGATGTTCGCTTACGACTGTGATATTAGGTTAGTTGAATTTGTTTATTTATTTTATTTATTATTAGTATTCATTTTACCGTTTTGACATTTAAGCTGTGATATTTTATCTACAAATTAGTTATTTGATTATTTTTCTGTGATATTTTATACTTTTATTTATGTTTTTTTTTATTTATATTTATACCTAGAAAGGAAAGGAATACATTTTTTTAGTGAATAGTTTTTCTTGAGTGAAAAAAAAAATTAAACTTGAAAAAAAAGAAAATATTAAGTAATTGAGAAAATAGTGAAAGAAGAAAATTTAGAGAGAAAAAGGAAACCAAAAAAAAGGAAAAGTTTTTTTTTATTATTTAAAGTAATTTTTTTTATTATTATTTTAAGTTTCAATGATCAATTAATTAAACTAAAAGTGTAAAGTGTAAAAAAAAAGAAAAAAATTATCTAATATTTACATAAAGTGTGGATACATTTCTCCAAAGTGCTGCCGGCAGAACATCGAGGGATGCAAATCTGTAAGTGGTTTTACGTATAATTTTTATTTTTAAACATAAAGGTCCAGTATTGGGTGGACGATAATTTTTTTTTTAACACTTGTTTTTTTTTGGTGTTATAATTTTTTTAAATTCTTTTTTAGATTTAAGTTATTTTGTTAATTACCTTTTTTTATTTTAACTTTTAATTGTTTTTTTTTATATATATTTTTTTTAAATAACAATAATAAAACAATTTTGGAGGCAATATATTTGTTTTCAAATGGATTACTAAATTTAAAGCTTAAAGGTGTGTGATGGCTTGACAGAGCCGTCTTAAGGTAAGATTTGGTAGGACAAACGTAGACAGACCAACGGACATAGTTATGTGACTGGTAGGTCGTTTCTGGGGCTACCTTCGGGAATTTCGGCCAAGAAGGTAGCATTTGGAAGTATCCTTCTGATACTTGGGTGGGCTGGCCAGACCTCGTCGACAACATTAGACGAGCATCTGGAATTTAGCATGGCGTTATCCAGGGGAGAGAAAAAGTAGGGTGCATTAGGATAAGGGCTTAGTATAGGGTTTTAAATTAAGTATATTTTTTTAATAAGTATATTTTGTTTTGGTGATGGGTTTTACTATTATTTTTTTTTTTTAGTTTTAGTTTTATTAGTTTTATGTTTATCGTAGGTTTAGTTAGGTTAGTTTTTAATTATAAAAAATGCACTTTACTTACTTGTGTTTTCCCTTGGATATCGTCAAGATCCTCGGGTCTGTGTATTCATGTCCTTACCTTTTAGAGTAGAATTATCCTTCTCCTCATCCTTCCTTTTCCGATCCTTTTTTTTTTTTTTACACTCTGGCACGATAATTTTGTTTGTCGAACAGGAGGGAACAGTAGAAGCGGCAAGAACCACCCCCAAGCCGTCGAGCCTAGCCGTGCAACGACAAGCATGCCGCCGCCCTTCTACTGCCCCGCAACAATGGCGCCCAACGTTTTCGCTTAGTGCGCAAATGAAACCGGACGGCTTCGGCTTAAAGCCACTTCAAGGGGACGATTTTCCTCGGAAGGTCGTTTCCTTGGACTTGCTTTGGCCTCACGCGTTTTTTTTATTATATATATTTTTTTTTTTTTTTTTTTTTTTTTTAACTTTTTATTTACACAAACCGGGGATACTTTTGGTAGGATCACAAATGGAGAACTGCTGTCCAATCATCAGGCCAAGAGCCCGTGATCTTGTGAGGTAGTTCAAAGTTCGTGATCACACCAAGGGTAGAACAGGGTCGTAAAGCCTTGAGGCTCTGCTTTCCATGGAGTTAGGTACAACCAGACTCTTTGTGAGGTAGAGGTTCGGGGTTCGAAAGCCTTGTTCGTGTGGACGTTTATCCTCATTTCATAGCCAGCCATTGACTAGGCTATATGCCAGGAAATATGTAGTGGTTATGGGAGAGGGATAAGCGGAAGCACAAGCTGAATTTCAGGCGCACCAGTCACAACATGACGGACGTGAACGGACAAAGGACGGACAACTACCGGTCTTACCTAAAGGATAGGAGAACTTTGTCAAGCTTCACACACCTAAGCGCCTATACATATATTATAACAAAACACATAAACAAAATAATTTTTTTTAAAATAAGTAATTTTTTTTCCTTTTGATTCTTATTTTTTGTACAGTTTTAAGTTTTTTATGCTAATTTTTTTTATAATTTTTTTTTTTTTAATTTCCTTTTTTTATTTCTTTTTTATAATTTTGTTTAACATTTTGATTTACAGTTTTTTTTTACAATTTTTTTAAGTTAATGTAGATTTTTTTTAAGTTTTTAGATTTTGGTTTTGATTTTTTTTTACTTGTTTTAAGTTACGAACGAGACAAAATACGCGAACAAACCAAAGAACTAGAACGGGAACGAATACAAATAGAAGAAGACATGAGGATACTAAACAACGAAACCAGAGAAGAAAGAGGAGTAGTCAACACACGTCCTTCAACTTTTACAATGACTAACGACGACATTTACGAACGGATGCAGCAAGTTGCTTCTCTGACTGTTAAGGAAAGTCAGACCAGAACCCTCAGTTTCATGGCAGATGGTTTGACCGATGTCATGAAAGAACTAGAAAAGAATATAAAAGAGGTGCATCTGAAGCTAAGTAATTTAGAACTTTCCTTGGCAGACCCGAGAGACACATCTGTGCAACATGACTTAACGCCTGGACAAAGACAACTACAAGACAGAAACCTAAAATGTGACAAAAGACATGAAACTAACTTCGACTATGACCTAACATTTGAACGAAACATGACATTCAGAAATACGGACATCTTTAGACAAGACACTAGGAAAGACATGAGACATGATACTAACTACCTCGAACTGACACAAACAGAACATTAAGACAGGACACAACTTACAGACAAAACACAAGAGAAGAAAATTATTTTGAAAACGATACAAGACCAAACAAGGCAAGACAATACTTACTTACAGACAGATAGATGTATAGATTACTCTAGGAACAATCAGCCGACGTCCCATCCATCAACCGATCCTTCCTTCAACCGCAGGGTTGATGTTCAAAAGTGGGGGATCAAGTTTGATGGATCGGCGAAAGGTTTGTCGGTTGAGAGTTTCCTCTTTAGAGTAGAGACGTTACAAAAGACAAACAGGCTGACAAACGATGAATTGTTCAGAAACTTTCACCATTTGGTCGCAGGCCCTGCAGAAAGATGGTATTGGAAGTTTATGAAAGAAAATCAGGGCGATGAATTCCTCAATTATTTTGACCTGAAGTCAGAACTTCTTCGGCAATTTAGAGTTAATAAACGAGACCATGAAATCCTCAGAGCTATAATGGATCGGCACGAGACATTCGACGAATTTTATTCTGACATTAAGGGTTTAGTTTTATAAATGCAGACAAGACCAATCGAAGGTGACTTAGTTTCAATGGTTCGGGCAAACATTAAGGGCAGGATAGCTACATTAGTTTTTGGATGTAAGATAAGTAGTATTAGAGATTTAAGAGACGAATGCCGGAGAGCTGAAGAACATTTAGCTTTAAGAGAACAAAGGTCGAGAAGGTTTATTAATGAAATTGACAGAGAAGAAATAGATAGAAGAGAAATTAGAAACTATATTGATGAAGAAAACGGGATAGAGGCAATAGAACATAGGCAAGATAGGAGATATCGCAATACATTGGACAATAGAGTAGATATAGATAGACAAAGGAAGAGGTCAGATTTTTCGGGAGAGAACCGAAAAGCATCAGGTGTTTGCCCTTCTTCATTTCATTCCTTGACTTGCTTGAGTTGTGGGAAGGGCAACATCTCTTTCAAATGTGATGCTTGTCAGGAAAACCAGAATGTCGGCAGTGCATCCGGGAACCAACTGCCGAAGACAAATCGTGTCCCGGAAAATCTGAACCAGAACCTGCAGGAATACAAATTTTGAAAAGAGTAAACAAAATTGATGAAGAAGAAACTTACACTAGACGAACTACAATTCCAACTAAGACTCTTCATCAAAGAATGATTGACTATGACGAAGCTAGAAAGCGGATTTTTGGTGAGGAGTTGGACGCTGTGAAAAAGAGTAGGAATTATTCAAAAATAGCTAGGCTTAGGGAGAAATGTGCAATACTTAGACATAGGAAGAACAAAATTGACGCATCCATTTTAACAATTAATGACGACAATAGGCCATACGCGAAAGTGCTATTAGAAGGTGAGGAAGTTTTAGGACTATTAGGCAGTGGTGCGTCAGTGACTTGTTCAGGTTAGGGTCCATTAGATTTTATAAGTAGGAAAAACATTAAATTGACGAAGATGACTAGTCAGATAAGGACAGCAGATGGAAATCAACAGAAAATAGTAGGTAGGTTCAAATCAACTGTATCGTGGAGTAGCCAATCCATAGAACTAGAAATCTTTGTCGTTCCAAGTCTCCAACAACCTCTTTATCTGGGTGTAGATTTTTGGTAGATTCAATGTAGCTCCAACCATTGTGAGTGAAGTGGGAATGCCAATGCCGTCGAAGGAACAGCCTGCTTTTCGAGATCTTTCTCTAGCACAAGCACAACAGCTGGAGAAAGTCAAGTTACTTTTTCCTTCCTTTACTGCACTCGGGTTGGGTAAGACAAGTCTGGAGGAGCATGTGATTGAGGTGGATGACGAACAAATTCCCCTCAAGCAAAGGCACTACCCAATTTCGTTAGCCGTACAAAAGCTCCTGTACGATGAGTTAGACAGAATGTTGGCACTGGGTGTAATAGAGGAGAGCAACAGTGCTTGGAGTTCTCCAGTAGTTTTGGTGAGAAAGAGCGGAAAAAACAGGCTGTGCTTAGATTCGCGTAAAGTAAATGCAAGAACGAAGAAGTTTGCGTACCCACTTCCTCACATAGAAGGTATTATTAGTAGACTGCAGGATACAAAATTCATCTCCAGTATCGATTTGAAAGATGCCTTTTGGCAAATTCCTATGGAGAGCAAATCAAGGGAGAAGACTGCTTTTACAGTCCATGGTCGGCCGTTATACCAATTAACGGTTATGCCGTTCGGTTTGTGTAACGCCGCCCAGAGAATGTCTAAGCTAATGGATAAAGTCATTCCCGGTTGACTCCGTCAGAATGTCTTTGTCTATCTCGATGACCTCTTGATTTGTTCTCCAGATTTCGAGACGCACATTAAGGTACTGGAGGAGGTCGCAATTTATCTGCGTCAAGCAGGTTTGACGATTAATGTCGAGAAAAGTAGGTTTTGTTTCAAGGAAATCAAATATTTAGGGTATGTAGTTGGTGACGGATGCACGAGAACTGACAGAGACAAAGTATCGGCGGTAGAAGATTTTCCTATTCCGAAGACCCCCAAACAGCTCCGTAGGTTCCTTGGCATGACGGGGTGGTATAGACGATTTATACCAAACTTTGCAACAATTGCTGCCCCTATGACTGATTGCTTGAAGAAGGGACAGACATTCGAAATGACTGACGAAGCACTAACTGCATTTCAACTACTCAAAACGAGTTTAGTTACAGCTCCCATACTAACAAATCCTGACTTTTCTAAACATTTTTATATACAATGTGACGCTTCAACTTCTGGTGTAGGGAGTGTGATTTTTCAGATGGACGAGGAGAAAAATGAACGACCGATAGCATTCATGTCTCAGAAGCTAAATTCCGCTCAGCGAAATTACACAGTAACTGAACTTGAATGCTACGCGGCCGTTTTATCAGTAAAGAAGTTCAGAGCCTACGTTGAAGGATTATCTTCTACTATCATCACCGATCACGCAAGTTTGAAATAGTTGATGACCCAAAAAGACCTTACAGGACGGTTGGCCCGTTGGAGTTTTAAACTACAGGGTTTCGACTTCGTGATCGAGCATAGGAAGGGTGTCCAAAACGTAGTCCCTGATACTCTCTCAAGAGTTCATATGGAAGAGATCACGACCGATAATTCAGCACCAGAAGTTGACTTTAATTCACCGTATTTCACTTCGGATGAATATGTTGAGTTAAAGAAAATAATAGAACGCGACCACGACAAACTACCCGATATCTGCATATCAGATGGATTTGTCTACAAACGGACCGATATACGAACGGGCGGCGCTATACAAGATGACCGAGCATGGAAGCTATGGGTTCCTAAGGAGTTGTCAGCGGATCTCCTTAAAGCTGCTCATGACTCGCCTGCTTCTGGACATGGTGGTATAAACAAGACCCTGTCGAAATTACGGCAACAATATTTTTGGCCGGAGATGGCCACCGATGTTCAGAATTGGGTGAGATCATGCGACGTTTGTAAGTGCAGCAAATCGGTAAACATAACGACTCGACCGCCGATGGGAAAACAAACAGTGACGGAACGACCTTTCCAACGCCTATATATTGATTTCCTTGGACCCTACCCTCGTACCAAGAATGGTAACACACACATTTTTATTGTTCTTGACCATTTTAGTAAGTTTGTGTTTTTAAAAGCAATTAGAAAAGCAACATCATCTGAGGTAGTACAATTCTTAGAAGAAAGTGTTTTTCATGTTTTTGGTGTCCCAGAGTTTATTCATTCTGACAACGGAAAACAGTTCGTATCAAAACTATTTTCCCGCTTTTTAATAAAATATGGAGTAAAACATGTCAGAACTGCGATTTACTCACCCCAAGCTAACGTTTCGGAAAGAGTAAATCAGTCAGTTCTTTCTAAAATTCGATCATACCTCAGTGACGATCAAAAGCACTGGGATCGACATGTTAGCAACGTTTCGTGTTCATTGCGAAGTGTCGTTCACGACGCAATCGGTGTTGAGCCATACTATGCTGTATTTGGGACACACATGATCCAACACGCAAAATCATATGACTTGTTAAGACGATTAGGCCTAGTAAAAGAGTTAAAGACTGAGATCCTCGAAAAAGAAGCTAACATTTTTGACAATTTGCAGCTTTCCCACTAGAGAAGCGCAAAGATATATAATACTAGAAGTAGGAATGTGCAATATAAAACAGGACAAGTTGTTTTTCGTAGAAACTTTAAACAGAGTAACAAAATGGAAAACTGCAACGCTAAATTAGGAAAAAAGTTCATAAAGTCCATAATATTAAAACCAGTAGGTAACTCCCTATACGAAGTAGGTAATTTAAGAGGTGAAAAGGTGCCTACTTTTTTTCATGCGAAAGACCTACACTTTTAGACTAAGCAAAATGACACACTCAGATGATGTTCGCTTACGACTGTGATATTAGGTTAGTTGAATTTGTTTATTTATTTTATTTATTATTAGTATTCATTTTACCGTTTTGACATTAAAGCTGTGATATTTTATCTATAAATTAGTTATTTGATTATTTTTCTGTGATATTTTATACTTTTATTTATGTTTTTTTTTATTTATATTTATACCTAGAAAGGAAAGGAATACATTTTTTTAGTGAATAGTTTTTCTTGAGTGAAAAAAAAAATTAAACTTGAAAAAAAAAGAAAATATTAAGTAATTGAGAAAATAGTAAAAGAAGAAAATTTTGAGAGAAAAAGGAAAAGTTTTTTTTTATTATTTAAAGTTAATTTTTTTATTATTATTTTAAGTTTTAATGATCAAATAATTAAACTAAAAGTGTAAAGTGTAAAAAAAAAGAAAAAAATTATCTAATATTTACATAAAGTGTGGATACATTTCTCCAAAGTGCTGCCGGCAGAACATCGAGGGATGCAAATCTGTAAGTGGTTTTACGTATAATTTTTATTTTTAAACATAAAGGTCCAGTATTGGGTGGACGATATTTTTTTTTAACACTTGTTTTTTTTTTTGGTGTTATAATTTTTTTAAATTCTTTTTTTAGATTTAAGTTATTTTGTTAATTACCTTTTTTTATTTTAACTTTTAATTGTTTTTTTTTATATATTTTTTTTTAAATAACAATAATAAAACAATTTTGGAGGCAATATATTTGTTTTCAAATGGATTACTAAATTTAAAGCTTAAAGGTGTGTGATGGCTTGACAGAGCCGTCTTAAGGTAAGATTTGGTAGGACAAACGTAGACAGACCAACGGACATAGTTATGTGACTGGTAGGTCGTTTCTGGGGCTACCTTCGGGAATTTCGGCCAAGAAGGAAGCATTTGGAAGTATCCTTCTGATACTTGGGTGGGCTGGCCAGACCTCGTCGACAACATTAGACGAGCATCTGGAATTTAGCATGGCGTTATCCAGGGGAGAGAAAAAGTAGGGTGCATTAGGATAAGGGCTTAGTATAGGGTTTTAAATTAAGTATATTTTTTTAATAAGTATATTTTGTTTTGGTGATGGGTTTTACTATTTTTTTTTTTTTTAGTTTTAGTTTTATTAGTTTTATGTTTATCGTAGGTTTAGTTAGGTTAGTTTTTAATTATAAAAAATGCACTTTACTTACTTGTGTTTTCCCTTGGATATCGTCAAGATCCTCGGGTCTGTGTATTCATGTCCTTACCTTTTAGAGTAGAATTATCCTTCTCCTCATCCTTCCTTTTCCGATCCTTTTTTTTTTTTTACACTCTGGCACGATAATTTTGTTTGTCGAACAGGAGGGAACAGTAGAAGCGGCAAGAACCACCCCCAAGCCGTCGAGCCTAGCCGTGCAACGACAAGCATGCCGCCGCCCTTCTACTGCCCCGCAACAATGGCGCCCAACGTTTTCGCTTAGTGCGCAAATGAAACCGGACGGCTTCGGCTTAAAGCCACTTCAAGGGGACGATTTTCCTCGGAAGGTCGTTTCCTTGGACTTGCTTTGGCCTCACGCGTTTTTTTTATTATATTTTTTTTTTTTTTTTTTTTTTTTAACTTTTTATTTACACAAACCGGGGATACTTTTGGTAGGATCACAAATGGAGAACTGCTGTCCAATCATCAGGCCAAGAGCCCGTGATCTTGTGAGGTAGTTCAAAGTTCGTGATCACACCAAGGGTAGAACAGGGTCGTAAAGCCTTGAGGCTCTGCTTTCCATGGAGTTAGGTACAACCAGACTCTTTGTGAGGTAGAGGTTCGGGGTTCAAAAGCCTTGTTCATGTGGACGTTTATCCTGATTTCATAGCCAGCCATTGACTAGGCTATATGCCAGGAAATATGTAGTGGTTATGGGAGAGGGATAAGCGGAAGCTTATTTTCAGGCGCACCAGTCACAACATGACGGACGTGAACGGACAAAGGACGGACAACTACCGGTCTTACCTAAAGGATAGGAGAACTTTGTCAAGCTTCACACACCTAAGCGCCTATACATATATTAAAACAAAACACATAAACAAAATAATTTTTTTAGCAATAAGTAATTTTTTTTCCTTTTGATTCTTATTTTTTGTACAGTTTTAAGTTTTTTATGCTAATTTTTTTTATAATTTTTTTTTTTTTTATTTCCTTTTTTTATTTCTTTTTATAATTTTGTTTAACATTTTGATTTACAGTTTTTTTTTACAATTTTTTTAAGTTAATGTAGATTTTTTTTAAGTTTTTAGATTTTGGTTTTGATTTTTTTTTACTTGTTTTTATTGCTTAAATTGGATTTTTTTTAAATTTTTTTTTTATTTTTTATTTTTAGATAATTTTTTTTTAATTAGTTTATTTATTTTTTTTATGAATTTTACTTCTTAGTTTCACTTTAATTTTTTTTTTATATTTTTTTTTTAGTTTTAATTGAATTCGCAAATAGTTTTGTTTAGTTGTACATTCAAGTGTTTTTTTCTAGTTTTGCATAATTTTTTTTATATTTTTTTTTAATTCGTTTAATTTTTTTTTATTTACTTTTTTATTTATTTTTTTTTAATGTTACATTCCTTTTGATTGAAGTATTAGTAAGTATTTTTTTTTTTTGATTTTCATAGATTTTTGGAATTTTGTTTTTTTATTTTTTTTTATCTGAAATTTTCTGTTAATTTTTTTATAAAGGTGAGTCTTACTTTTAATTCCTGGCTTTCTTTGTCTTGGCTGGTAAGTGAACAAAAAAATGGCAGAGGGAAGTAAAAACATAGGTTCAGTTCCGGAAGATTCCTACCTAAGTTCTACACTTAACATGGACAGAAACAAAAACGATTGGAACGATAATTTTCAGGACATTACGAAATTGATACGGGACATAGACATTACTGAAACGGAAAAAATGAACTTTGACTCAAACCTACCAAAACAAACAAGAACATACAAAACACAGGACCGGATAACAGAAAAATCTTTTGCAATCCCAAAAATACAAAAGGAACTGAAACCCTTAAACGAACGAGACAAAATACGCGAACAAACCAAAGAACTAGAACGGGAACGAATACAAATAGAAGAAGACATGAGGATACTAAACAACGAAACCAGAGAAGAAAGAGGAGTAGTCAACACACGTCCTTCAACTTTTACAATGACTAACGACGACATTTACGAACGGATGCAGCAAGTTGCTTCTCTGACTGTTAAGGAAAGTCAGACCAGAACCCTCAGTTTCATGGCAGATGGTTTGACCGATGTCATGAAAGAACTAGACAAGAATATGAAAGAGGTGCATCTGAAGCTAAGTAATTTAGAACTTTCCTTGGCAGACCCGAGAGACACATCTGTGCAACATGACTTAACGCCTGGACAAAGACAACTACAAGACAGAAACTTAAAACGTGACAAAAGACATGAAACTAACTTCGACTATGACCTAACATTTGAACGAAACATGACATTCAGAAATACGGACATCTTTAGACAAGACACTAGGAAAGACATGAGACATGATACTAACTACCTCGAACTACAGAACATTAAGACAGGACACAACTTACAGACAAAACACAAGAGAAGAAAATTATTTTGAAAACGATACAAGACCAAACAAGGCAAGACAATACTTACTTACAGACAGACAGATGTATAGATTACTCTAGGAACAATCAGCCGACGTCCCATCCATCAACCGATCCTTCCTTCAACCGCAGGGTTGATGTTCAAAAGTGGGGGATCAAGTTTGATGGATCGGCGAAAGGTTTGTCGGTTGAGAGTTTCCTCTTTAGAGTAGAGACGTTACAAAAGACAAACAGGCTGACAAACGATGAATTGTTCAGAAACTTTCACCATTTGGTCGCAGGCCCTGCAGAAAGATGGTATTGGAAGTTTATGAAAGAAAATCAGGGCGATGAATTCCTCAATTATTTTGACCTGAAGTCAGAACTTCTTCGGCAATTTAGAGTTAATAAACGAAACCATGAAATCCTCAGAGCTATAATGGATCGGCACGAGACATTCGACGAATTTTATTCTGACATTAAGGGTTTAGTTTTACAAATGCAGACAAGACCAATCGAAGGTGACTTAGTTTCAATGGTTCGGGCAAACATTAAGGACAGGATAGCTACATTAGTTTTTGGATGTAAGATAAGTAGTATTAGAGATTTAAGAGACGAATGCCGGAGAGCTGAAGAACATTTAGCTTTAAGAGAACAAAGGACGAGAAGGTTTATTAATGAAATTGACAGAGAAGAAATAATTTCATTTTTTTATTTTTTTTATAATTTTGTTTAACATTTTGATTTTTTTTTAAGTTAATTTAGATTTTTTTTAAGTTTTTAGATTTTGGTTTTGATTTTTTTTTACTTGTTTTTATTGCTTAAATTGGATTTTTTTTTTATTTTTTATTTTTAGATAAATTTTTTTTAATTAGTTTATTTATTTTTTTTATGAATTTTACTTCTTAGTTTCACTTTAATTTTTTTTTAATATTTTTTTTTTAGTTTTAATTGAATTCGCAAATAGTTTTGTTTAGTTGTACATTCAAGTTTTTTTTTCTAGTTTTGCATAATTTTTTTTATATTTTTTTTAATTCGTTTAATTTTTTTTTTATTTATTTTTTTTAATGTTACATTCCTTTTGATTGAAGTATTAGTAAGTATTTTTTTTTTATTTTCATAGATTTTTGGAATTTTGTTTTTTTATTTTTTTTTATCTGAAATTTTCTGTTAATTTTTTTATAAAGGTGAGTCTTACTTTTAATTCCTGGCTTTCTTTGTCTTGGCTAGTAAGTGAACAAAAAAATGGCAGAGGGAAGTAAGAACATAGGTTCAGTTCCGGAAGAGTCCTACCTTAGTTCTATACTTAACATGGACAGAAACAAAAACGATTGGAACGATAATTTTCAGGACATTACGAAATTGATACGGGACATAGACATTACTGAAACGGAAAAAATGAACTATGACTCAAACCTACCAAAACAAACAAGAACATACAAAACACAGGACCGGATAACAGAAAAATCTTTTGCAATCCCAAAAATACAAAAGGAACTGAAACCCTTAAACGAACGAGACAAAATACGCTAACAAACCAAAGAACTAGAACGGGAACGAATACAAATAGAAGAAGACATGAGGATACTAAACAACGAAACCAGAGAAGAAAGAGGAGTAGTCAACACACGTCCTTCAACTTTTACAATGACTAACGACGACATTTACGAACGGATGCAGCAAGTTGCTTCTCTGACTGTTAAGGAAAGTCAGACCAGAACCCTCAGTTTCATGGCAGATGGTTTGACCGATGTCATGAAAGAACTAGAAAAGAATATAAAAGAGGTGCATCTGAAGCTAAGTAATTTAGAACTTTCCTTGGCAGACCCGAGAGACACATCTGTGCAACATGACTTAACGCCTGGACAAAGACAACTACAAGACAGAAACCTAAAATGTGACAAAAGACATGAAACTAACTTCGACTATGACCTAACATTTGAACGAAACATGACATTCAGAAATACGGACATCTTTAGACAAGACACTAGGAAAGACATGAGACATGATACTAACTACCTCGAACTGACACAAACAGAACATTAAGACAGGACACAACTTACAGACAAAACACAAGAGAAGAAAATTATTTTGAAAACGATACAAGACCAAACAAGGCAAGACAATACTTACTTACAGACAGACAGATGTATAGATTACTCTAGGAACAATCAGCCGACGTCCCATCCATCAACCGATCCTTCTTTCAACCGCAGGGTTGATGTTCAAAAGTGGGGGATCAAGTTTGATGGATCGGCGAAAGGTTTGTCGGTTGAGAGTTTCCTCTTTAGAGTAGAGACGTTACAAAAGACAAACAGGCTGACAAACGATGAATTGTTCAGAAACTTTCACCATTTGGTCGCAGGCCCTGCAGAAAGATGGTATTGGCAGTTTATGAAAGAAAATCAGGGCGATGAATTCCTCAATTATTTTGACCTGAAGTCAGAACTTCTTGGGCAATTTAGAGTTAATAAACGAGACCATGAAATCTTTAGAGCTATAATGGATCGGCACGAGACATTCGACGAATTCTATTCTGACATTAAGGGTTTAGTTTTACAAATGCAGACAAGACCAATCGAAGGTGACTTAGTTTCAATGGTTCGGGCAAACATTAAGGACAGGATAGCTACATTAGTTTTTGGATGTAAGATAAGTAGTATTAGAGATTTAAGAGATGAATGCCGGAGAGCTGAAGAACATTAAGCTTTAAGAGAACAAAGGACGAGAAGGTTTATTAATGAAATTGGCAGAGAAGATATAGATAGAAGAGAAATTAGAAACTATATTGATGAAGAAAACGGGATAGAGGCAATAGAACATAGGCAAGATAGGAGATATCGCAATACATTGGACAATAGAGTAGATATAGATAGACAAAGGAAGAGGTCAGATTTTTCGGGAGAGAACCGAAAAGCATCAGGTGTTTGCCCTTCTTCATTCCATTCCTTGACTTGCTTTAGTTGTGGGAAGGGCAACATCTCTTTCAAATGTGATGCTTGTCAGAAAAACCGGAATGTCGGCAGTGCATCCGGGAACCAACTGCCGAAGACAAATCCTGTCCCGGAAAATCTGAACCAGAACCTGCAGGAATACAAATTTTGAAAAGAGTAAACAAAATTGATGAAGAAGAAACTTACACTAGACGAACTACAATTCCAACTAAGACTCTTCATCAAAGAATGATTGACTATGACGAAGCTAGAAAACGGATCTTTGGTGAGGAGTTGTACGCTGTGAAAAAGAGTAGGAATTATTCAAAAATAGCTAGGCTTAGGGAGAAATGTGCAATACTTAGACATAGGAAGAACAAAATTGACGCATCCATTTTAACAATTAATGACGACAATAGGCCATACGCGAAAGTGCTATTAGAAGGTGAGGAAGTTTTAGGACTATTAGGCAGTGGTGCGTCAGTGACTTGTTCAGGTAAGGGTTCATTAGATTTTATAAGTAGGAAAAACATTAAATTGACGAAGATGACTAGTCAGATAAGGACAGCAGATGGAAATCAACAGAAAATAGTAGGTAGGTTCAAATCAACTGTCTCGTGGAGTAGCCAATCCATAGAACTAGAAATCTTTGTCGTTCCAAGTCTCCAACAACCTCTTTATCTGGGTGTAGATTTTTGGTAGATTCAATGTAGCTCCAACCATTGTGAGTGAAGTGGGAATGCCGTCGAAGGAACAGCCTGCTTTTCGAGATCTTTCTCCTGCACAAGCACAACAGCTGGAGAAAGTCAAGTTACTGTTTCCTTCCTTTACTGCACTCGGGTTGGGTAAGACAAGTCTGGAGGAGCATGTGATTGAGGTGGATGACGAACAAATTCCCCTTAAGCAAAGGCACTACCCAATTTCGCCAGCCGTACAAAAGCTCCTGTACGATGAGTTAGACAGAATGTTGGCACTGGGTGTAATAGAGGAGAGCAACAGTGCTTGGAGTTCTCCAGTAGTTTTGGTGAGAAAGAGCGGAAAAAACAGGCTGTGCTTAGATTCGCGTAAAGTAAATGCAAGAACGAAGAAGTGTGCGTACCCACTTCCTCACATAGAAGGTATTATTAGTAGACTGCAGGATACAAAATTCATCTCCAGTATCGATTTGAAAGATGCCTTTTGGCAAATTCCTATGGAGAGCAAATCAAGGGAGAAGACTGCTTTTAGAGTCCCTGGTCGGCCGTTATACCAATTTACGGTTATGCCGTTCGGTTTGTGTAACGCCGCCCAGAGAATGTCTAAGCTAATGGATAAAGTCATTCCCCGTAGACTCCGTCAGAATGTCTTTGTCTATCTCAATGACCTCTTGATTTGTTCTCCAGATTTCGAGACGCACATTAAGGTACTGGAGGAGGTCGCAATTTGTCTGCGTCAAGCAGGTTTGACGATTAATGTCGAGAAAAGTAGGTTTTGTTTCAAGGAAATCAAATATTTAGGGTATGTAGTTGTGACGGATGCACGAGAACTGACAGAGACAAAGTATCGGCGGTCGAAGATATTCCTATTCCGAAGACCCCCAAACAGCTCCGTAGGTTCCTTGGCATGACGGGGTGGTATAGACGATTTATACCAAACTTTGCAACAATTGCTGCCCCTATGACTGATTGCTTGAAGAAGGGACAGACATTCGAAATGACTGACGAAGCACTAACTGCATTTCAACTACTCAAAACGAGTTTAGTTACAGCTCCCATACTAACAAATCCTGACTTTTCTAAACATTTTTATATACAATGTGACGCTTCAACTTCTGGTGTAGGGAGTGTGATTTTCCAGATGGCCGAGGAGAAAAATGAACGACCGATAGCATTCATGTCTCAGAAGCTAAATTCCGCTCAGCGAAATTACACAGTAACTGAACTTGAATGCTACGCGGCCGTTTTATCAGTAAAGAAGTTCAGAGCCTACGTTGAAGGATTACCTTTTACTATCATCACCGATCACGCAAGTTTGAAATGGTTGATGACTCAAAAAGACCTTACAGGACGGTTGGCCCGTTGGAGTTCTAAACTACAGGGTTTCGACTTCGTGATCGAGCATAGGAAGGGTGTCCAAAACGTAGTCCCTGATACTCTCTCAAGAGTTCATATGGAGGAGATCACGACCGATAATTCAGCACCAGAAGTTGACTTTAATTCACCGTATTTCACTTCGGATGAATATGTTGAGTTAAAGAAAATAATAGAACGCGACCACGACAAACTACCCGATATCTGCATATCAGATGGATTTGTGTACAAACGGACCGATATACGAACGGGCGACGCTATACAAGATGACCGAGCATGGAAGCTATGGGTTCCTACGAAGTTGTCAGCGGATCTCCTTAAAGCTGCTCATGACTCGCCTGCTTCTGGACATGGTGGTATAAACAAGACCCTGTCAAAATTACGGCAACAATATTTTTGGCCGGGGATGGCCACCGATGTTCAGAATTGGGTGAGATCATGCGATGTTTGTAAGTGCAGCAAATCGGTAAACATAACGACTCGAACGCCGATGGGAAAACAGACAGTGACGGAACGACCTTTCCAACGCCTATATATTGATTTCCTTGGACCCTACCCTCGTACCAAGAATGGTAACACACACATTTTTAATGTTCTTGACCATTTTAGTAAGTTTGTGTTTTTAAAAGCAATTAGAAAAGCAACATCATCTGAGGTAGTACAATTCTTAGAAGAAAGTGTTTTTCATGTTTTTGGTGTCCCAGAGTTTATTCATTCTGACAACGGAAAACAGTTCGTATCAAAACTATTTTCCCGCTTTTTAATAAATAAAATATGGAGTAAAACATGTCAGAACTGCGATTTACTCACCCCAAGCTAACGCTTCGGAAAGAGTAAATCAGTCAGTTCTTTCTAAAATTCGATCATACCTCAGTGACGATCAAAAGCACTGGGATCGACATGTTAGCAACGTTTCGTTTTCATTGCGAAGTGTCGTTCACGACGCAATCGGTGTTGAGCCATACTATGCTGTATTTGGGACACACATGATCCAACACGCAAAATCATATGACTTGTTAAGACGATTAGGCCTAGTAAGAGAGTTAAAGACTGAGATCCTCGAAAAAGAAGACAAGCTTGAACTTATTCGAGCTAACATTTTTGACAATTTGCAGCTTTCCCACCAGAGAAGCGCAAAGATATATAATACTAGAAGTAGGAATGTGCAATATAAAACAGGACAAGTAGTTTTTCGTAGAAACTTTAAACAGAGTAACAAAATGGAAAACTACAACGCTAAATTAGGAAAAAAGTTCATAAAGTCCATAATATTAAAACCAGTAGGTAACTCCCTATACGAAGTAGGTAATTTAAGAGGTGAAAAGGTAGGCATTTTTCATGCGAAAGACCTACACTTTTAGACTAAGCAAAATGACACACTCAGATGATGTTCGCTTACGACTGTGATATTAGGTTAGTTAATTTTTTTGTTTATTTTATTTATTATTAGTATTCATTTTACTTTTTGACATTTAAGCTGTGATATTTTATCTATAAATTAGTTATTTGATTATTTTTCTGTGATATTTTATACTTTTATTAATGTTTTTTTTTTATCTGTGATATTTTTAACAAGTCTATGTACCTGATTTTATTTTAAGGATAGTCTATTTACTTATTTAATTTTTATTTTTATCTGTGATATTTTATCCAATATAGTTTTATTTATTTGTTTTTTTTTTATCTGTGATATTTTATTTTATATATGATTGTTATTGTAATCTGTGATACTTTATTCTAATTTATTTTTCTGTAGTTAGTGTATAAGTATTCCTCACACCTCCACTAGTCAAAATATGTGTTATGCGTTAGTTAAAACTTAACTATAATCTTTTATTTTTAATTAAAACGAAAAAAGAAAAATTAAATACAGCCTGGTTTTCTCAGTCGTAAGAACACGAGACTCCTCAGGTAGTGGGCTCTTGCCACACGTGACTAAAATAAAAATAAAAGTAAAATAAATAAATAAATATAACAGTAAATAGAAAGTAACTTGCTTGCCACTCTTTTTACGATGCAAGTACCCTCACGACCACTCAGGCACCTGCCTCGATCCTGTTGCGTGGCTTTGGCAAACTCCATTAAATTGACACCTGAAAAGAAAATTATTATTAATGTCTTACTACAATAATATAATACATAATAATAATATTCAAAAACATGCGCAAGAACATGCGACACGCACTGTAGGCGCAAGCATGTGTGACATACATACATACATAAGTATGTACATAATTGTCTACCTTATTTTTTTGTTTCAAATAATTTCTAAATGTACCTACCTTTGATACTTTTATGTTCCGTTTTGTTTAAATTTCAAAAGTTTGATAAATCTGAAAATAAAGAAATAACATTAATTTAATTATTTTTAAACAAAATAATTTAAGTACCTATAGGTACAAACAATGTCGTTGCGAAACGAGATACATACATACATGGCTAAATGTAATGCACAACACATTGTTTTGTCTTCAATCTAGGTACAAATCGTTGGTAACATCATTTCCGATGTGATGCAGTATTTATTATTACAACTGGAAAGGATTTTTCAACGATTTGTAGCTAAGAAAAACATATAAAAGAAAAATAAATGTACTTACTATGAAATCCAGTTAAAAAAAAAAATTGTGCAGTGATAGGAATTTTGTTTGTTTTGTTGACATTTTTTTTTGTTTTTGCAAGTACACACTGTTTGTTTCAGACTAACTTACAGTCTGCGCAAGGATAAAAGCTTCATCTCTTTCTAACCAATTAGAAAGATTGTATGAAGAGTTAAAGTATTGTTTTACAAAAGGTAGTAAGAGTAGGAACAGAGGTGTGGGGAAAAGCTTTTAGTTTAAGCATGTATTAGTAAATTGTTATTTAAGTATAATATTTATTGGAAATAGGTTTTAAGTATTTGTGTAAACATAGTTATGGACAAAGGGGGAGACAATATGATAAAGATAGAGATAGGAAATAATACCCCTGCTAAGATTTTGTTTGTTGGAAAATTAATAAAAATAGTTATCTCACTCAGATTATAGAGGTAACTATTTATATGGATAGAACAAAGACAGGAATGGCATAGAGGGATTTCATGGCCATTTTTCTAGAGAACTCGGTCAAGATAGTTGGTTCAACAAGTTTAGTTTTGATTTTTGTTTGTTTTAAAGAAAAGAAAAGTTTTTTAATAAAAGGACCGAACAAATATAAAACAAAATAAAAATTGAAAGGAAACAAAAGAAGGCATAGATAGTTATTGTAAAATTAAGTATAATAAAATAGATAAATAACATAAAATTATGTATCATTTTTAAGGTGTTATTACCACCGGGAGAAGAATTTTTTGAGGAAATCTCCTATTTCGCTGAATATTTTTAACTAGCAGAGGTAAGTCAAATGGTAAAATTTTGTTCCTAATAATTCCATTAATATTGACGAATTAGGTTAAGGTTTGGCTTTCGTTGGAATTGACCTAAGCCTCTGCCATTTTTATTTAATTGGATTTCTTTTCTCCAAGTTTCAAGCGATAGAAAAAAAGGAGGAAGCAGAAATTTATACCTAGAAAGGAAAGGAATACATTTTTTTAGTGAATAGTTTTTCTTGAGTGAAAAAAAAAATTAAACTTGAAAAAAAAGAAAAAACACCAATCGTCAAAAGAGGATTCTATAGAAGTTACCATTCGAAGACAAATACAAGTTGCAGACTGTGCAGAGGTCCACATTGGCTACACATGTGCCAAACATTTTTAAAAATGGCGGCTCCCCAAGGAACGGAATTTGTACAAAAAGCAAACTTGTGTAGAAATTGTTTTAAGGACAGCCACTACACCTCAAGATGTCATTCGTACAAATCGTGCCAAACTTGTAAGCAACGTCACCACACACTCCTACACTTGAACAAAAGACAACAATTTCAAACTAATTTGGCTACTAATTTGCAACACAAAATACTCTTAGCAACTCCCTTAATTAAAACGAACTGGAGGGGATGCGAATATTACTTAAGGGCATTGGTGGACCAAGGATAGCAGTCTTACATTACTGAAGACTCAGTACAACGTCTTTAGTTACAAAAGAAGCCGGCATACGCATCGATTATTGGTGTTGGAGCTTTTAAGGCGGGAACTGCACGTGGTAAAGTGGATTTGGATATCAAATCGATATACTCATCAGAATTTGTAACGCACGGATCCTTCTTGATATTAGACAAACTAACGAAATTTCTGCCAGATGAGTCGTTTACAGCGGAAAAATGGGACCACATTAAGCACCTTCCGTTGGCAGATCCAACATACAACAGACAATCGACAGTAGATGTATTAATCGGAGCTGACATCTTTCAAGATATAATCGAGGAGGGAGTCATTAAAGGCAATCATGGTACTCCTATTGCTCAAAAGACAAAGCTAGGATGGATCCTTTCAGGGAGCGTTCAAGGAAGCAAAACTAATGGCGAAAGTACAATTTACTGTATTTCAAACGTCGAACTTCACGAACAAATTAAACTATTTTGAGAGACCGAAGAAATCATAGACGAAAAAGTGCTATCAGAAGAAGACAAAAACAAAAGATGTGAAGAAATATACATGCAGACCTACGAGAGAGATGAAACTGGAAGATACATTGTTCGACTTCTACTCAAAGAAAACGCAGAACAACTAGGACGTTCATGGGATCGAGCACTAGCACGATTTCTTCAGTTGGAGAAAAAATTCATCAAAAACAAGAGTTTACACAAAGACTATTTGGAACTCGGGCACATGGAGCTCGTAACAAACAAATATGAGGAAGTTCACAAGGCGTACTACTTACCTCATCAAGCAGTCGTAAAAGAAGACAGTTCCACTACCAAATTAAGGGTAGTCTTCGATGCGTCGACGAAAACAACGACTGGAGTCAGCCTTAAAGATACCAAACTGACAGGTCCTGTCATTCAGAAGACCTTTTCAATATCATGACACGATGGAAGAAACACAAATACGTTTTCCGAGCAGATATTGAAAAGATGTACCGCCAAATAATGGTGTCAATAAAAGATCGAGATTATCAACGAATACTATGGAGAGACCACCCTTCATTTAAAATAGAAGAATACAGGCTGGCCACGGTGACGTATGGCACAACATCGGCACCATACCTGGCAATACGAACCCTACAACAACTAGCATCAGGTAAAAAACAAGACTTGAAGATTGCTGCAGAGATAACGCAACGCGATTTTTATGTTGACGACTTATTATCTGGCAGCGATACGTTGAAAGATGTAAAATACGCACAGCAGCAAATAATGCAGCTAATGAAGAGAGGAGGATTCAAGCTACGAAAATGGTCCTCAAATTCAAATTCCATTCTAAAAGATGTCAGCAAAGAAGATTAGGAACAAGGAAGACTTCAAATTAACTCTTACGATCCAATCAAAACTTTGGGCATTTACTGGCGACCGGAAACTGATTCCTTTGCGTTTAAAACAAATGCAGTATTAACACCAAAAACATTGTCCAAAAGAGTAATAGTTTCCGAAACACCCAGGCTTTTTGATCCACTAGGATGGCTGACTCCTGTAATAATAATGGCAAAGTTATTGCAACAAGAACTTTGGAAACTAAGAGTTGGATGGGACGAGAGATTACCAGATGAAAAGTCAAAAACTTGGGCAGAATTCAGGTTACAACTGCCAGCTATTGAAGAATTGAAGAAACCAAGATGGAATAAATTCGAACACAAACATCGCATTGAGTTACATGGATTCTGCGATGCTTCCGAGAAAGCTTATGCAGCGGCAGTATACACAAGGGTTGTAACAGAATCCGGCAGCGTTCTAACTATACTATTATGGGCAAAATCGAAAGTGGCACCACTTAAGAAGAAGAACAAAAACCTATAACTGGACATTTACTTACTGAAGATCACGTAGCCAAACAGAAGGTAAAAATCAATCCACTACTTAGACTTTTGTTAACAATGACAGTAGTTATGTCATTGGGCAACATTGGAATCGAAGCGACGAACGTAGAAAATGAAGCAATACAAATAAAGCCATTTAAAAACCGCCCCGGAATATATTTTGAGAATATTGGCAATGTAAATTTAATTACGAGCGATTGGAAACTTATCGTTTATTATGACAAAACTATGTACAAAACAAACATCCAGAAACAGACGGTCCCCATTTGATTTTATTGGGACAGTATATGAAGATTATGTGAACCACGCCAAACGATTGTTTATTATGACGGTTTAAGGTCGAATTTTCAGGGGGTGGGAAAGGGGGGCTGATGTGGACGGTCTAAGGTGACATCGTCAGTTGAGCAGTCATAAGGGAATCTGGCATAAAATCGGCCACCCAGATTCATGGAGCGGAGAGGGTCGGCTCATCTGCTACAACAACAGCAGATTCGAGGAGAGCAGTAGCAGCACCATATAGAGGGAAGTATTTTGAAGTAGGCATGACATTATTTTTGTGACGAGGTGAGGTTCGGTGCGGGGGTCAAGATCCCCTCCCCTTCCGGCGAGCTAAGCCATGCGTCGCCAGCATGCCACGACCCCTTGCATCGGACATTCTGCCCCTTCCTCTCCCTATCCCACTTCCTACTCCTCTAACCTACCTCACTTAGCACCAGGTCCCATTCCTATGGCTCCGGTGCCAGTATGACCCTTCCTATACTTTATCCAACCCAAATTCTTTCCATCATCCTATCCTAATCTTCGCATATCTCATCCTATTGCCCCGTTACAAATGGCGCCCATACGTAAGTGATCGAAGTTAGTCCTTGTTTTTTGTCCAATCTGTTCCTGGAAGTTGTCGCTGACATAGTCGAAGCAACCTCTATGTCTTGAACAGGAAAGCCTGAGGCATACCAGTTCAAATGCGGGGGTGGCGTCGAAGATGCCAGCGATAACAACCAGAAACAATACCTGTTTAAATTTTCGGGCATCCGCCCTCGGTAGAAACTTTTCGTAAGTCTTTGATAGGAAGGTTTAATACGTACCCACCAAATCGCGACGGAAAGTGAAGTCGAGATCGGGTGTCAGGTTACTTGTTAGTTGCATCCGGCGCTGCAGTCAGGGTGGGAAGGAAGAGTAAGTCTTGGTCAGGATTGCTCCTTAGAATGCCTGACCAATCGCGACGAAGAATTCCTATTCTGGTAGTAGTGCCGAATGTAACATCAGTGTATTCGTCAATTTTTGTTTAAACAACTGCTTTTTAAAACTGCTGCTGCTCCCAATGAATGGTATCGCTCAACGGAGGCGTCACTCAAAGTGAAAAAGAAATAGACACCGTCCTACGCCTCCCGAAACACCCCAAATATTATATAAAAAAAAAAAAAAAAAAACCGGCAAGGTCAATCCGCTGGAAACCTTCCGCTGTATTCAGTTCCTCCACCGACACTTCCGGCCGCGACAGTAAGTCAAAGGAGTGGTGCGTCCGTCTCGGAGCCATCACCTCCGTATAGCCATCTTACGAATGGGGGCGAGAGAGTGAGGCTATTGGAAGTAGTCGACCGAGAAGAGCTTCGGCATCCTAACTCAGCGCTGTCCGGAAATGTTCCTCATCGAGAGACGAACGGCTATCAGGGCGATACTACGATATCGGAGGGTCTGCTCTCGGTAGTCAAGCGGTGAACAATGCGTGTAAGCAGTACACTGATTCTCTTCGAGGGGAGCTGAAAACGGAATTGGAAAGAAATTTTAGAATGTTAGTCGAGGGAAACCGTTTAACTACTCACCAGCAAGCCCAAACGGAGACTAGAAGGGTGGTATCAAATGGGACTGAAGAGCGAGAAGAGGTAGTCGGCGGTCCGCCAACCCAAGGAGGTACTCGATACCCTCAACTGGATCCATCCGCAAGGAATTTCGTACCAGTGGGAGAATCGAACGGGAGTAACCAGACGGCCCCTCACTGGACACGAAGACCGGAAAGCAGGGGAAGCCAACTCAACAACGGTGGGTACTTCCACCATCCACGCGTCATGGCACCAGCGTATGGAAGAAATCCTATAAGTATAGACAAGTGGGGTTTAAAGTTCGAAGGAAATTCAGAGGTACTCACCGTTGAAGATTTCGTGTTCCGTCTTGAAACGCTTCAGAGCCAGTATGGTTGTTCCTGGACAGAAATGATGAGGGATTTTCATCTGCTTCTTACCGGCGCCGCATACGAGTGGTACTGGCAAATCACCACAATCGTCAAAAGAGGATTCTATAGAAGTTACCATTCGAAGACAAATACAAGTTGCAGACTGTGCAGAGGTCCACATTGGCTACACATGTGCCAAACATTTTTAAAAATGGCGGCTCCCCAAGGAACGGAATTTGTACAAAAAGCAAACTTGTGTAGAAATTGTTTTAAGGACAGCCACTACACCTCAAGATGTCATTCGTACAAATCGTGCCAAACTTGTAAGCAACGTCACCACACACTCCTACACTTGAACAAAAGACAACAATTTCAAACTAATTTGGCTACTAATTTGCATTACAAAATACTCTTAGCAACTCCCTTAATTAAAACGAACTGGAGGGGATGCGAATATTACTTA
The DNA here is from genome assembly GCA_963971375.1 of Platycheirus rosarum. Taxonomy (NCBI): domain Eukaryota; kingdom Metazoa; phylum Arthropoda; class Insecta; order Diptera; family Syrphidae; genus Platycheirus; species Platycheirus rosarum. Next base: position 76,373,831 of record OZ020510.1, read on the forward strand.
AGGGCATTGGTGGACCAAGGATAGCAGTCTTACATTACTGAAGACTCAGTACAACGTCTTTAGTTACAAAAGAAGCCGGCATACGCATCGATTATTGGTGTTGGAGCTTTTAAGGCGGGAACTGCACGTGGTAAAGTGGATTTGGATATCAAATCGATATACTCATCAGAATTTGTAACGCACGGATCCTTCTTGATATTAGACAAACTAACGAAATTTCTGCCAGATGAGTCGTTTACAGCGGAAAAATGGGACCACATTAAGCACCTTCCGTTGGCAGATCCAACATACAACAGACAATCGACAGTAGATGTATTAATCGGAGCTGACATCTTTCAAGATATAATCGAGGAGGGAGTCATTAAAGGCAATCATGGTACTCCTATTGCTCAAAAGACAAAGCTAGGATGGATCCTTTCAGGGAGCGTTCAAGGAAGCAAAACTAATGGCGAAAGTACAATTTACTGTATTTCAAACGTCGAACTTCACGAACAAATAAAACTATTTTGAGAGACCGAAGAAATCATAGACGAAAAAGTGCTATCAGAAGAAGACAAAAACAAAAGATGTGAAGAAATATACATGCAGACCTACGAGAGAGATGAAACTGGAAGATACATTGTTCGACTTCTACTCAAAGAAAACGCAGAACAACTAGGACGTTCATGGGATCGAGCACTAGCACGATTTCTTCAGTTGGAGAAAAAATTCATCAAAAACAAGAGTTTACACAAAGACTATTTGGAACTCGGGCACATGGAGCTCGTAACAAACAAATATGAGGAAGTTCACAAGGCGTACTACTTACCTCATCAAGCAGTCGTAAAAGAAGACAGTTCCACTACCAAATTAAGGGTAGTCTTCGATGCGTCGACGAAAACAACGACTGGAGTCAGCCTTAAAGATACCAAACTGACAGGTCCTGTCATTCAGAAGACCTTTTCAATATCATGACACGATGGAAGAAACACAAATACGTTTTCCGAGCAGATATTGAAAAGATGTACCGCCAAATAATGGTGTCAATAAAAGATCGAGATTATCAACGAATACTATGGAGAGACCACCCTTCATTTAAAATAGAAGAATACAGGCTGGCCACGGTGACGTATGGCACAACATCGGCACCATACCTGGCAATACGAACCCTACAACAACTAGCATCAGGTAAAAAACAAGACTTGAAGATTGCTGCAGAGATAACGCAACGCGATTTTTATGTTGACGACTTATTATCTGGCAGCGATACGTTGAAAGATGTAAAATACGCACAGCAGCAAATAATGCAGCTAATGAAGAGAGGAGGATTCAAGCTACGAAAATGGTCCTCAAATTCAAATTCCATTCTAAAAGATGTCAGCAAAGAAGATTAGGAACAAGGAAGACTTCAAATTAACTCTTACGATCCAATCAAAACTTTGGGCATTTACTGGCGACCGGAAACTGATTCCTTTGCGTTTAAAACAAATGCAGTATTAACACCAAAAACATTGTCCAAAAGAGTAATAGTTTCCGAAACACCCAGGCTTTTTGATCCACTAGGATGGCTGACTCCTATAATAATAATGGCAAAGTTATTGCAACAAGAACTTTGGAAACTAAGAGTTGGATGGGACGAGAGATTACCAGATGAAAAGTCAAAAACTTGGGCAGAATTCAGGTTACAACTGCCAGCTATTGAAGAATTGAAGAAACCAAGATGGAATAAATTCGAACACAAACATCGCATTGAGTTACATGGATTCTGCGATGCTTCCGAGAAAGCTTATGCAGCGGCAGTATACACAAGGGTTGTAACAGAATCCGGCAGCGTTCTAACTATACTATTATGGGCAAAATCGAAAGTGGCACCACTTAAGAAGAAGAACAAAAACCTATAACTGGACATTTACTTACTGAAGATCACGTAGCCAAACAGAAGGTAAAAATCAATCCACTACTTAGACTTTTGTTAACAATGACAGTAGTTATGTCATTGGGCAACATTGGAATCGAAGCGACGAACGTAGAAAATGAAGCAATACAAATAAAGCCATTTAAAAACCGCCCCGGAATATATTTTGAGAATATTGGCAATGTAAATTTAATTACGAGCGATTGGAAACTTATCGTTTATTATGACAAAACTATGTACAAAACAAACATCCAGAAACAGACGGTCCCCATTTGATTTTATTGGGACAGTATATGAAGATTATGTGAACCACGCCAAACGATTGTTTATTATGACGGTTTAAGGTCGAATTTTCAGGGGGTGGGAAAGGGGGGCTGATGTGGACGGTCTAAGGTGACATCGTCAGTTGAGCAGTCATAAGAGAATCTGGCATAAAATCGGCCACCCAGATTCATGGAGCGGAGAGGGTCGGCTCATCTGCTACAACAACAGCAGATTCGAGGAGAGCAGTAGCAGCACCATATAGAGGGAAGTATTTTGAAGTAGGCATGACATTATTTTTGTGACGAGGTGAGGTTCGGTGCGGGGGTCAAGATCCCCTCCCCTTCCGGCGAGCTAAGCCATGCGTCGCCAGCATGCCACGACCCCTTGCATCGGACATTCTGCCCCTTCCTCTCCCTATCCCACTTCCTACTCCTCTAACCTACCTCACTTAGCACCAGGTCCCATTCCTATGGCTCCGGTGCCAGTATGACCCTTCCTATACTTTATCCAACCCAAATTCTTTCCATCATCCTATCCTAATCTTCGCATATCTCATCCTATTGCCCCGTTACAAATGGCGCCCATACGTAAGTGATCGAAGTTAGTCCTTGTTTTTTGTCCAATCTGTTCCTGGAAGTTGTCGCTGACATAGTCGAAGCAACCTCTATGTCTTGAACAGGAAAGCCTGAGGCATACCAGTTCAAATGCGGGGGGTGGCGTCGAAGATGCCAGCGATAACAACCAGAAACAATACCTGTTTAAATTTTCGGGCATCCGCCCTCGGTAGAAACTTTTCGTAAGTCTTTGATAGGAAGGTTTAATACGTACCCACCAAATCGCGACGGAAAGTGAAGTCGAGATCGGGTGTCAGGTTACTTGTTAGTTGCATCCGGCGCTGCAGTCAGGGTGGGAAGGAAGAGTAAGTCTTGGTCAGGATTGCTCCTTAGAATGCCTGACCAATCGCGACGAAGAATTCCTATTCTGGCAGTAGTGCCGAATGTAACATCAGTGTATTCGTCAATTTTTGTTTAAACAACTGCTTTTTAAAACTGCTGCTGCTCCCAATGAATGGTATCGCTCAACGGAGGCGTCACTCAAAGTGAAAAAGAAATAGACACCGTCCTACGCCTCCCGAAACACCCCAAATATTATATAAAAAAAAAAAAAAAAATCAATCAAAAAAATCAGTAAATAGATTAATTTTTGTTGATTAGAAACGATTGGATTTTGTGTCTTGAATGAACTGAGTTTTATAGGAATGGTATGTAAAGAATAGTGTATTTTATAGTATAGTCGTCTAATGTTTAGGTATAAGCGATAGGGTTCCAAAAAAGAAAACGTTTTGTTTTAGGAGTTTTTCCAGAAGAGTTTATTTTAGAAGTAGTTTAAGTTAGGCATAGATTATAGGACATTGTAAGAAAAAAAAAAGAAGAAACAAACCAAAAAAAATATATAGCTTAAGATAGATTAAAGATTAGATTGGTGTCAGTTATTGGTAGTTTAGTAATTTTTTCTGTTAAGTTTTTTTATTCGTTAGAGCAGTATATAGATTAAGTTAGATTTTGTAAAAGTTAAGTTAGTTAGGGATATTTAAAAGAAAAAAAAAATTATTATAGTAGTTAAGTATAATTAGAGTTTCCGTTTAGGTATAGAATATAGATATAGATTATAGGTATAGAATATAGTACAGTAGAGGTGGAAAATATAGAAAAAAAAGAACAAAAACAATATAAAGCTTAAGATAGATTTAGAGTTAGGTTAATAGTATATAGTAGAGAGAAAGACGATAGTGTTTAGAAACGATAAGTAGATGTTAATTTTACATTAATTTTTGGTAGGATTACTGTTTTATGTTTTGTGATAATCTAAATGTATAGGGTAAAGAACATATGATAATTGATATAGCTGAGTCTCAGATTTTTTTTGTTACATATATTTATTAGATTTAGGTAAAAACTTAGAACATAAGATAGCCTTTAAGTAATTAGATAGTTTAGTATGTAGTAGTTACTTTGAATTTTAACAGTTTTTTGTGTATTTGTATGACATTAGGTTAAGTAAGTGCTATTTTCTTTCTTTTCTGTTTTTTTTTTTGTGATACAATAGTGATAAGAATTAGTTACTATAAGACTTAGACGATTAAGTTTGGTAGGATAGTTTATAAGTGTGCTTTCGTGGGTGCTAATTGTTTCTGGGGGTATGCTTGACGAGGAGACTGAGGAAATAAAAAAAATAGTCAATAGTTCATATAGAGAAAAACATACAGTTACCCGTTCACAATATCGGCTCCTGAATAGCGGTAGCAAGATGCCTCTTACGCACTCTCCAACCCAAACTCCCGAGCTACCAAGCGAGTCTCAAAACCGGCAAGGTCAATCCGCTGGAAACCTTCCGCTGTATTCAGTTCCTCCACCGACACTTCCGGCCGCGACAGTAAGTCAAAGGAGTGGTGCGTCCGTCTCGGAGCCATCACCACCGTATAGCCATCTTACGAATGGGGGGGAGAGAGTGAGGCTATTGGAAGTAGTCGACCGAGAAGAGCTTCGGCATCCTAACTCAGCGCTGTCCGGAAATGTTCCTCATCGAGAGACGAACGGCTATCAGGGCGATACTACGATATCGGAGGGTCTGCTCTCGGTAGTCAAGCGGTGAACAATGCGTGTAAGCAGTACACTGATTCTCTTCGAGGGGAGCTGAAAACGGAATTGGAAAGAAATTTTAGAATGTTAGTCGAGGGAAACCGTTTAACTACTCACCAGCAAGCCCAAACGGAGACTAGAAGGGTGGTATCAAATGGGACTGAAGAGCGAGAAGAGGTAGTCGGCGGTCCGCCAACCCAAGGAGGTACTCGATACCCTCAACTGGATCCATCCGCAAGGAATTTCGTACCAGTGGGAGAATCGAACGGGAGTAACCAGACGGCCCCTCACTGGACACGAAGACCGGAAAGCAGGGGAAGCCAACTCAACAACGGTGGGTACTTCCACCATCCACGCGTCATGGCACCAGCGTATGGAAGAAATCCTATAAGTATAGACAAGTGGGGTTTAAAGTTCGAAGGAAATTCAGAGGTACTCACCGTTGAAGATTTCGTGTTCCGTCTTGAAACGCTTCAGAGCCAGTATGGTTGTTCCTGGACAGAAATGATGAGGGATTTTCATCTGCTTCTTACCGGCGCCGCATACGAGTGGTACTGGCAGTTCTAGCGGACCAGTTATCGTCCAGATTGGCCAGCATTAAAGGAGGCATTGATGCGCCAATTTAGGAACTCCAAATCGGATCTGGAGATTATGAGAGACCTGTGGGAATGTCAGCACGGTACTGGGCAGTCATGCGATGATTTCTTTGCGGCGGTGGATAAGCTGAGAGCGCAACTCCGAGTTCCGATTCCAGAGATGGAGCTGGTACGAATTCTGAAGCGGAATCTCAACGAAAGGATTCGGATGCTGGTATACCCGCAGCCAATTTTTACGCTGGACCAGTTGAGGGTAGCCTGTAAAGATGCCGAGTATGCGTTTCCCATCAAGGACAAAGAAGCCCCGAGACCTCTAAGACAGCCCGTCAGATACCGAGCAAACGAACTGGCAGTGGAAGTGGAGGAATGGCAGGTGGGAGAAGAGAATGTGGCTGCATTTCAGCACACCGGAGCTCGACCAAAGGCTTCTCGAGGGATGAGTGACCCAAGTTCGCTAACCTGTTGGAACTGTCGCTTGCGAGGTCATGCATTTATGGACTGTCCCTCTACGACGAGAAACATATTTTGTTACCGGTGTGGCCAAGAAGGAGTTATTACTCCCAAATGCATGAATTGCAACCCGGGAAACCAGTCCAGGAATGCGACCTTAAGGGAAGAGTCGTGTTCCACGCAAACACCCCAATGGCAAGCCAAGGAACAGTAGGCTCGTCTAATAAAGTGAAAATTTCAGTTAGGAGTGGGGGAGTAGAAAGGGCAAAATTAGAGAAAAAAATTAAACAATTTGAAATAAAGCCCTTACACATAAGGATTAAAGAGTACGAGATAGCAAAAAATTGGATTTTTAAGGGTGGCTTCTCGGCGGTATCTAGAAACATCGCGAATGCTAGGGAGCGCTTTAAAAGAAGAAAGGATTTAAGGGAACGAATTTCGGCGACGGTATTGGATCTAAATTCTGATCCAAGACCGTACGCCAAGGTAATGATTGCGGGAAAGGAAATTTTGGGATTGTTGGATAGCGGAGCTAGTATTAGCATCTTAGGAAAGGGATGTATGGAATTGGTCAAGGAGGGGAAGTTAAATGTAATTACATACAAATCCGGGGTAAAAACCGCGGATGGTAAGAACCAGACGATCGTCGGTAAAGTTCAGACGGAGGTGTCCTACAACAAGCATCGGCATGTGATCACGCTGTTTTTGGTTCCCTCGCTTGAACAGGAACTATATTTAGGGGTTGATTTCTGGAAGGTCTTCCAAATCGCTCCAAACGTAATCAGTTCGGTTTCGATTCCCAAGGAGAATGCAGATCTAGGCGATGCTCATTTACTAACACCAGAACAGCGGTACGAATTGGAGACGGTCAAGCGGAGATTTCTGGATTATGACCGTCACGGCCTCGGAAAAACGTCGATGATGGAGCACGTCATCGATACTGGAGAAGCTGAGCCTGTTAAGCAGCGTCACTATCCTGTTTCACCAGCGGTACAAGCCTTATTGTACCAAGAGATCGACCGAATGCTTGAGCTCGGAGTTATAGAGGAAAGTGAGAGTCCTTGGTGCTCGCCTGTTGTCCTTATCAAGAAGCCCGGAATTGATGGTACGGTAAAGTATCGTTTTTGCCTAGATTCGCGTAAGGTCAATACGTTAAGCAAAAAGGACGCGAACCCTCTTCCTCATATCGAGGGGCTCATCAGTCGGCTTCCCAACACATACTTCATAAGTAGTGTAGATCTAAAGGAAGCGTTCTGGCAAATACCACTGGAGAAAGAGAGTAGGGAGAAAACTGCGTTTGCGGTACCGGGAAGACCCTTATACCAGTTCACAGTCATGCCTTTTGGGTTGTGTAACGCAGCTCAAAGGTTATGTCGTTTAATGGATAAGGTTATTCCTGCACGACTCAGGGACAACGTTTTTGTGTATTTAGACGACCTGTTGATTATCGCACCGGACTTCGAGACCCATATCGCTTTGCTGGGCGAAGTAGCCGAATGTCTGAAAAGGGCCAACCTTACTATTAACTTAAAGAAATCGAACTTTTGTTTTAGGGAACTAAAATACTTGGGATTCATCGTTGGTGGCGGGAAGGTGAGGACAGATCCGGCGAAAGTGGAAGCTGTTGTCAACTTTCCGTTACCGAAAAACGCCATACAAGTTCGGCGGCTGCTTGGTTTAGCAGGGTGGTATAGGCGGTTCATCAAGGATTTCTCTAGCTTGACCGCCCCCTTACGGACACTCTTAAAAAGAAAGATGCAAAATTTCAAATGACGGAGGAGGCGATTGCGGCGTTTGAGGAGTTGAAAAGGGTTCTAACCGCAGCGCCAGTGCTCACTCATCCTGATTTCAATAAACGTTTTTACATCCAATGTGATGCTTCCGACTCGGGAATCGGAGCCGTTCTGTTTCAGAAAGACGATGAAGGAGCAGAGGTACCAATATCTTACGTTTCCCAGAAATTAAATTCCTGTCAGCGTAATTACAGCGTGACCGAGTGAGAATGTATGGCAGCGGTGATGGCCATCAAAAAGTTCAGACCCTATGTCGAAGGTATGGATTTTACAGTCATTACCGACCACTCCAGTCTAAAATGGTTAATGACCATGAAAGACCTAAGTGGAAGACTTGCCAGGTGGAGTTTAGCATTACAGTCGTATACCTTCGACATAGAGCACAGAAAGGGATCGCTGAATGTCGTACCGGACACGCTCTCTCGGGCATATGTCGATAGCTTGGATGTAGCCGACATCGCTCCACTGATAGATTTATCCTCCGAAGAGTTTCAATCCGAAGAGTATAAAGACCTGAAAGAAACTATCCGATCCCACCGAGATGAATTGCCCGACTTAAAGGTAGAAGACGAATTCGTCTATAAACGGTCGTTCACGTCCAGTGTGGAGGAGCCCATGTATGAACACAATTGGCGACTTTGGGTACCTTCTGGGTTAACAGAGGGCATTATTGAAAGGGCTCATGATCCCCCACAAGCGGCTCATGGAGGGGTGGCAAAAACGCTTTGCCGAGTGCGGCAGTTTTTCTACTGGCCGAACATGACTGTTCAAATAAGAGAATTTGTGTCAAAATGTGCAACGTGCAAGCAATGTAAACCTTCGAACCAAATTTTGAGACCTCCTGTCACAAGTACCTTTAGTGTAGATCGTCCGTTTCAAAAACTATATGTAGACTTTTTAGGTCCATACCCTAGAACTAAGTCCGGTAATGTCTATGTCTTTGTGGTGTTAGACCATCTAACTAAATACATGTTTTTAGAACCTTTACGGTCAGCGGATACTAATAGTATCGTTAAATTTCTACGGAACGAAATTTTTAATGCTTTCGGAGTGCCTCAGCTGATACACTCAGATAATGGGAAACAGTTCTTAGCCAAAGATTTTCAGAACCTTCTTCGAAAGTACGGTATTCGACATTTTCGAACCGCTTTATATTCTCCACAATCGAACGCGTCGGAAAGGGTGAACAAGACACTGTTAGCTGCAGTGCGCTCTTATTTAAAAGATGACCAGCGCAACTGGGATATTAGCCTTAGCGACATAGCATGTGCTTTGAGAAGCTCCGTTCATTCCGCTACCGGGGTTTCACCATATTATGCCTTATTCGGAATGAATATGATCACTCATGGTAGTGGTTACGAACTGACTCAGAAACTGAGCAAAATTGACGACGGCGAGTTCTTGACTCTTCCCAGACAGCAGAGATTGCAATGTATCCGCGATAAAATCAAAGATAGTATCCTCAAGGCAAAAGAGAAAAGTGACAGGGTCTATAATCTGCGGACTCGGATTGTAAAATACGTCCCTGGACAGGAGGTGTACAGACGCAACTTCGTCCTCAGCGACTCTTCGAAATACTTAGCGGCGAAATTGTGCCCAAAATTTGTTAAATGTCGAGTTGCTAAGGCCGTAGGGAAAAATAGTTACGAACTCGAAGATTTGAAAGGCAAGGCAATCGGGGTATATCACGCCAAAGACATTAAGCCCTGACCGTACCGCCACCTGTGATATAAACATATTTCGTGTCGTTTCTAGTTTAAAAGTCGCTTTATCGCCCTACCATGGTATAAAAACATTTTTTGTGAAAGGATAATGCCGAAGTGATTCTACTGTGCAATATTATAGAGTATCATAAGTTAAGTATTTATTTGTTTATTTATTAGTATTTACCTATCTAGTCGTTATGTATTTATTTATTTGTTAATATTTATTTAATATAGTTTATTTATTTATTAATATTTATTTAACATAGTTTATTTATTTATTTATTTATTAGTATTTATATACCTAGTCATTATTTATTTATTTATTTATGAGTATTTATTCAATATAGTTTATTTATTTATTATTTTTTTATTTAACATAGTTTATTTATTTATTTATTAGTGTTTGTTTAATATGGTTTATGTACTTATTTATTTATATTTTAGTATTTGTTTAACATAGTTTATTTATTTATTTATAATTTAGTTTAGCATTTCAGGTTTACTTCTGTGATTTATGTGTTATTTATTTAATTTATTTATTTATTGTTAGTTTTATTGTTAATTGTTATTGTTGTTACGATTTTTTTTTATTATTTATTTTAGATTAATTTTAATTTATATTTATGTTGATGTTTCTAATTTTATTAACTTTGTGTTAATTTATTTGTGATATTATAATTTGTTCGTAACTTCCCCACTGGACCGTTCAGCTCCGCTGCGTACAACCCTCTTCGTTAATTCGAAGATCTCACGAACACACAAAGCGGTGACAATCGACTACCCTAAAATGTGCAATGCTAAATGCAGTAAAGCCTATCAAACTGTGATATTCGTGTTTGTTTTGTGTTAGTATTAGATAAAAAAAAACAGTTGAATCTAAAAGCTACATCCGAACAAAAAAAAAGGACAAATTCCAACGGAAAAGCGAAGTATAAAGGCCAAACTGTAGAGGGTGGTGTTTTCCACTAATTGGTTTGGTAGTGGGCAACAATTGGGCTACCCACCATTAGTGCGCCATACTAAAATAGTCAAAACTGCAACCCGCCTTCATATAAGATAAAACATTATAAATTCAGCGAAGACACCTTTCCGTGGGGAACAATCGAAAGGGAAAATTCGTAATCGGATTCAGAGACATACACCAAGACTTCTCAAGAGAAGACACCAACCCATTTCCCGGCGGATATTGATTCATCTTTTTTTTGGCGTCGGTTATGTTTAAAACAAATCAATTTTTGTCATTTGTTAAATTCTTAACTTAAATTTTAATTATTTGCTTTATTGTTCATTGTGGTGTTTGTGCGTCTCTGGAAAAGAGCTACCCAAGTAAACGGAACATCTGGGATTCCGGCTTTTCCCTTACCAAAGCAAACCAATTTTGCAAAGTACTTTTGTTTTGTAGTTACCTAGATTCCCCCCTTTATAATTAAAAAGAGCTCTTTTTTTTTACTGGGTTAGGGTAAAAAGAGGAATACCATATTGTATTCAAGTTGGTAAGTGAGGGTGGAGTTGGCTATCTTCAGGCCTTAATTCCTGTTTGGGATACTTTTTTTTGGGACTTTTTTTTAATAATGCTATCGTCGGTTGTGTAAACAAATGTTTCTACGTTTCTTGGTTTAAATGTATACTCAATTTATTTTCTCTAGCCAAATTTTTTTGATTTCCTATCTTAAAAGTTTTTTCTGGAATAGCGATTAGATTAAAGATAAATTTTTTTAATACTTTAATTTCTTTTTATTCTCCCTACATCATCCTTAATGGAAGTATAAAATATTATAATTCTATTGTTGTAAGATTTGGAAAATTTAAAATAAATTTTTTTTATGAAGATTATGTGAACCACGCCAAACGATTGTTTATTATGACGGTTTAAGGTCGAATTTTCAGGGGGTGGGAAAGGGGGGCTGATGTGGACGGTCTAAGGTGACATCGTCAGTTGAGCAGTCATAAGGGAATCTGGCATAAAATCGGCCACCCAGATTCATGGAGCGGAGAGGGTCGGCTCATCTGCTACAACAACAGCAGATTCGAGGAGAGCAGTAGCAGCACCATATAGAGGGAAGTATTTTGAAGTAGGCATGACATTATTTTTGTGACGAGGTGAGGTTCGGTGCGGGGGTCAAGATCCCCTCCCCTTCCGGCGAGCTAAGCCGTGCGTCGCCAGCATGCCACGACCCCTTGCATCGGACATTCTGCCCCTTCCTCTCCCTATCCCACTTCCTACTCCTCTAACCTACCTCACTTAGCACCAGGTCCCATTCCTATGGCTCCGGTGCCAGTATGACCCTTCCTATACTTTATCCAACCCAAATCCTTTCCATCATCCTATCCTAATCTTCGCATATCTCATCCTATTGCCCCGTTACAAGTAGCGAACAAATTGTTTGGTGTTTTAGACGAAGAATATGCTCAGCACTACGAAGAAGAGATTTTGAAATTTAAAGAAAATGACGACTACTTGCTTAAGTTTATAAAAAAGCAAACATCAATTGCAGAGTATAGTAAAAACGTACTCCAAAAAAGCACAATTTCCATTTCAAATCAGCTTGGAATATTCCAAGGACAAATAGAAGCTCTAAAAACGAGTGTAAGAGCAACGACAGAAGGAAGTGCTGCAGAGCAGAAGTTCATATTTTTGACGAATTACGCCACGATTTCGATGGTAAACTATCAACAAACACAAAATGCAATTTTAGACGTCCTGATTGATCTACACCATGGGAAAATTAACCCCCTTATAATAACACCAAATCAACTTCAAGAACAACTGTAAACAATACGGAAGAATTTGCCACCACACCTGGCAGTCGCTGGAGAAACAACTGAAACAAATATGCTGCAGTTATACAGGCTGCTTTCTGTGAGGGGCAGAATAACATCAAGAAATGTTTTATTCGACATTAAACTTCCATTGGCGAATACAGAAGACTACGAAATTTTCAAAGTTATTCCAGTGCCAACGATTCATCAACTCGAATATATTTTAATCGGGCCATCATTGGACTACTTAATAGTGAATTTAATTCGTGAGTCATGTTATACAATCGCAAAAGATGAGCTGACGAATTGTGTAAAGTACAATGAAAAATACTATTGTCAACAGCAGCACCCTCTTTTTAACAGATGATCAAATTTTAGAAAATGTGAAATGGATTTGATGACACATGCCACGGAACTTTCACCATTTTGCAAGCTAAGAAGCATTACTCCGTCACCTGTCTGGATCCAGCTTAGCAGTATTAATAGTTGGATATATGTACTGGATAAGAAATACACATTCAATGTTATTTGTAGAAGAAAAGTGTTGGAGATCACGCTTCAAGATGATGGAATACTAACTCTTCAACCAAACTGTATTCTGAAACACGATTCCATGAGCATAACTTCGCATAGTAGCATATCAAACGAACTAAATGCAGCCTTTATACCAGCAACAAACATAACCGAGATGCTGAAAATCAGCCGAGGAACACGTCAAAACCTATAGTAATTCCTCAAGTGATGGTCATCACTGGAAATGACGACCTGAAAATCATCGGGAAATGGATAACAGAACAACATAATCGGGAAAAACTACCGGACTATACAGAAAATCACGGAGTTCATCACAACACCACCTACAGTTTAATTGGAGGACTGTTCCTTACTGTCGACATCTACATTTTCTGGCAGCAGTGCAACAAACAGACAACAAATCAACCTGAGGTGCAACTTCAAAGGAACCTTCCAGCAAGACGAAGGTATACACTATCGGACTTCAACCTATACAATCAAAGGACCCGGCAGAATGTACAAGAATGTACAGTATAAGCAACGAAGAAATATATAATGCTGACCAGCACACGAGTGGCATACCTGGCCTGGGCTGGGGTCGACGACAGCCGGCTGCAATGACACCCGAAACTCTTACGCTGCGGCTCGTGGTTATTATTTAAGTATTAATAGGCAGTTTTTTAATAGTAATTAATTTGTATAAATAGAGACGTAATAAATATATTAGAGGCAGTTTTTATAAAAGAACTTAAGACAACAAGTATTTTTTAATTCAAGTGCTACCCCCCACCCGTGGTAAGAAGCACATTACAAAATAATTATTGTTACGTTCAAATTGCAAGAATATAATTATCCCCCAACCAGCGGTAGGGTGATTGTATAACTGCATTTGAACACTGCCTATTTTGTATTTCTTTTTATCTTCTGTTGCGAAGCAGGTTTCCACGGGGGAACTTCTTTGGGGCAGTAGAAGGGCGGCGGCCCGCTTGTCGTTGCACGGCTAGGCTCGACGGCTTGGGGGTGGTTTTTGCCGCTTCTACTGTTCCCTCCTGTTCGACAAACAAAATTATCGTGCCAGAGTGTAAAAAAGAAAAAATAAGGATCGGAAAAGGAAGGATGAGGAGAAGGACAACTCTACTCTAAAAGGTAAAGTCATGAATACACAGACCCGAGGATCTTGACGATATCCAAGGGAAAACACAAGTAAGTAAAGTGCATTTTTTTATAATTAAAAACTAACCTAACTAAACCTACGATAAACATAAAACTAATAAAACTAAAACTAAAAAAAAAATAATAGTAAAACCCATCACCAAAACAAAATATACTTAAAAACAAAATATACTTAATTAAAAACCCTATACTAAGCCCTAATCCTAATGCACCCTACTTTTTCTCTCCCCTGGATAACGCCATGCTAAATTCCAGACGCTTGTCTGATGTTGTCGACGAGGTCTGGCCAGCCCACCCAAGTATCAGAAGGATACTTCCAAATGCTACCTTCTTGGCCGAAATTCCCGAAGGTAGCCCCAGAAACGACCTACCAGTCACATAACTATGTCCGTTGGTCTGTCTACGTTTGTCCTACCAAATCTTACCTTAAGACGGCTCTGTCAAGCCATCACACACCTTTAAGCTTTAAATTTAGTAATCCATTTGAAAACAAATATATTGCCTCCAAAATTGTTTTATTATTGTTATTTAAAAAAAATATATATAAAAAAAAACAATTAAAAGTTAAAATAAAAAAGGGTAATTAACAAAATAACTTAAATCTAAAAAAGAATTTAAAAAAATTATAACACCAAAAAAAAAACAAGTGTTAAAAAAAAAATTATCGTCCACCCAATACTGGACCTTTATGTCTTCACCAAGTTCATCATCCCAGTCTTAGTTTGTTTGCCATAGTCTTTGTATAAATATTTTCGCCTTTACTGACTGGAGCGAGCCATCCAATAGGATCATAAAATTTGGCAATATTTGACAACACACTTCTTTTCGTATTTGACATGCTAATATTGGATGAATCTATTTCAAATCGAAATTCCTCTTTATCTGGATCCCAGTTAAGTCCCAAAATTTTCGTGGTGTCGCCTTATTTGCTTTAAATTATTTTGTGCTCATCATTTGAATTTATGGCGCTCAGCAAATGTTGATTGTTTGAAGAACATTTTCGTAAGTGAAAGCCGGCATTTTGAAGATATTCACTTATTGCTCTTATTATACATCTGCAGTCCTCTTCATTATTGGCGCCTGTCGTCAAAATAGAATTCTTCCATTATTATTTCTTTTATTTTTTTGTCTACCTCTTTGCATTGGTTTGTGACTTCTTGCAATGTGCGGACTGCGAGAAATAGGGCTGCTGCTGTTCCATACGTTACTGTTGTCAATTTGTATTCCCTTAATTTGTCTGTGGGTAGTTCTCTCCAGAATATTCGATTTTAATTTTTATCCTGTTCAGTTATGTTGATCTGCCTGTACATTTTTTCGACGTCTGCAGTCAGGACATATTTCCATAGCATCCATTTGATGATGATGTCGAAGATATTGTTTTGTAATCTATGCTCAACCATCATTGCGTCATTAACATCCGTTGGAAGTCTTTGCTCAGGCATCGAATACAACTCTTGTTTTTGTTGTTATTCTCGCTACCGATAATTACATCAATACGATCTCTTTTATTTAAATTTGACGATATGGCGATATCTGTGCTGTTTGTGCTGTTGCTAATAATACCATAAGACTGTCATTCTCCTTTACAATCAGGGAAGATAAGTGTTCAAATGCAGTTATACAATCACCTTACCGCTGGTGGGGGACAATTATATTCTTGCAATTTGAATATAACAACAATTATTTTGTAATGTACTCCTTACCACGGGTGGGGGGTAGCACTTGAATTAAAAAACACTTGTTGTCTTGAGTTCTTTTATAAAAACTGCCTCTAATATATTTATTACGTCTCTATTTATACAAATTAATTACTATTAAAAAACTGCCTATTAATACTTAAATAATAACCACGAGCCGCAGCGTAAGAGTTTCGGGTGTCATTGCAGCCGGCTGTCGTCGACCTCAGTTCAGGCACGGTATGCCGCTCGTGTGCTGGTCAGCATTATATATTTCTTTGTTGCTTATACTGTACATTCTTGTACATTCTGCCGGGTCCTTTCATCGTAGAGGTTGAAGTCCGATAGTGTATACCTTCGTCTTGCTGGAAGGTTCCTTTGAAGTTGCACCTCAGGTTGATTTGTTGTCTGTTTGTTGCACTGCTGCCAGAAAATGTAGATGCCGACAATAAGGAACAGTCCTTCAATTAAACTGTAGGTGGTGTTGTGATGAACTGCGTGATTTTCTGTATGGTCCGGTAGTTTTTCCCCATTATGTTGTTCGGTTATCCATTTCCCGATGATTTTCAGGTCGTCATTTCCAGTGCTGACCATCACTTGAGGAATTACTATAGGTTTTGATTTTGCAGCATCTCGGTTATGTTTGTTGCTGGTATAAAGGCTGCATTTAGTTCGTTTGATATGTTACTATGCGATGTTATGCTCATGGAATCGTGTTTCAGAATACAGTTTGGTTGAAGAGTTAGTATTCCATCATCTTGAAGCGTGATCTCCAACACTTTTCTTCTACAAATAACATTGAATGTGTATTTCTTATCCAGTACATATATCCAACTATTAATACTGCTAAGCTGGATCCAGACAGGTGACGGAGTAATGCTTCTTAGCTTGCATGTGTCATCAAATCCATTTCACATTTGCTAAAATTTGATCATCTGTTAAAAAGAGGGTGCTGCTGTTGACAATAATATTTTTCATTGTACTTTATACAATACGTCAGCTCATCTTTTGCGATTGTATAATATGACTCACGAATTAAATTCACTATTAAGTAGTCCAATGATGGCTCGATAAAAATATATTCGAGTTGATGAATCGTTGCTACTGGAATAACTTTGAAAATTTCGTAGTCTTCTGTATTCGCCAATGGAAGTTTAATGTCGAATTTTCTTTCTTTTAAAACGTTGACATTTCTTCGAAAGTAAGTTTGTGTTCCCCGATTGTTCTATTCAAATAGTACTTGACTGATTTGACACCAGCTTCCCACAGCCCTCCAAAATGTGGAGATCCTGGTGGAATAAAGTGCCATTCCGTGTTGTAATATGATAAAGTATTTGCAACTTCTTCGTTATATGACTGCATTTGTTGTGCGTTTAATTGCAAGATTTTGTTTGCAGCTATGAAGTTTGTGCCATTATCACTATACATATGTCCCACGTAACCTCGCCTTGCACAAAGTCGTTTATAGGCTGCTATAAATGCTTGTGCAGTGAGGTCGCTATCAAGTTCAACGTGAACTGCTTTAGTTGCTAAGCAGATAAATATGGCTATGTATCCCTTGTATGATTTATTTCCTCTTCCTTTAGACATCCTTACATCGATTGGACCCGCGTAGTAAACTCCTGTGTGTAGAAATGGTCTTGTTATCGTTACTCTTTGCTTTGGGAGATTTCCCATTTGCTGCGTCTTTGAACGTGTTTTGTGCCGAAAACACCTTGTGCACCTATATAAGCGTTGTTTAACTGCACTGAATCCATTCACAATCCAATACTTTTCTCATAGATATGTGTGTGTCAAACTATATCCTCCATGGAGTGTTTGATTATGTACTTCGTCAATTAGAAGTGTTGTCAGGGGGCCGGAACGTGGAATAATAAGCGGAAATTTAGCTGAAATTTGTATTTTTCCTGCAGTCAATCGTCCTCCTACTCGCATCATCTTCTCTTTATCGATGAATGTGTTGAGGTTCCAAATTTTGCTTTGTTTGTGTAGTTCTTTGCCTTTTACCAGTTTGCCGATTTAATCCTTAAATTCTTCGTGTTGCACATGTCTTATGATAATCAGTTTTGCCTTTTGTATTTCTTCCGTAGAGAGCGGTCCACTCTCACAAATTTTCTGGCCTTTAATCTTAATGAATCGTATGCAATATGCAAGAACTCTTGCCACTCGTGTAAATGAACTATACTTGCATATAATTGTCTCTATCAAATCGTCTTCGTTTTTTTTTTGTGAAACGTGTGCTAGTGTTTCAACTCTCTTTTCTTCTTAATTAGTTTTATATGACTTAACATCAGTTAAATGTATGAAAGCTTCTGATAACCAAGTAGGGCCATTCTACCAAATGGAGTGTTTTTTAACTTGGCTAGGCCAAAGTCCTCTGGACGCACAATCTGCTGGGTTCTCTTTTCCTTTAACATGATGCCATCTCTCCTTTTTAAGTATTTTAGTTATTTCTGTGACTCGATTTGCAACAAAATTTTTCCATTTGTTTGGTTCGCCGTTAATCCAGCCCAGTGTTATAGTTGAGTCAGTCCATGCATGTATCTCTAGTTCTTCAATCCCCAGCGCCTTTTTTGTTTTCATCGTTAGCTTGGCAAGAAGTAATGCTCCGCAAAGTTCAAGTTTTGGTAATGAAATCTTCTTAAGTGGTGCCACTTTCGATTATGCCCATAATAGTATAGTTAGAACGCTTCCGGATTCTGTTACAACCCTTGTGTATACTGCCGCTGCATAAGCTTTCTCGGAAGCATCGCAGAATCCATGTAACTCAATGCGATGTTTGTGTTCGAATTTATTCCATCTTGGTTTCTTCAATTCTTCAATAGCTGGCAGTTGTAACCTGAATTCTGCCCAAGTTTTTGACTTTTCATCTGGTAATCTCTCGTCCCATCCAACTCTTAGTTTCCAAAGTTCTTGTTGCAATAACTTTGCCATTATTTTTACAGGAGTCAGCCATCCTAGTGGATCAAAAAGCCTGGCTGTTTCGGAAACTATTACTCTATTGGACAATGTTTTTGGTGTTAATACTGCATTTGTTTTAAACGCAAAGGAATCAGTTTCCGGTCGCCAGTAAATGCCCAAAGTTTTGATTGGATCGTAAGAGTTAATTTGAAGTCTTCCTTGTTCCTGATCTTCTTTGCTGACATCTTTTAGAATGGAATTTGAATTTGAGGACCATTTTCGTAGTTTGAATCCTCCTCTCTTCATTAGCTGCATTATTTGCTGCTGTGCGTATTTTACATCTTTCAACGTATCGCTGCCAGATAATAAGTCGTCAACATAAAAATCGCGTTGCGTTATCTCTGCAGCAACCTTCAAGTCTTATTTTTTACCTGATGCTAGTTGTTGAAGGGGTCGTATTGCCAGGTATGGTGCCGATGTTGTGCCATACGTCACCGTGGCCAGCCTGTATTCTTCTATTTTAAATGAAGGGTGGTCTCTCCATAGTATTCGTTGATAATCTCGATCTTTTATTGACACCATTATTTGGCGGTACATCTTTTTAATATCTGCTCGGAAAACGTATTTGTGTTTCCTCCATCGTGTCATGATATTGAAAAGGTCTTCTGAATGACAGGACCTGTCAGTTTGGTATCTTTAAGGCTGACTCCAGTCGTTGTTTTCGTCGACGCATCGAAGACTACCCTTAATTTGGTAGTGGAACTGTCTTCTTTTACGACTGCTTGATGAGGTAAGTAGTACGCCTTGTGAACTTCCTCATATTTGTTTGTTACGAGCTCCATGTGCCCGAGTTCCAAATAGTCTTTGTGTAAACTCTTGTTTTTGATGAATTTTTTCTCCAACTGAAGAAATCGTGCTAGTGCTCGATCCCATGAACGTCCTAGTTGTTCTGCGTTTTCTTTGAGTAGAAGTCGAACAATGTATCTTCCAGTTTCATCTCTCTCGTAGGTCTGCATGTATATTTCTTCACATCTTTTGTTTTTGTCTTCTTCTGATAGCACTTTTTCGTCTATGATTTCTTCGGTCTCTCAAAATAGTTTTATTTGTTCGTGAAGTTCGACGTTTGAAATACAGTAAATTGTACTTTCGCCATTAGTTTTGCTTCCTTGAACGCTCCCTGAAAGGATCCATCCTAGCTTTGTCTTTTGAGCAATAGGAGTACCATGATTGCCTTAAATGACTCCCTCCTCGATTATATCTTGAAAGATGTCAGCTCCGATTAATACATCTACTGTCGATTGTCTGTTGTATGTTGGATCTGCCAACGGAAGGTGCTTAATGTGGTCCCATTTTTCCGCTGTAAACGACTCATCTGGCAGAAATTTCGTTAGTTTGTCTAATATCAAGAAGGATCCGTGCGTTACAAATTCTGATGAGTATATCGATTTGATATCCAAATCCACTTTACCACGTGCAGTTCCCGCCTTAAAAGCTCCAACACTAATAATCGATGCGTATGCCGGCTTCTTTTGTAACTAAAAACGTTGTACTGAGTCTTCAGTAATGTATGAAGACTGCGATCCTTGGTCCACCAATGCCCTTAAGTAATATTCGCATCCCCTCCAGTTCGTTTTAATTAAGGGAGTTGCTAAGAGTATTTTGTGTTGCAAATTAGTAGCCAAATTAGTTTGAAATTGTTGTCTTTTGTTCAAGTGTAGGAGTGTGTGGTGACGTTGCTTACAAGTTTGGCACGATTTGTACGAATGACATCTTGAGGTGTAGTGGCTGTCCTTAAAACAATTTCTACACAAGTTTGCTTTTTGTACAAATTCCAAACCTTGGGGAGCCGCCATTTTTAAAAATTTTTGGCACATGTGTAGCCAATGTGGACCTCTGCACAGTCTGCAACTTGTATTTGTCTTCGAATGGTAACTTCTATAGAATCCTCTTTTGACGATTGGTGTTTTTTCTTCTTTCTTGTGGTCATCTCTGTATCGTCTCTCTGTCAGATTTTCTAAAGCATGGAATTTGTTTTCAATAAATTTCAACAAATCTTCAAGCGGCTGCAATTCTTTTGGATTTGATAAAGATTGCTCGTACGATTTCCTCGTCTCGTTATCCAATTTTTGAGACACAATAAAAACTATTATTGGATCTCAGCTTTTGGTATCTATATTCAGTCTCCTCAATGAATTACCGCATTCTGATGTTGTATCGTGAAGTCTTCTCAATTGCACCGCAGACTCAGTTTGAGTTTCTTTTTCGTTAATCAATGCATGAATTTGGGCATTCACCAAAAGACGTGAGTTTTCGTATCTGTTGATCAGAGCATCCCTGGCTGCTTGGTAGTTACTATCTGTTATCTGCAGATGCTGTATAATCCTTGCTGCATCGCCAGTCAAAATTGTTTTGGGGTAATGCATTTTTTGTGCATTCCCAAGTTTCTCATTCTTATGGATTGTTTGTTCAAACAAATCAATGAAAGATTTCCATTGCTTGTAGTCACCATCAAATGGTTTTATTGTTGTTGTTGTTATTCTTGAATGAGATGACAGTTTAAGCTTGTTGTAGGCATCATCAAAAGAATTCGGAAGATTTCTCTCTTTATATTATTGATACTCCATGCTTGTGACGCATCTATCTTCATTCCACTCCATCGGCCGATGCGTTTAAGTAGTAGTAGTAGTAGAAGAAGCAGCAGCACGCAACCTGCACGTGAACCGGCTTCTAAACCTTGTGATTTTCTGATACTTGGTGAAAAACGTATGTGGTGGCGGGGGTACAAAAAATCGGTAGTTTATCACCCATTCTCTTTTGTGCTATCCTGATATTTGTCAATCTGTTTTATATCTATTCGTCATTTGTTGGTGTGGTCGGCTTTTTATTCTGAATTTAAGAGTTTGTTATGCGTTAAAGATTCAACCACCAACTTTTCTTAACTCAGAATTAAAACAACTATCTTTTCTTGACTCAACTTTTAGACTGACTTCATAATCTTTGTTGAGATTATCTAAAGGAAGCAAATCCTCTTCAATATTATTTAAAAAAAACAGGCATAATGTGGATACATAATATTTGTATACAAATATATTCTTTTTATTGCTATGCTATTGAGTGAGATGATGAAATGACTTAGATCATCCATGAAGACCAATGATCGGTTCTGTTTATGTTTTGAGATTACATTCTCAATAAATTGATCATTAGTATTGTCGATACATGTATGTCGTGAAACTACAGACCATGCGGATGTTTATTTTCGACGTAGTT
The DNA here is from genome assembly GCA_963971375.1 of Platycheirus rosarum. Classification (NCBI taxonomy): domain Eukaryota; kingdom Metazoa; phylum Arthropoda; class Insecta; order Diptera; family Syrphidae; genus Platycheirus; species Platycheirus rosarum. The sequence goes on from OZ020510.1 coordinate 76,395,466, forward strand.
TTAAGTATCAGTCCCAGCAGAAGTAGATAATTTATTGTTAAATAAATATCACTTCACGCAAAGTGTTAATCAGGCACTTTTTCTGAGAATCGATACCACGATCTTCGGATCAACCAAACATTAAAATAAAAGAATATGTCATCGTCATAACACCTCCCCTCTTAAAGGAGTGAAGAAACATTTTCTGAACTAAAGGAAATTGCGAAGAAAGCATGTATGAGAATCTCGAAGAACAAAGTGTCAATTTTATTGAAATAAAGTTATTATTAAAATTTTTACTTAAATCTAATTTACATGTTTTTCTTTCTGTTTTTTTTTAAACTTATGTATCATAATTATATTGTAATTTCTTAGATTTTTCATGAATAATATTTGTACGTTCTCTACTATTTTCAAACGTTATAACAGGTTCTCCATTATTTTTAAATGTGACAGCTATGGGTTTTCTTTTTCTTTTTACAAAACATCTATTGGATATAGTTAATTTATTTTGCCTTTAATACAATTTATTGATAAATATATTGTTATGAGTTTCAATAGCTCCTAACAATCCGATTGCAAAACCTTGTGTTCTTTCGGGTACAGAAATCAACATTTTCGAAATGTAACCACTTTGATTTTTTATCTCAATAGACAAATCTTTTAAATTTTGTAAATTATTCCCTTTTATTTTTGGCTATTTCCTTAAGGGAACTGTTTCCTTGATTTTAATGTTTTCACAACAATTTTCCATTGCATAATGTACAACATCATTGTACATTATTTCATTTAAATTTTCTGTCGTTTCTATGTCAGTTTCCAAAGTGCTAACTTTACAATTATCGTCAATATTTATAATTCCTATATTAGAAATTTTGTCCAATTTTTCATTTTTATTTTTACATTTACATCTGTATTTAGTTTCTTCTGTTATTGCAAATAGAAATCTGTTATTATTTAATGAATAAAAAAAATCTATATTATTTTCAATTATTTTAAATTTACATGAAGGAAAATTCCTTTTCATTAATACATATTAAACATACACGTCAATTTTTATAGTACTTTCTAAAACTAGTTTCTTACATACAAAAATATTTTTTTTATTGTCATCTTTATATTTGACACAATTATTTAAATTCTTTTTAAGTGCAAAAATTGCTCTATTTTGACTTATTAATAATATATTTCCTTTACTTTTAAAAATATTAAAATTATTATTCGAAACAATTAGCAATGTTATTATTTCGTATGCGTCTTCATATTTTTCTTTTTATATAGGTAAAGATATAATTACAAAAATTTTATTATTCTTTTCAAAAATTTTTACTTTTAATAAATAACATTTTGTTTTCATATTTACTATTTCTTAAAACTGTAATTAATTTTTCTGTTGTCATAATAAATGGATGTATTATTTTTACTGGTAAAAATAGAATTGCATCAATTATTTTATCCAACTTTATTGTTGACCTTTTAGATATTCACCTCCACCATACTCCTACATATCGAGAAGGATGTGTTCGAAATGTATTCCTTAAGGGTTAAGGTGATTTTCTTAGGTCTTAGAGCTTGTTTACATGATTCCTTTTTTCGGATGTTTCTTCATTCTTTCTTTTTGCAATTGGGTAAGGGGTGTACAAAAGTAGGGGGAATGAAATAACGAATGGAAAAATGAAAATTCAAAGATTTTTTGTGATTGAGCTTTAAGTTTTTCGTTGGAGAAAGAAAATGCTATGCACGCACTAAAAATAAGAACTTTTGAAATTGAAAACAATCCCCAATTATGTTTTTTAGTGAAAATGGATGGTTTTAATTGTTTTTTTTTTAATTTTGCAAATTTCTTTAGAATAAAACAGTATAGTTTGTAGGAAAGCATTGGATATATTCGGGGTAATCCAAATCAGTGTACACACCAACGTACGTGCCTGTCCAAATGAAGAATGAAGAAACAATCGACAAATATTGTCTACAATTTTCTAGTCTACAATTTTCTAATATAAATGCAGTTTTTTTCTTTTTAAGTTTGTAGGATTAATAATTTCTTGAAATTATTTTACCTTGTGTTGAGATTAATTTAACACGGCATTCTAAACACGGCGTTGGAGAACGTCAGACAGAGAGCTATCCGCAGCGCGTTTAATATTTGAATCTTGATTTTCATTTTCTCACTAAATGCCAATTACGTTATTTTTTCCATTTAAACAATACAATATTAAATGACACAAAATAAGTAAAAAAAATTGTTTAATAAAATAAATTTCTACAACAAATTCAGAATGACTTAATTACCAAACACAAAAAATAAGTGAAAACAAAATTTTTTTTTGGAACGCCGCGTCAAAGTTATCTCAACGTAGCGTAAAATAATCTCTACGCTGCCTTAAAAATGCGTTTTGTTTAACGAAGACTTAAAAAAAAAAACTTGTAACTTATCACAACGCGACGTTTTGACGCCGTGTGGAACTTGACGCGGCGTTGAAAATGCGCTCTATGTGACTTGGGATATGTTTGTTTAACTGTTTGACTAGGCTGAAGAAAGATAATTTAACTTTAAAAAAGTACACTTTTATTGCTACTTTGTATAATACAATCTTGCAAATATACAAAGTAGGTGTTCTTCTGACCGAATGCATGTTTAAATTCATTCTTAGAACAATCAATACACTATCATCAGTATCAGGTAAAATGTTTGAAACTCTTGGATATTGTTTAACCAGTTTTAAACGTTTATATAGAGTTTTCAAGCACACAATATGTAAATGGCAGGGAAAAAATAATAAAGTATAACAACTTGCATTCGAGTAACTTGCTAGTGGCTCCTCATGATACAAGAAAACAAGATAGCGACTTTCGTATTTTTACGTCATTAGTGACCCTTGTTGAATAAATTAATTTCCGTTTTAGAAAAAAAAACGGAAAAGTAAGTTTTAATTGATGCAGGTTTGGTCCAATGATTGATTAAATATACATTGATTGATTTAATATACATTTTAACTCCACTAACACTTCGGATTCTTTCGAAAAATGGTAATTTAATTTAGTCATTTTGAGTCACTGATGACGTCAATTTCGGGATGGCGCTTTTTATTATCAGGTATCTACCAACACGCCCAATTTCGTGGTGAAAAACAAAAGGAAACTGAAAAGAAGAGGTCAATTATTTGACTACTACACTCTCAATTGGCATCAATTATTTGACAGTTCAGCACTACTACACTCAATCGGCGTCAATTTTTTGACAGTTCAGGACTACTACATTCTCAATCGGCGTCAATTTTTTGACAGTTCTACACCAATACTTATTTGACCAGCTTGTAGGCCTTGTCAAAAGAAAGCATTAGATTTCCCTCTTTATAGTATAGTTACTCTATGATAATGGTATCTAAAGATTCAACTACATCTTTAGTTTTGTTTTCTAAAATATGATAATTATTGAGGAGTACTTAGTTTTAAAACTTTTCATTATATTTATTTCTTCTTTTAAACCATTTCTTAGAAATTCCTGGTTTTCTTTTGATATTACCAAAGCGTTGTCATAATATTTTGCATCTTCATAATCCATAGTACCAAACAAAACTTTTAATCCTGAACCAATGATATAATTAATCCTCTTCGAAATCCATGTTTACTTTTACCTAACAAACTATAAAAAATTGTCATTTTATTTATTAAATTTTCGTAATTTATCTTTTTGTGCAAGTGATTTACATGCATCAAAGTATTTAAAACATGCTTTATCAATATTATTTGTTTGCAAATGCCTAGCTCAATATTTTCTAAATCTAAAGTATTAACAATTGAAACATGTCCATCTACTCTCTTTGTTATTCCGATTCCTTTGAAATAAAACCCGTCCTTTGACAAGAACAAAACTAGACGTAAAAACAACATATTATGTATTAATTTCAATGTGTTAAATACGGTTTTACTAATTTTTTCGAAAGTTTTCTAATCTTCCTATTAGTTTTCACAAAGACATTTGTATCTGTTACTTTAATAATCTAATATGTGTTTTCTAACTTTTTTATTTTTCGTAAGATTTTTTACCAACAACTTTTCACCCACCTTATATAATGGTGCTACATTTGTTTTACGGTCGTAATTTTCTTTTGATTTCAATTTAGATTTCAGTAAATATTCTTTTACTCTGCTTTCTATAGAGCTTATATGTTCAAGTATATTTTCAACATAATCTTGTACGCATACTATACTACTACTTCTAATCTGATTGAGTGAGTCAATACATTTTTGTAATATTATACTTTATGTACCTGTGTTTTTTTCATTTATGTAAGTAAACTGGCTGATATTCTGTTAGAGCGCCCGTCTATCGTGCCATCATATTTGCTGGGTAGGTCCAAAAGTAGTGCGAGAACCAGAGAAGATATCCTCGCCTAATCGGGTTTTCTTGAAGATACGTACGTATATTTGTACATAAGTATATACAACAAAAAAAGGGAAGCGAGATATTTACTGTTTAATTATGATGTACTATTTTATTTCAGAACAAAGTTCTGCACTTGAAGTAGAGGACTTTGGACCAGCACCAATAAATGAGCCTGACATTATAGTCTCTCAGATAGAGAATCCTGAAAATGAAAACTGTAATGTACAAAGTCAACCCCGCAAGCGCCAAAGAAAACCCCCTTTTGCTTTTGAGTTGAGCAAGTGGAAGGATCAGTTTCAGGAAGAATCAAGACAAAAACGTGAATATAGAAGGCACAAGCTGCAAGCAAATAAAGAAAAGCTGAAAGCTTATAAAGACAGGACTAACGCTATAAAAGACTTAATTAGAGCAATACATTTTACTTTTAATTTTGTATTTAATGTTAGTTAAAAAATAAACAATTAGAATCATGTAAATGTGTATGATATAAATTTTTTTTGTTTTTGACGTGATAACGTCTTATAAATCGATGACAGGCTACACGTACGAAATTACATGACTCATGGTTATAAGACAACAAAATCGATAGCAAGCACCAAGCGAACATGAAAAAGAACAAGCGCAAATTCCCCAAATAATTCCTTTCATATTCAAAATGTATAAGAAGATAAAAAGAAATACAAAATAGGCGGGGTTTTGTTATTCTTGAATGAGATGACAGTTTAAGCTTGTTGTAGGCATCATCAAAAGAATTCGGAAGATTTCTCTCTTTATATTATTGATACTCCATGCTTGTGACGCATCTATCTTCATTCCACTCCATCGGCCGACGCGTTCAAGTAGAAGTAGTAGTAGTAGTAGAAGAAGCAGCAGCACGCAACCTACACGTGAACCGGCTTCTAAACCTTGTGATTTTCTGATACTTGGTGAAAAAACGTATGTGGTGGCGGGGGTACAAAAAATCGCTAGTTTATCACCCATTCTCTTTTGTGCAATCCTGATTTATGTCAATCTGTTTTATATCTATTCCTCATTTGTAGGTGCGGCCGGCTATTTTTTCTGAATTTAAGGGTTTGTTATGTGTTAAAGATTCAACCACCAACTTTTCTTAACTCAGAATTAAAACAACTATCTTTTCTTGACTCAACTTTTTAGACTGACTTCATAATCTTTGTTGAGATTATCTCAACGTAGCAAATCCTCTTCAATATTATTTAAATAAAAAAAAACAAGCATAATGTGGATACATAATATTTGTAAACAAATATATTCTTTTTATTGCTGATATTGAGTGGGATGATGAAATGACTTAGATCATCCATGAAGACCAATGATCGATTCTGTTTATGATTTGAGATAACATTCTCAGTAAATTGATCATTAGTATTGTCGATACATGTATGTGGTTTTCTTTCTCTTTTTACAAAACATCTATTGAATATAGTTAATTTATTTTGCCTTTAATACAATTTATTGATAAATATATTGTTATAAGAGTTACAATAGCTCCTAACAATCCGATTGCAAAACCTTGTGTTCTTTCGGGTACAGAAATCACTTACTTACTTACTTAGGTGGCGCTACAGTTCAGGACGAACCTGGGCCTCAACCAACATGCCTCTCCAGCCAGCTCGGTCTTTGGCTAGCTGCCTCCAATTTTGCACTCCAAGTTGGTTCAGTGTGTCATCCTCCACTTGAGCACGCCACCTAAGGCGAGGTCTTCCTTGATTGCGTCTACCCTCTGGGATGAAATCGAAGATCCTGCAAGCCGGAGCATTGTTCTTCATTCGCTCTACATGACCTAGCCATCTTAAACGTGATATGCGTATTTTTTTGACCAGGTCAATGTCGCTGTACAGCTCGTATAGTTCTTGGTTGAACCTTCTCCTCCAAAGCCCGTTAACGCAAGAGTAATTCTTCGCTTTATTTTTGACGAGATGTTGTTGTCAGATGTTATAGCGGATCCGAGGTACACAAAGTCCCTAACCTGTCTACTGTGATGTTTTGTCCAATCCGCCGGTGTTGTGTGTCCCTTTTTGTGGACAGCAGGTACTTCGTTTTGGCCTCATTGACTGCTAGTCCCATCTTAGCCGCTTCAGCTTCTATGCTAGCAAACGTTCCAGTGACAGCTCGCCGAGTTCTACCAATGATGTCTATGTCGTCAGCGTATGCTAGCAATTGCACAGACTTGAAAAAAATTGTCCCACTACAATTGACTTGCGAGTTTTTTTATAATTTTTTCAAGTATTAAGTTGAAGAAATCGCACGATAGCGCATCACCTCGTCGGAATCCTTTTTTGACGTCAAAAGCTTCTGTGAGGTTAGAACCAACCTTGACGGAGCAGCGAGAGTTCTCCATCGTCCTCCTGCACAGTCGGACGAGTTTTGTAGGAATGCCAAAACCTGACATGGCTCTGTATAGCTCGTCTCTATAAATGCTATCGTACGCGGCCTTAAAATCGATAAAGAGGTGGTGGGTATCGATTTGGAATTCTTGGGTAGTTTCCAGGATCTGCCGTAGCGTGAACATTTGATCGATTGTGGACTTTCCTGGTCTGAAACCACACTGATAGGGGCCAATTAGGTTGCTGACGAAAGGTTTCAGGCGTTCACATAGTACGGCAGAGAGGATCTTGTAGGCGATATTCAGGAGACTTATTCCTCTATAGTTGGCGCAGTTTAGAGGGTCTCCTCTCTTGTGGATCGGGCAAACGATGCTGAGGTTCCATTCATCAGGCATACTTTCTTCTGACCAAACTTTAGAGATGAGTTGGTGTATGCACTCCACCAGGTCATCTCGGGCTGGTTTAAAAAGTTCGGCGGGTAGTCCGTCGGGTCCAGCAGCTTTGTTGTTTTTGAGTTTAGATATTGCTATCCTTACTTCATTTTGGTCAGGTGGACGGAAATTTTGTCTGTCATCATCCATGTTGAATGGTTCATTCTGCCTGACAGCGGGAGTTTGGTCTTCATCGCCGTTTAACAGTCTGCAGAAATGGTCCTATATTTATAATATAGGTAAAGATATATATATATATAGCAGTAGTGCCCCGTGGCTTAATGGTTAGTGTGTCGGACCGCTAAGCGAATGAGCCTGGGTTCGAATCCAGCTCATAGCCACCTTTTTTTTCCGGGGTACTGCCTCTTGCGAGGAACTGACAAAACCTCCAAGAGTAAAATTTGTCTCGAAAAAGTGCATCTCATGTAGCCGTTCGGACTCGGCGGTAAACTGTAGGTCCCTTCCATTCTTGCAGATTATCAACACACACACAGGAATGGTTGAGAGTATAAGTCACTAGGCCTTGGCTCTTTCAGGAGCTGTCGCGCCAGTAAATTTATTTTATTTATAAAGATATAATTACAAATTTTTTATTATTCTTTTCAAAAATGTTTACTTTTAATAAATAAAATTTTTTTTTCATATTTACTATTTCTTAAAACTGTAATTAATTTTTCTGTTGTCATAATAAATGGATGTATTTTTTTTACTTGTAAAAATAGAATTGCATCAATTATTTTATCCAACTCAATTTCCAACTCTGAACTCTTTCCTCTCTGTAAATATTCTAACATTGCTTCCCTGTCTTGTAATTCATTAGTGTGAAGCATAATGGTATCTAAAGATTTAACTACATCTTTAGTTTTGTTTTCTAAAATATGATAATTATTGAGGAGTACTTAGTTTTGTTCATTAAAACTTTTGATTATAAGAATAAATATTCTTTTAAACCATTTCTTAGAAATTCCTGGTTTTCTTTTGTTATTACCAAAGCGTTATCATAATATTTTGCATCTTCATAATCCATAGTACCAAACAAAACTTTTAATCCTGAACCAATGATATTAATTAATCCTCTTCGAAATCCATGTTTACTTTTATCTAACAAACTATAAAAATTTGTCATTTTATTTCTTAAATTTTCGTAATTTTTGTGACCTTTTTGTGCAAGTGATTTACATGCATCAAAGTATTTAAAACATGCTTTATCAATATTATTTGTTTGCAAATGCCTAGCTCAATATTTTCTAAATCTACAGTATTAACAATTGAAACATGTCCATCTACTCTTTTTGTTATTCCGATTCCTTTGAAATAAAACCCGCCATTATCATTAAGATTTTCAATAACAAGTTCTTTGACAAACATATTATGTATTAATTTCAATGTGTTAAAATCATAGAGATGACAGTTTAAGCTTGTAGTTGTAGGCATCATCAAAAGAATTCGGAAGATTTCTCTCTTTATATTATTGATACTCCATGCTTGTGACGCATCTATCTTCATTCCACTCCATCGGCCGACGCGTTCAAGTAGAAGTAGTAGTAGTAGTAGAAGAAGCAGCAGCACGCAACCTACACGTGAACCGGCTTCTAAACCTTGTGATTTTCTGATACTTGGTGAAAAAACGTATGCGGTGGCGGGGGTACAAAAATCGCTAGTTTATCACCCATTCTCTTTTGTGCTATCCTGATTTTTGTCAATCTGTTTTATATCTATTCCTCATTTATAGGTGTGGCCGGCTATTTTTTCTGAATTTAAGGGTTTGTTATGTGTTAAAGATTCAACCACCAACTTTTCTTAACTCAGAATTAAAACAACTATTTTCTCTTGACTCAACTTTTAGACTGACTTCATAATCTTTGTTGAGATTATCTCAACGTAGCAAATCCTCTTCAATATTATTTAAATAAAAAAAAACAAGCATAATGTGGATACATAATATTTGTATACAAATATATTCTTTTTATTGCTGATATTGAGTGGGATGATGAAATGACTTAGATCATCCATGAAGACCAATGATCGATTCTGTTTAAGTTTTGAGATAACATTCTCAGTAAATTGATCATTAGTATTGTCGATACATGTATGTCGTGAAACTACAGACCATGCGGATGTTTATTTTCGACGTAGTTTTAAGTATCAGTCCCAGCAGAAGTGGATAATTTATTGTTAAATAAAAAACACTTCACGCAAAGTGTTAATTAGGCACTTTTTCTGAGAATCGATACCACGATCTTCGGATCAACCAAACATTAAAATAATAGAATATGTCATCATCATAACACCTCCCCTCTTAAAAGAGTGAAGAAACATTTTCTGAACTAAAGGAAATTGCGAAGAAAGCATGTATGAGAATCTCGAAGAACAAAGTGTCAATTTTATTGAAATAAAGTTTTTATTAAAATTTTTACTTAAATCTAATTTACATGTTTTTCTTTTTATTTTTTTTGAACTTATGTATCATAATTATATTGTAATTTCTTAGTTTTTTCATGAATGATTTTTGTACGTTCTCTACTATTTTCAAACGTTATAACAGGTTCTCCATTATTTTTAAATGTGAAAGCTATGGGTTTTCTTTCTCTTTTTACAAAACATCTATTGAATATAGTTAATTTATTTTGCCTTTAATACAATTTATTGATAAATATATTGTTATAAGAGTTACAATAGCTCCTAACAATCCGATTGCAAAACCTTGTGTTCTTTCGGGTACAGAAATCAACATATTCGAAATGTAACCATTTTGATTGTTTATCTCAATAGACCAATCTTTTAAATTTTGTAAATTATTCCCTTTATTTTTGCCAATTTCCTTAAGGGAACTTTTTCCTTGATTTTAATTTTTTCACAACAATTTTCCATTCCATAATGTACAACATCATTGTACATTACCTATTTAGGTATGCTGTTGGGTATGTTAACAATGCTTTTTTATGAGAGGACGGTCATCTTGAGGTATGTGCTTTTTATCTGTATATAATAATTATTTCCGATAGGTATAGTTTTGTAGTTTGTTAGTTAGTATATAAATGTACCTCCTTGTTACTAAATATGTACATATGCATTCAGTATTGTTTTTTCTTCTTACTAAGACCAAACAAAGTGATGGCGCGGCGGCACTTTAACTGTCTAATGTAGACGCAGGTAGCGGAAAGGAAACCTGCCATTGAAAAGGGATGCTGATGGTGACGTAAGGGACCGATGCGACGCGAGGGTGAGAGCTTTTAGTAATTTTTTTTATGAGATTTTTTTTATCTTTGCTGTGGGAATCTTTATTGTTCCTAAGTTTTAGTTTAGCAGTTGAATTTGTTCGTTTCTTCGTTTTCGTGTTCTTTCATATTCGACTTGCTGTTTATTTAAAAACAATACCTGCATATGTGTAGCTGTAGATACAAAAATAAATTGCACGACTGGATCTCACGTACTTGATCATACGACTGGGTCGCATGAACTAGTTCTTATGCTAGATAATTGCTTAGTGGCTGCATATGTATGTATATAAAGGGTGTTTTTTTTAGACGTGTGGTTTTCAAGAAGAAATAAAACTCATATAGTTTAATGTTATGGCCAAGAATCTGGCTTTATTATAAAGATAAGGGTTTGCATTATGTTCTAAAAATGATTTCGGGGAAGTTACCGCCGTGGCTGGCTCGAATAAATTCCAGCCGAGGCCCAATTTTCCCAATTTTGTGAAAATCGGGATCGGTGGCCATTTCGTTTTGGGCCCATTCACCGAACGTATGACGCCCTTGATGGGCGTTCGGCTTCAATTCTTGAACGAGTTGGATTTTTTAAGCCTGCAAACCAAGATCCTTCCGCGCGCGATGGCGGATGGACTCATTTGGGTCTTCTTCGATACTCTGCTCCGCCGAAACGAACCATTATTTTTGTAATAAATTTGCACAATTTGCAAACTTTGTTCAGGAGTATGTAAGTCTATTCATTATGAAATCGCAAACCAAAATGAGCATAAATCAAGAGACAGCTGTAAAAAAGACCAACTCCGAAAAAGTATTGCCAGATTGAAAACCACACGTCTATTAGAATAAAAAAATATTTTTTTTTAGAAAATTCTTTATTTTTTTCTAATTAGTTTCAGAGTTTTCTTGGAAAAACTAAGTATGCAATAAAATTTGAATACTAAATGTCTATCGAAGAAAAAAAAAATTTGAAAATCCTTTGACCAGTTTTTTTTTAAAAGTCGTTTTTTTTGAAAAACTTTTCGAAAAAATATTTAAAATTATGTTTCTTGTATGTCATTATAAGGCAATCTGTAGTTTTCATCTGGCAAAATTATTTAAAAAAAAAATCAATCGACCCATTTTAAAAATATTTCGAAAACCATTTTTTTTTTGATTTAAAAATTCGAAAAAAAAGTTTTTGAAAATTTTGAAATGCTTCTTCCTGTGTGCAAAATTTAATTGAAATCGGGATAATATTTTACGATGAAACCGCATTTGAAAAAAACTGGTTATATGAGAGGTACCCTTATAGAACAAATTTCGAAAAATTTATTCTAACTGAAAGATGTATTATTGTAAAAAATTAGCACCCTGAAAGTTTAAAAATCGTTAGAGCCGTTTTCGAGATAATCAAACTTTTTGTTCAAAATTGTATGGCAGGTACCGTTGTTTTTCGATATAGAACAAAAATGAAAAACACCCCCCGATATACTACCTAATAAATACTAAATACCAAGTTTGAAGCAAATTGGCCCATCCGCTTAGGCTGTAGAGGCGCGAACAGACTGACAGATAGACAGACGGACGGAATTTTGGGACCCACTTTTTTCAACTTCTCTATTATCGTAATGTCATGTTTGATTGTTAGATTTTTTTTTGCACGAATCCATAACTTGCATTTTAGTACCTAAATCGCAAGTAAAAACTTGAGAAGTCGTTTAGGATTCGATCATGAAAATAGATCAGGGACTTTATATGAATGAACATGAACATGGTAGGTATGTACATATAAAAATAAGGTGTATTATGTTCCTGCATTTGAATTTGTTTTTAATTTTTAGATATATGTTAAATTAGTGTGAGATAGGTCATTGACCTGTTTTGAAACAGCTTAGGTATATGTTTATTATAATGGGCGAAAACCGATTGGTAGAGGTATTTCGGTACCTTGTTCAATTGTAAAGTCCGAAGTTTGAGATTTATTTTGCATTTCGTTCTTCTAAGTTCTAAGATATCAGGAAAGCACATGCAAAAAAGCAATGAAAAATTGTCATTTCCATTTCGGATAAAAGTAGTAATTGTATGTATGTGTAAGTAAGTAAGTAAGTAAGTAAGTAAGTAAGTAAGTAATTCATTTATTTATCGATGTTTTTATACAGTTTCAGTAGACATAATGAATTTTAAAGCTTTGACATAGCCGTCAGCTCAGTTGGCAAAGTATATAAAACAATTTTTTAATTTATAAATAAAATTTAAATGAATTGATTTAAATGAATTCAGACATTAATAGATTTCGATACATATAAATTGAGTTTAAAAAACAATACAATAATTTCCAATTTACACCATTTAATAATTCTATTGTTTCTTGCATTGTAAAGCTGTTTTTCTTAAAAAAATTTAGTCTTTGAGGTTTAAATACTGGACAAATGCTTATAAAATGGAAGCAGTCTTCTTTTGCTTTAATATTGCAGAGGGTACAGAATTGCTGGAATTTTCCGTTGTATGGACTGCCATTTAAGGTTAAAAGCTCACATCTGGATTTGAAAATTAGGGATATTTCTTTATAGCTGAATGTGTCTTGAAAGTAATTATTGTCCAACAGGTTATGGTTGAGTTGTGAGTAAATTATTCTGCTCTCAGACTGCTCAGCTTCTCTGTGTCTTAAAATGCTTTTTATATCTGGACACCTACATACCAACATACATTTTTGTTTTTTTTTTCAACCCCAGGTTATAAGTCCTCCTTTGACCGTATACGGGGTATATTTTTTTTTGAGACATTATGACAGATTATCAAAAAAGTTTGATTTCACAGGGATTTATTGCAGTTAAACTATATGCCCTTCACGCTTTCACAAATATTTTGAAATCATATAAAGATGCACTTCACTTCAGTAAAAATATATCCACAAAAATACAATTAATTTTGATAACGAATAACATCAATTGAATGATCATTTAAAATTGATATTCATAATCCAAAATAGAAATAAATAACAATTACCTACCCATAGATTTTCTCCTCCTTAGTGGAATTGCGAACACCATTATTACGCAATAATAATTATGTAAGCAATTGAACAATTTTAAATTCATACCTGCAACCTATTCAAATCAAACAAGCAATTTTTTTAGCAATGGCATAAAAGATTTCAGGATTGTCCAAAATTTGTTGTTGTAAAATTATACAAGCAAGTTCCTAGATTCTTTCCTCAAAATAAAAAAAATAGAACCTACACAATATATAACAAAATTGAACCAAAATCCATCACCATGTCCAGTGCATACGTAATTCCAGGTTCCAGCAAGTCTACCATCCGCTGAAAAAAATCCCATATAATATTCTTCTATCTGCTTTTCAGTTTTGTCTATAGGAAGATCGGTAAATACCCCACCCCGCACAAAACACTGAATACCCACTATAAAGTGATTGTGTGTACCACTACAGCACCATTGCATTTATGCACACAAGAAAATGCTTCTATTAGTTATTCCTTTCAACAGTCTGTAGAAAAAACTGTATGAGTGTTTAAATCATAAAGCATGTAGTGAAGGAACATAAGTTACATGATGTATGTATAAAGAGAAGAAAACACCCAGCCCAGCAGTAGCCCCACCAAATATGACGGTGGAGTTCCATCGAACTACAATTTTCTATGTGTGTGTCATATGGGAAATTTTAAAGTAAAAAAATTCAAAAATTAAAAAAATATTTTGGTTTTTGAATTTTATAAAAAAAATACCGAACAAAAATAAAAAAAATATATTGTACTTTTATTGGCTGTGCTTCGCTCACAATTGCGTTACAAATACTGGAATATTGAAGTGCATTTTTAAGTATTTTACAGGAGATTAAAATTAATTATAATATCCTTACTAGCTAAACATAAATTTGCCTTTTATAAAAAAATATTAAAAAAAATTCAAAAATATTTTAATCGATTTCCCAGGCATGGAACTTTAAATGTTTGTGAAGAAACCTAAATTGTGTGTCTTCGTGACCGAAAAACATGTTTTACACATTTCCCATTGGTTGAAACAAATGTCTTTCTAAATTTTACAAATTTTCCGATTGTTTGGCGATTTTGAGACACAAAGAGTTTCTAAGTTTTTTTTTGTAAGCTAAACCAATATTTGGCTTTACATATTGCCAATCGATAACAATTAGTTTCATTTAAATCTTCCAACAATTGCAAACGCTACTCTGTTTGGAACAACAGTTCACCGCATTTTTACATGGGACACCCACCCTTAAAAGTTAGGTCTCGACATTTGCTTATAAAACGTACGAAATTGGTTCCTTCTAAGTATGTATCCAAGAAATTCTTTTATAGCATAAATGATTGCCAAGGCTTCTCTTTCCGTTGCTGAATAGTTTTGTTCGGATTTTGTTAGAAATCTTGATATATATTCGATAGGATGTTCTTCAGCTTTCTCCCCCTGGACCAATACTGCACCTGTGGCATAACTACTAACATCTGTCTTAAAAAAATGGTTTGTTTTCACAAGCTTGTTGTAAAACTGGGGCTGTTGTTAATGATGTTTTGAGGTTTTCAAAGGCACTTTGCTCTTCTTTTCCCCCATTTCCAGAGAGTATTTTTCTTGGTAAGGTTTGTAAGTGGCTTTGCTACACCAGCAAGAAATTGCAATCGGTTTATCAGGATCTCCTTCTATTCCTTTGCTGGTGATAAGATGTCCAAGATACTTAACGCTCCTACAACATATTCTTTCTGTTAGTTTTAGATTTGTACTATGATATGAAACTAAAATGCTGATTGAAGTCACTGGAGAAAATTATTATGTCATCAAGATATACCAATAGCCACATACCTTCGATAACTAGCCCAGATCGAAATGTATCCATAAGTCGCATAAAAGTAGCTGGGGCGTTTCTTAGACCGAAAGGCATTCGCTTAAAACAGTGAATCCCAAAAGGTGTTATAAACGCAGTTTTTCGACATGGGCAACTTTTATTTGATAGTATCCAGATTGAAGATCAAGCATTGTAATAAATTTAGTACTTTTTGTTGAGTGTATTGCATCATCAATCCTTGGTATTGGATAATGGTCGGGTATGGTAATTTTATTTAATCCACGATATTCAATACAGACGCGTACTCCTCCATCTTTCTTGGGTACCATGACTACTGGGGCTGTCCGTGGTGATTCACATTCTTCCACAATTCCATTCGTTATCATTTTTTGTAGTTCATCTTTTAGCTGTTGTTTACATGTAAGAGAGTCTGTATGGTATTGTAGCGTATGGGTTTTGATCTCCAGTATTAATCCTATGTTCTGTGTACAGAGTTGGTTCTTCTAGTTCTTCGAACAGCGATGAATGCTAAGATAGATTATCGTTTAGTTCGTCCTTTTTTGACTTCACGCATTAATACCTTCATTTTCTCTTAATGTGATAGTTATTGCAATTATTTCTATAAAAAATTCATCGAATACCATTTCATAAGAAGATTGTGTTGGCTTTTTGGGGAAAAGTTCTATTTTGTTAATGGAATGAGGTGAATAATCCTTGGGTTGTTGTTGTTTCCTGTTAGAATTTCAGGGTTCAGGAGCGTAAATCATCTTCTTCAAAGGCTACCATATCTAGAAGTGCTTTCGGGCTTGAAAATACTGGTCCCATGGGTGGAGTTGTAGGTTGAAACTTAGGAATCTTATGAAGGTGCGTAACTGATTGTATTTTTTCGAACCATTGGTTGTGATCTTCAGGTTTTCTTCTTAGCTCATCTACATGATTTGATGTGTCGTAAAAGTCAAATTTTTTTTTGGATTATCTTGGGAAGTGCCAGCATCTTTGTCCTAAATTGAGGACTCCGCCATTTTCCTCCAAAAAATCAATACCGATGAGAGTGCGGTTCTCTTTTGATTTTGGAAGTGCAACAAATGTGATGAGCCTAAGTCGATTTCCAAAAATTATGGTGGTTGATGTCATGCAAATTCCATTACGTTGAATACTACCATCAGATAGTTTCTTTATCGGGCTTCTGAAGTCTTGCTGCATTTTTTTCAGCAATGCAAAGCAATGTTCAACGGCTCGTGCTTTGTCTATCAGTTCCTAAAATTAATTTAGTGCATTACTTGGTACACAGTCACGAATGGTTAAATGCAACAGCCCGTAAACCATGTCTATAATCATTATTTGCGTCGGTTGTGGAACTGGTAATTGTGAAAGCAAAGCTCTTTTCTTTCGAATGACATCACCTTTCCTTTATTTTTTTATTTACTTCGAATACTTTTTGGTAAATTCGGTATGCTGTTTTTTCAGGTTCATACGCACAGCGTAATGCAACGAGAACATCATTCCACTAGTGAACTCCTGATTTAATGCCCTGCCACCAACTTCGAGCATCGTCCTTCAGAACATGTTCCACATCATTGTAGCAGTTGATCATGGCAATGAATTAATCGATTTGCAGAGGATCTTTTTCCCCGCCAAAACGGATAATACAGTTGCTAAAACTACCGTTTCGTACTGTTTTTGTCACCACAGTAGCTAACAGTTTGTTAACCTGTTCTTTAGTAAACGTAGCCATCGTTGTTTGTGAAACCTTTGCTATGCGATTATGTGTGTGTGTGTGTGTGTGTATTTTTGTTTGCTTGCTTGCTGTTTTTCTTTCTCTCTGGCAACTAGATGGCCACCAACGTAAGGAGACGTGGAGGCGACGTCAGATTGGTTACCTCTGTATCGCGAGAGAGTAAATACCTGTCGGTGAATAATATGGTTGAAACGTATACTTAGAGGCTGCGGAACTCTACCGTCCTGAGCAAAGAAAAAAGAAAAGAGAACTGCGACCCTTACCGAACATGCACTGCAAACCCTGAAATTTAAATTTCCTGTATGTTAATACGTGTGAGAAAATAGCTGACGGAAATTTAACTGGGTCCGTATTACGAGTTACGAAACGCGAGGCAGAAAAACGACACCAAAAACACGATAGTCACGATACACACCGATTATGAATAACGAGAATGAATTCGTGAAAATGTTTCCAGATGAAATCAAAAATTCAAATAGTTTTTGATCGCACTTGGACGATAGTTGTTTTGCGCATGTGAGGTCGAACTGAAAGTGTTGTGATAGAAATATAATGTATATCAAATTGAGTTTTCTTTTTTCTGTGCTTAATAAAAATTAAAATATATATTGTCAGATACTTAAAGCACATATAAAAACAAATGCTCTGGGATGCGGACATAACGTACTGCTAAATCTGCCTCGAGACACATGATTTCAAAGAAATCGGTGATCTAGGTAAAAAAAAACATTTTGCATCTTTTATCACTTTATAATTATTGAAATATTGTAAATTAATTGAATTAGGTCTCGACATTTGCTTATAAAAACTACGCGACGATGAGAACAAACGTGCTCCAAAATACTTGCTATGAATTCAACTAACGTTTTATTTGTCTCTTATCTCCTTTCTATTCCTAATAGTTCTCTTTCAAAACTACAAAAGCAGTGCGAGGAAGGCTTTATCAATGACCGTTTAGATTTTCTTTATTCCGAATACAGGGAAATGGTCCTTCAACAGCTGCCTTAATATTTGCCTTAGCTGCATCTGCAACAACAGCCACATCTGGAGCTGCGATTTTTAGTGGAACTCAGCTCACTTTTGGAGCAGCATCTCCTCAAGGAGTGCCTTCTATTTTTGGATCCTTGAGTACTGCCCATCATCCGCAGCGGTTTCTCTATTTATAGCTATAAGACCAGTATCGACTGCAACAGCAGCACCAACTTTTGACACAGCTGTACGACACGGCTGCAACACCTCCAATTTCCAGCAGCTCGGGCGGTATATTCGATGGTATACCAAAGCCAGATTTATTTGGTTCTCCTACTAACACTGAACAAATGGCTTCTGGAGGAAATATGTTCGATGCACATACAGCCGGTTTTGGTTTCATCTACAGTTGTTCATGCGCCTTTTAATTCGCCAGTAGTTTGTCTTAAATATAATTGTAATTTCAGGTGGCTGTGACTTTCAGAAGCTGGAAACACTTCCAAAGGCTCTTCGGAACCACAAACATATTCATGTTCATCGTTATTCGTACCTACAAACTCAAACAGCAACATTTCAGTTTTCAGAACACCCTTCGAACAACTACGAACGTCCAGCTTCCAGCAACTGTCAAGAATTAACAAACTTTCAAGTAGTTTCAGACGATTCTGTGTGCCGTGCCGAAAAGAAGGGGCAGTTTTCTGCTACGCCAATGTAATTTTAATTTAAAAAATATGTGCATAGTAGAATAAATAGAATTCACAATTTCGGCCTATTAATAGATCACATTTCAGGCACGCACCATTATGCAAAAGGCTAAAAATATGAATTTGGTTGACTTTAAACCGAAGCAAAGCAGAGAGGATAATCATCAGATCACCAATAGTGTTAAGTTTCAACCGGGAAATCAAATCCCATATAGAGATATAAGCTTTGTTCGATGTTTGCCCTGGGGCGCACTGGTGTACACTGGATTCGCACTGAGGTGTTTTATGTGACACTTTTTTCACCCCAGTGTTTTTGCACTGTGTTCGATGTCAACCCCGAACATGCACTGAGTGCACACTCTCACGCCCCAGGTTTTTGGTCGGTGTAAGAAATCAGTGCTGTCAAAATTCAAATCAGCTGTTGGTGCTTGGTGGAAGAAGTTTAAAACAAATTTTATTTTACAAATTTGTAGTGCAATATCTGATAAACATAGAATATTTTGTAGGTTATTTTGCAATTATTAAGTTATTTTGTGATTTTAGATAAAATGCCAAGATATACTCTATCTGATGGAAATGGAAAAACTGTAGACTTTGTAAAGAAAATTAATACATAAATGAAATGTCAAAAAACTAAAACTGTTGCACTGAGCTGTTCGATGTTAAATCAAACCCATAGCAGAAACACAGTTTTTTGACAGCTAAACGAAATGCACTGACATTCCCCAGTGCGCACTGGGGCGGGGAACATCGAACAAACCTATAGTTAGAACTGCCACGCATATAATTTAATGTTATGGGAAGGAATTTAGCTTTATTATAAAGATAAGGGCTTGCCATTATGTTTCAAAAATGATTTCGGGCAATCGGCCGCCGCGGCTGGCTCGAATAAATTCCAATTCCAATAAGGCCCAATTTTCGACCACTCTTTACAGCAATTGGGCCGTATATCAGCAATAACGCAGCGAATGCTGTCGGTCTATTCATGTTAAAATGCCAAACCAAACTGAGCATAAATTAAGTAACAGCTGTCAAAAAGACCGCAAGTTAAAATAGTGTTGCCAACTTAAAGTTCTATTCCTGTAAAACAAACACTAAAAAACACCGCATATCGGCAATAACGCGTCGAATGTTTGTCAGTTTATTTATGTTGAAAATGGCAAACCAAACTGAGCATAAATCATATGTCAAAAAGACAAACTCCGAAAAAAGTATTGCCAGATTGAAAACCACACGTCTAAAAAAACACCCTTAGCTATGGAAATGTTTTATTAGGTATTAAGTTAACTTGAAGATTATAGCCATTGATGTACCTGCAATACAGAGAAGACCTAATCATCGATTTCATAAATATTATACCCAAGTTATTTGCGTTTTTTCGTTTGAAATAAAAAACGTTTACTTAACAATTTGAAGATTGTTTTATTTAATTATAAGAACACGTCTTGAGTAAACGAAATTACAAAACAGGAAGAGAAAGAGAGGAAGCAATGATTTACAAAAGTCTATTTTCAGTTTGATATTTCTGACAGTTCAAGTGCCGCCAGGTTTACTATTCCACACACGCCATCAACTTCATAAGTGTCAAGTATCAAAATAATAAAAATAAAACATGCATTCTTTTCAAAATAAATTAACGATAATGATTGACAGAAATCATAAAAAAAAACTTTAAATTATTTCAATGTGAATGCTAATAATAGTAAAAAAACTTAAGAGTTAAATGCGTACCAAAAATGCATACCCGTATTAATAAAATGCTTATAATGAGCTGCCATCGGTAAATTCTTTGTCAGGGCATCGGCAATCATGTCTTCAGATTTTCAATAGTTAACTTGGATGATTCTTCTTTTTGTCCTTCCTTGATTGGTCTGGTCGTGGGCTATATGTTTGCACTTTCGCTATCACAGTAGATGTCGATATGCCCTTTATGAATATTTAACTCCAGCATGATGTTGCGAAAACATGCTGCATCTTTGGCTACGGACGACAACGTAATATATTCGACTTCAGTACTAGACGTTGCGACAATCCTTTGTTTTCTGGAACCCCAATGGACAGTTCCACCAGCATATAGAAAAACGAATCCAGATTACGATTTTATGTCGGTCGTTTCTACAGCCCAACTGGAGTCCGAATGTTGGCCAGAGGAGAATAAGTATAAGTGCAATCGAGTCAATAAATCTGATCATACCCTTTCGCCACCAGTCTCGCTTTTCTCCGGTCAATGGTACCATCAACAAAATACTTTTTTTTTGAAAACCCATTTTGACTGAATTATTTGCCTCTCAGTTGGTCTGTCCACCAACTCCCATGTCCCGTTCCGCATTAGTGATTCATATTCTTCTTGGGTGGCTTGCTACCATTCACTACGATTATCTATGCTTTTAAGCTGTTTAAGATTTACAGGGTCGGTGTTGGCGGTGTAAGATAATTCAGTTTCGGTCCGTATGCTTTTCTTTTGCTCCACTCCAGATGTCAATTTTATCGATTCGGCTTTAGCGTTTTTGTCAGTTGCTGTAAGATGGGATTCCTGAGTATTACGATCATGGGTTTTAAAATCGAAAATGTAATAATTTTCTTCGCTTTAGTTATTTCCATCTTTTGTTGTATTTTCTTTGTAAAATAGTTCGTCCCTGCTCTTGATTATGATACGGGTTCCTGGTTTCCAGAGCCTATATGTTCCATGCTCAATTTCATATCTGACTAATATATGTTCCATGCTCCTTGAGTCAAATTTCCTTAGGTTACCGCCTATTTCCAAAACGTATGCGCTGGTTCCGATGCATTTGAACGATGATATGTCGGTACTCTTTCCCGTCCATAGTTCTTCTGAAGTGAATTCACCATTCACTTTTATTGGACAGGGGTTTCTAATAAAAGCCGCAGTACATATCAACTCTGCCCATAGCACATCTGGTAAGGCCGCATCTAGTTTTAGACACCTCGCCATTTCCATCAATGTTCTGTTTGCCCGTTCTGCTATGCCATTTTGTTGTGGTGTGTATGGTGCGGATGACTCGTGATCAATTCCATTCTGCTGTAAATATTCCTCTAAATGTGAACTCATGTATTCCATGCCATTATCTGTCCTTAGGCATTTGATTACCTCGCCTGTTTGGTTTTCTGGAAATGCTTTCAACGCTTTAAACTTTTCCAAAGCTTCGCTTTTCTTTTGCATAAAGTACACTGAAATTCGGGGACAGTAATCATCGATAAAGGTAATACAATATCTAGATTTACTTAACGACTCCGTACACATGGGTCCACATACGTCAGAATGAACCAGTTTTAATCTCTTATTTTTCCTTTTTTAGCACACTTAACAAATGGCTTTACTGACTGTTTCGCTTTAATAAATGGGGCACAACTAGTGTCGTTGGAACTAAAATATGGTGGCAATCCATCAACCATTCCTTTTGATTGTAACTGCTTCATTGACAATTAAATCCCTACGGCTTATTGTAGCTTTGCAATCCCTTATGTATTCATACATAGTCTGATTTGGTTCCATTTTGGTATTAATGAGGCGTCTGAATTCTGTTTCCACTGGTCTCGCAATCGTTCCATCAATGTAATCAGTAAGCCTGGATTTGTGCAGCACTGCTTCCATTTGGGGTTTCCACGAAGCGAAGTTCTCTCCATTCAACAATTGGATTCTGTTCGTATTTTTTTAAAATTTACGTTAGGGTTTTTTTTTCGTTTTCTTTTCGGCAACAAAAAAATATCGATATCCGCCAAATAAAAACTTTCCTCAATACTGTATAGTATTAATAGTCATCTGGGCCCATAAACTGTTGGAAATAAAAACAATTACTTAACAATTTAAAGATTGTTTTATTTAATTATAAGAACACGTCTTAAGTAAATGAAATTAAAAAACAGGAAGAGAAAGAGAGGAAGCAATGATTTACAAAAGTCTATTTTCAGTTTGACATTTCTAACAGTTGAATTGCTGCCAGGATTACTATTCCACATGTATGTCTTGTTCGGTGTATGTAAATTTAATCATCAATTCAATGTAACCCAAGATCTTTGGTTTACCAATTCTGTATAAACATTCCTTTTTAAAAAATAAAGCTTTTGCATGATAACTAAGTACTTTTTCTAGTGATCCCAAGCCCGGATGTTCATTATAAATGTTTGTAATCGCATTTTAGTTGAAATTCTTCTTTGGCATCTGCCTTAAATGTATCATCAATGTTGCTGTACATTTTATAGATGCATTCTTTGATCTGGCCTACAGCTCGTGTTTTGAGAAAAATAGCAAAATTCATCAAGAAAAATAAGGGCTTTTACCACCTAAGCTTCTCATACCTTCGTGTACACAGCCTCCTAACTTTTATGGTCTGCCAAAAATCCACAAAAAGGAAAATTGAATGCGACCAATTGTGAGTCAAATAAATGCCCCTTACTTTTTGATAATAAAGCATTTAGTGTTTTTCAAACCTTAGTCGGCCTATTAGAACACCACATAAAAGATTCCTCAAATTTTGTATCGAATTTAAGTGGGTTAAAAATCGAATATGATGAAATAATGGTGAGTTATTAATGTTGAGGTACTCTGTACAAATGTTCCGGTGCAGGAGGTACTAGTTGCCATTCGTGATCTTATCTCAACTCATAACATCATAGACAAAAATATGTGCACTTTTAGGAATTTTTTCTTTCATCAGGATATATTTTTTAAACCAACAGTTTTATCTGCAGAAAGATGGCGTTGCTATGGGTTTGCCTTTGGCCCCTTTAATTTCGGGAATTTCGATTTTTTTGGGGCCCAAATTTGGAAAACATTTGGAAAAATTTAGAAAACCATTTTTAGAATATGGAAAACTATGGTATAAAATTTATAAACAATTAAAGATTGGCGTATAGCTAGCAGCACATAGAAATAAAAGTGGACTTTTTTGGTGTCAATCGAAGAGGAACAGTTAAGACAAACTTGGAAAACAATTTTTAGAATTTGGAGAGGCTGTTATGGCTTATTGCCAATTAAAAAAAAATAAATAGCGTATTTCCAGTCAGGTGGTTTTGCTTTATTTATTTTTTTTACAAACAAAATTCTTAAATCAAGTTAGGCTGTTATGGTGTGTTAAAGTAAGATGATTAATTTCTCTATATGGACTTAGGTCGTTTTGCCTTCAATGAAATGTCACGTTACAGTTGCTTTTGATAAGTTAAGTTTTTTGTTAACTAAAGTTTTGAACACTCAAAACCATATTTTTTTAAGATAATTATATGGTGAATGGATTTTAAATAAAGTAGCTGTCCCAGTTGACGTTGTTTTAATTTTGTTAGTAAAAAGCCATTGTTTTATCAAATAAACGTCATCAAGCATTCAAAAAAGTGAGCTAAAATTAATAATACCGTACAAGAAATAGGACATGATTATAATGTGATGAGCTTTTTTTTGAAAAATGGAATAATATATTTCAGCTTTCTTTTTCAACTGTTTGTCGGTCTTTTTTATTTGATCGGATCATAAAATGATAAAATAACAAAAAGAATTCCAGAATACAAATTTACTTTGCACTGTTGCGTATACTTACTTTAAATACACTATTTCGTTTTATTGTACAATGTGCTTTTCTTCTTCACCAATTCGTTAATGGAAAATATAAGAAAATAAAAAATCAAATTGAAATTGAATTGAAATGTTTGCTTTTTTGATGTTAAGTTTCTTATTTAATTGTCTTTTTTAAAGTGATCATGTGAACTTACATCCAGCAATTTTTTTTTAGAATTTATAGATACTTAATATAAAAAATAAAACAAACAAATAATTTCATAAAAACATAAAAATGTAAATAAAAAAAAAAATTTGTTAATCAGTTTGGCTCATCAATGCTGCATTTCAGGTTGTCATAAAATGAATGGAAATCAGGATTTATGTATTGCTTTAGGTCAATGAGATCTTTCTTTTTCTCCTTTGAAATTTGGCTCACATTTACTGCACCAGCTCCTCTTCTCCCTATGTTTAAAATCTTGAATGGTTTTTTGACATCTAGAGAATATTTAAGACACCTCACTGACATTTCTTGTGTAGCGTAACCAACGAACAGCATTCTAAAAAAAATTACTACCATCTTTACCCATTCTTTTCCAAGAAAACTTGGACTTGACAATTTTGCAAAATCATAAAAATCTTCCACTTTCATTTCTATGGCTTCCATCTTTTTACTATTTTCACATTTGTTTTTTTTCTTCCGCTCGATAAGAGCATGATCGCTGTCGCACTCCATATGGGTATGTCCTGGTTTGAGGAACTTATGATAATTTGGCAAATGATATATTTATACAAACATTTACTATTGATTAAGTTTAATAGAATTTCACTTTAAGTTTTTTTAAAATCATTCTTAAACATTTCGTCGCCCTGAACACAAATTTCAGAGCAAGAAAAAACAGGAAGTTTATGAATTGGTCGCTTGCCGTTTTTAAAGTAACGACACGAGCATAACCGTCTTTTCCTGGGTGGATATCAGTCACTCGGCCCATTGCCCATTTTCCAGGTGGGAGATTAGCTTCTTTTATGACGACGAGATCGTTAACTTTGAAGTTGGTTTAAGTTTGTTGCCAACAAACGAAGATACTCCATCTGCCACCGCTTTCAATAACCTTGTAATTTGGATTGAAGTTGCTGCCAACATGACAGTCAATTTATTGGCACATCTAACAATGGCTCGGGAACTGCAGCATACGACTCACCTAAAAAGAAATGAATGGGGGTTAATGGATCAAGTTCAGTGTCTGATATTTGACAAAGCGTTCGCAAGTTTTAAATCGCTTTGATTTGTGTCAATAGCGTATATAATTGCTCATACGTTAAAATGTCATTGTTTATAACCCGACGCAAATGTTGTTTCACGGATTTCACTCCGGCCTCCCGTAAACCGCCGAAGTTTGGTGCCGAGGGAGGTATAAAATGCCACTAAATGCCATCACAAGCCAAAGATTCTGTAATGAGAGTGTTATAGTTTTGAGATAAGACTAATTGATAAATCTCTGATAACGAACGAGCTGACCCGCGAAAGTTTGTTCCATTGTCAGTATATGATATATATGTGATGGCTTACCACGACGGGCAACAAACTGGCGAAAAGCGGCCAGAAAGGCTTCAGTCGTTAGGTCACTAACTAGTTCTAAGTGAATACATTTCGTAACGAGGCACACGAAAAGCGAAATATATCCTTTAATAAACGATGATTTGCGACCCGATCTCACCCGCAACGATATAGGTCCGGCATAATCACAGCCACAATGCGCGAAAGGCCTGCAAACTTGAACGCGTTGAGATGGTAGGTTGCCCATAAGTTGATTTGTGAGAGCTTTGCGTTGACGAAAACATTTTATACATTCGTGGGTGATCTTTCGATGTAAGTTACGACAGCCGATAACCAAATACTCTTGTCATGTGAGAGCAAATAATGTGCTTATTACAGGGTGTTAGAATCGAATGTGAGCGTCGATAACGATGAGTTTTGTAATGTTTTGATCTTTGGGTATAATGATTGGGTGTTTGGTATTAAATGACGTGTCCGATTCAGAAATTCTGCCACCAACTCTCAAGATACCGTCAGCATCTAGAAAAGGAGACAAATCGTTAAGTTTTGAGTTGTTTGGAAATTTACCATGTTTTTTAAATGCTAAAATGTATTCCTTAAAAAATCGATTTTGTAGCCATTGAATGATTTTCTTTTTTGCATCGAAGAATTCTGTGGTTTCAAGTCGGATCGATGGAGGAATTTCTTTCTTTCGACTTCTTTGTATAAAACGTTGCATTCGTGTAACTGTTCGTAGAAGAAGATTCCATGTCAAGATTCTCGTGGAGAGTGATTCGAAAGGGTGTTCATCAAAAACATTCACTATGATTGGGGTGGGATTCACTTTTCCTCCTGCCTACAACCAAGATCATCTTCAAAGTCTGCTGATATCGGCCACTGATCTGCGCTTTCTTTTAACCAAGGTGGACCTTTGCACCATAAATGGTGGTTAAGAAGTTGCGATAGTAGAATTCCAAGGACGCACAGAGTCAGCTGAAATGCATTCAGTTCTGACGTGAAACCGTCTGTTCCTTATAATCGCATCGAGTATTTCAGATATTCGTTTGCCTACGAAAATATACTATCGACGAGGTGGCGTAGAAAGCCAAGAAAGAACAATTTTTGAGTCGAACCAAGCGAAGACGTTTTCAAAGGTATTGAGGGATTTTTGCTTAGCAACAAGGAGTCTGACAAGAAGAACCGAACTGCATAATTCCAATCAAGGAATACTCAACCTTTTAAATGGAGCAACACGAGTTTTCGCAGCGAGAATATTTGTTTCGAAAGGCAGATTCCGATGTATCAGAGAATGCATGTAATTGAAATTCGGATTTAGCGAGTCCTATTGTTCGTAATATTTAAATTTTTGTAAGGAATGGCAGTCCTTCGCGATATTTTCTCCATTGGCAGGCAATCGGGTATGGGAGTTCATCATCCCAGTCAACATTACGCTGCCATAAGTTTTGTAAGACGATCTTAAGAGAAATAGCCAAAGGGGCGAGAAAACCGAGTGGGTCAAAGATTCGCGCTATATCTCTTAAGATTTGTCGTTTTGTTATTTTATCTATAGGTTGGTAGTTCAAACGAAAGCTAAAAACGTCACTATTCGAGATCCAAAATAGACCTTAAGCTTTTGTCCAAGGATCATCAGATCCTGTATCGAGCGGAAGGCAGTGAGGCAGGTCATTATTACGGTCTTGACGGAGTTCTGGACAGTTGCTTTGCCATTTGCTTAATTGCATACCGCACTTTTCGAGAAGATTGACTAACGAATCGCGTTTTAGCCTAGCTTTGGATATACTATCACCTCCCGACACGACGTCATCAACATAAAAGTCATTTAATACAATATCTGAAGCGATTGGAAACTGTCGAAGTGGCTCCATGGATGATCTGCGCCTTACGATTTTTTGAAAATCTGTGTCCTTCTTAGACACACAAATCTGTGGAAACATTTTTACTGTGTCCGCTGTAAATACGATTTTGTGTCGTCGAAACCGAAGGCAAATAGAAAATAGATTGCGCTGGATGGGTGGTCCAATCATAAGCGTGTCGTTAAGGCTAATGCCTTGAGAATCTTTGAAAGATCCGTCAAACACAACACGAAGTTTTGTTGAGCAGCTGCCTGGTTTTAGGATAGCGTGATGCGGCAGGTAAAATACTTTCGATTTCGAGATTTCGGATTCTGCAATTAACGACATGTGTCCTAGGCTTAAATATTCATCTAGAAACTTCGAATAATTTTCAAATAGATTGGACTTTTTCCAAAACTTTTTTTCCATCCATTCGAGACGCGATGTAGCACCAGCTAATGTGTTGCCAAACGAAGGGTTTGATTTAAATGGCAAATCAACAACATATCTTCCAAATGAATCTCGACTAAAAGTGTTAAGAAATTGTTCTTCAATTATTTGATCTTCGGCAGAAATGTTTTTTGTTTTTTGGCGATAGGATACCCTTGGGTACTAGTAGAAGATTGACCCTGTAAGATTTCCCAGGCCTTGTCTGCGCCGAGTAATCTGTTGACAGGGCCACATTTGTTAAGAGAAGGATCGACTAACTCAAGTCAATGTAAATGATTCCAATTGTCAAGTTTGTTGTCACGCTCGACTGAGATACTATATGTATCGGAACGTGAAGTTAAGACCAAAGAAAGAAGGCCTCTGGACTTACCAGCGTTAGTAGATCCAATACCACTTTTGGTATACGGGCATTTTTTCATTGTTATCCGAGTCTTTGCACACATGACTCGGTAACAAAAGATACCTGTGAGCCTGTATCGATCCTGACTTGCTGATGTCTACCATTGACGTCTAAAACTTTACCAAGCGCTGTTGGTAGCAAAGTCTGAATAATCGGATTTGTTATGTTAACAGAATGATGGTTGATTAATGATCGGGACGAAGTTGGAGGAGGTTAACACGAGTTTTGTGTGGTTTGGACCCCGAAGTTGGGTGTTTGAGTAGAACGAAAGGAAGAAGTATGAAGTTGTGGTTCGAATGCCTGCGAAGTAGTCCGTTTTTGTGGTATAAAATCTTTGCTTGGATAATGCACTAAATGAGTTTTACTTGAATTCGAAGTTGATACGACGTGATTACATGAATTCACTGAATCATCATGATCCAATGAATGATGACGTGTGTTGCATGTTTTGCAGCGAAATTTTGATTGGCAGCGTGCTGACGAGTGTCCACTGCGAAGACAATTGAAACAAATTTTGTTAATCTTGTCATGTCAAGAAACGCTTGACATTGGGAAAGATTATGATTCGCGTTACATTTTCGACAGGCAACCGAGCTTGAAACATGCATACTTTTGACGAAAGGCTTTTTATTACGATAAAGTTCCCGCGAACCTGTCTTACAACTTTCTAAAGCTTCGCAATGCCGATCTAAAAAGTCCAGGTAGTTGACCTCAGACCATGCTTGTCGACTTACTGGGTCTAATTTACTAGTTAAAATGTAAATTAGCCACGTATCACGAGTTAACGAACACATTGCATTTAGACCCCGAACAATTTCATCATTTCATAATTTTCGCAAAACATTAACATTTAAGGAATGAACCGACGGTAGTTCCATAAAAGCTTCCACAAAACTATTGATAAATGTGACGCGGCCTGTTATAACGTTTTTGAAGTCTATCCCATGCTTCATCATAAGTCTAATCACAGATTTTGAGATGGCTTAAGAGACTTAAGGCCTCGCCTCGAAGACATGAAATTAAAAATTGGAATTTCCGAACTGGTGCAAGTTTTGGTTTGTTTTTGACCACGCTTTGAAATGTTTCGCTAAACGTTGGCCAGTCTTTATAGTTCCCGAAAAATGGCTCGATTCTAACTGACGGAATAAAATTTTCATCGCTTTTCCCTAACGAAGCTTGACTTAAGGTTTCTATCAACATTTTTAATTGCCATGATTAGCAATATGTATATAACTGTTTTTGTGTTGCCGAAAATTCCTTCCAAAGCTCATCGGTTTTGTAATATCGAATTTTAAGTTCCGAGTGCGAGGTTGCTTCTGGATTCAACATAAGAAGCTAGCTTTGTAAGAGAACCTCTTAAATGCCCACGTGTTGCGCGAAGCACAGGCAATGTAACCGAGTCAGCCATTAATCACGCTTAATAAATGTATGCCGAATATGACGAAAAATCATACATCAAAATATATTTCATCAAACAGTGTTGAAAAAAACAACAATCTTACAAATAATAAGTACTAAATATTGTAATAAACTTTCATTTAAGTCTTATATTTTATAAATTAAATGTTTATATATAGGTTTATAATGCACATATAGATATGCACATAGCACAAATTACCACTGTATTTTATTACACAATATGCGCCGAGGAACTAAAGTAATTTATTTGTATCATTTATTTAGTTTATTAATTTAGTTAAAAGAACGAATTAAATCCGGTTCGAAAGACCAAAATGTTGGAGAACTTAGTTACAAACACGAAAAAAGAAAGACAACGAATTTGTTGTTTGTAACAAGAACGAATTTATATTTGATGTGTATCGAACGATATTCAAAAAACGAATGATAAAGAAAAGCTTAAACATAATATGGTCATAAATAGATAAGCAAATAACATTAATATGGTGTGTTTAATGATAACGGATAATTTCCAAGTGCAAGCAAAAGTAAATTGACAACCTGTTAATACAAAGCAAATGAACAGTTAGCATGAGAACAAATGAAGTTAATGATGAAACATAGGGTGCATGAGCATAATTGCAGTCAAGTCATTGCACTGTGTCGAAACATTGTTGAAACATCAATTGGCACAAGAGTTGGGCAACCTTCTAAATGCTGCGGGTGCTGTTTGTTCAACAACAATGCAGGTTTCAATCGGAAGAACCAACGATCGATGGCAGAGTTGAATTGAAATACGAAACGCGACGGTGGTTTGGAGTTTTAAAAGATATTTGTGCGTAAAAAAAATTCACAAAAAAAATATAACTAAAAATAATTTCTCTTCCCCGAAATCTCTGCCGCACAAAGCAAATAAAATTATAAATGCATGAGTGTTATGAGTGTTTCAGAGATTGTAATTTACCGAAATAACGTCCATTAAGTTGCTATACTCATCTTACAAAAAACTACATCGTCTACATGAAGCAGTGAGCCACAGGTGAGTATAAAACCTATTTATTATTTTTATTTTTGTTTTCAAATATTTATTCGGGCTGCTGGTAACTCGACACTCGACAAAGCAGGATTTTTTTTAATTTTTTTTTTCTCGTTTCGTTTGTGTGTAATAATTATTTTCGTGTCGTTTAATTTTATAAATATAATATTATTGGGATAGGTTATTAAAAGTTGAGTAATATTGTTGGGATAGTTATTTTAAAAGTTGATGGCATTTTCTGAGGGCCAATTTAATGATCTTATCGAAGAATTAGAATTTCTTAAAAGAGAAAAAAAGACAACAAACGCCAAACTAAGGAAATAAATAAAACATTTCTCTCAGAACTAAAGGAAATTTTAAATGCTGAGGTGTTTGGTCTAGTGAAAGAGCAACTTAGTTCTCAGAGTGGTCGATTTACGCGCGTTGAAACAACTGACGCTATTCTGACGGAATATTCAAAAGCCGTCCAGAACTTAAGAAATCGACATACTAAAGAGTTACAAAAACTTACTAAGAAACTTGAAAGAAGCGAATTCTTGCGCAAAGAGTTTGAAAAACAACTCCAGCAAGCTGCAGAAGAGGCTGAAAATCAAATAGACCAGTTGACCTGTGAGCTTAACAAAAGCTTGTCAGTATAAAAAGTTTTGAAAAGGGTCTACGAGTTCCTAAATGCTTGCCAGTTAGGTTTTAAATGTTTGGAGAAAAAGTCCTTATTGACCACCAAATTAACTGGCGATGCATTTGAGCTTGTGAGAGGGAACCCCAAAAGGATACAGTTAGAGTCACTTATCAAAAGTGCGTATTTGCAAGTGACCACTTTAGAAGCGGGTATGGGAGAGATGAAGCAGTCGCATCAACTTGCAACTGAGGACATTCACGCCTTCGCAAGGCAGCTACTTCATCTTCAAGCTAAAGCGTTGGAGATAATCAACTGCAACTACGTTGCCAATGAGTCGGTTGGGTTGATAAAAGAGTTGAAAGGATCCGCGGTAGTGACTTTTAAAAGGGGTCTCCATGATCCATACTTACGCCAGTATATTCTAACGACAACAGAGGAGGACCTACAAAAACTGGCGGACATGGCAACGAAAATATCTCTTTTAACAACACCACAGTTCCCACAACTCACCACGCAACAAATAAGTGGTAATCTAAACTCGTATCTTCACCAAATTCTATTTAACATCCATCACAGTCACAAAACCAATACCAACCTTCATTTAACCAACTTCTTCCAAACCAAATTAACGACCAAACGTTGCTTGATTATTCGTCAAATCAGAACTCCGCCCAGGTTAACAGCCAACAAGCCACGAGATCAACGAACGACTTCAAAGTTAAATGCGGCTTCTGTGGTAAGGTTAACCACACTTACGCAGAATGTCGACAAAGGAAGAGCACACCTTATTGTGAAATATGTTCTTCATATGGACATACTAAAGATGTTTGTCCACAATCAAAGGTCTTTGCCATTCGAACTCGTGAAAAATGTCTTTGGTGTGCTCGAATTGGGCAGTTCGAAGAAAAATGCTATGCCAAAACAAACTATATGGCTAAACAAAACCAGGGAAACGGGAGAGGGGCCAGCCTAGACAAGTGAGCTGCGTCCCTAAAAATCCACAAACCGAAAAACCACAAACTAATCAAGAAACAAAAACAGACAAACGTGGAAGAGGCAAGTCAAAACAACTGAACTGCGTCCCAAAAGTTCAGCAGCCCGAAAAAATAAAATTCTCGCAACAAAATTTCGTACCTCAAAATATGAATCAAGCGTAGGTCACTCCCAGGTCAGGACGCTGGATTGGTACATTGTATGCTTCTCTTTTCCGCTTTATTGATGGACGTTTCGTAAGCTCCAGCTCTTTTAAAGGTGTAACTGCTTCAGTAGACTGTTTTACTAGGATTTTAGTGAATTTCTTGAACTTCCGTTTCCTGTTGATAATAAAGGCAACTAGGATTATGGCTTTAATTATTGCCAAGATCAACATGAGTGAGTAACGGTGCGTTGAAATTTCCCAGTTGTGCGCCTCCAGTTTCCTTCCTGCCTCTATAACTTTAAAATTGAGCTCCAGTTCTTGGATGGAACGCTTCCCGTCTAGCATGTTCCCGGCAATGTTTTTGTGGTCGCCGGTTTTTAAATGTCCACGGTGTGAAGGTTGGCCTAGACTTCAAAGAAAGAAAATGTTTCTTCGGAGCTTTTAGAATTTCCGTGTGATTTACCAAAGGCTGCTTAAATTCAGTTTTGTCTGGCAACTCCTCTGGAAGGAAAATTGCATTTCTTTGGTACTGGCCTCGCATGAATTCAATAATTCAAATACTCCTGCGCCATGTAGGGGTGGTTGGTACCGCTCCCTGGCCCAGATGACGTTAACACGATCTTGTTTATGAAGTTGAAAAACTTCCTGAAATTCTGATCAGGATATCTTCATTTGCCAGGACTGCAACATATCTGCAATGAGGGGATGACGCGTCAGCATGTTGCAGTAACTCTACCAGACAATGCTTTGCTCCGGATCTTAGGAGAGGTGAGTTGAAACTACAAATCCGAATTTCCGACTCCGTTTCATCGTCCTACAAAAGGATGCACTTTCCGAAGTCCTCGTGGCTCAATAGTCCAAAACGCATGATTTTCTGATTCGGCAACGTATTCGTAATTGCTGTCTAATACCAAGTCCAACCCCTCGTTGAAAGTAGAGGGTACAGGATAGATTTTTTGCAGTTCGTATCGAAGATTTTCTGGTAGTGGAATCGTCACTTTGATTAGAATACTGGTCCTATCCGGAAAAACAGACGTCTTGGCTACTTGATGCAAAATGAAAAGCTACCAAATATAGACCCTCCATTGACTACTTTCTGCATAGCTTCCCTGATGTATCCGCCTTCAGAATAAATGGATGTAACCTGTTTTGGTATAGGTCATCCAAGATAGATAATTTGGTTGCTTGCCGGTGTTGTAGTTCTATAATTTTTGACATTTGTCACGGTCTCATCAATGTTCGTCTTGGTCTGCAAAAAGACTATTTCGCTGGTAAGGTTCTTAAAAGTTTTAGCGATGGCCTGGCTCAAGGTCTTCAGTCCTGTTGTTATGTTACGCATCTCGTCTGCCAACTCCTCTATTGGCTGGCTTAGCCTTTCGTAATTTAAAGAGATAACTGAAACTTCGTGTTGCAAAAGGTGAAAAGTTCCATCATCGTCTCGTTTAAGATCACTGAGTTGGCTATACACTTTGCGTGAATCCTCACTATCCATTGTGCCGAATGCCCATTTACAAAATTGTCCAACGAAGTCTAGGGCTCTCTTATGTCGGTTGGATGTCTTTTGTCTCTGAAAGATTGAATCCAAGTCAATCAAGCTCTTCTATAGAGAGGTTTGAAGAATTTTTGGGCCAAGATTCGAAAGGGAGTTTGAGGAAACTACGAAAAACGGCTAGGTTTCCAGCAGGATTTTCGGCTGTGGGAACATGTCTCCAATTGTAGGAGTATGTGAGCTCTTGAATTCTTGCTAATCTATTTGCGATGAAGGTTTTCCACTGGTAGGGCTATGAATTAATCCATGATAATGCAATAGTAGAATCAGACCAGCTGTAAACGGCTTGGACAATATGTTGAATGAGTGGAATCGTTCGATGTAAAAGCTCAGCTAAAAGAAGAGCACCACACAGCTCTAGACGAGGCAAGTACTCTGTTTTCACAGGTGCTACACGTGATTTCGAGCACACTAAATTAGTGAAGATGTTTCCTATTGAATCAACTGCTCGAATATGGACGACAACTCCATATGCCCGTTCACTTGCGTCACTGAACCCATGGATCTGTAGTGAAGAAAAATTGTTCTTTGTTATTGCATACCTAGGAATTTCTATTTTATCCAAGTGTGCCATATCTGCAATGAATTCTGTCCATTTGGTGTGCAAATCTTGTGGTAGACTCTCATCGCAGTGCAATTTCAGCTTCCATAAATGCTGCATGAGTCCTAGAGGATCAAAAAAGGTTCCGATGTTGGATAAAACTGTCCTCTTTGTTATGATCAGCTTTGTCCGTTTTTCACCTGTATAAAAGTAAAAAAAATAGTCATTAGTAGGGTTCCATTTCATCCCTAGCGCCTTGATAAATTGGTTATCATTGATTTCTAAAATTGTTTCTCGATCCTCTGGAGCAATGTCTTGCAGCAGCTTCTTTGAATTTGTCTCCCATTTGCGAAGGGGAAAGCCTCCAAGCTTCAAGATTTCCAAGGTTTGAGTTTTTATTGCAGCTAATTGAATGAGATCATCTGCTCCAGTCATTAAATTGTCGACGTAGAAGTCCTTTAAACTTGCTTTTGCTCCAAGAGAGAAGCAAGATTGTTCATCCTGAGCTAGTTGTACCATGGTTCTTACAGCCAGAAAGGACGCCAAACTATTAGCTGATAATTTGAGTGTTATTTGTTCATTAATACTTGCCTATACATTTTTGCTATGTCTGCACAGAGCACGAAACGATGTGTGGCGAAAGCGAAACAAGTGTGTGAAGATGTCGTCTTGGATGGTGGGTTCGACCATTAGTATGTCGTTGATGGATTTTCCAGTGGTGGTTTTTGCAGAACCATCAAAGACAACGCGTAATTTGGTAGTAAAGCTGTCATCTTATGTGACTGCATGGTGTGGAAGAAAGAAATTATTAGTTACCTTGCTTAATTCGGACGGCTGGACCTCTTCCAGATGGCCCAACAGAGTGTAGTTCTCCATGAATTTTGAATGTTCCTCTCTGAGTTGTGGATCCTTTTCGAGTTTGCGTTCTAATCTGTAAAAGCGGTGTAGAGCCATTTCATAAGAGTTTCCTAGAGTTGTTGGTGACTCCCGGAAGGGTAATTTGACTATGTAGCGTCCTTCTGAGTCTCTGTTGAATGTAGATTTGAAGTGTCTTTCGCACAACTCTTCTTCAATGGATACCATGTTTTTTGAAATCTTAATTTCTTCAATTTCCCAAAAGGCTTTCATGGTATTGTTGAGATCATTCTCATTTAGGATTTGAGGCTGAGATGAAATATGAAAGGCGAATTTACTTTCGGGGAAGTTACCTGCTATAATCCATCCTAGTTGAGTTTTCTGCAACGTTGGATAGTCATGTCCACCTCCGATTCTAATTTGACCTACACTCAATAGGGAGTAGAAATAGATGCTCCAATAAGGATGTCTATTTTCTGTGGTGTATTAAAAGCAGGGTCAGCCAACAATAAATTTTTTGGTATGTTGACATCTAATAAGTCGATACGGCTCGTTGGTTGAAGTGAGGAGATTGATGGTACTACAATTGCCTCTAAGTTGGATGACTAGTTAGAATGTAATGAGTGAACGAAGATGCTTGTTTTCTTAGTGCAGCGAGTACTAAGGTTGCAAATCCCGCCAAGTTCTAATGTTGATTTTGTAAGTTGTGTGCCAAGCTGTGTGGCTAGCTTCTCAGTTATGAAGTTTAATTGTGATCCTCCATCCAGCATAGCTCTGCATGGTGTGATTGATCCAAAATTATTTTTTATTTTTACTATAGCTGTGGCCAAGAGAACTGTCTTGGTGGAATCATTCGTGTGAAGGGTAGTGACATCTGATTGGAGCCTAGGAGAAAAATTGGCATTTATAATAAAATTGTGATTGGAATACAAAGCTGGTGAGTTTGTTTGCGATCTGAGACGAGATGGGCCGACTTGTGATAATTGAGAAGATTCTGCGACGGTAAAATTGTTTAAATGTTGTGTTGCGACCGAAGAAGTTTGATGTTGTGAATGCGAATTATTCGCTTGAGATGATACAATAAGCGACGCTTGTTGAGGTGCTTCGAGGTGTAATAATGAAGGATGCAGCTTTCCACATGTTTGACAGTGTCTTGATGGACAGGTCTTTGTGGAATGACCAGGACGAATGCAATTAATGCATAAATTTAGAGGTTTGATTTCATTATATCGCTGCTGTGGTGTCATTGAGGTGAACTTATCACACCTAAATATGTTATGTAATCCAGAGCAGAATTGGCAAGTGGTTGTACCTGATGTTGTGAATGATGACATTCTTTGGTGTTTGGGATGATTGTGTGATTTTTGCTAGTTTCTGGTTGTATTTTCCGCAGTATGTTTGCGCGAAACATCTAGCTGTTCGAGAGTTTGGTAGCGCTCTTTTATGTAATCGGAAAAATCATTCCAAGAAGGGACGTCTAATTCGGATTCATTTGCTTCTAACAACGATAGGTTTCTATTAGCTGCCTGCAATCTTTTCACTTCATTCTCCCAGCCATTTTGAGTTATAGTGTCTACTAGTGTAGGGAACTATTGAACGATTTGAACTATAGATAATTAGCAACTGAATGATTTGAACTATCGAACGAATTTATTCATTCATTCGATCAGTTTTATTTCAGTTTTCAGACTTTTGTGGTAAATTTAATTTTGATAAAATGATAACCAATACCTACAAAAATACTTTTAAAAATGTTCATGAAAATCGTTAGATCCGTTTTCGAGCAAATAAAACTTTTCCTTAGCGGTTATATGACAGAAAATATTATTTTTAGCCGTAAAAATTTAATTTTTAAAATTTCGTTTGGCGAATGCCAACAAATACCACACATATCAAATTTCAAGATAATCACTTACGCCGTGTAGGCTGCAGATCGTTACACATACAGATATATAGTCATATGTCCCTTTTTGTCACTA
Source organism: Platycheirus rosarum (assembly GCA_963971375.1). Lineage (NCBI taxonomy): Eukaryota > Metazoa > Arthropoda > Insecta > Diptera > Syrphidae > Platycheirus > Platycheirus rosarum. The sequence continues at coordinate 76,432,889 of OZ020510.1, forward strand.
ACTTTTGTTAGGCTAAATCCTAAAATTGCCCATATTGTAGGTTACATATGCCACCCCATCCATTTTCGCGACAAAGAATTAAACTTGATTTCCCACGGAAACCAAGTTCAATTAAGTTCATTTTGTACACGCGCATTCTTTTTGGGTCTCGTAATTGGAAACCCAAAACGAGCATGCACTTTGCTTTGCTGACATTAATATTATGTGAATACAATTGGAAACCCAAAACGAGCATGCACTTTGCTTTGCTGACATTAATATTATGTGAATACAGTTCAATAATGATAGCTTATGTTAATGCATTGAAATGAATTGTTAATTTAGTCCTAAGTAACCGCTCAAATAATAAAGTTGATCTTTTTTAAAAACCTAATCGTGGGAACCAAATACTTTTCTGGCAGTCGGTAGGATTTCTTCAAATTAAAGAAATCCAAAAGAGAACGAAGTTTACGCGAAACAAACTAACATTGTTAACTGCCAATCAGAAAATCTAATTAACCGAAAAGTGAAGTTTTTGGTATAAGAATTTTTTTTGTTAAGTAAAACCAGTAAAAAAAACACAAACTAACATTGTTAACCGCCAATAATAAAATGTAATTAACCAAAAAGTGAAGTTTTTGGTATAAGAATTTTTGGTGCTCAAGTTCAAGTGAACGTTGTGAAAAAAAAATAAAAGTAACCACGATTAACAAAAAGGATAAAACGCTGAAATTTTGGCCGGTTATCAACAACACCATGGACCAAGAACAACTAGACCGTCTCGTGGGGGCCATTCAAGCCCTAGCAGTGCGTCCGCAACCACAACAAAGTCGGACAGTCCAAATATTAAAAGAAATAGCGTACATACCGGAATTCGAAGGACAAAATGAAAGATTGACGCAGTTCGTCAGTGTGGTTGAAAACCACATCAATGGCACCAGAGCTGAGGAAAGGCAGGAGATATGGAGGGCAATATACAACTCCAAGGTGACGGGAAGAGCAAAGGAGCTGCTCATCCACAATACCACAACAACGTGGGAGGAAACAAAAAATCTATTGAAACAACATTTCCGACCAACAATCAACTACAAGGAAATTGCCAACAAAATATCACACCTGAAAGTAAGTTCTATACTAGATTTAAATAACAAAATCGAATATTTAATTAGAGAAGCGAACACATTCACTACATACGAAAGTAATTCTGCTGAAGTTAAATCAAATTTATACGTATTGATAGTTAGTAAAATTAAACAACTAGCTATAGGGAATTTATCAAGGGAGATTAAGGATATCTACGATATCCACAAAATTAAAGAGATCCTCTACTCATTTGCAGGGTACGATGAAGGGAACATACTAATAGATTTTAAAACAAACAGACAGTACAGACAAGATAGACCGATTAATTATGGGAACACAGTAGGACAAAACAGCAGTAACTATAACCAGAATTTCCAGAGACAGTATAGTAATTTTCAAGCTAACGCCAATTCCTCAGGACAGTTTAATCCGTTCAGGCAGGCAAATAGTTTCCAACACAACAGGCATCCCCAAGAAAATTTTCGGAATACGTCAGGGCAGTATAGGAATGGGAACACACCAAGATATAACAATTATCAACCCATTTTTAACCCTTCAGGACAGATTAGAAACGCGACACAAAACCCAGCTCCAATGTCAATAAATCAAATCGAGACTAGAGAAGAAGAATCGGAAGAACCAACGATCGATGGCAGAGTTGAATTGAAATACGAAACGCGACGGTGGTTTGGAGTTTTAAAAGATATTTGTGCGTAAAAAAAAATCACAAAAAAAATATAACTAAAAATAATTTCTCTTCCCCGAAATCTCTGCCGCACAAAGCAAATAAAATTATAAATGCATGAGTGTTATGAGTGTTTCAGAGATTGTAATTTACCGAAATAACGTCCATTAAGTTGCTATACTCATCTTACAAAAAACTACATCGTCTACATGAAGCAGTGAGCCACAGGTGAGTATAAAACCTATTTATTATTTTTATTTTTGTTTTCAAATATTTATTCGGGCTGCTGGTAACTCGACACTCGACAAAGCAGGATTTTTTTTAATTTTTTTTTCTCGTTTCGTTTGTGTGTAATAATTATTTTCGTGTCGTTTAATTTTATAAATATAATATTATTGGGATAGGTTATTAAAAGTTGAGTAATATTGTTGGGATAGTTATTTTAAAAGTTGATGGCATTTTCTGAGGGCCAATTTAATGATCTTATCGAAGAATTAGAATTTCTTAAAAGAGAAAAAAAGACAACAAACGCCAAACTAAGGAAATAAATAAAACATTTCTCTCAGAACTAAAGGAAATTTTAAATGCTGAGGTGTTTGGTCTAGTGAAAGAGCAACTTAGTTCTCAGAGTGGTCGATTTACGCGCGTTGAAACAACTGACGCTATTCTGACGGAATATTCAAAAGCCGTCCAGAACTTAAGAAATCGACATACTAAAGAGTTACAAAAACTTACTAAGAAGCTTGAAAGAAGCGAATTCTTGCGCAAAGAGTTTGAAAAACAACTCCAGCAAGCTGCAGAAGAGGCTGAAAATCAAATAGACCAGTTGACCTGTGAGCTTAACAAAAGCTTGTCAGTATAAAAAGTTTTGAAAAGGGTCTACGAGTTCCTAAATGCTTGCCAGTTAGGTTTTAAATGTTTGGAGAAAAAGTCCTTATTGACCACCAAATTAACTGGCGATGCATTTGAGCTTGTGAGAGGGAACCCCAAAAGGATACAGTTAGAGTCACTTATCAAAAGTGCGTATTTGCAAGTGACCACTTTAGAAGCGGGTATGGGAGAGATGAAGCAGTCGCATCAACTTGCAACTGAGGACATTCACGCCTTCGCAAGGCAGCTACTTCATCTTCAAGCTAAAGCGTTGGAGATAATCAACTGCAACTACGTTGCCAATGAGTCGGTTGGGTTGATAAAAGAGTTGAAAGGATCCGCGGTAGTGACTTTTAAAAGGGGTCTCCATGATCCATACTTACGCCAGTATATTCTAACGACAACAGAGGAGGACCTACAAAAACTGGCGGACATGGCAACGAAAATATCTCTTTTAACAACACCACAGTTCCCACAACTCACCACGCAACAAATAAGTGGTAATCTAAACTCGTACCTTCACCAAATTCTATTTAACATCCATCACAGTCACAAAACCAATACAAACCTTCATTTAACCAACTTCTTCCAAACCAAATTAACGACCAAACGTTGCTTGATTATTCGTCAAATCAGAACTCCGCCCAGGTTAACAGCCAACAAGCCACGAGATCAACGAAAGACTTCAAAGTTAAATGCGGCTTCTGTGGTAAGGTTAACCACACTTACGCAGAATGTCGACAAAGGAAGAGCACACCTTATTGTGAAATATGTTCTTCATATGGACATACTAAAGATGTTTGTCCACAATCAAAGGTCTTTGCCATTCGAACTCGTGAAAAATGTCTTTGGTGTGCTCGAATTGGGCAGTTCGAAGAAAAATGCTATGCCAAAACAAACTATATGGCTAAACAAAACCAGGGAAACGGGAGAGGGGCCAGCCTAGACAAGTGAGCTGCGTCCCTAAAAATCCACAAAGCGAAAAACCACAAACTAATCAAGAAACAAAAACAGACAAACGTGGAAGAGGCAAGTCAAAACAACTGAACTGCGTCCCAAAAGTTCAGCAGCCCGAAAAAATAAAATTCTCGCAACAAAATTTCGTACCTCAAAATATGAATCAAGCGTAGGTCACTCCCAGGTCAGGACGCTGGATTGGTACATTGTATGCTTCTCTTTTCCGCTTTATTGATGGACGTTTCGTAAGCTCCAGCTCTTTTAAAGGTGTAACTGCTTCAGTAGACTGTTTTACTAGGATTTTAGTGAATTTCTTGGACTTCCGTTTCCTGTTGATAATAAAGGCAACTAGGATTATGGCTTTAATTATTGCCAAGATCAACATGAGTGAGTAACGGTGCGTTGAAATTTCCCAGTTGTGCGCCTCCAGTTTCCTTCCTGCCTCTATAACTTTAAAATTGAGCTCCAGTTCTTGGATGGAACGCTTCCCGTCTAGCATGTTCCCGGCAATGTTTTTGTGGTCGCCGGTTTTTAAATGTCCACGGTGTGAAGGTTGGCCTAGACTTCAAAGAAAGAAAATGTTTCTTCGGAGCTTTTAGAATTTCCGTGTGATTTACCAAAGGCTGCTTAAATTCAGTTTTGTCTGGCAACTCCTCTGGAAGGAAAATTGCATTTCTTTGGTACTGGCCTCGCATGAATTCAATAATTCAAATACTCCTGCGCCATGTAGGGGTGGTTGGTACCGCTCCCTGGCCCAGATGACGTTAACACGATCTTGTTTATGAAGTTGAAAAACTTCCTGAAATTCTGATCAGGATATCTTCATTTGCCAGGACTGCAACATATCTGCAATGAGGGGATGACGCGTCAGCATGTTGCAGTAACTCTACCAGACAATGCTTTGCTCCGGATCTTAGGAGAGGTGAGTTGAAACTACAAATCCGAATTTCCGACTCCGTTTCATCGTCCTACAAAAGGATGCACTTTCCGAAGTCCTCGTGGCTCAATAGTCCAAAACGCATGATTTTCTGATTCGGCAACGTATTCGTAATTGCTGTCTAATACCAAGTCCAACCCCTCGTTGAAAGTAGAGGGTACAGGATAGATTTTTTGCAGTTCGTATCGAAGATTTTCTGGTAGTGGAATCGTCACTTTGATTAGAATACTGGTCCTATCCGGAAAAACAGACGTCTTGGCTACTTGATGCAAAATGAAAAGCTACCAAATATAGACCCTCCATTGACTACTTTCTGCATAGCTTCCCTGATGTATCCGCCTTCAGAATAAATGGATGTAACCTGTTTTGGTATAGGTCATCCAAGATAGATAATTTGGTTGCTTGCCGGTGTTGTAGTTCTATAATTTTTGACATTTGTCACGGTCTCATCAATGTTCGTCTTGGTCTGCAAAAAGACTATTTCGCTGGTAAGGTTCTTAAAAGTTTTAGCGATGGCCTGGCTCAAGGTCTTCAGTCCTGTTGTTATGTTACGCATCTCGTCTGCCAACTCCTCTATTGGCTGGCTTAGCCTTTCGTAATTTAAAGAGATAACTGAAACTTCGTGTTGCAAAAGGTGAAAAGTTCCATCATCGTCTCGTTTAAGATCACTGAGTTGGCTATACACTTTGCGTGAATCCTCACTATCCATTGTGCCGAATGCCCATTTACAAAATTGTCCAACGAAGTCTAGGGCTCTCTTATGTCGGTTGGATGTCTTTTGTCTCTGAAAGATTGAATCCAAGTCAATCAAGCTCTTCTATAGAGAGGTTTGAAGAATTTTTGGGCCAAGATTCGAAAGGGAGTTTGAGGAAACTACGAAAAACGGCTAGGTTTCCAGCAGGATTTTCGGCTGTGGGAACATGTCTCCAATTGTAGGAGTATGTGAGCTCTTGAATTCTTGCTAATCTATTTGCGATGAAGGTTTTCCACTGGTAGGGCTATGAATTAATCCATGATAATGCAATAGTAGAATCAGACCAGCTGTAAACGGCTTGGACAATATGTTGAATGAGTGGAATCGTTCGATGTAAAAGCTCAGCTAAAAGAAGAGCACCACACAGCTCTAGACGAGGCAAGTACTCTGTTTTCACAGGTGCTACACGTGATTTCGAGCACACTAAATTAGTGAAGATGTTTCCTATTGAATCAACTGCTCGAATATGGACGACAACTCCATATGCCCGTTCACTTGCGTCACTGAACCCATGGATCTGTAGTGAAGAAAAATTGTTCTTTGTTATTGCATACCTAGGAATTTCTATTTTATCCAAGTGTGCCATATCTGCAATGAATTCTGTCCATTTGGTGTGCAAATCTTGTGGTAGACTCTCATCGCAGTGCAATTTCAGCTTCCATAAATGCTGCATGAGTCCTAGAGGATCAAAAAAGGTTCCGATGTTGGATAAAACTATCCTCTTTGTTATGATCAGCTTTGTCCGTTTTTCACCTGTATAAAAGTAAAAAAAATAGTCATTAGTAGGGTTCCATTTCATCCCTAGCGCCTTGATAAATTGGTTATCATTGATTTCTAAAATTGTTTCTCGATCCTCTGGAGCAATGTCTTGCAGCAGCTTCTTTGAATTTGTCTCCCATTTGCGAAGGGGAAAGCCTCCAAGCTTCAAGATTTCCAAGGTTTGAGTTTTTATTGCAGCTAATTGAATGAGATCATCTGCTCCAGTCATTAAATTGTCGACGTAGAAGTCCTTTAAACTTGCTTTTGCTCCAAGAGAGAAGCAAGATTGTTCATCCTGAGCTAGTTGTACCATGGTTCTTACAGCCAGAAAGGACGCCAAACTATTAGCTGATAATTTGAGTGTTATTTGTTCATTAATACTTGCCTATACATTTTTGCTATGTCTGCACAGAGCACGAAACGATGTGTGTCGAAAGCGAAACAAGTGTGTGAAGATGTCGTCTTGGATGGTGGGTTCGACCATTAGTATGTCGTTGATGGATTTTCCAGTGGTGGTTTTTGCAGAACCATCAAAGACAACGCGTAATTTGGTAGTAAAGCTGTCATCTTATGTGACTGCATGGTGTGGAAGAAAGAAATTATTAGTTACCTTGCTTAATTCGGACGGCTGGACCTCTTCCAGATGGCCCAACAGAGTGTAGTTCTCCATGAATTTTGAATGTTCCTCTCTGAGTTGTGGATCCTTTTCGAGTTTGCGTTCTAATCTGTAAAAGCGGTGTAGAGCCATTTCATAAGAGTTTCCTAGAGTTGTTGGTGACTCCCGGAATGGTAATTTGACTATGTAGCGTCCTTCTGAGTCTCTGTTGAATGTAGATTTGAAGTGTCTTTCGCACAACTCTTCTTCAATGGATACCATGTTTTTTGAAATCTTAATTTCTTCAATTTCCCAAAAGGCTTTCATGGTATTGTTGAGATCATTCTCATTTAGGATTTGAGGCTGAGATGAAATATGAAAGGCGAATTTACTTTCGGGGAAGTTACCTGCTATAATCCATCCTAGTTGAGTTTTCTGCAACGTTGGATAGTCATGTCCACCTCCGATTCTAATTTGACCTACACTCAATAGGGAGTAGAAATAGATGCTCCAATAAGGATGTCTATTTTCTGTGGTGTATTAAAAGCAGGGTCAGCCAACAATAAATTTTTTGGTATGTTGACATCTAATAAGTCGATACGGCTCGTTGGTTGAAGTGAGGAGATTGATGGTACTACAATTGCCTCTAAGTTGGATGACTAGTTAGAATGTAATGAGTGAACGAAGATGCTTGTTTTCTTAGTGCAGCGAGTACTAAGGTTGCAAATCCCGCCAAGTTCTAATGTTGATTTTGTAAGTTGTGTGCCAAGCTGTGTGGCTAGCTTCTCAGTTATGAAGTTTAATTGTGATCCTCCATCCAGCATAGCTCTGCATGGTGTGATTGATCCAAAATTATTTTTTATTTTTACTATAGCTGTGGCCAAGAGAACTGTCTTGGTGGAATCATTCGTGTGAAGGGTAGTGACATCTGATTGGAGCCTAGGAGAAAAATTGGCATTTATAATAAAATTGTGATTGGAATACAAAGCTGGTGAGTTTGTTTGCGATCTGAGACGAGATGGGCCGACTTGTGATAATTGAGAAGATTCTGCGACGGTAAAATTGTTTAAATGTTGTGTTGCGACCGAAGAAGTTTGATGTTGTGAATGCGAATTATTCGCTTGAGATGATACAATAAGCGACGCTTGTTGAGGTGCTTCGAGGTGTAATAATGAAGGATGCAGCTTTCCACATGTTTGACAGTGTCTTGATGGACAGGTCTTTGTGGAATGACCAGGACGAATGCAATTAATGCATAAATTTAGAGGTTTGATTTCATTATATCGCTGCTGTGGTGTCATTGAGGTGAACTTATCACACCTAAATATGTTATGTAATCCAGAGCAGAATTGGCAAGTGGTTGTACCTGATGTTGTGAATGATGACATTCTTTGGTGTTTGGGATGATTGTGTGATTTTTGCTAGTTTCTGGTTGTATTTTCCGCAGTATGTTTGCGCGAAACATCTAGCTGTTCGAGAGTTTGGTAGCGCTCTTTTATGTAATCGGAAAAATCATTCCAAGAAGGGACGTCTAATTCGGATTCATTTGCTTCTAACAACGATAGGTTTCTATTAGCTGCCTGCAATCTTTTCACTTCATTCTCCCAGCCATTTTGAGTTATAGTGTCTACTAGTGTAGGGAACTATTGAACGATTTGAACTATAGATAATTAGCAACTGAATGATTTGAACTATCGAACGAATTTATTCATTCATTCGATCAGTTTTATTTCAGTTTTCAGACTTTTGTGGTAAATTTAATTTTGATAAAATGATAACCAATACCTACAAAAATACTTTTAAAAATGTTCATGAAAATCGTTAGATCCGTTTTCGAGCAAATAAAACTTTTCCTTAGCGGTTATATGACAGAAAATATTATTTTTAGCCGTAAAAATTTAATTTTTAAAATTTCGTTTGGCGAATGCCAACAAATACCACACATATCAAATTTCAAGATAATCACTTACGCCGTGTAGGCTGCAGATCGTTACACATACAGATATATAGTCATATGTCCCTTTTTGTCACTAACTTTTGTTAGGCTAAATCCTAAAATTGCCCATATTGTAGGTTACATATGCCACCCCATCCATTTTCCCGACAAAGAATTAAACTTGATTTCCCACGGAAACCAAGTTCAATTAAGTTCATTTTGTACACGCGCATTCTTTTTGGGTCTCGTAATTGGAAACCCAAAACGAGCATGCACTTTGCTTTGCTGACATTAATATTATGTGAATACAATTGGAAACCCAAAACGAGCATGCACTTTGCTTTGCTGACATTAATATTATGTGAATACAGTTCAATAATGATAGCTTATGTTAATGCATTGAAATGAATTGTTAATTTAGTCCTAAGTAACCGCTCAAATAATAAAGTTGATCTTTTTTAAAAACCTAATCGTGGGAACCAAATACTTTTCTGGCAGTCGGTAGGATTTCTTCAAATTAAAGAAATCCAAAAGAGAACGAAGTTTACGCGAAACAAACTAACATTGTTAACTGCCAATCAGAAAATCTAATTAACCGAAAAGTGAAGTTTTTGGTATAAGAATTTTTTTTGTTAAGTAAAACCAGTAAAATAAAACACAAACTAACATTGTTAACCGCCAATAATAAAATGTAATTAACCAAAAAGTGAAGTTTTTGGTATAAGAATTTTTGGTGCTCAAGTTCAAGTGAACGTTGTGAAAAAAAAAAAAGTAACCACGATTAACAAAAAGGATAAAACGCTGAAATTTTGGCCGGTTATCAACAACACCATGGACCAAGAACAACTAGACCGTCTCGTGGGGGCCATTCAAGCCCTAGCAGTGCGTCCGCAACCACAACAAAGTCGGACAGTCCAAATATTAAAAGAAATAGCGTACATACCGGAATTCGAAGGACAAAATGAAAGATTGACGCAGTTCGTCAGTGTGGTTGAAAACCACATCAATGGCACCAGAGCTGAGGAAAGGCAGGAGATATGGAGGGCAATATACAACTCCAAGGTGATGGGAAGAGCAAAGGAGCTGCTCATCCACAATACCACAACAACGTGGGAGGAAACAAAAAATCTATTGAAACAACATTTCCGACCAACAATCAACTACAAGGAAATTGCCAACAAAATATCACACCTGAAAGTAAGTTCTATACTAGATTTAAATAACAAAATCGAATATTTAATTAGAGAAGCGAACACATTCGCTACATACGAAAGTAATTCTGCTGAAGTTAAATCAAATTTATACGTATTGATAGTTAGTAAAATTAAACAACTAGCTATAGGGAATTTATCAAGGGAGATTAAGGATATCTACGATATCCACAAAATTAAAGAGATCCTCTACTCATTTGCAGGGTACGATGAAGGGAACATACTAATAGATTTTAAAACAAACAGACAGTACAGACAAGATAGACCGATTAATTATGGGAACACAGTAGGACAAAACAGCAGTAACTATAACCAGAATTTCCAGAGACAGTATAGTAATTTTCAAGCTAACGCCAATTCCTCAGGACAGTTTAATCCGTTCAGGCAGGCAAATAGTTTCCAACACAACAGGCATCCCCAAGAAAATTTTCGGAATACGTCAGGGCAGTATAGGAATGGGAACACACCAAGATATAACAATTATCAACCCATTTTTAACCCTTCAGGACAGATTAGAAACGCGACACAAAACCCAGCTCCAATGTCAATAAATCAAATCGAGACTAGAGAAGAAGAACCGGAAGAACCAACGATCGATGGCAGAGTTGAATTGAAATACGAAACGCGACGGTGGTTTGGAGTTTTAAAAGATATTTGTGCGTAAAAAAAATTCACAAAAAAAATATAACTAAAAATAATTCCTCTTCCCCGAAATCTCTGCCGCACAAAGCAAATAAAATTATAAATGCATGAGTGTTATGAGTGTTTCAGAGATTGTAATTTACCGAAATAACGTCCATTAAGTTGCTATACTCATCTTACAAAAAACTACATCGTCTACATGAAGCAGTGAGCCACAGGTGAGTATAAAACCTATTTATTATTTTTATTTTTGTTTTCAAATATTTATTCGGGCTGCTGGTAACTCGACACTCGACAAAGCAGGATTTTTTTTAATTTTTTTTTCTCGTTTCGTTTGTGTGTAATAATTATTTTCGTGTCGTTTAATTTTATAAATATAATATTATTGGGATAGGTTATTAAAAGTTGAGTAATATTGTTGGGATAGTTATTTTAAAAGTTGATGGCATTTTCTGAGGGCCAATTTAATGATCTTATCGAAGAATTAGAATTTCTTAAAAGAGAAAAAAAGACAACAAACGCCAAACTAAGGAAATAAATAAAACATTTCTCTCAGAACTAAAGGAAATTTTAAATGCTGAGGTGTTTGGTCTAGTGAAAGAGCAACTTAGTTCTCAGAGTGGTCGATTTACGCGCGTTGAAACAACTGACGCTATTCTGACGGAATATTCAAAAGCCGTCCAGAACTTAAGAAATCGACATACTAAAGAGTTACAAAAACTTACTAAGAAGCTTGAAAGAAGCGAATTCTTGCGCAAAGAGTTTGAAAAACAACTCCAGCAAGCTGCAGAAGAGGCTGAAAATCAAATAGACCAGTTGACCTGTGAGCTTAACAAAAGCTTGTCAGTATAAAAAGTTTTGAAAAGGGTCTACGAGTTCCTAAATGCTTGCCAGTTAGGTTTTAAATGTTTGGAGAAAAAGTCCTTATTGACCACCAAATTAACTGGCGATGCATTTGAGCTTGTGAGAGGGAACCCCAAAAGGATACAGTTAGAGTCACTTATCAAAAGTGCGTATTTGCAAGTGACCACTTTAGAAGCGGGTATGGGAGAGATGAAGCAGTCGCATCAACTTGCAACTGAGGACATTCACGCCTTCGCAAGGCAGCTACTTCATCTTCAAGCTAAAGCGTTGGAGATAATCAACTGCAACTACGTTGCCAATGAGTCGGTTGGGTTGATAAAAGAGTTGAAAGGATCCGCGGTAGTGACTTTTAAAAGGGGTCTCCATGATCCATACTTACGCCAGTATATTCTAACGACAACAGAGGAGGACCTACAAAAACTGGCGGACATGGCAAACGAAAATATCTCTTTTAACAACACCACAGTTCCCACAACTCACCACGCAACAAATAAGTGGTAATCTAAACTCGTACCTTCACCAAATTCTATTTAACATCCATCACAGTCACAAAACCAATACAAACCTTCATTTAACCAACTTCTTCCAAACCAAATTAACGACCAAACGTTGCTTGATTATTCGTCAAATCAGAACTCCGCCCAGGTTAACAGCCAACAAGCCACGAGATCAACGAAAGACTTCAAAGTTAAATGCGGCTTCTGTGGTAAGGTTAACCACACTTACGCAGAATGTCGACAAAGGAAGAGCACACCTTATTGTGAAATATGTTCTTCATATGGACATACTAAAGATGTTTGTCCACAATCAAAGGTCTTTGCCATTCGAACTCGTGAAAAATGTCTTTGGTGTGCTCGAATTGGGCAGTTCGAAGAAAAATGCTATGCCAAAACAAACTATATGGCTAAACAAAACCAGGGAAACGGGAGAGGGGCCAGCCTAGACAAGTGAGCTGCGTCCCTAAAAATCCACAAAGCGAAAAACCACAAACTAATCAAGAAACAAAAACAGACAAACGTGGAAGAGGCAAGTCAAAACAACTGAACTGCGTCCCAAAAGTTCAGCAGCCCGAAAAAATAAAATTCTCGCAACAAAATTTCGTACCTCAAAATATGAATCAAGCGTAGGTCACTCCCAGGTCAGGACGCTGGATTGGTACATTGTATGCTTCTCTTTTCCGCTTTATTGATGGACGTTTCGTAAGCTCCAGCTCTTTTAAAGGTGTAACTGCTTCAGTAGACTGTTTTACTAGGATTTTAGTGAATTTCTTGGACTTCCGTTTCCTGTTGATAATAAAGGCAACTAGGATTATGGCTTTAATTATTGCCAAGATCAACATGAGTGAGTAACGGTGCGTTGAAATTTCCCAGTTGTGCGCCTCCAGTTTCCTTCCTGCCTCTATAACTTTAAAATTGAGCTCCAGTTCTTGGATGGAACGCTTCCCGTCTAGCATGTTCCCGGCAATGTTTTTGTGGTCGCCGGTTTTTAAATGTCCACGGTGTGAAGGTTGGCCTAGACTTCAAAGAAAGAAAATGTTTCTTCGGAGCTTTTAGAATTTCCGTGTGATTTACCAAAGGCTGCTTAAATTCAGATTTTGTCTGGCAACTCCTCTGGAAGGAAAATTGCATTTCTTTGGTACTGGCCTCGCATGAATTCAATAATTCAAATACTCCTGCGCCATGTAGGGGTGGTTGGTACCGCTCCCTGGCCCAGATGACGTTAACACGATCTTGTTTATGAAGTTGAAAAACTTCCTGAAATTCTGATCAGGATATCTTCATTTGCCAGGACTGCAACATATCTGCAATGAGGGGATGACACGTCAGCATGTTGCAGTAACTCTACCAGACAATGCTTTGCTCCGGATCTTAGGAGAGGTGAGTTGAAACTACAAATCCGAATTTCCGACTCCGTTTCATCGTCCTACAAAAGGATGCACTTTCCGAAGTCCTCGTGGCTCAATAGTCCAAAACGCATGATTTTCTGATTCGGCAACGTATTCGTAATTGCTGTCTAATACCAAGTCCAACCCCTCGTTGAAAGTAGAGGGTACAGGATAGATTTTTTGCAGTTCGTATCGAAGATTTTCTGGTAGTGGAATCGTCACTTTGATTAGAATACTGGTCCTATCCGGAAAAACAGACGTCTTGGCTACTTGATGCAAAATGAAAAGCTACCAAATATAGACCCTCCATTGACTACTTTCTGCATAGCTTCCCTGATGTATCCGCCTTCAGAATAAATGGATGTAACCTGTTTTGGTATAGGTCATCCAAGATAGATAATTTGGTTGCTTGCCGGTGTTGTAGTTCTATAATTTTTGACATTTGTCACGGTCTCATCAATGTTCGTCTTGGTCTGCAAAAAGACTATTTCGCTGGTAAGGTTCTTAAAAGTTTTAGCGATGGCCTGGCTCAAGGTCTTCAGTCCTGTTGTTATGTTACGCATCTCGTCTGCCAACTCCTCTATTGGCTGGCTTAGCCTTTCGTAATTTAAAGAGATAACTGAAACTTCGTGTTGCAAAAGGTGAAAAGTTCCATCATCGTCTCGTTTAAGATCACTGAGTTGGCTATACACTTTGCGTGAATCCTCACTATCCATTGTGCCGAATGCCCATTTACAAAATTGTCCAACGAAGTCTAGGGCTCTCTTATGTCGGTTGGATGTCTTTTGTCTCTGAAAGATTGAATCCAAGTCAATCAAGCTCTTCTATAGAGAGGTTTGAAGAATTTTTGGGCCAAGATTCGAAAGGGAGTTTGAGGAAACTACGAAAAACGGCTAGGTTTCCAGCAGGATTTTCGGCTGTGGGAACATGTCTCCAATTGTAGGAGTATGTGAGCTCTTGAATTCTTGCTAATCTATTTGCGATGAAGGTTTTCCACTGGTAGGGCTATGAATTAATCCATGATAATGCAATAGTAGAATCAGACCAGCTGTAAACGGCTTGGACAATATGTTGAATGAGTGGAATCGTTCGATGTAAAAGCTCAGCTAAAAGAAGAGCACCACACAGCTCTAGACGAGGCAAGTACTCTGTTTTCACAGGTGCTACACGTGATTTCGAGCACACTAAATTAGTGAAGATGTTTCCTATTGAATCAACTGCTCGAATATGGACGACAACTCCATATGCCCGTTCACTTGCGTCACTGAACCCATGGATCTGTAGTGAAGAAAAATTGTTCTTTGTTATTGCATACCTAGGAATTTCTATTTTATCCAAGTGTGCCATATCTGCAATGAATTCTGTCCATTTGGTGTGCAAATCTTGTGGTAGACTCTCATCGCAGTGCAATTTCAGCTTCCATAAATGCTGCATGAGTCCTAGAGGATCAAAAAAGGTTCCGATGTTGGATAAAACTATCCTCTTTGTTATGATCAGCTTTGTCCGTTTTTCACCTGTATAAAAGTAAAAAAAATAGTCATTAGTAGGGTTCCATTTCATCCCTAGCGCCTTGATAAATTGGTTATCATTGATTTCTAAAATTGTTTCTCGATCCTCTGGAGCAATGTCTTGCAGCAGCTTCTTTGAATTTGTCTCCCATTTGCGAAGGGGAAAGCCTCCAAGCTTCAAGATTTCCAAGGTTTGAGTTTTTATTGCAGCTAATTGAATGAGATCATCTGCTCCAGTCATTAAATTGTCGACGTAGAAGTCCTTTAAACTTGCTTTTGCTCCAAGAGAGAAGCAAGATTGTTCATCCTGAGCTAGTTGTACCATGGTTCTTACAGCCAGAAAGGACGCCAAACTATTAGCTGATAATTTGAGTGTTATTTGTTCATTAATACTTGCCTATACATTTTTGCTATGTCTGCACAGAGCACGAAACGATGTGTGTCGAAAGCGAAACAAGTGTGTGAAGATGTCGTCTTGGATGGTGGGTTCGACCATTAGTATGTCGTTGATGGATTTTCCAGTGGTGGTTTTTGCAGAACCATCAAAGACAACGCGTAATTTGGTAGTAAAGCTGTCATCTTATGTGACTGCATGGTGTGGAAGAAAGAAATTATTAGTTACCTTGCTTAATTCGGACGGCTGGACCTCTTCCAGATGGCCCAACAGAGTGTAGTTCTCCATGAATTTTGAATGTTCCTCTCTGAGTTGTGGATCCTTTTCGAGTTTGCGTTCTAATCTGTAAAAGCGGTGTAGAGCCATTTCATAAGAGTTTCCTAGAGTTGTTGGTGACTCCCGGAAGGGTAATTTGACTATGTAGGGTCCTTCTGAGTCTCTGTTGAATGTAGATTTGAAGTGTCTTTCGCACAACTCTTCTTCAATGGATACCATGTTTTTTGAAATCTTAATTTCTTCAATTTCCCAAAAGGCTTTCATGGTATTGTTGAGATCATTCTCTAAATGAGAGAGAGAGGATTTGAGGCTGAGATGAAATATGAAAGGCGAATTTACTTTCGGGGAAGTTACCTGCTATAATCCATCCTAGTTGAGTTTTCTGCAACGTTGGATAGTCATGTCCACCTCCGATTCTAATTTGACCTACACTCAATAGGGAGTAGAAATAGATGCTCCAATAAGGATGTCTATTTTCTGTGGTGTATTAAAAGCAGGGTCAGCCAACAATAAATTTTTTGGTATGTTGACATCTAATAAGTCGATACGGCTCGTTGGTTGAAGTGAGGAGATTGATGGTACTACAATTGCCTCTAAGTTGGATGACTAGTTAGAATGTAATGAGTGAACGAAGATGCTTGTTTTCTTAGTGCAGCGAGTACTAAGGTTGCAAATCCCGCCAAGTTCTAATGTTGATTTTGTAAGTTGTGTGCCAAGCTGTGTGGCTAGCTTCTCAGTTATGAAGTTTAATTGTGATCCTCCATCCAGCATAGCTCTGCATGGTGTGATTGATCCAAAATTATTTTTTATTTTTACTATAGCTGTGGCCAAGAGAACTGTCTTGGTGGAATCATTCGTGTGAAGGGTAGTGACATCTGATTGGAGCCTAGGAGAAAAATTGGCATTTATAATAAAATTGTGATTGGAATACAAAGCTGGTGAGTTTGTTTGCGATCTGAGACGAGATGGGCCGACTTGTGATAATTGAGAAGATTCTGCGACGGTAAAATTGTTTAAATGTTGTGTTGCGACCGAAGAAGTTTGATGTTGTGAATGCGAATTATTCGCTTGAGATGATACAATAAGCGACGCTTGTTGAGGTGCTTCGAGGTGTAATAATGAAGGATGCAGCTTTCCACATGTTTGACAGTGTCTTGATGGACAGGTCTTTGTGGAATGACCAGGACGAATGCAATTAATGCATAAATTTAGAGGTTTGATTTCATTATATCGCTGCTGTGGTGTCATTGAGGTGAACTTATCACACCTAAATATGTTATGTAATCCAGAGCAGAATTGGCAAGTGGTTGTACCTGATGTTGTGAATGATGACATTCTTTGGTGTTTGGGATGATTGTGTGATTTTTGCTAGTTTCTGGTTGTATTTTCCGCAGTATGTTTGCGCGAAACATCTAGCTGTTCGAGAGTTTGGTAGCGCTCTTTTATGTAATCGGAAAAATCATTCCAAGAAGGGACGTCTAATTCGGATTCATTTGCTTCTAACAACGATAGGTTTCTATTAGCTGCCTGCAATCTTTTCACTTCATTCTCCCAGCCATTTTGAGTTATAGTGTCTACTAGTGTAGGGAACTATTGAACGATTTGAACTATAGATAATTAGCAACTGAATGATTTGAACTATCGAACGAATTTATTCATTCATTCGATCAGTTTTATTTCAGTTTTCAGACTTTTGTGGTAAATTTAATTTTGATAAAATGATAACCAATACCTACAAAAATACTTTTAAAAATGTTCATGAAAATCGTTAGATCCGTTTTCGAGCAAATAAAACTTTTCCTTAGCGGTTATATGACAGAAAATATTATTTTTAGCCGTAAAAATTTAATTTTTAAAATTTCGTTTGGCGAATGCCAACAAATACCACACATATCAAATTTCAAGATAATCACTTACGCCGTGTAGGCTGCAGATCGTTACACATACAGATATATAGTCATATGTCCCTTTTTGTCACTAACTTTTGTTAGGCTAAATCCTAAAATTGCCCATATTGTAGGTTACATATGCCACCCCATCCATTTTCGCGACAAAGAATTAAACTTGATTTCCCACGGAAACCAAGTTCAATTAAGTTCATTTTGTACACGCGCATTCTTTTTGGGTCTCGTAATTGGAAACCCAAAACGAGCATGCACTTTGCTTTGCTGACATTAATATTATGTGAATACAATTGGAAACCCAAAACGAGCATGCACTTTGCTTTGCTGACATTAATATTATGTGAATACAGTTCAATAATGATAGCTTATGTTAATGCATTGAAATGAATTGTTAATTTAGTCCTAAGTAACCGCTCAAATAATAAAGTTGATCTTTTTTAAAAACCTAATCGTGGGAACCAAATACTTTTCTGGCAGTCGGTAGGATTTCTTCAAATTAAAGAAATCCAAAAGAGAACGAAGTTTACGCGAAACAAACTAACATTGTTAACTGCCAATCAGAAAATCTAATTAACCGAAAAGTGAAGTTTTTGGTATAAGAATTTTTTTTGTTAAGTAAAACCAGTAAAAAAAAACACAAACTAACATTGTTAACCGCCAATAATAAAATGTAATTAACCAAAAAGTGAAGTTTTTGGTATAAGAATTTTTGGTGCTCAAGTTCAAGTGAACGTTGTGAAAAAAAAATAAAAGTAACCACGATTAACAAAAAGGATAAAACGCTGAAATTTTGGCCGGTTATCAACAACACCATGGACCAAGAACAACTAGACCGTCTCGTGGGGGCCATTCAAGCCCTAGCAGTGCGTCCGCAACCACAACAAAGTCGGACAGTCCAAATATTAAAAGAAATAGCGTACATACCGGAATTCGAAGGACAAAATGAAAGATTGACGCAGTTCGTCAGTGTGGTTGAAAACCACATCAATGGCACCAGAGCTGAGGAAAGGCAGGAGATATGGAGGGCAATATACAACTCCAAGGTGACGGGAAGAGCAAAGGAGCTGCTCATCCACAATACCACAACAACGTGGGAGGAAACAAAAAATCTATTGAAACAACATTTCCGACCAACAATCAACTACAAGGAAATTGCCAACAAAATATCACACCTGAAAGTAAGTTCTATACTAGATTTAAATAACAAAATCGAATATTTAATTAGAGAAGCGAACACATTCGCTACATACGAAAGTAATTCTGCTGAAGTTAAATCAAATTTATACGTATTGATAGTTAGTAAAATTAAACAACTAGCTATAGGGAATTTATCAAGGGAGATTAAGGATATCTACGATATCCACAAAATTAAAGAGATCCTCTACTCATTTGCAGGGTACGATGAAGGGAACATACTAATAGATTTTAAAACAAACAGACAGTACAGACAAGATAGACCGATTAATTATGGGAACACAGTAGGACAAAACAGCAGTAACTATAACCAGAATTTCCAGAGACAGTATAGTAATTTTCAAGCTAACGCCAATTCCTCAGGACAGTTTAATCCGTTCAGGCAGGCAAATAGTTTCCAACACAACAGGCATCCCCAAGAAAATTTTCGGAATACGTCAGGGCAGTATAGGAATGGGAACACACCAAGATATAACAATTATCAACCCATTTTTAACCCTTCAGGACAGATTAGAAACGCGACACAAAACCCAGCTCCAATGTCAATAAATCAAATCGAGACTAGAGAAGAAGAAATTCACAATGTTGAGTTTTTTATCAATTGAGCCTCGGGAACAAAATATTTTTAGATTTAACAATTGATAATAGAAAGTATAAGGCACTTTTAGATACAGGTTCAACCATGAGCATAGTAAATTCTAGCTCAGTTGATTGCAGTAGGTTTAAGATATATGACAGAATAAAAATGTAATTAAAAACAATTAATAACACAACGGATGAGGTAGTTGAAAGAATCATTACCAATATTCCGGAAGAATTTAAAGAAGAACATAAAACTGCTACCAGATGGTACAAGAGAGACTTAGGTCCAAAGCCTTATGATATTCCCATAGGCATGGACTTACTAAGTAAAATTGTTAAAACTCTTGATTTTAACAGTAAAACTCTCATATTGAAAAACAATTCAATAATCCTTCTTTACTCCGAAAAAGACATCACAGCCTTCGATTGTTTTGAGCTTATCGGAGGAGAAAAAGAATTGGACTTAAGCCATCTGAACGCAGAGGAAAAGAAAGAAATAGAAGCATTATTAAGAAATTTCAAAAATTAGTTTACCGTGAAGGTGATCAGCTGACGAATACAGACACGATCATGCATGAAATAAAAACTACCGTAGACCAATCCATACATGCTAAGCTCTATAGGCTACCCCCAAAACATGAAGAAGAAGTAAAACGACAAGTGTTAGAAATGGAAAATCAGGGCATAGTAAGAAAATCAAACAGCAGATATGCCTCTCCTATTGTGGTAGTGGCAAAGAAAACAGACAATTCTGGGCAACAAAAATTTAGATTATGCGTAGACTATAGAAAGCTTAATGAAATAACAATTGATGATAAATATCCACTCCCAAACATCGATAGCATCCTTGATAAACTAGGTAGGGCTCAATACTTTTCATCAATTGACCTTGCAAAAGGTTATCATCAAATCAAAGTTCATCCCGCCGATATTCCAAAAACCGCATTTGTGACACCCAATGGCCTCTATGAATATCTTAGAATGCTTTTTGGATTGAAAAATGCGCCGGCAACGTTCCAAAGATTGATGAATTAAATACTAAGGGACTATATTAACAAAATTTGTGTTGTCTATTTAGACGACATCCTAATTTTCTCAACAAGTTTAAAGGAACATATTCAATCTTAAACCTTAATTTTCAAAAAGCTCTCAGAACATAATTTAAAGATTCAATTTGATAAATGTTCATTTATGAAAAGAAATACCGAGTTTTTAGGTCACATACTTACAGCGGAGGGAATGAAACCGAATCCAAATAAAATACAATGTATTAAAGAATACCAATTACCCAAAACAGAGAAACAGATAAAATCATTCTTAGGTACCACAGGGTACTATAGGAAATTTGTAAAGGATTACTCAAAAATAGCTTATCCCATGGTGAAATACTTGAAAAAAAGGAATTAAAATAAATCTTAATGATCCTGAATACATCCAAGCGTTTGAAACACTTAAATCAAATAATATCAAGCACCCCATACTCAAATTTCCCAACATTGAAAAACCCTTCACACTTTTCACTGACGCCAGCAATTATGCAATAGGTGCAGTACTTACGCAGGAAGGTCAAGAACATTAAATGATCATGAAAAGAAATATTCTGCGACTGATAAAGAGTTCCTAGCAATTGTTTGGGCAGTAACTTACTGTAGACCATATTTATGGGGCACAAGATTCACCTTCATAACAGATCACCAACCTATTAAATACCTAAATAAAAAATATAACGGCAAAGAGTTTAGTCAAAGAAACCAGAGATGGCTTCTGAAACTACAAGAATACCAATTCGATATAGAATATTTAAAAGGAAAAGAAAATAAAGTGGCAGATTTCCTTTCAAGAATTCCAGAGGAGGAAACAGAGAAGTATGATACCGACGATAAGTCAATTAACAATCTGTCTGATATTGCAACAGTACATTCGCAAGAAGAGCAACTGCTTGATCACATTCCAATTAAAGAAACAATAGTAAACAAATACAGAACACAACTCATATTATTAAATGAAGTAGATAAAGAGATTGAAATCATGACTAGAACTAGGGAATACTGGTCAGATTTATTAAGACGATTTATAAAACCAGGACTAACAGGTATTTTCACCGAACTTTCTTATGCAGAATTTAATAAAATACAAAGACTATTGATAGAATTATTTAGTAGTAATAGAGAAATAAGATTCATAAAAGTAACTAGTAGAGCAAAGGAAATACGAACAGTAGAAGAGCTCCACAAACAAATTTAATTATATCACATAAAAGAAAGCCTACACACAACAAATGTTCAGAGAAATCACTAAAGTTATAAATAATTGCAAATCCTGTATAGAAACGAAGTATGAAAGACACCCAATAAAAAAGAAATTTGAAATTAGTGAAACACCATCAAGACCAAATGAAATTTTACATATAGACATTTTTTATTTCATGAAACAACCATTTCTCACTTTAATAGACAAATTATCAAAAAAAGCTTACGCCTACTATCTACCAAATAGAAATTGGATCAAGAAAATCGAAACAATAGAAGAACATATTTCAAAATTTGGTAAACCAAAGAAAATTATAGCCGATAACGAATTCCAAGCATAAAATCTAAAAGAATTTTTTAACCAACAAGAAATAGATCTTCACCTTACTAAACATAACATACTGGTAATAGTGACGTTGAAAGATTTCACTCTACACTTCAGGAGAAATTAGTTTCAATGAGGAATTTAGATTCGACATTAATTCAGAAATTCATAGGGCAGTTAAGAACTATAATGAAAGATATCATTCCACGCTTAAAACATCTCCAAATGAAGCAATGTTCGCAGACATAGCTACGCTAAGAAAACGAATTATGACAGAAAAAACAAAAAGAACTGAAGAACTCAATAAGAACAGGGAAGTATATAATGAAAACAGGAAGATAGTACCAATCAAAAATTATAAGAGAAATTATTACAAAAATGAGCCTAGATACAGATTTAAAAAATTAGGAAGAGAACATCCTATTAACATTAAACGACCGCGCATATTTGCAGATGACAATGTTGATATACGCACTAACAACACGAATGACACCAGTAGCAGCGACTCTAACAGTCAACAGATTAACAACTAACAATGGGTACACCATCATTAACATGGGACAAACCGAATTGATAGAAAATACAAGGACAATACTGCATATCATAAACACGGACGACTTAGAACAAACGTTTAATTCTATTAAAGGCAGTGTAAAAAATCTTCAAATAGGACATGACGATAAGAAAAATGATGGAAAACATACAAGCAAAACTAAATGCAATAGGACTAGTAAAGACAAGACAAAGACGAGGACTTCTAAACATTATAGGAACAGCACAAAAATGGCTTTTTGGAACAATGGACGATTCTGACAGACAGGAAGTAATAGAACACTTAAAAACAATAGAAGATAACGACAGTAATGCAATTCTTAACCTAAACAACCAAATCAAAATAAATTCATATTTTAATGACACAATTTTGGACTTAAAGAATATCATTGAAACAGATAGAAAACAGCTAGCCCAGGCATACAAAGAATTAACAGGAAATGAGAAACGAATTATAGAACAACAACTAAAGACTGACCAAATATTAAAATTAAGTTTCTTAGAAGACAAACTGAATCAAATTGTAGATACCATAGCTCAAATAAGATTAGGACTAGTTCACCCAAGCATAATGACGTCAAGAGAAATGACAGAAACAGGTTTAGACATTTACAAACTTAAAAACGCAAAAGTAGGAGTTTTAAGATACGAACAAAATAGACTCATAATAGCCATGAAAATCCCGAGTACCTACAAATTAGTAGATCTCAAGCTCATAACGGCAATCCCTACAGAAAATAATCAAGAGATAATAATCAAAGACCAATATTTTATAGAAATGAATGAAACAAGATATGAATATAATGATAAAATTTTATATGAAAAAGAACTTATAAAACTAAGCAACTGCATCTCTCATAATAACTATAAATTGAAAAAAAATAATCTTATCGAAATAAAATCATTAGATGACTACACTATTCTTTGTAAAAATATGAATAATGTTGAAGTAATAAATAAGTGTGATGATCGTAAAATAAAACTAAGTGGAAATTACTTAATTGTAATAAATAATTGTTCAATAGAAATACTAAACCAAACATTTGGCAATATGAATATTCAATACGCAGATAGATTTTATTATAACGAGAACTTAAAATATAATTTTACAGAGGAGCTTAGTTTTGAAGAAATTATACTGAAAAATTTTGTAAACTTAGAAAATATAAACTTGCTTAAATTCCATAAAAATGTACACTATTCAGTAATATCAATATTTTTTCCTAACCTTGATTGTACTTACTATTTATATCTTAAACTTATCTTATGTTTAGAGTAAGGTACGATCAAGAATATTCGGAATTGAAGAAAATAGAAGCCGGTGTACCACAAGGAAGTGTCCTAGGTCCTACCCTGTATTTACTATACACAAGGGATATCCCAGTTGGTAATCACACCATAATGGCTACTTTTGCAGATGATACCGCAATTTTGGTACCCGACAAATGTGTCTCTAAGGCAGCAGTAAAACTACAAAATGCCGTCGACACAGTCAGAGATTGGACCGAAAAATGGCGTATCAAACTAAATGAAACAAAATCTTCACATATAAACTTTACAAATAAAAAGATAAACAATATTCCAATATTCATTAATAATCAAGCTGTACCTTACGCCAATACGGCCAAATACCTTGGAATGACTTTGGATGCAAAGCTAAAGTGGAAAGAGCACATCAAAAAGAAAAGAGAAGAACTAAACTTGAAATATAGGAAAATGTACTGGTTACTTGGTAACAACTCTGATTTATCAACCCAAAACAAAATAATGCTGTATAATCAAGTACTAAAGCCTGTTTGGACCTATGGTATCCAATTATGGGGCTGTACAAAGAAAACAAATACCGAAATCATCCAAAAATTCAAAAGTCCTTCGTGGAATAGTTAATGCACCTTGGTACATAAGAAATAGCGATCTACATCGTGACTTACAAATAGAAACGGTTACAGAAGTTGTTAAAAAATACGCTGTATCGCATAATCAGAGACTGCAAAGTCATACCAATTCCGAAATGGTGTCCGTCTTGAATACCAGAAACCATGTTCGGAGATTAAGAAGAACCAAGCCTCATGAGCTTGTGGTCTAAAAAAACATGGGAAAGTATTAAAAGTTTAAACTTCCCCCAAAGTGATTTTACAAAGTTAAGAAAGAAAAATCTGATGTCGATCTCTCAAGATTGGTCCTGATAAAGAGGTGGTTTTAGTGGTTAAGAGTCCCACACTACTTGGTGTCGAATACTGCCAAGTGTCTTTTGAAGATTTCCTCCTGTCAAAAAAAAAAAAAAAAAAAAAAAAAATATCTTAAACAAAAACAAAAATTTTAAAATTTCAATCAATAATGTCAGTAAAGAAACTCCCAAAATTCAGGAGAATTTTAACCTAAAGGGGGGAGAGATTACATATGCCACCCACGGAAACCAAGTTCAATTAAGTTCATTTTGTACACGCGCATTCTTTTTGGGTCTCGTAATTGGAAACCCAAAACGAGCATGCACTTTGCTTTGCTGACATTAATATTATGTGAATACAATTGGAAACCCAAAACGAGCATGCACTTTGCTTTGCTGACATTAATATTATGTGAATACAGTTCAATAATGATAGCTTATGTTAATGCATTGAAATGAATTGTTAATTTAGTCCTAAGTAACCGCTCAAATAATAAAGTTGATCTTTTTTAAAAACCTAATCGTGGGAACCAAATACTTTTTACATACTGGAAAAAAGAGCGATATCAGGGCTTTACAGTAAAACAAATAAAAAGATACTCCTTAGATGTCTAAATATGTGTTATCTATATTTAAAGCTAAAACCCGTTAAATTCTATTGAAGGATGGCTACAATAGCCATAATTAAAAAGGCTCAACAAAAATTAAAAAAAAAATTAAAAAAGGGCCTCATATATACCTATAAGAAATACAACAATTAGAACCTGAAACTATCTATAAGAAATACAAGGAAAAACATAATATAAACTTAAAATTTAAAATAAAGCCCACTCGAGCTAAAATAATCTTGAACTTACCGAATCTCATTCAAATGTCACAAAAAACAATAATTATTAACTATGACGAGTTTAATTTTTTAATTGCAAGACACAACATAAATAATACATACTTACATACAAATAAGTGAAAAAAATATTACAAATCAAAATCAAGATCGCGTCAACTACAACAAACAACACAACTAACTACCGCGAATTAAATCGAAATGAACAAAAACTAATAATTCTTATTCGAAGCGCAAAAAATTGTTCAGTAGTCCAACTATGGGTTGAAAAATGTATTCGAACGAAAATTTCTAATGAACGAATAGTTGCCGAGTGAAAAAAAAATTAAACTAAAATCATTCAAACCATCGAGTGAAAATATGATTGAACGAAAATTGAATGAATGAATGAATGAACGAACGAATGAAAATAAAGACTATCGAATAAATGAACATTCAGCTACTATCGAATAAGTTGATAGTTTTTATTCGATATTTTCAAACACTAGTGTCTACCTTCTAAAAGAGAATATGCAATAAATGTCCATCGGCTGTCTGCTGTTTATCAGCAATGGTGAGCAAGGATTTGATTAATATGAGCTTGAAATATATACCTTCCGTTGAAATAACGAGCAGTTAATCATTCCACTGCTTTTTCGTAATTTTCAGGCAGTAGCTCTAACGATTGCAATACTTTGGAATCGCTCCCAGTGAGACAGCTCCTGAGATATTGAAGTTTATCAACATCTTTTATTTCAACGTTCTCATGTACGGCAGTTTTGAAAGCTCCCCAGAAATCCAGCCATTTTGTTAAGTCCCTGGAAAATGTGGTTTATTTCAATGCAGGTAGATTTGATGTGGGAGTTTGCGATTTCAATCCCATGGTTGCTTTATGTGTTGTAGGTGAATATCTAGGTTTGAGATCATTTATTAGAGAAAGTAACTTAGATTTGGTTTGGCAATGAACTTCATCAAAGTTTTCTCTAGCATTGCTATTAAGTTCAGATTCATCGAGTTCATCCAGATTTGCTTGCAGCAAATTTAAATTAATAAAGTAATTTTCTAACATACCTAATTAAATCTCTAGTTCGAATATGTTGGCGGCATCCGCCAACATATCCATATAAGCCTTAATTTTGGTTACTTGCCTTTTGACTGCAACCAGTTGTTGCTTCAAACCTGTGACCTTTGACCTTGTGAATTACGTTTGATTGACCCAAGATGAAAATCCAAAAATTAGCGAAATTTTATTGCTACTACACAGGCCGTGAAGAAAGATACCAAAAAATTCAATAAACCAAAAAACCAATGAGCTCCAGCAGCACAACAAATCTAGTGAATAATGGCAATTGCGATGAAAGTGAATAAATCCATATCTCGGTAGAAAATGTTAACCAATTGTTTTATTAGTTAAATTTATCGACAAAAATTACCAATGAAAATATTTGTATTTAATACAAACAAACAACACAAGAAAAGAATATTTCCAACATTAATTATTTATTTTTGAAAGCAAGAGCGATGTTATACAAAGGGCTAACGAAAACTGAATTTATGTTTTTTTCTTCCAACTTATCGCTCAATCAAAAGCACTGAATAAGTCCCATATTCTTAAAGTGTTGATTAAGCGGTACCATACAATGAGTTTATAGACTATATTGAATGCGAAGCCGCCTACGAAAATTTCACAAACGATTAAAATGATCTTGGGTGACATTCTCGGAATTTGTAATTGATTATAATTATGCTATGCAAAGTGCAAGCTTTTACAGTGAATAAAGAAAATGATGAATTGAAATGTGTGCATGAAGAGCAATAAGTTGGAATTACAAAATAAATGTATCATTAACCTGAGCTGTAATTAAATTCGAGTCAGGTTAAGGAAATTTAAAATGCTAAGAATCTGGCTCATTAGAAAAAAAAAACAAATGAATATTGAAATTAAATTCTTAACAGAATGATTGAATTAAATTCTTAACAGGCTCAATGGATTTCAATAAAATTTTATATTTGAAAAGATCTAGGTATCCAAATTAATTCTTCATACAAAATTTTTAAATAATTTTTTGTTCTAAGAGACTGTATACCAAAATTAAAAATATTTTTTTTCAAAAAACTAAAAATAAAAAACCGAATTTTATCAAAACTGGTCTTACAATTTTTGAAATACTTTTTTTTATTAAATCCTTTATTATTTAAGACGTGTCATGGCATACTTCATTTTTACTTAAAACCGTTAAATATTGTATTTTTGGTACTTTTTATAAGTTCAAACTGTGTTATTTTAAACGTAAATGTTAATTGTTTCTGTCAAAGATGTAATTGTGCACATACGAGCAAGTACGTGCGACCCAGTCGTGCATATTTTTATAATGTCTCGGAAACATTTGTAGTATGCAAAAGCTTTATCATATTTCGTCGTGAGAATCAAGGTCAATCATGATTCCTACGTTACGAATATGAAACCTCCACATCAGCATTCAATTCATCTTGGGAACCATTCCTACTTATGGTTCTCCAGGTGTATCATATTGAACATACTGCTGCATGCGCGCGTGACTGCTGATCTAGCATTTTGCCTCGGTTAGAATATGTATGCTTAGTCAATGCCAAGTAAACTCAGTTCTAAAGATACCGTCGAGCACTTCATTACATGGCGACCGTGATACTTTGCGACCGTGACCGTGTTGAAAAACAGACAACATAAAACAGTGACAGTGTTATAAAAAACAAAAAACAAATACAATAAAATAAGTGTCCTCAAGAAAGTATAAAAAAAAAATGGCGAAGAAACAGTCCAAATTAATTGACCCGAAGGCGAACGTTATCAACGAGATAGATATAAGAAACAGCAACAATAATGAACAAAGTCTGGAAACAACGAATATTTCACTGGCAATAATTGTTTTTGTGTGCGTTGTGAGTTTTGCATACAAAATTGTTTGTCTGTACCGGGCGAATATTAGTGAAAATATCTCAATCGCGCGGTATCAATGGATAAAATCTAAAAAAAAAATTACAGAATTTTAATGATACCAGTGTGATTTGCCTTGAATAACAAAAAGAAAGATAAAAAAAAAAGAAAACCATATACCAGTGTGATTTGTAAATTTATATGTTTATTTTGCCCTTATTAAAAGAACCAGTGCGCTCAAAATCCTAAACGGAAATTTAAAATATATATATATTTTTTTCTTGTTTCTTTCACTCGTCATCAAAAATTGAGCTCAGTTTAGAAATTTTTTAATTTATTAAGAATTATTCAGTAATTCAACAAATGGACAAATGGTCCGAAATATTAAAAGAAATCGAACCATTTAAAGTAGAATTCCTGAGGTCTCATAAGTGTATTAACAAAAATAATACACCTATTTCGTCTAAAACTGTGAAGAACCATATAATTACATTGTTTCAAAATTATAATCAAATAAGAGCTATTTTAAATGTGAATTATAGTAGGTTTACTAAAGAGCATAAGGAAACGGCTTCAGGAATATTCCACAATATCCGAGATAAATTATTACAGGTTTCAAGCATGGAATAGAATTAGAAATACCACTGAAGATCGATAAGGAATTTAAATATATCGAAGAAGAATCTACCTCCGAAAACTTAATAATTTTATCTAGCACAATGTCGACTACACCACTTCAGTTTATGGACTCTGTGTCAAAAATATTGCCTGAGTTCGACGGGAACCCTAACAGATTAAAAGGTTTTCTGGACGCAATTTCACTGGTAGAATCAGTCAAAGGAACCCACGAAGACATTGCAGTAACTTTGGATAAAACTCAATTAAAGGAACTGCGCGTGACCTTATAATAACAGAAACTGCCCTGCAAGCGATTGCAACCAAATTAAAATCAGAAATAAAGGGAAATTCATCAGAAATTATAGCAGCAAAGCTAACTGGCCTAACGCATGGTCAAAACAATACTGAAGATTTCACTTCAAAAATAGATGAATTAAACAAAATGTTAAATTCAGCGTACATAGCTGAAGGCTTTACTTGTGAAGCAGCAAAAAAAGCTTCCACAAAAGTAGCTGTAAGAACATTATTAGATAACGCGATTAATACAGAATTGAGAATCACCATGCGTTCTGGAACATTTGCAAATGCAAGTGAAGCCATAATGAAATATGTATAAACTCATACAGATATAGTTCAAAAACAAGCCGATATATATATAGGGGTCAAAACAAAAAACGATGGGGCAGCCATATTAGTAATAGACGCGGAGGACGTGGTTATTATCATAATTATAACAATAACCAAAATAGAAATAATTACAATTCTAACAACAGAAATAATAACCTAAATAGACCTCAGAGACAAGTGCGCCTAGTTACCGAACTAGACCAGGGAAACGTGGAGAACCCTGCAGATATTCAAATACAAATTTAAACAATTCAAACATTTTTACATTCAACCTAAATCTAATTAGTTATGTTCAAATAAGTATAAATATTAGCAACGACAAAAATTTATTTTTAATTGACACCGGTGCAGATGTATCAGTACTTAAATATAATAAAGTAGATAAAAATGCTGTAATACATTACACAACTCTACAGTTGTGTGGAATCGGGCAGGGAAATATTGAATCAATAGGTGTTATAGAGGCAGACCTAGTTATAAAAAAAAATTAATAGCACATGAATTTCATGTGGTCCCTAACAATTTTCCGATACCATGTTATGGTATACTGGGATTAGACTTCTTAAAGAAATATAACTGCGTATTGGATTACCAACAAGAAAATGATTTCTTAATAATACGTTCTACTAATTTTCCGGAAGACATTGGAATACCAATGCGAAATGCACCATACAAAAATTCCTTAATTATACCCGCTAGGGCAGAAGTTATAAGAAAAATAAGTATAATATCGTCAGAAAGCGAATTTTTAATTCCGAATCAAGAATTGGAATGGTGTTTTTGTTGCGAACACAATAGTTTCAAAAAATAATCCCTATGTCCGTCTGGTAAACGTTAACCAAAATGATGTTGTAATTAAAGATGTAAAAATAAAAACAGAAAGTCTTTCTGATTATGACATACTGTCACTCAATAAAACTGACCCAATAAGATAAGAACAAATTATTCAAAAATTAACAAAAAACTTTCCAGCTTTCGCAAACTATGAATTAATAAAACTATGTTCAAATTTCGTTGATATATTTGCGCTTGAATCTGATAATATATAAACCAATAACTTTTACCAGCAAAAGCTAAGATTAAAAGACGACACACCAGTTTACATAAAAAATTACCGAACACCACACAGCCAAAAGGAAGAAATAAATAAGCAGGTTGAAAAAATAGTAAACGATAAGATAATAGAACCTTCAGTATCTGAATACAATAGCCCAATATTATTAGTTCCAAAGAAGAGTTTACCAGGTAACACAGAAAAACGTTGGCGACTTGTAATCGATTATAGACAAGTCAATAAAAAACTGGCAGCCGATAAATATCCTCTCCCCCGTATCGATGATATCTTGGACCAATTAGGACGAGCAAAATATTTTTCATGTCTCGATCTAATGTCATTTGATGCCAGCAAATTTGCTTGTGGGGCAGTACTAACTCAAAAAATTAATGAAAAGTATATGCCCATATCGTTTGCTTCTAGAGCTTTTACGAAAGGAGAAAGTAATAAATCAACGATTGAGCAAGAGCTCGCCGCAATTCATTGGGCAATAACACATTTCCGGCCTTACATTTACGGAAAAAAGTTTTTGATTAAAACAGATCACAGACCTCTAACTTATCTATTTTCAATGAAAAACCCAACGTCCAAGCTTAGCCGCATGAGATTAGATTTAGAAGAGTATGATTTTGAAATCAAATATCTCAGGGGAAAAGAAAATTATGTAGCTGACGCTCTGTCAAGAATAGATTTAAGTGAGATTAAATCTATTCGAATAGAAAATTCGATAAACAAAGTAACAACTCGCCAAGAAACAAAAAAGTCAAAAAATAAACAAACCTCAAATACCACCAACATCGATTGTACCACTAATGAACCCAGAGTTTATGAGGTAATTAACTTAAAGATGTTAAGAAATATACCCAACTTAAATTTAATCAACAAAAATGTTTTCTTAAACGTGGAAAAAATTTTTAGGCACACTAGAATTAGAAAACTTTGATATTAATGGAAAACTTTGTTTAGACAAAGATAACGAGACTATTAAACAAAATCAAAAGAGATTATCGTTGGCGTAACATGACTAAAAGTGTTAAAGCATACGTTAAGTCATGCGAACTTTGTCAACTAAAAAAAAACTTAACCAAAACCAAAGAACAAATGGTTATAACACCAACACCTGAAAAAGCATTTGATATAGTATTACTAGATACAATTGTATCTAGGTAATGAATACGCAGTTACAATTGCATGCGACCTTACAAAATAATAAGTAACGATACCAATCAAAAGTGTAAAAACTGTAGCGAAAGCTATTACTGAAAATTTCATTTTGATATAAGGCCCTATGAAAAAAGTCATAGCAGACATGGGTACCGAATATAAGAATTAAATCCTTTCGGAACTCTGCTCTCTTCTGCAAATTGATAGAACAACATCGACCGCTTACCATCATCAATCTTTAGGTACAATAGAACGAAATCATAGAACATTTAATGAGTATATACGTTCATATCTGTCCAGTAAAAGAAATGATTGGGATGACTGGTTACAATTTTTCGCATACTGCTATAATACAACTCCTTCAGCGTTGCACGGGTATTGTCCGTTTGAATTAGTGTTTGGAAAGATTTCAAACTCTTTGCAGCTTTTAGAAACAAATACA
The DNA here is from genome assembly GCA_963971375.1 of Platycheirus rosarum. Lineage (NCBI taxonomy): Eukaryota > Metazoa > Arthropoda > Insecta > Diptera > Syrphidae > Platycheirus > Platycheirus rosarum. The sequence continues at coordinate 76,464,839 of OZ020510.1, forward strand.
ATAGACCCAGTTTATAATCTCGAAGCTTATGAAAAAGAAGTTAAATTTAGGTTGCAAATGGCCAATTTCAAAGCTCAGGAATTTCTTAATAGGGCGAAAATGAAACAAAAGTTGAGCTACGATAAAAAAGAAAGAGGACTAGTAATTAAGGCAGGAGATTTGGTGTTACTAGAAAACACTGCTGGACATAAATTAGATAATGCTTATAAAAGACCTTATAGAGTAATAGAGGTGAATGAAAACCATAACTGTACAATAGAAGATAACAATCTGAAGCAATATAAAGTGCACAAAAATAGACTTAAGCAATATACAGAAAGAACTTAAACATTTTTTTTATTATTTTTACATACACGGAATTAATATAAGTATTTAGAATTAAAAATTGAATTTGGTATATATATATAAATACATAAAAAAATAGAATAAATAAATAAAATCAAATAGAAAAGAATATGAAGAAATATAATTTTTTTTTTCTCAAATACTTTTTCCTTTAGATAGAATATATAATGTAGATTTGCACATGGCGCCATAAACATTGTAAAGTAATCATAATATGTAGGTGTAGGTATCTTAGTAAAAAAAAAAATTAAATTACTTTTATCTTTAAGAATAAAATTTAAATCAAAACTGAATTTTTTTTTTAAAGTTAAAAACAAAAAATATTTTAAAACGTATGTGTATAAAAAACATATTATTTACACACAATATATATACAAATAAATAATAAATAAAGAAGAGTACTAGCATTGATTAAGTATAATTTTATAGTTATAAAATTATACTTTAAAAGGAGGAAGGTGTAGTATGCAAAAGCTTTATCATATTTCGTCGTGAGAATCAAGGTCAATCATGATTCCTACGTTACGAATATGAAACCTCCTCATCAGCATTCAATTCATCTTGGGAACCATTCTTACTTTTGGTTCTCCAGGTGTATCATATTGAACACACTGCTGCATGCGCGCGTGACTGCTGATCTAGCATTTTGCCTCGGTTAGAAAATGTATGCTTAGTCAATGCCAAGTAAACTCAGTTTACCATTTTAGCCATTTTGATCTGCAAGCATTCAAAACCAATGTTAATCGAAACCTCTTATCCTTCCCCTCCCTATCATCCTAATGCCCGCGCAGTATGCTCTACATTAAAAGGGAAACAAATAGTATCTTGTGCCCGCGTTAATTATTTAAAAAAAAAAACATTTGAAATTATTTTGGATATACCTTCTTCGTCCTCAATATTCATTTTGATTGTAATTTTTTCACCAGTTCCCAAGAAAACGAAATTTAGTTTTTAATTTTGTTTCATCAAATCATAGGTAAACTACAAATACAATAGTAAAAGTACATTTGTAAGCCAAGTGCTTTAAGAGAAACCAAAAATACTCATGTGTAAAAGAATAGCACGACAAGAACTTATACGATTGGCCCACCTGCTCAGATTGTAGTTCAAAATACATACTTATGTATCTACGTAAATACCGAAAGAAAAATTTTTGCAAATAACTCAAAACTCAAATATGTTTATCATCGTGATGTCTTTTGATTGTTATCTATTTATTTTTTATGTGCACCAATGAAAAATTAGTAGGTATAGAGGTACCTAATCTTAATCGCAATTGAAAAATTGTTGATATGACTTGTGTCATAATACATATTAAAATATAAACAAACACCCAATATCAACAAAATATTGGATAAATTTAAAGGCTTAACCCTAGTACTCAGATCTCGCTTGACTAAATTTTACCTATACAATTTTTATCTCTACACAACCTTGCTAAAAATATATTTTAAAATGTAATAGAAGCCGAACAGAACAGAGTTCTTATTATTCTCATCAAATAAAAATATTCAACAAAATAAAATATTATTACTTTTGGAGCCTTTTTGGGGTTGTGGGGTATATTCACCTAAAAATAACGAAATTATAAAGGCATAAAAGAATACCGAGTTTTATTAGATTGAAGAAAACAATAGTTTTTATCTTACCTTACGTGGCGCTACAGTCCGGGTTGGACCTGAGCCTCAACCAACAAACTTCTCCAGCCGGCTCTGTTTCTAGGTATCTGCCCCAGTTTCGCACGTGGAGTCGGTTAAGGTCCTCTTCCACTTGTGTGCGCCACCTGAGTCTCGGTCTTCTTCTACTGCGCCGTCCCTCTAGGGGTGGATTCAAACATTTTCTGGGCCAGAGCCATGGTGTCCATCCGCTCTAAATGACCCAGCCATCTGAGACGTTGAATTTCTACTCTTTTGCTTAGGTCGGTGTCGCTGTACAGCCGGTACAGTTCTTCATTGTAGCTTCTTCTCTACTCTCCGTTAATGCATATGAAACCAAAAATCACCCGGAGAATCTTTCTCTGAAAGCAGCCTAAAGCATCCTCAAACTCATCATAAGATGTTAATTTAGTGCGACATTTTAAACATGTTTATGCTGTTCATCAGGCCTAGTTTTATTAAATAAAATATAAATAATACACAATATTTTATAATTATTCACAATAGTGAAAAGTCAAAATAACTTACAAAATGTATAAACAAATTTTATAATTCGTGGGAAAACAGTATGTGTCATTCATACATATATGAAAAGTTAAACTGAAAAATTGAAAGCAAACTAAAGTTAAGCTGATAAGTATAAATAATGTTTAAGATAATTACTTTTTTTAATTTACACACAACAAAGAAAAGGAAAAAGAAAAACAAGAAAATAGCAAAGGAAAGGAATAATCGCTATTCCACAATCTCAGCTCAGATTGCTTTTGGTCTATTGATCAGTCTGTCGTCTGTAAGAACTGCTTCGATTATCACAGTCCAAAAGTCGGTTAACAGCGTTCTCTGTGTTTTTGTTTTTATATAAAGCCTTTCTAATAAAAAATTCTTCGCATTAGTTTCTCTGCTGCAAGATTTTTACTCCCTCGAAGTTTGGTTTAAGATTTTCTTCCAAAACAATGTTGTGCAAGTGCTGTTTTCTGCGCCAATGTTAATGTCTGACCTGTGGCCAGAAAGTCGATTTTTCAAATGTTTGCATAGAAGTGCAAACATAAACCGATGGACATGTTGTCCCGTTTCCTCCTAAACAATTTATTTGTTACACCACATTACATCTTTCCATTTTTTCTAATCTTCCTTTGGTATTTGTAAATAAAGCGTTTCTAACAGCTTTTACGGGTCTGAAAGCAATTTTAGTTTTTTCTTTATCCCGTATAAGCCCCGAACTTATGCGGTTGGAGAGGCAAGGGATATGTAGAGAACTTTTCTAGAATGTCAAATGATTCTCGTTTTCTATTGCTGCTTTCTCTTTGCCACGATTTGATAACAATTTGTTTATTATGTTATCTGGGAAAGAGTTTGACCGCAGGTTGTTCCGAATAATGTTGATATTCTTATTTCTACATCGCAGCTGTTATCACCAAAATCAAAGGCTTCCACGTTTTCGGGTTCAAGTTCTGCTTCAGGGCTGTGATCAGAGTCAACACCATTAGTTTGACCATCCAAATCTAAGTGAAGACTTATTCCTTCTACCAAATCAGAACCGACATCTGAGAACGGATATATGTAATCAGTTGAGTACAAATTTTTAATAACTTCAACGGAAGATAAATGCTGATCGTCAAATGACATATCTGCTAATTAAAATTTAATTTTTAGTTAGATTATGGAGTCTATAGTTTTTGGTTCCGTCGCTGTACCCAACAAAAATAAATGCCTCCGACTTCGCATCTAATTTTTTTCATTTCTGCTTCGAGATGTGTACCATCGCCTTACAGTCAAATGTACGCAAGAAACTCATATCCGGAATCAGGCCAGTCCACGCTTCCTCAGGAACTTTAAGTGTTGACGAACTATGTTCTGGTGTGTATAGCGCTATTGCCTGGTGACGAACACCAAATTTAGTTAATAACGAATCAAAATCTTTCAGATCCATTGTTCGTAAAACTTTTATTTTCTTCTCGCAATTGCATTTCAACAAACTCTTTAAACTCTTTAAAGCGAATTATAGTTTCTGACTTTGAAAGCAAGAAATAAACAAAATTTTGTCATGTATAGTCATCAACAAAAAGCAAAATATATCTGGCGCCACCCATACTTGGAATGTTGATTGGACCACACAAATCAAAATATATCATTTCCAACACTTCATTGGCTCGGATCTTGTGTGGTTGAACGGTAGTCTACATTGCTTCCTTGCTTCCTTTTCGCAATTGGTTTTGTCGAACCATTTGGCTTACCGAGAGAAGATTCACTCATAGATCTGGGATGCAAAGAACATTTTCCACCTTCAAGTTCGATTCTGAAGCAGGTAAGCACATGTTTCCAGTAACCACCCCCTCACTTTTTGCAGCTTTACTGACATCTGACAACAACAGTGGATTCGTGCACATATGTGTTGATGCATCAGAGTCCACGTACCATCCACCAGGTTTCACTGAAGAGACTGCAAAGGATGTGTACAGCACATTTTTTTAATTTGGTGGTGTGCCATTGTTGCTCCGTTGTTTGGATGGACAATTTCAAGCAAAATGCGCATAATTGTTGTGCCACTGTTGCTCCGTTGTTTGGATGAATAATTTCGAGCGAAATGCCCATAATTGTTGCACTGAAAACACCGCACAACAACGCACAACTTTCGATTCCCATAATCATTGGTTTATACTTCTCGCTTAAGTCTGCCAACAACAGTGTACCTATCCTTTCTTCGGTAACTGTTTAGTTTGTGGGCAGTTTTAATGATTTCATTTACTTACTGCTACACGGAAGAGCATTCTTCAATCTCCTTGCCGTCTTTGTGATCTGCACGTGTACGTAGTTTACTGGATCACACTTTGAGAACTTTTTTGCTGTCCAGAGCCGGTTCATCATCATATTTTGCTGTGATACACTCCCATAGATCCTCGTGCTCAAGATTTGCCTGCACTGCAAATTTCCAAGAACCGCAATTCTCTCGTCCTTTTAATTTTTCAATGGATGGTAGTCTGTTGTTGGATTTTTTTAATCTCTTTATTATAAGAGAATCAATTGAAGAAATTACTTGAAAATAATATTTTAAATATTTTGAATCTTCTTTTTTTAGTATTAATTTGTTGCAGCGCCTGGGCCCATAACCTAATGTTAAATTGTTCATAAATATAAAAACACACAACTTATTCTCATGAATGATGGCCAACCAGAGACCGGAAATATATTTGAAAGATATAATTAAATGACATTTAATTGATAAGTTCAGCTGACATGAAATAGGGTGATGGTTCAAAGTATGGATAATACATTCCATTTCAACAGTTAGGGACTTTGTCTACGTGGGCTCCGCTATTAACTCAAAAAACAACACCAGCGCTGAAATCAAATGAAGAATAACTCTTGCCAATCGCTGTTTCTTCGTGCTTACAGGGCGAACACAATGCAAAAAAGGAGCTGGAATACGGAGCTGGATCTGTATTAGCCGTCAAACGAGGACGTACGTCCCATCTTGTAAGCGCCCAAAATGATGCTGTGCACGTTTTGACTTTAGTCAAATATCAGCCCATTTATTATAATACCTTGTTTACGTCGTTTCTTTGTTTCTTCTTTTTTTGGCACAAAAACCTATTGAATGAAAATAAAAAAAAATGCTAGGGTTGAGCTTTGGTATTTCTCGTTCGGGAAAAAAAATGCTAGCGCGAATTTAAAATCATTGGAAATGTTCGTGATAATCAAGATCAGTACAAACACCAACGTTCGTGTCTGTCCAAAAGAAGAATAAAGGTTCTCCTTTTTCGTTTTTTGTTGGGCTAAAATTCCAACTAGTTAGGTTTCCTTTCAAAATTCGAAACAAAAAAAAAGCAGTCAGCCGTTCTTCATATATATCATCATTATTATTATTCATTATTATTCGTTAGGCGTTTTTCTTTATTCACTCAGAAAAGGAATCTGAACAGAGTCTGAGCATTCTGAGCATACTCTGATTATTCTCTGAAATAAAAGTGATCTGAGCGCTCAGATATAATTTTGAAATACGTTCATTCCTGCAATAACAGCTCTCCATTTCCTCGATCGCGCGCTTCTCATGTTCCCTTTTTTTCTTTCTGAGAAGGCGGTGCTCCTCTTTCCTCTTCTGCTCATAGAGTGTACGGGTAGTTCTGGTCCTTCTTTGCAGCGCCGCCTTGTATGATTCTTGTTTAGCTGCGTGTGCTTGCCGACACTCATCATCAAACCAGGGGTTTCGTTGTGGTGGCCGTGTAAAACCCAGCACTTCAGTCGCGGCGGATCATTCTCTGAACGAAAAAAGAAATACAATTTTAAAGATCTGAACGCTCTGAGCGAAAAAAGAAATATAACTTCTTTTTTGACAACTCAGACTCTGCTCTGAACGAAAAAAGAAAAACGCCTATTGTGTTCGCAACATTGAACTTGTGTATATTCAACATTTTTGACATCTGTTCCAGGTCCAGCTCCATCTTCCGTTCCAGCTCATTGTGTTCAGCCAGTTAGAACCCTCTATCGGGCATCTAAATTGTCCCTTTATAAGACCCTCATCCTCCCCGTCCTGCTCTTTCGTGCAGACCATAGAAAAAAGAAAAAAGAACTGCGAATCGTACCGACGATGCCGTTCAAACCCTGAAATTTTATTATGTATGTGTATGTGAATACGTCTGAGATTCATGTGAGAACAGCCAATCCGCCAATCGTGTCCACTTAAATGCAAACGCATTAGTAGTCCCATAAGAAATGAACACGAACCGGTACACATGTGTCGCTGAACGGTATTTTTCACTTTTCAGACGAAGAGAGAATTATCCTCCCAGTTGTCATTCTTGTTTCATTTTTCTATGGTGCAGATGCATGGATGCTGTCAAAAGGGTATGACGATGCCTTAGGCTTCTTCGAAAGAAAGATTCTCCGGGTAATTTTTGGTCCCGTATGCATGAACGGAGAGTAAAGAAGAAGATACAATGAAGAACTGTACCGGCTCTACAGCGACACAGACCTAGCCAAAAGATCAAAATTCAACGCCTCAGATGGCTGGGTAATATAGAGTGGATGGACATCAATGCTCCGGCCAGGAAAATCTTCGAATCCACCCCAGAGGGAATGTGCAGTAGAGAAACACCGATTCTCAGGTAGCGCACACAAGTGGAAGAGGACCTCAACCGACTTCACGTGCGAAACTGGAGGCGTTGAGGCCCAGGTCCACCCCGGACTGTAGTGCCACCTAAGGTAAGGGCTGTGATCAGGTAATTAGGTATGTATATACAAATATATTGTTCTCGAATACAAAGGTAACAAAAAAAACAACAGCTGCCACCATGTAGTGACTACGAACAACAACAAAGGAAATAATCACCGACTTCGAGTTACAAATGTAGACTGACTTTATTTTACGAGTAGATATGTATAAGTATAGATAAGTTGGTAAAAGGCCCGACCCATAGAATCCGTTGGACTATTTTCATTTTTGCTCTTGGTCCTCGTTGGATTTGAAAAACGACATCATTAATGCGCGTAACTACTTCCCAGTCCTGTTGAAGCTTGGGCGATTTTCCCTTTCTGCGATGTGGGTTGTAAAGCCATACCAGATCTCCCTCGTTGAATTCAGGTGCTGTTGTTCTCGCATCGTATCTGGTCTTCATGCGGTCACTCGCAATTTTTATGTTGCTTTGGGTTCTTTGGTGTGTGTCGTTGATTATTTTAATCAACTTTGTTCTGGTACATTTTAGCGCTTGCCTTGACTTTAGGTCCTTTAGTACCTTTGCAAGTGGTGCACTTTCGACACCATCCCTCGACATCTTTTCTTACCGTAAGCCAACAAAAGCGTACTCGTACCTTTTTCAGTATCTTCTTGATTCCCAAGTGGAACCACAAGCTGCATCTTAAAGGATCTTCCATTCTGCATTTCCCATTTTCTCCACAAAACACCATCTTTTACATAGAGAGAGTCCCACTGCACCCCGTATGCCTTTAGGTAGGACTTCTGTCGGATATGCCTATTGCGTTTGGCTTCTCCATAGATTCGTTCCATACAAGAATCGGCTCGATGCCATGATCTTTCTTATGTGCATTACGAAATTCTTCCGCAGTCCAACCCTTTACAGGTTCGACCCTTAGTCTCTGAACAGAAATATTGTCGTCCTTCTTAACGTTCAAACACCTAGGATGCGCTCTTTCTGAAGATGGCCTTAGGATTTCCTCACTGCTTATAGTCGTCTTAAAATTTACAGCAGTCTCGTTTCGGTACACCATTGGAATCTGGAAGATTGAATACTTTAACACCTGCATTCGAAAGTCTAGAACTACCTCCTGTGCCTTCATGAAATTCACACCTAGAATGCAGTCGACGCATTTGTCAGCTACCAAGAATGCATTTTTTTTTTATAATCTGCACGAACTATAGGGGTTGTTACTACCCTTATCATGTATTAACACAGTGCGAGCGTTTAGGAAAATTGGAGAGAAGATGAATGGAGATACCGATGTACATTGGTTTTGAACGTTTGTAAATCGTAATGGAAGGGAAAAATCGAGTCGGGTAAAGCATTTCACATTCGTGTAGTGCGGCTAAAGAATGAGTCTCTATATTATGAGCATTCCTAGCGGTACGAGTATTACGGGTAAAACTTTTAAGGGGAGGAATGCAACTGGCTATTTCGCTGGAGCATCGTTTATAGAAGAATCGATAGAATAAGGAGAGACAGGAAACATTTCGACGATGTTCTAGTGAATCAAATGTTTCTGTTATATCCTTATTCCCTATCATTTTCAATGCATTTTTCTGGATTCTATCTAGGAATCGCAAGTGAGTAACAGGGGCACCTGCCCAAATATGAGAATTGTCCTCAAGCTTCGGGCGAATGTACGCCTTATAAACAGTAGCCAGATCTAACGGGGAGAAGTATTTCTTGCATCGTCTAAGAAAACCTAAACATTTCGCAGCATTTTTGGCGATGTCATATATGTGTGTGAAGGTGGTTTGTGATACACATACCTAGAACGCAAAGCTGTTCAGTTTCCTCGATGCAAGTAACACTCATGGATAGTGGCATGAGGGTAGGTTATGCTTTAACGACAGCAGGCAGCATTGAGTTTTTGAAGCATTCAATTCCACACGATTAATATTTCCCCATTGAACAATGCTGGCCAGATCAGAATTTAATGAACTAATCATACGTTGCCATTGCAGTTCCACATCCGAAGAACAAGGAAGTGAATGTGGAAACGAGTATGAGAAGCTGAGGGTAATGTCGTCAGCAAAACAATTTAATGGATTAGAAGTCTTAGACAAGAGATCATTAAAAAAAAATAAGGAAGAGTGTTGGAGACAGAACGGAGATTTGGGGCACACCAGCATTTATTTTGTGACTATCAGACAGGAAGCCATCCAAAACAACGCGAATTGAACGTTCCGAAAGGTAATTTCTAATCCATCGAATAAGAGGTTCGCCGATTCCAAATGCACGCATTTTCTATAAAAGAGCTTGATGCCAAACTCTATCAAATGCTTTTGAAATATCAAGTGCAATGATCTTACTTTCTCCAAAACGTTGTAAAGATTGATTCCACTGTTCGGTGAGATATACCATCATATCACCAGTGGACCTATTGCTACGAAAACCGTATTGCCGGTCATTTAGAAGTTTCCATGTCTCAAGATATTTCTTAATATGATAGTTTATCAGCGTTTCCATGAGCTTGGAAAGAGGGGATGTAAGTGCAATTGGTCGGTAGTTAAAGGGAGATAAAGATGCGTCTTTTGTTGGTATGGGCTGGACAAATGCAATTTTCCACCCTCTTGGATAGAGGCCTGTTGAATACGACAGATGGAAAAGCCTACACAGTGGTTTTTCCAGCGTGGAAGCACACCTCTTCAGAACTATAGGGGAAATACTATCCGGGCCAGCGGATTTGTGAATATCGAAATCTTTAAGGACTCTTGCAACTGAACGAGCGCGAACAAATATTTGTCCCATAAAACCATTTACGTTATCAAGTACAGGAGGAGCCATATCACACTGAGGTAACGTTGAATTAGCTGCAAACAATGTTGCAAATAAATCAGCTTTCGCTTGGGAGTTGACCACAGAATTGTCATTATGGACAAGCGTCGGAACCGAAGACGAAGTGGAGTTATGTATGTTTTTTACGAAGGACCAAACATTTTTACTTCCTTTAGGACATGTTAATATTTTAAGCTTTAAATTTTGCTCGTGTAAAAATTTTGTTCTTTGAATAAGAGCATGTGAGAAGGTCAACCCTGCCAGTTCTATCTTCAGAAGTACCTCTCCGTATACTTTTGCTACTTCTCCCGTAGCTGCCTTCAGACTGTTCCAGCAGGAGTTGTGTAGCCAGGAGTTCTGGACAAGGCCTCTTCTAATTATGAAGGCCGTGGCACCCGTATCGATAGTGGCCACACATTTTCTGTTGGCGATGACTGTCTCCACTGTCAAACTCTGGTTACAGCGTTTCGTCTGCGGAACTTGGATAAAGGTACTTGGGGCGTTCATTTCATCAGCCGACTTCTGCTCTCTAAAGTTGGTTCTTACGCGCTTTCCCCACTGATGTATCGATAAATCATGCCCGGCAGGGTAAGCGGTATCCCTGTCAGTAGGCCTTTTTCTCGCACTATGTGGGCAGCTTACCTGTTTAGGTGGGGATCGGCATTCTAGCTCTAGATGTCCCAGCCTGTTACACTTCCAGCATCTCATTTGACCGGGTTTCGTCTTTCAATGTCAACGCATTGACATGATCACTCTAGCGTAACCATTTTCCTGACGCAATGGCTACCTTGCAAAGCTCGGTCTGCTGCTTCCAATGTCAGGGCAAATGCTAAAGCCTCAGCGAGCGTTTTCTTACCTGCCATTCTTACAGCCATTTGTAGTTTTCCATCTGCAATGGCATAAGTGAACGCATCGGTCGCCAGCTCGTTTATGATTTCCCTGCTGGTATTGGGATAAGACAAATTCGCCAAGCGCTCGATGTCAGCTTGCAACTGTTGTAGCGTTTCACCTCTTGCCTGGATCCTTTGGCGCAACTGGACTCGGTAAACTTGCTGCATGTGGTCGTCATAATCATAATCAAGATGTTTGTCTTCAGGAATGGTCTGCAGCAATTCGGCAACTGTTCCTCTGAGCGCCACCGTAAGAGCAATTGACTTGTCTTCGTCGTTCCAGTTATTCGTCAATGCGGCAGCTTCGAACTGCCTCTTATAAATTGGCCATGATGTTTGACCATCGAAGACAGGGGGCTGCATTTCTTTTCTTCGTGGACCTTCGCTCGAATATTCCCGAACCTTCTGCTTCTTCAAAGAATTAAATTCTTTAGCCAGATGTTCGTACTGTTGCTCTACACTTTCTACTTGCTTTCCGAACTTTCTTCTAAGTTTTCTACTTTCTGGTCTACTATTTGGAGTCTTTTATCGAAGAGAACATTCTGTGCATCGCGCTTATTTTCGAGAGCATGCCTTTGTTCACTTAGTTGCTTCTGAAGAACTTCTAAAGAGTTCTTCTGCTCATTATTTTGTTCGTCGATTTTACTTTCGAGAACATTCTTTTGTTCTTCGAGAACGTTCTTTTGTTCTTCGAGAACGTTCTTTTGTTCGCTTAGTTGCTTCTGTAGAACTTCTAACGAATTCTTTTTCTCATTCTTTTGTTCTTCGAGAACGTTCTTTTGTTTTTCGAATTTCGCCAAAAGCAACTTCATAAAAGCAGGCATTTCATCGGCTGTACTTACTGCGCCTTCTCTCTCTGATTCTTCAACATCGAACAACATGGTATCGGGGTCTCCTGACTAATAGCATTCTGAAGTTGGAGCAATAGTTCCTTTTTCAGCTCCGAAGTCTGAAAATTTCCTTTTTCTAATTCTTCTTTCAACTCAGCTGTTGTCAATTGTTCTAATTTGCGACCCATTTTATGTAAACCAAACACAATTTTCGCAACACAGTCAGTTTTATTTTAATGTCTCTTAGTTTTATGGCACAATCAGTGCAATAGTTTCTGGAAAATTCCACTTTCACAATTATATGAGTCATCGAAACTGTTTTAGAAAATGTCACTATGGAATTTTCAAGCACTTTACTCAGTTTTATTCCCAATTTCTGACACCAATGTGATATTTTGGCCTAGGGTTCGACAAATAAAACTCAATAAAAATTCCAAAATAATACAACAAATCTGTTTATTTATTAAAACACAACGTTATTCAGTTTAAATAACACCAAATTTAACTTATTCCACTTATTCACAATTCAAATTCGTTTTTATAATTTAACACTTTATTTAAACTCAATTCAATCACTTTTTACTAACGCTTCCAGTTGTTAACAATTCCACTTTCGAAAATAAACTAAACTTTCAATGCCATCTACTCTGGTATTTATACAAATTTACAAGTTTCTGTACTAATTCGAATCTCGAAGGACATAGGAGGAACAAACCGAAGATTGCTAAAAGAACTCAACATCTCAGTTCAGCAATCCTTCTTTCCTAATCCAGCTGACGACGCAGCGAAAAATATTTATGTCTTCGCCGATGTACCTCATCTGCTGAAATTGACACGCAACCATTTTATCGACAGCGGTGGTTTCATTATGGATGAGAAGCTTATTCATAAAGGAATAATAGATGAGCTTGTATCTCAAACAAACGACAAGTCTGATCTGTCTGTGGCGTACAAAATCTCAACGTCAAATCTAAATGTAAGAGGCGCAGAACGTCAAAAGGTGAAATAAGATGCAAAACTTTTTCCGCATATCATCTCGCAAGCATTGATCCGCGTTGATCGTTTGGAGTTCATGTACCGACTTCGGTCTAACATTCTTGGATGAAACGAGGGCAGCGTATCAACGGGTGGAACAGACCACACAGATCATTAGATCAGCAAGTAAGTCCTCAACCTGATCCTGAAGAGTTGGAGTCATTCCAATATGATGGCTTGGAGCATTTAGCGGGCTATATATGAAAACGAGTGAAGGACCCTGCATTATTAGTTGACCAACTGGATACTTCCTTTACTTGGACCGACCAACTGAGCGAAGGGTTCTTGCACAAGCCCAACGTCAAAATGATGGCTGACATGCAAAAAATGGAATAAATCTTCAACACCATCAACGGAGAAGAAATTGTGTTTTGCCCTAATTATATAGGAAATCTCATTACTAAAACAAGTAACATAAAGTGTGAAAAAAACAGATATTCTTTCGCTCTCGAATGTATTTCAGAATAAAACATCTAAATAAAAAAATTGAAGAGTATTCAAACAAAGAAAAAGAAAAATCATAAAAATAAAAAAAAATTAATATGTATACATAAGTTGATAAATTAAAACCAGAACATGTTTAATTATATCGTTTCGTTAATGAACAAATACTATAACTATCTTATAAATGTACTTTCTTCCAAATAAATTTTATAACAAAACAGAAATTATATACAAAAATATATGTATGTGATGAATTCACTGTTTGCCTTGTTTTTTCGAAGGGGATATTCTGTGTTTTCACTTTTCTCCATTAGGATATCTTACAAAAGCACTTTGTTAATAAACCGTTTTTTGGACACTGGACAAATGCTAAAATTTTGAGCGTAACGCATTTCTTCTCCTGATGCATTCGATGTTCTTGTAAACGAAGGCATTGGGCAGTAAGCAGACATTTGAGGATTTGATGATGAAGCTTCCTTTCCATTTGTGTTCGAATTAAAGTTTCCATGTAATTTCTCAATCTATGTGAAGATATATCCTTTGGTAAGTACTAAAAAGATTTTTTCACTAAATTTCAACTTTTTTTAAAGAATTGATTTTAAAACTTTCTGACCATACTTTGGCTGGATTTATGTTCATCCTTGCTGAGCAACTGCAAGACAATCTCTGAATTTGGTTTTAAGAAATCAGGATGCAAATCAACGCCTTGATATGGCGGTACACTGAGTGGATTAAGGATAGTTTTTAACAGCATTGCAAAAATATCATTTTCTTCGGGAAATACTTCTTCGCAGTACTCTGAATTCTTTTCAACGCGAATATTTGTCGGATTTCTTTTAAAAATCGTACATATGGATCGATAGAGTTCTAGTTGCTGATGTTTGTCTCTGTAAAAAAAGAAGAAAGAAGAAGAAAAAGTTAAAAGTTTTATTTCAATAATAAAATAAAATAAAAAAATTACCTTCCTTCACTTCCAGCAGTTTCCATTTCCTTCATTAGTGACTGCGCCTTTTGTCTATACTGCTTTACAAGTATATTATGAAACATTGTAATTGGCTCATTCCAAACATTAACAATGTTGTTCCAAGTATGGTATAAAAAGATTTTTATGACCAATTAACAGAAAATCAAGGACTTTAGCTCTTGGAAGATTTTCAACTTCTATGAAGTCATCGGTGAAGATTTTCAAACCATCTTCCGGGTGTTTGCGCAACACCCGGTTTGAAAACTCGAATATTAAATCCTTATGATCGGCACCTAAGGCCTGCAAATATCTTATTGTCCTTTCGTGTCCGTATAAGCAAAGGAGCGACCAATGAGTCCTTTTCATGGACCACTTTGTTGGCACCCGCCTTCAGTAGATGCTCAGTCATGTAACGCTTGAAGTAGGATAAAAGCTTCATTTTCTTGTCCAACTGTTTAGGGTATTCGGCATTGGTCATGTAGGTTTTCTTGCCATCTTTTTTCGATGAAATGCACATTACTAGAAAAGAAAGAGCATATATTAACATGTTTGATTAAATCTTAAGTCGCAAATGTGTTATAAAGGCAAAATTATTTATTTGTAAACTAAATATATAAACACTGAAATGGCTTTTCTTTAGTTTTCTTGGAAGGAGTATGATAAATACCAACGTACGAGACATTATCCTCTGCTGCCAAACGCTTTCTTTCTTTGTACATTGCATTGTTTATTCTTAAAAGTACACGAACAGAATATATACAGAATCTGGTTAGTACAAGATAATAGGTTTGTTCGATGTTCCCCGCCCCAGTGCGCACTGGGGAATGTCAGTGCATTTCGTTAGCTGTCAAAAAACTGTGTTTCTGCTCGGAGTTTGATTTAACATCGAACAGCTCAGTGCAACAGTTTTAGTTTTTTGACATTTCATTTATGTATTAATTTTCTTTACAAAGTCTACAGTTTTTCCATTTCCATCAGATAGAGTATATCTCGGCATTTTATCTAAAATCACAAAATAACTTAATAATTGCAAAATAACCTACAAAATATTCTATGTTTATCAGATATTGCACTACAAATTTGTAAAAAAAAAATTGTTTTAAACTTCTTCCATCAAGCACCAACAGCTGATTTGAATTTTGACAGCACTGATTTCTTACACCGACCAAAAACCTGGGGCGTGAGAGTGTGCACTCAGTGCATGACTGGGGTGAAAAAAGTGTCACATAAAACACCTCAGTGCGAATCCAGTGTACACCAGTGCGCCCCAGGGCAGACATCGAACAAAGCTAATGTATATGAAAATTATTAGACGAAAGTCTAATGTTTAAAAGATATGAAAGAAGAAAATATAGATTAGTCCGACCGCGGCGCCTGGTCAGTTTCAACAGTCTTCATTTTAATCGGCGATTGAGTTCGGAGTCGGCAGAGTTGCCGTGATGCTTGTTTACGATTACAACT
Organism: Platycheirus rosarum; assembly: GCA_963971375.1. Taxonomy (NCBI): domain Eukaryota; kingdom Metazoa; phylum Arthropoda; class Insecta; order Diptera; family Syrphidae; genus Platycheirus; species Platycheirus rosarum. The sequence continues at coordinate 76,480,436 of OZ020510.1, forward strand.
CGGGTATCCTGGCTAGAGAAACCACCCTCGGTTTCATTCTCTTCAGCACCATGCGGATCTGGAATTGATCTTCATCTTCATTGTCGTCAGGTGGTAAAATGCACCACTGCTTTAGCTTATCGGAAGAGAAAACTCCGCAGTACCGTCGGAATGTTCGTGGAGCCCCGGAAACATCTTCGACCAGATAACGATCGTTCCCCAAGACTTTGGTAATAATATACGGACCTTTAAATTTTGGTTGAAGTTTTTTTGATTGCCCGGTACTGACTGGTTTATTCTCGATCATTATCGGATTATCCTCTTCATAAATTGTTGGCCTTCGGTGGTGTTTATCATATCGCTCCTTCTATTCTTGCCTCCTTCGATTTATCTGATCCGCCTCCTTGCGAACATCTGATAAAGTTTGTTGGCGCTCGTCGTCATCATCTTGTAGATGTAAGATGATTTTATTTTGTAAAATATCGTGGGGCTTAAAATCGAATATGATTTTATGTGGGCTTCGTCCGGTCGTAGATGATGTCATCGAGTTGAGCGACCACTGAATATTTCTGAGATTTGTATCCCATTTACGTTCATCGTTTGCTGAAGCAGCGATGGCACTCGACATTGTTCGATTCACGCGTTCGATTTGTCCATTAGACAAAGGTGTCCTTACGGCAGCCTTTATGTGCTGAATTACGTGCTCCGTACAATATTCCTCAAAAGCTTTGGACGTAAAGGCATAGAGTAAATATATTATATAGAGGAAAAACTTTCGTACGTTCCACGCCTCAAAACCCTCAATTTTCGTTGTTGCTTTGGTATATCATTCATTGTATTTCGTGTTCTGTTTTGTATATCATTCATTGTCGGCATTAAAAAACAAAGAAAAAACGATGTGGTGAGTTTTGTTAATTTTGACATTTCATTTTGTTCTTGTTGACAACAACTGTCAGTGAATTGTTGACAAAAATTATTGCAAACATTTTTTTTTTTATATAAAATTTATTATTAGTATTTTCGAATGCTGACGCTGAGGGAAGAAGGTCCTCAAAAATGGATTTTTAACGAATGTTGTGACATCAATCAAATTCACTTTAGATTCAAGCCAGAGAACTTGGTGACCACTGTGGTTGCTTCTATGCAGGTTTGCAGTTATACCCAGACACCATCGTTCTTTTTCATTTTAATCTTTTCAGATGTATCCGCTAGAAGAAGTTCTAACGGCGCCGTACTTAATAAATGAATGGGAACCAAAGCTAATAACTATCCTTCTGAATAAACTTGTTCCAGAAAAATGTCGCAGAAGAAGACTTCATGTATCAATAGAATTAATAATCTCCTTGTAAAGCTGTGGCTTATTTTTTTTAATAAACATTTATATTGAACTTATACAACTTCACCGGACTCTTCAGGATCAATTCTTATTAAAGCAACACAAAACAAAGTCTTCACAAACGGTATTAAGAAATATTTTTTTATTTTTTAAAAAACTTACAAACCCTAGACTATCTAAAAAAATCATACTATCCTACTTCATTTTCTTCTGTTTGAGTAGATGATTCCTTAGAGCCTTCTGTTTGTCCTTAAAACTCTTCTTGACTTTGCCACGTGCCTTGTGCCTCATCATAAAAAAGTTCTTGCCCTTGCGTTTCTCTCTATTTGTCGTTGAACAGTTTTCATTCTTCCTGCCGTCTTTGTAGCCAAACTTATTATTCTGAAGAAAAGTCCTCAAATTCTTGTCCGGACAACGGAGCAATTCAAAAAACAGCTGCAACAAGTCCAATGCAGGAATAAGATTCTTATTTCGCAGCAGAATCAGTGCCTTAACAAAACAGTTGCGCATAGTAGGATCCAGAGTTGTGGCATGATTTTTCAGCAAATCGACTAAATGCTGTGGAAATTGGATGCAAACATCAGGATAGCATTGAGCGACCTACAAAACAAACATCATATTTATAAAGCATCATTAAATGCAACACTTGCTTTCTTTTTTTTTAATTACCTGCGCAATAAACATAATCAATTCATCGAGACTTTTATTTTCATTGCTGGGATTTAATTCGAAAACTTCCAAGCTGCTCAAGAAATGGCGATATTGCTAGGAGAATTCTTCCTTGTATGATTCCGGATCACGTTTTACAAGATTTTGCAATTGTGGAAGATTGTCTGGTAGCTGACCAATAATAATTAATTAATAAAACGGATAAGCAGTTTAATTTTGTAAATAGGACACAATAATTCACGGAGTTCCTTTACTTCGAAAAATTTGTGAGAATTTCACAAAATACCATCAACGACGACGACGTGCCTGATGAGAAAACTTGATACAAGATACAATTCTCATCAGGCACGTCGTCGTCGTCTTTCGATGGTGATATTTTATGAAATTCTCACAAATTGTTCGAAGTAAAGGAACTCCGTGAATTATTGTGTCCTATTTAACAAAATTAAACTGCTTATTCGTTTTATTAAAGATAATAAGCACAGTTCTAATTATGAGAACAATACACAACACAATACAATATTCACTAAACAATTTAATGTTGACGTTTTAGAAACTCACCTCCACCATAATACTACATATCGAGAAGGATGTGTTCGAAATGTATACCTAAAGGGTTAAGGTGATTTTCTTAGGTCTTAAAGCTTGTTTACATGATTCCTTTTTTCGGATGTTTCTTCATTCGTTCTTTTTGCAATTAGGTAAGGGGTGTAAACAAGTAGGAGGAATGAACTAACGAATGGAAGAATGAAAATTTTAAGGATTTTTTGTGATTGAGCTTTGAAGTTTCTCGTTTGAGAAAGAAAATGCTATGCACGGACTAAAAATAAGAACTTTTGAAATTGAAAACAATTCCCAATTATGTTTTTTAGTGGTAATGGATGGTTTTAATTGTTGTTTTTTTAATTTTGCAAATTTCTTTAGAATAAAATAGTATAGTTTGTAGGAAAACATTGGTTATAATCGGGTTAATCCAAATCAGTGTACACACCAACGTACGTGCCTGTCCAAAAGAAGAATGAAGAAACAACCGAAAAAAGAAATCATGTACACAAGGTCTAATTAGTACGGATAAATATAATGTCTACAATTTTCTAATATAAACCAATATAATGTAGTGTTTTTCTTTTTAAGTTTGTAGGATTAATAATTTGTTGAGATTATTTTACCTTGTGTTGAGATTATTTTAACACGGCATTCTAAACACGGCGTTAGAGAACGTCAGACAGAGAGCTATCCGCAGCGCGTTTAATATTTGAATCTTGATTTTCATTTTCTCACTAAATGCCAATTAGGTTATTTTTTCCATTTAAACAATACACTATTAAATGACACAAAATAAGTCAAAAAATAATTTAATAAAATAAATTTTTACAATAAATTCAGAATTACTTAATTACTAAACACAAAATATTGAAAACAATTTTTTTTTTGGAACGCCGCGTCAAAGTTATCTCAACGCAGCGTAAAATAATCTCTACGCCGCGTTAAAAATGCGTTCTGTTTAACGAAGACTTAAAAAAACAATTTGTAAATTATCACAACGTGACGTTTTGACGCAGTGTGAAACTTGACGCGGCGTTGAAAACGTGCTCTATGTGACTTGGGATATGTTTGTTATACTGTATATTACAACGCGGCGTCAGAACGCGCTATGTTTGACTAGGCTTCTACTCCTGTGTAAACGCCTATTATATGGTGTGAAGAAAGATAATTTAACTTTAAAAAAGTACACCTTTATCGCTACTTTGTATAATACAATCTTGCAAATATACATAGTAGGTGTTCTTCTGACCGAATGCTTATTTAAATTCATTCTTAGAACAATCAATACACTATCATCAGTTTAGGAATCAGGTAAAATGGTTGAAACTCTTGTCTATTATTTAACCAGTTTTAAACGTTTATATAGAGTTTTCAAGCACATAATCTGTAAAAGGCAGGGAAAAAATAATAAAGTATAACAACATGCATTCGAGTAACTTGCTAGTGTCTCCTCATGATACAAGAAAACAAGATAGCGACTTTCGTATTTTTACGTCATCAGTGCCCCTTGTTGAAAAAAATAATTTCCGTTTTAGAAAAAAAAAAACGGGAAAGTAAGTTTTAATTGATGCAGGTTTGGTCCAATGTCTTATTTGATTGATTTAATATACATTTTAAGTCCACTAACACTTCGGATTCTTTCCAAAAATGGTAATTTAATATAGTCAGTTTGAGTCACTGATGACGTCAAATTTCGGGATGGCGCTTTTTATTAACAGTATCTTCCAACACGCCCAATTTCGTGGTGAGAATCAAAAGGGAACTGAAAAGAAGAGGTCAATTATTTGACTACTACACTCTCAATAGGCGTCAGTTATTTGACAGTTCAGCACTACTACACTCTCAATCAGCGTCAATTTTTTGACACTTCAGCACTACCACATTCTCAATTGGCGTCAATTTTTTGACAGTTCTACACCAATACTTATTTGACCAGCTTGTTGGCCTTGTCAAATGAAGGCAGTAGATTTCCCTCTTTATAGTATAGTTACTCTATGGTAAAGGTCGTTCCTCTGTCGGTTATAATTCGGGTTGGTGCTCCAACATAGCTCATCAGTTCATCCAAGACGTTTAGCACGTTGGCTGTGTTTGTTGATTTGACAGCACGCAACAAAACAAGTTTGCTAAAAGCATCCGATATTCAAAGAACGTGTAGGTTACCTTTGCTGCTCTTCGGAAAAGGTCCAAGGTGATCGATGTGCAAAGTTTTGAAGGAAATGGGCTTTTTTTGGCTAAAGTGGAGCTCTCCTTCAGTTTTGCCACCCGGTTTCTTGTGGTAACACCACTTAACGCATAACTTGAGGTACTTTGAGACATAGTCCCGCATTCTTGGGAACCAATACCACTTTTGAATCTTTTCAACGGTTTTGTCCAATCTTAAATGTCCCACCTTGTCATGGCATTTTCTAACAACTCGCCAAAGTTAAATTTCATTGTTTATAACCCGACGAAAATGTTGTTTCATGGATTTCACTCCGGCCTCCCGTAAACCGCCGAAGTTTGGTGCCGAGGGAGGTATAAAATGCCACTAAATGCCATCACAAGCCAAAGATTCTGTAATGAGAGTGTTATAGTTTTGAGATAAGACTAATTGATACATCTCTGATAACGAACGAGCTGACTCGCGAAAGTTTGTTCCATTGTCAGTATATGATGTGATGGCTTACCACGACGGGCAACAAACCGGCGAAAAGCGGCCAGAAAGGCTTCAGTCGTTAGGTCACTTACTAGTTCTAAGTGAATACATTTCGTAACGAGGCACACGAAAAGCGAAATATATCCTTTAATAAACAATGATTTGCGACCCGATCTCACCCGCAACGATATAGGTCCGGCATAATCACAGCCACAATGCGCGAAAGGCCTGCAAACTTGAACGCGTTGAGGTGATAGGTTGCCCATAAGTTGATTTGTGAGAGCTTTGCGTTGGCGAAAACATTTTATACATTCGTGGGTGAACCTTTCGATGTAAGTTACGACAGCCGATAACCAAATACTCTTGTCATGTGAGAGCAAATAATGTGCTTATTACAGGGTGTTAGAATCGAAAGTGAGCGTCGATAACGATGAGTTTTGTAATGTTTTGATCTTTGGGTATATTAGCTTTGTTCGATGTCTGCCCTAGGGCGCACTGGTGTACACTGGATTCGCACTGAGGTGTTTTATGTGACACTTTTTTCGCCCCAGTGTTTTTGCACTGTGTTCGATGTCAACCCCGAGCACGCACTGAGTGCACACTCTCACGCCCCAGGTTTTTGGTCAGTGTAAGAAATCAGTGCTGTCAAAATTCAAATCAGCTGTTGGTGCTTGGTGGTAGAAGTTTAAAACAAATTTTATTTTACAAATTTGGAGTGCAATATCTGATAAATATAAGATATTTTGTAGGTTATTTTGCAATTATTAAGTTACTTTTGTGATTTTAGATAAAATGCCGAGATATACTCTATCTGATGGAAATGGAAAAATTGTAGACTTTGTAAAGAAAATTAATACATACATGAAATGTCAAAAAATTAAAACTGTTGCACTGAGCTGTTCGATGTTAAATCAAACCCCGAGCAGAAACACAGTTTTTTGACAGCTAAACGAAATGCACTGACATTCCCCAGTGGGGCGGGGAACATCGAACAAACCTAATGATTGGGTGTTTGTTATTAAATGACGTGTCCGAATCAGAAATTCTGCCACCAATTCTGAAGATACCGTCAGCATTTCCGGCCTTACATTTACGGAAAAAAGTTTTTGATTAAAACAGATCACAGACCTCTAACTTATCTATTTTCAATGAAAAACCCAACGTCCAAGCTTAGCCGGATGAGATTAGATTTAGAAGAGTATGATTTTGAAATTAAATATCTCAGGGGAAAAGAAAATTATGTAGCTGACGCTCTGTCAAGAATAGATTTAAGTGAGATTAAATCTATTCGAATAGAAAATTCGATAAACTCGCCAAGAAACAAAAAAGTCAAAAAATAAACAAACCTCAAATACCACCAACATCGATTGTACCACTAATGAACCCAGAGTTTATGAGGTTATTAACTTAAAGATGTTAAGAAATATATCCAACTTAAATTTAATCAACAAAAATGTTTTTTTAAACGTGGAAAAAAATTTTAGGCACACTAGAATTAGAAAACTTTGATATTAATGGAAAACTTTGTTTAGACAAAGATAACGAGACTATTAAACAAAATCAAAAGAGATTATCGTTGGCGTAACATGACTAAAAGTATTAAAGCATACGTTAAGTCATGCGAACTCTGTCAACTAAAAAAAAAACTTAACCAAAACCAAAGAACAAATGGTTATAACACCAACACCTGAAAAAGCATTTGATATAGTATTACTAGATACAATTGTATCTAGGTAATGAATACGCAGTTACAATTGCATGCGACCTTACAAAATAATAAGTAACGATACCAATCAAAAGTGTAAAATTTGTAGCGAAAGCTATTACTGAAAATTTCATTTTGATATAAGGCCCTATGAAAAAAGTCATAGCAGACATGGGTACCGAGTATAAAAATTAAATCCTTTCGGAACTCTGCTCTCTTCTGCAAATTGATAAAACAACATCGACCGCTTACCATCATCAATCTTTAGGTACAATACAACGAAATCATAGAACATTTAATGAGTATATACGTTCATATCTGTCCAGTAAAAGAAATGATTGGGATGACTGGTTACAATTTTTCGCATACTGCTATAATACTCCTTCAGCGTTGCACGGGTATTGTCCGTTTGAATTAGTGTTTGGAAAGATTCCAAACTCTTTGCAGCTTTTAGAAACAAATACAATAGACCCAGTTTATAATCTCGAAGCTTATGAAAAAGAAGTTAAATTTAGGTTGCAAATGGCCAATTTGAAAGCTCAGGAATTTCTTAATAGGGCGAAAATGAAACAAAAGTTGAGCTACGATAAAAAAGAAAGAGGACTAGTAATTAAGGCAGGAGATTTGGTGTTACTAGAAAACACTGCTGGACATAAATTAGATAATGCTTTTAAAAGACCTTATAGAGTAATAGAGGTGAATGAAAACCATAACTGTACAATAGAAGATACCAATCTGAAGCAATATAAAGTGCACAAAAATAGACTTAAGCAATATACAGAAAGAACTTAAAAATTTTTTTTATTATTTTTACATACACGGAATTAATATAAGTATTTAGAATTAAAAATTGAATTTGGTATATATATATAAATACATAAAAAAATAGAATAAATAAATAAAATCAAATAGAAAAGAATATGAAGAAATATTAATTTTTTTTTCTCAAATACTTTTTCCTTTAGTTCTTATAAGTATTAAGAATATATAATGTAGATTTGCACATGGCGCCATAAACATTGTAAAGTAATCATAATATGTAGGTGTAGGTATCTTAGTAAAAAAAATTAAATTACTTTTATCTTTAAGAATAAAATTTAAATCAAAACTGAATTTTTTTTTAAAGTTAAAAACAAAAAATATTTTAAAGCTAATGTGTGTGGGGTATATTCACCTTAAAATAACAAAATTATAAAGGCATAAGAGAATACCGAGTTTTATTAGATTGAAGAAAACAATAGTTTTTATCTTACCTTACGTGGCGCTACTGTCCGGGGTGGACCTGAGCCTCAACCAACAAACTTCTCCAGCCAGCTCTGTTTCTAGGTAGCTGCCCCCAGTTTCGCACGTGGAGTCGGTTTAGGTCCTCTTCCACTTGTGTGCGCCACCTGAGTCTCGGTCTTCTTCTACTGCGCCGTCCCTCTGGGGGTGGATTCAAACATTTTCTGGGCCAGAGCCTTGGTGTACATCCGCTCTACATGACCTTGCCATCTGAGGCGTTGAATTTCTACTCTTTAGATTAGGTCGGTGTCGCTGTACAGCCGGTACAGTTCTTCATTGTATCTTCTTCTCTACTCTCCGTTAATGCATATGAAACCAAAAATCACCCGGAGAATCTTTCTCTGAAAGCAGCCTAAAGCATCCTCAAACTCATCATAAGATATTAATTTAGTGCGACATTTTAAACATGTTTATGATGTTCATCAGGCCTAGTTTTATTAAATAAAATATAAAAATACACAATATTTTATAATTATTCACAATAGTGAAAAGTCAAAATAACTTACAAAATGTATAAACAAATTTTAAAATTCGTGGGAAAACAGTATGTGTCATTCATACATATATGAAAAGTTAAACTGAAAAATTGAAAGCAAACTAAAGTTAAGCTGATAAGTATAAATAATGTTTAAGATAATTACTTTTTTAAATTTACACACAACAAAGAAAAGAAAAAAGAAAAACAACAAAATAGCAAAGAAAAGGATTAATCGCTATTCCGCAATCTCAGTTCAGATTGCTTTTGGTCTATTGATCAGTCTGTCGTCTGTACGAATTGCTTCGATTATCACAGTCCAAAAGTCGGTTAACAGCGTTCTCTGTGTTTTTATTTTATATAAAGCCTTTCTAATAAAAAAATTCTTCGCATTAGTTTCTCTGCTGAAAGATTTTTACTCCCTCGAAGTTTGGTTTAAGATTTTCTTCCAAAACAATGTTGTGCAAGTGCTGTTTTCTGCGCCAATGTTAATGTCTGACCTGTGGCCAGAAAGTCGATTTTTCAAATGTTTGCATAGAAGTGCAAATATAAACCGATCGACATGTTGTCCCGTTTTCTCCTAAACAATTTATTTGTTACACCACATTACATCTCTCCATTGTTTCTAATCTTCCTTTGGAATTTGTAAATAAAGCGTTTCTAACAGCTTTTACGGGTCTGAAAGCAATTTTAGTTTTTTCTTTATCCCGTATAAGCCCCGAACTTATGCGGTTGGAGAGGCAAGGGATGTGTAGAGAACTTTTTTAGAATGTCAATTGATTCTCGTTTTCTATTGCTGCTTTCTCTTTGCCACGATTTGATAACAATTTGTTTATTATGTTATCTGGGAAAGAGTTTGACCGCAGGTTGTTCCGAATAATGTTGATATTCTTATTTCTACATCGCAGCTGTTATCACCAAAATCAAAGGCTTCCACGTTTTCGGGTTCAAGTTCTGCTTCATTGCTGTGATCAGTCAACACCATTAGTTTGACCATCCAAATCTAAGTGAAGTCTTATTCCTTCTACCGAATCAGAACCGACATCTGAGAACGGATATATATAATCAGTTGAGTACAAATTTTTAATAACTTCAACGGAAGATAAATGCTGATCGTCAAATGACATATCTGCTAATTAAAATTTAATTTTTAGTTAGATTATTGAGTCTATAGTTTTTGGTTCCGTCTCTGTACCCAAAAAAATACATGCCTCCGACTTCGCATCTAATTTTTTTCATTTCTGCTTCGAGATGTGTACCATAGCCTTACAGTCAAATGTACGCAAGAAACTCATATCCGGAATCAGGCCAGACCACGCTTCCTCAGGAACTTTAAGTGTTGACGAACTATGTTCTGGTGTGTATAGCGCTATTGCCTGGTGACGAACACCAAATTTAGTTAATAACGAATCAAAATCTTTCAGATCCATTGTTCGTAAAACTTTTATTTTCTTCTCGCAATTGCATTTCAACAAGAGCTTTAAACTCTTTAAAGCGAATTATAGTTTCTGACTTTGAAAGCAAGAAATAAACAAAATTTTGTCATGTATAGTCATCAACAAAAAGCAAAATATATCTGGCGCCACCCATACTTGGAATGTTGATTGGACCACACAAATCAAAATATATCATTTCCAACACTTCATTGGCTCGGATCTTGTGTGGTTGAACGGTAGTCTACATTGCTTCCTTGCTTCCTTTTCGCAATTGGTTTTGTCGAACCATTTGGCTTACCGAGAGAAGATTCACTCATAGATCTGGGATGCAAAGAACATTTTCCACCTTCAAGTTCGATTCTGAAGCAGGTAAGCACATGTTTCCAGTAACCACCCCCTCACTTTTTGCAGCTTTACTGACATCTGACAACAAAAGTGGATTCGTACACATATGTGTTGATGCATCAGAGTCCACGTACCATGCACCAGGTTTCACTGAAGAGACTGCAAAGGATGCGTACAGCACATATTTTTAATTTGGTGGTGTGCCATTGTTGCTCCGTTGTTTGGATGGACAATTTCAAGCAAAATGCGCATAATAGTTGTGCCACTGTTGCTCCGTTGTTTGGATGAATAATTTCGAGCGAAATGCCCATAATTGTTGCACTGAAAACACCGCACAACAACGCACAACTTTCGATTCCCATAATCATTGGTTTATACTTCTCGCTCAAGTCTGCCAACAACAGTGTACCTATCCTTTCTTCGGTAACTGTTTAGTTTGTGGGCAGTTTTAATGATTTCATTTACTTACTGCTACACGGAAGAGCATTCTTCAATCTCCTTGCCGTCTTTGTGATCTGCACGTGTACGTAGTTTACTGGATCACACTTTGAGAACTTTTTTGCTGTCCAGAGCCGGTTCATCATCATATTTTGCTGTGATACACTCCCATAGATCCTCGTGCTCAAGATTTGCCTGCACTGCAAATTTCCAAGAACCGCAATTCTCTCGTCCTTTTAATTTTTCAATGGATGGTAGTCTGTTGTTGGATTTTTTTAATCTCTTTATTATAAGAGAATCAATTGAAGAAATTACTTGAAAATAATATTTTAAATATTTTGAATCTTCTTTTTTTAATATTAATTTGTTGCAGCGCCTGGGCCCATAACCTAATGTTAAATTGTTCATAAATATAAAAACACACAACTTATTCTCATGAATGATGGCCAACCAGAGACGGGAAATATATTTGAAAGATATAATTAAATGACATTTAATTGATAAGTTCAGCTCACATGTAATAGGGTGATGGTTTAAAGTATGGATAATACATTCCATTTCAACAGTTAGGGACTTTGTCTACGTGGGCTCCGCTATTAACTCAAAAAACAACACCAGCGCTGAAATCAAATGAAGAATAACTCTTGCCAATCGCTGTTTATTCGTGCTTACTGGGCGAACACAATGCAACAAAGGAGCTGGAATACGGAGCTGGATCTGTATTAGCCGTCAAACGAGGACGTACGTCCCATCTTGTAAGCGCCCAAAATGATGCTGTGCACGTTTTTGACATTAGTCAAATATCAGCCCATTTATTATAATACCTTGTTTACGTCGTTTCTTTGTTTCTTCTTTTTTTTGGAACAAAAACCTATTGAATGAAAATTTAAAAAAAATGCTAGGGTTGAGCTTTGGTATTTCTCGTTCGGGAAATGCTAGCGCGAATTTAAAATTATTGGAAATGTTCGTGATAATCAAGATCAGTACAAACACCAACGTTCGTGTCTGTCCAAAAGAAGAATAAAGGTTCTCCTTTTTCGTTTTTTGTTGGGCTAAAATTCCAACTAGTTAGGTTTCCTTTCAAAATTCGAAACAAAAAAAAAGCAGTCAGCCGTTCTTTATATGTCTCATCATTATTATTATTCATTATTATTCGTTAGACGTTTTTCTTTATTCACTCAGAAAAGGAATCTGAACAGAGTCTGAGCATTCTGAGCATACTCTGATTATTCTCTGAAATAAAAGTGATCTGAGCGCTCAGATATAATTTTGAAATACTTTCATTCCTGCAATAACAGCTCTCCATTTCCTCGATCGCGCGCTTCTCATGTTTCCTTTTTTTCTTTCTGAGAAGGCGGTGCTCCTCTTTCCTCTTCTGCTCATAGAGTGTACGGGTAGTTCTGGTCCTTCTTTGCAGCGCCGCCTTGTATGATTCTTGTTTAGCTGCGTGTGCTTGCCGACACTCATCATCAAACCAGGGGTTTCGCTGTGGTGGCCGTGTAAAACCCAGCACTTCAGTCGCGGCTTCCCTGATGGCATTTTGGCAATGTTGCCACTGGTTTTCAATATTTGATGCTGGCGGTAAAGGACTCCTTTGGAATTTATTTGAAACTGAATCGGAAAAGGATCTGGAGATTTCTTGCGATTGCAGCCGTCCGACGTTAAACTTCCTCACAGTATTACCTCTTCTTGGCGTGGGTCGTAATATCCTAAGTCGTACCTTGGCTACAACGAGGTAGTGGTCCCAGTCAATGTTTGCCCCTCGGAAAGTTCGGACATCCATCATACTGGAGTAGTGCCTTGCATCGATCGCAATGTGGTCAATTTGGTTGACAGTGGATTGATCAGGTGATCTCCATGTCCCTTTGTGAGTGTTGAGGTGTGGGAACTTGGTACTTGCTATTACAATATTACGCCCCGCAGCAAAGTCAATTAGCCTGAATCCGTTATCGGAGGTGGTGTCGTGCAAGCTGTGTTTTCCGATTGTATCACCAAAAACATCTTCTCTCCCTAGCTTGGCGTTAAAGTCGCCTAGGACAATTTTAATGTCAAAGCTAGGGCATTGCTCATATGTTTTGTCCAGGAGCTCAAAAAACATTTCTTTGGTGTCAACATCTTTTTCCTCTGTGGGGGCATGCGCGCATATGAGGCTAATTATGGCAAATTTAACCTTGATGCGGATTGTCATGAGGCGCTTGTTCACACATTTGTAACTCAAAACCTCTTGCCGGAGCCTGCCTCCAATGACGAATCCACATCCAAATAAGCGCTGTTTTTGTTATGTATAGCAGTTGCCATAGTAGATATCGCAGTTTTTCATCTTTTTTTTGCCCGACCCGTCCCATCGCATTTCTTGGATGGCGGTTATGTCTGCCTTACAGCAGTTAAGGGCCTCCGCTAGTTTTTCGGCTGCATGTGGTCTGTTAAGGGACCTAACATTCCACGTACATATCCGAAATTCGTTGTCCTTATTTCGTTTGCAGGGTTCGTCATCAGTGAATCCGTCCGTATCCGAGGCTTGTTGATGCTTCGCAACTAGTTGGTTTTGGTGTGTCCGGGAAGTTACCACGACGGCACAACCCCCAACCTGGAGGACCAGGTCCTTATTGTGACTCCAAGGACGAAGAGCCGGATAAACCGCTCCTTATAGGCCTGAGCTCCGAAAACGTCGTAGTAGCCCATATAAGGTGTTCACTAAGTATTTCAACATGACTGGAACTATAGACGCCACCGTTGATTCCACCTAGAGAATTCTTCCGCTGCCGCCAGGATGCAAGAAGTATTGCCTTAGTGGTAACACTCCTCCCCCCCCCCCCTCTTTCGTTTGCTCTGATCATTCTCTGAACGAAAAAAGAAATACAATTTTAAAGATCTGAACGCTCTGAACGAAAAAAGAAATATAACTTCTTTTTTGACAACTCAGACTCTGCTCTGAACGAAAAAAGAAAAACGCCTATTGTGTTCGCAACATTGAACTTGTGTATATTCAACATTTTTGACATCTGTTCCAGGTCCAGCTCCATCTTCCGTTCCAGCTCATTGTGTTCAGCCAGTTAGAACCCTCTATCGGGCAACTAAATTGTCCCTTTATAAGACCCTCATCCTCCCCGTCCTGCTCTTTCGTGCAGACCATAGAAAAAAGAAAAAAGAACTGCGAATCGTACCGACGATGCCGTTCAAACCCTGAAATTTTATTATGTATGTGTATGTGAATACGTCTGAGATTCATGTGAGAACAGCCAATCCGCCAATCGTGCCCACTTAAATGCAAACGCATTAGTAGTCCCATAAGAAATGAACACGAACCGGTACACATGTGTCGCTGAACGGTATTTTTCACTTTTCAGACGAAGAGAGAATTATCCTCCCAGTTGTCATTCTTGTTTCATTTTTCTATGGTGCAGATGCATGGATGCTGTCAAAAGGGTATGACGATGCCTTAGGCTTCTTCGAAAGAAAGATTCTCCGGGTAATTTTTGGTCCCGTATGCATGAACGGAGAGTAAAGAAGAAGATACAATGAAGAACTGTACCGGCTCTACAGCGACACAGACCTAGCCAAAAGATCAAAATTCAACGCCTCAGATGGCTGGGTAATATAGAGTGGATGGACATCAATGCTCCGGCCAGGAAAATCTTCGAATCCACCCCAGAGGGAATGTGCAGTAGAGAAACACCGATTCTCAGGTAGCGCACACAAGTGGAAGAGGACCTCAACCGACTTCACGTGCGAAACTGGAGGCGTTGAGGCCCAGGTTCACCCCGGACTGTAGTGCCACCTAAGGTAAGGGCTGTGATCAGGTAATTAGGTATGTATATACAAATATATTGTTCTCGAATACAAAGGTAACAAAAAAAACAACAGCTGCCACCATGTAGTGACTACGAACAACAACAAAGGAAATAATCACCGACTTCGAGTTACAAATGTAGACTGACTTTATTTTACGAGTAGATATGTATAAGTATAGATAAGTTGGTAAAAGGCCCGACCCATAGAATCCGTTGGACTATTTTCATTTTTGCTCTTGGTCCTCGTTGGATTTGAAAAACGACATCATTAATGCGCGTAACTACTTGGTAGGGACCTTCCCAGTCCTGTTGAAGCTTGGGCGATTTTCCCTTTCTGCGATGTGGGTTGTAAAGCCATACCAGATCTCCCTCGTTGAATTCAGGTGCTGTTGCTCTCGCATCGTATCTGGTCTTCATGCGGTCACTCGAAATTTTTATGTTGCTTTGGGTTCTTTGGTGTGTGTCGTTGATTATTTTAATCAACTTTGTTCTGGTGCATTTTAGCGCTTGCCTTGACTTTGGGTCCTTTAGTACCTTTGCAAGTGGTGCACTTTCGACACCATCCCTCGACATCTTTTCTTACCGTAAGCCAACAGAAGCGTACTCGTACCTTTTTCAGTATCTTCTTGATTCCCAAGTGGAACCACAAGCTGCATCTTAAAGGATCTTCCATTCTGCATTTCCTATTTTCTCCACAAAACACCATCTTTTACATGGAGAGAGTCCCACTGCACCCCGTATGCCTTTAGGTAGGACTTCTGTCGGATATGTCTCTTGCATTTGGCTTCTCCATAGATTCGTTCCATAGTGCCCCGTGGCTTAGTGGTTAGTGTGTCGGACTGCTAAGCGAAAGAACCTGGGTTCAAATCCAGCTCATAGCCACCTTTTTTTCTGGGGTACTGCCTCTTGCGAGGAACTGACAAAACCTCCAAGAGTAAAATTTGTCTCGAAAAAGTGCATCTCATGTAGCCGTTTGGACTCGGCGGTAAACTGTAGGTCCCTTCCATTCTTGCAGAGTAACAACACACACACAGGAATGGTTGAGAGTATAAGTCACTAGGCCTTGGCTCCTTAAGGAGCTGTCGCGCCAATAAATTTATTTTTATTTATTTAGATTCGTTCCATACAAGAATCGGCTAGATGTCAGGATCTTTCTTATGTGCATTACGAAATTCTTCCGCAGTCCAACCCTTTACAGGTTCGACCCTTAGTCTCTGAACAGAAATATTGTCGTTCTTCTTAACGTTCAAACACCTAGGATGCGCTCTTTCTGAAGATGGCCTTAGGATTTCCTCACTGCTTATAGTCGTCTTAAAATTTACAGCAGTCTCGTTTCGGTACACCATTGGAATCTGGAAGATTGAATACTTTAACACCTGCATTCGAAAGTCTAGAACTACCTCCTGTGCCTTCATGAAATTCACACCTAGAATGCAGTCGACGCATTTGTCAGCTACCAAGAATGCATTTTTTTTTATAATCTGCACGCACTAAAGGGGTTGTTACTACCGTTATCATGTATTAACATAGTGCGAGCGTTTAGGAAAATTGGATAGAAGATGAAAGGAGATACCGATGTACATTGGTTTTGAACGTTTGTAAATCGTAATGGAAGGGAAAAATCGAGTCGGGTAAAGCATTTCACATTCGTGTAGTGCAGCTAAAGAATGAGTCTCTATACTTAACAGTGCGTCCGAAATTAGGCTCAAGGGTAAATTTATGAGCATTCCTAGCGGTACGAGTATTACGGGTAAAACTTTTAAGGGGAGGAATGCAACTGGCTATTTCGCTGGAGCATCGTTTATAGAAGAATCGATAGAATAAGGAGAGACAGGAAACATTTCGACGATGTTCTAGTGAATCAAATGTTTCTATTATATCCTTATTCCCTATCATTTTCTTTGCATTTTTCTGGATTCTATCTAGGAATCGCAAGTGAGTAACAGGGGCACCTGCCCAAATATGAGAATTGTCCTCAAGCTTCGGGCGAATGTACGCCTTATAAACAGTAGCCAGATCTTACGGGGAGAAGTATTTCTTGCATCGTCTAAGAAAACCTAAACATTTCGCAGCATTTTTGGCGATGTCATATATGTGTTCATTCCACAGAAGGTGGTTTGTGATACACATACCTAGAATGCAAAGCTGTTCAGTTTCCTCGATGCAAGTAACACTCATGGATAGTGGCATGAGGGTAGGTTATGCTTTAACGACAGCAGACAGCATTGAGTTTTTGAAGCATTCAATTCCACACGATTAATATTTCCCCATTGAACAATGCTGGCCAGATCAGAATTTAATGAACTAATCATACGTTGCCATTGCAGTTCCACATCCGAAGAACAAGGAAGTGAATGTGGAAACGAGTATGAGAAGCTGAGGGTAATGTCGTCAGCAAAACAATTTAATGGATTAGAAGTCTTAGACAAGAGATCATTAATAAAAATAAGGAAGAGTGTTGGAGACAGAACGGAGCCTTGGGGCACACCAGCATTTATTTTGTGACTATCAGACAGATAGCCATCCAAAACAACGTGAATTGAACGTTCCGAAAGGTAATTTCGTAATTTATCACCAGTGGACCTATTACTACGAAAACCGTATTGCCGGTCATTTAGAAGTTTCCATGTCTCAAGATATTTCTTAATATGATAGTTTATCAGCGTTTCCATGACCTTGGAAAGAGGGGATGTAAGTGCAATTGGTTGGTAGTTAAAGGGAGATGAAGATGCGTCTTTTGTTGGTATGGGCTGGACAAATGCAATTTTCCACCCTCTTGGATAGAGGCCTGTTGAATACGACAGATGGAAAAGCCTACACAGTGGTTTTTCCAGCGTGGAAGCACACCTCTTCAGAACTATAGGGGAAATACTATCCGGGCCAGCGGATTTGTGAATATCGAAATCTTTAAGGACTCTTGCAACTGAACGAGCGCGAACAAATATTTGTCCCATAAAACCATTTACGTTATCAAGTACAGGAGGAGCCATATCACACTGAGGTAACGTTGAATTAGCTGCAAACAATGTTGCAAATAAATCAGCTTTCGCTTGGGAGTTGACCACAGAATTGTCATTATGGACAAGCGTCGGAACCGAAGACGAAGTGGAGTTATGTATGTTTTTTACGAAGGACCAAACATTTTTACTTCCTTTAGGACATGTTAATATTTTAAGCTTTAAATTTTGCTCGTGTAAAAATTTTGTTCTTTGAATAAGAGCATGTGAGAAGGTCAACCCTGCCAGTTCTATCTTCAGAAGTACCTCTCCGTATACTTTTGCTAATTCTCCCGTAGCTGCCTTCAGACTGTTCCAGCAGGAGTTGTGTAGCCAGGACGTCTGGACAAGGCCTCTTCTAATTATGAAGGCCGTGGCACCCGTATCGATAGTGGCCACACATTTTCTGTTGGCGATGACTGTCTCCACTGTCAAACTCTGGTTACAGCGTTTCGTTTGCGGAACTTGGATAAAGGTCCTTGGGGCGTTCATTTCATCAGCCGACTTCTGCTCTCTAAAGTTGGTTCTTACGCGCTTTCCCCACTGATGTATCGATAAATCATGCCTGGCAGGGTAAGCTGTATCCCTGTTAGTAGGCCTTTTTCTCGCACTATGTGGGCAGCTTACCTGTTTAGGTGGGGATCGGCATTCTAGCTCTAGATGTCCCAGCCTGTTGCAATTCCAGCATCTCATTTGACCTCGAGCATTGTTCGGGTTTCGTCTTTCAATGTCAACGCGTTGACATGATCACTCTAGCGTAGCCATTTTCCTGACGCAATGGCTACCTTGCAAAGCTCGGTCTGCTGCTTCCAATGTCAGGGCAAATGCTAAAGCCTCAGCGAGCGTTTTCTTACCTGCCATTCTTACAGCCATTTGTATTTTTCCATCTGCAAAGGCATTAGTGAACGCATCGGTCGCCAGCTCGTTTATGATTTCCCTGCTGGTATTGGGATAAGACAAATTCACCAAGCGCTCGATGTCAGCTTGCAACTATTGTAGCGTTTCACCTCTTGCCTGGATCCTTTGGCGCAACTGGACTCGGTAAACTTGCTGCATGTGGTCGTCATAATCATGATGTTTGTCTTCAGGAATGGTCTGCAGCAATTCGGCAACTGTTCCTCTGAGCGCCACCGTAAGAGCAACTGACTTGTCTTCGTTGTCCCAGTTGTTCGTCAATGCGGCAGCTTCGAACTGCCTCTTATAAATTGGCCATGATGTTTGACCATCGAAGACAGGGGGCTGCACTTCTTTTCTTCGTGGACCTTCGCTCGAATATTCCCGAACCTTCTGCTTCTTCAAAGAATCAAATTCTTTAGCCAGATGTTCGTACTGTTGCTCTACACTTTCTACTTGCTTTCCGAACTTTTCTTCTAAGTTTTCTATTTTCTGGTCTACTATTTGGAGTCTTTTATCGAAGAGAACATTCTGTGCATCGAGCTTATTTTCGAGAGCATGCCTTTGTTCACTTAATTGCTTCTGAAGAACTTCTAAAGAGTTCTTCTGCTCATTATTTTGTTCGTCGATTTTATTTTCGAGAACATTCTTTTGTTCTTCGAGAACGTTCTTTTGTTCTTCGAGAACGTTCTTTTGTTCGCTTAGTTGCTTCTGTAGAACTTCTAACGAATTCTTTTTCTCATTTTTTTGTTCTTCGAGAACGTTCTTTTGTTTTTCGAATTTCGCCAGAAGCAACTTCATAAAAGCAGGCATTTCATCGGCTGTACTTACTGCGCCTTCTCTCTCTGATTCTTCAACATCGAACAACATGGTATCGGGGTCTCCTGACTAATAGCATTCTGAAGTTGGAGCAATAGTTCCTTTTTCAGCTCCGAAGTCTGAAGATTTCCTTTTTCTAATTCTTCTTTCAACTCAGCTGTTGTCAATTGTTCTAATTTGCGACCCATTTTATGTAAACCAAACACAATTTTCGCAACACAGTCAGTTTTATTTTAATGTCTCTTAGTTTTATGGCACAATCAGTGCAATAGTTTCTGGAAAATTCCACTTTCACAATTATATGAGTCACCGAAACTGTTTTAGAAAATGTCACTATGGAATTTTCTAGCAATTTACTTAGTTTTATTCCCAATTTCTGACACCAATGTGATATTTTGGCCTAGGGTTCGATAAATAAAACTCAATAAAAATTCCAAAATAATACAACAAATCTGTTTATTTATTAAAACACAACGTTATTCAGTTTAAATAACACCAAATTTAACTTATTCCACTTATTCACAATTCAAATTCGTTTTTATAATTTAACACTTTATTTAACCTCAATTCAATCACTTTTTACTAACGCTTCCAGTTGTTAACAATTCCACTTTCGAAAATAAACTAAACTTTCAATGCCATCTACTCTGGTATTTATACAAATTTACAAGTTTCTGTACTAATTCGAATCTCGAAGGACATAGGAGGAACAAACCGAAGATTGCTAAAAGAACTCAACATCTCAGTTCAGCAATCCTTCTTTCCTAATCCAGCTGACGACGCAGCGAAAAATATTTATGTCTTCGCCGATGTACCTCATCTGCTGAAATTGACACGCAACCATTTTATCGACAGCGGTGGTTTCATTATGGATGAGAAGCTTATTCATAAAGGAATAATAGATGAGCTTGTATCTCAAACAAACGACAAGTCTGATCTGTCTGTGGCGTACAAAATCTCAACGTCAAATCTAAATGTAAGAGGCGCAGAACGTCAAAAGGTGAAATTAGATGCAAAACTTTTTCCGCATATCATCTCGCAAGCATTGATCCGCGTTGATCGTTTGGAGTTCATGTACCGACTTCGGTCTTACATTCTTGGATGAAACGAGGCCAGCGTATCAACGGGTGGAACAGACCACTGATCTGTTCGGTTCATTAGATCAGCAAGTAAGTCCTCAACCTGATGCTGAAGAGTTGGAGTCATTCCAATATGATGGCTTGGAGCATTTAGTGGGCTATATATGCAAACGAGTGAAGGACCCTGCATTATTAGTTGACCAACTGGATACTTCCTTTACTTGGACCGACCAACTGAGCGAAGGGTTCTTGCACAAGCCCAACGACAAAATGATGGCTGACATGCAAAAAAATGGAATAAATCTTCAACACCATCAACGGAGAAGAAATTGTGTTTTGCCCTAATTATATAGGAAATCTCATTACTAAAACAAGTAACATAAAGTGTGAAAAAAAACAGATATTCTTTCGCTCTCGAATGTATTTCAGAATAAAACATCTAAATAAAAAAATTGAAGAGTATTCAAACAAAGAAAAAGAAAAATCATAAAAATAATAAAATAAAATTAATATGTATACATAAGTTGATAAATTAAAACCAGAACATGTTTAATTATATCGTTTCGTTAATGAACAAATACTATAACTATCTTATAAATGTACTTTCTTCCAAATAAATTTTATAACAAAACAGAAATTATATACAAAAATATATGTATGTGATGAATTCACTGTTTGCCTTGTTTTTTCGAAGGGGATATTCTGTGTTTTCACTTTTCTCCATTAGGATATCTTACAAAAGCACTTTGTTAATAAACCTTTTTTTGGACACTGGACAAATGCTAAAATCTGTGAGCGTAACGCATTTCTTCTCCTGATGCATTCGATGTTCTTGTAAACGAAGGCATTGGGCAGTAAGCAGACATTTGAGGATTTGATGATGAAGCTTCCTTTCCATTTGTGTTCGAATTAAAGTTTCCATGTAATTTCTCAATCTATGTGAAGATATATCCTTTGGTAAGTACTAAAAAGATTTTTTTCACTAAATTTCAACTTTTTTAAAGAATTGATTTTAAAACTTTCTGACCATACTTTGGCTGGATTTATGTTCATACTTGCTGAGCAACTGCAAGACAATCTCTGAATTTGGTTTTAAGAAATCAGGATGCAAATCAACGCCTTGATATGGCGGTACACTGAGTGGATTAAGGATAGTTTTTAACAGCATTGCAAAAATATCATTTTCTTTGGGAAATACTTCTTCGCAGTACTCTGAATTCCTTTCAACGCGAATATTTGTCGGATTTCTTTTAAAAATCGTACATATGGATCGATAGAGTTCTAGTTGCTGATGTTTGTCTCTGTAAAAAAAAGAAGAAGAAAGAAGAAGAAAAAGTGAAGTTTTATTTCAATAATAAATTAAAATAAAAAATTACCCGCTTCCTTCACTTCCAGCAGTTTCCATTTCCTTCATTTGTGACTGCGCCTTTTGTCTATACTGCTTTACAAGTATATTATGAAACATTGTAATTGGCTCATTCCAAACATTAACAATGTTGTTCCAAGTATGGTATAAAAAGATTTTTAAGACCAATTAACAGAAAATGAATGACTTTAGCTCTTGGAAGATTTTCAACTTCTATGAAGTCATCGGTGAAGATTTTCGAACCATCTTCCGGGTGTTTGCGCAACACCCGGTTTGAAAACTCGAATATTAAATCCTTATAATCGGCACCTAAGGCCTGCAAATATCTTATTTTCCTTTTGTGTCCGTATAAGCAAAGGAGCGACCAATGAGTCCTTTTCATGGACCACTTTGTTGGCACCCGCCTTCAGTAGATGCTCAGTCATGTAACGCTTGAAGTAGGATAAAAGCTTCATTTTCTTGTCCAACTGTTTAGGGTATTCGGCATTGGTCATGTAGGTTTTCTTGCCATCTTTTTTCGATGAAATGCACATTACTAGAAAAGAAAGAGCATATATTAACATGTTTGATTAAATCTTAAGTGGCAAATGTGTTATAAAGGCAAAATTATTTATTTGTAAACTAAATATATAAACACTGAAATGGCTTTTCTTTAGTTTTCTTGGAAGGAGTATGATAAATACCAACGTACGAGACATTATCCTCTGCTGCCAAACGCTTTCTTTCTTTGTACATTGCACTGAAAATATTGTCACATTTGGCCTGAAATAATTAATATTGTTAGTGAAATATGTTTTAGAGTTAGTTTTATTATTTTAATGTAAATAATGTGTAAACTAAAACAATTCAATTAATCAGAATAGTGTGTTTATTCTTAAAAGTACACGAACAGAATATATACAGAATCTGGTTAGTACAAGATAATAGGTTTGTTCGATGTTCCCCGCCCCAGTGCGCACTGGGGAATGTCAGTGCATTTCGTTTAGCTGTCAAAAAACTGTGTTTCTGCTCGGGGTTTGATTTAACATCGAACAGCTCAGTGCAACAGTTTTAGTTTTTTGACATTTCATTTATGTATTAATTTTCTTTACAAAGTCTACAGTTTTTCCATTTCCATCAGATAGAGTATATCTCGGCATTTTATCTAAAATCACAAAATAACTTAATAATTGCAAAATAACCTACAAAATATTCTATGTTTATCAGATATTGCACTACAAATTTGTAAAAAAAAATTTGTTTTAAACTTCTTCCATCAAGCACCAACAGCTGATTTGAATTTTGACAGCACTGATTTCTTACACCGACCAAAAACCTGGGGCGTGAGAGTGTGCACTCAGTGCATGACTGGGGTGAAAAAAGTGTCACATAAAACACCTCAGTGCGAATCCAGTGTACACCAGTGCGCCCCAGGGCAGACATCGAACAAAGCTAATGTATATGAAAATTATTAGACGAAAGTCTAATGTTTAAAAGATATGAAAGAAGAAAATATAGATTAGTCCGACCGCGGCGCCTGGTCAGTTTCAACTGTCTTCATTTTAATCGGCGATTGAGTTCGGAGTCGGCAGAGTTGCCCTGATGCTTGTTTACGATTACAACTCGGGTATCCTAGCTAGAGAAACCACCCTCGGTTTCATTCTCTTCAGCACCATGCGGATCTGGAATTGATCTTCATCTTCATTGTCGTCAGGTGGTAAAATGCAGCACTGCTTTAGCTTATCGGAAGAGAAAACTCCGCAGTATCGTCGGAATGTTCGTGGAGCCCCGGGAACATCTTCGACCAGATAACGATCGTTCCCCAAGACTTTGGTAATAATATACGGACCTTTAAATTTTGGTTGAAGTTTTTTTGATTGCCCGGTACTGACTGGTTTATTCTCGATCATTATCGGATTATCCTCTTCATAAATTGTTGGCCTTCGGTGGTGTTTATCATATCGCTCCTTCTATTCTTGCCTCCTTCGATTTATCTGATCCGCCTCCTTGCGAACATCTGATAAAGTTTGTTGGCGCTCGTCGTCATCATCTTGTAGATGTAAGATGATTTTATTTTGTAAAATATCGTGGGGCTTAAAATCGAATATGATTTTATGTGGGCTTCGTCCGGTCGTAGATGATGTCATCGAGTTGAGCGACCACTGAATATTTCTGAGATTTGTATCCCATTTACGTTCATCGTTTGCTGAAGCAGCGATGGCACTCGACATTGTTCGATTCACGCGTTCGATTTGTCCATTAGACCAAGGTGTCCTTACGGCACTTTTGAATCTTTTCAACGGTTTTGTCCAATCTTAAATGTCCCACCTTGTCATGGCATTTTCTAACAACTCGCCAAAGTACCATTTTTGGAACCATCCAGCGTTTCAGTCCACCATCCAGTCGTTTAAATATTCGTCCATTTTCAAAACAGTATTCCTTTTGGATATGTTTTTAAACGATGGGTTTATTAAGTTTGGAAAATACTTCCAGTAGATTCTGGTCCTGCAACTGACGTTCATTATTCGTAGCGACGCGGTGTCCATTTCAGTAAGCCTGGTTTCGTTTGGCTGTAGACTCAGCGCATCGATGTGACTCATTCGAGTTCCACTCCGATATTCTATTGAAAAGTCGAAGTCCTGTAAGCGTAGCCACCAACGAGCGATGCGCGGTATTAATTCCTTTTTCTGCACTGTGGTTTTCAGCGATGCACAATCAGTCACAACCTTAAAAATCTTACCTAGCAGATAGAATTTAAATCGTCCCAGAGATTCGACGACTGCGTTTTCAGCTCATAACTATGAAATTTACTTTCTGTTTCACTAGTCGTTCTGCTATAGTAAGCCACCGGTTTCAAAACTCTACCCTTAGCCTGCTATAAAATTCCCGCTAATCCATAAGAGCTCGCGTCCATATGAACCTCATGTTCAGCGTTCAAATCATAAGAGGCCAGTATAGGTTCGTTCGTCAGTCCAGTGAAACTTGATGTCGTTTTTCAAAAGGTGGATCAAAGGTCGAGCAACAATAGCGAAATCCTTTACAAATTTACAAAAATAACTCCAGAGCCCCAAGAACTGCCTAACCTCTCGTACTGTCTCAGATTGTTTAAAATTTCTTAGAGCGTTTGTCTTAAGCGTGCCAGGACAAATTTCCCTTGGTGTAATCTTATGCCTGAGATACTCAATCTGCTCTTGAAGGAAAAAACATTTATTTAGATTGATCGTTAAGTTGAATTTTCTATAACCGTCCAGCGTTTTCTTAAGCTTGACCAAACCTTCGTCCACCGTTTCGCTCCCTATCAATTTGTCATCTATATAAATTTAAATGTCCACACCAATATCAGCTTTCAACTTCGCCATCAACGGCGTTCTTCAGCCCAAAGGGCATTCGTGTGAACTCGTACAGCCCCTTAGGTGTGATGAAAGCAGTTTATTTTCGGCTGTCGTCGCCTATCGGGATTTGATAATATCCGCTGTTGAGGTCCAGAGAGGTGAAGTAAGTAAACGAGCTAGCTTTTTGTAGTTCCTCTTCTATGTTTGGGGTAGAAAAGATTTCCTTCTGCGTATGTGTATTGAGCAAGCGATAATCAACACATAAACGGTCGCTGCCGTCTTTCTTTTTTACTAACAAAACAGGGCTAGCATAATCTGTTAAAATAATTGAGTTTCCTTTATAGCCTTACCGCAGGTACCAACAAGAAAATAAATTAAGCTTTATAAATTAAAAAGATGTCTATTGAA
Organism: Platycheirus rosarum; assembly: GCA_963971375.1. Classification (NCBI taxonomy): domain Eukaryota; kingdom Metazoa; phylum Arthropoda; class Insecta; order Diptera; family Syrphidae; genus Platycheirus; species Platycheirus rosarum. Next base: position 76,505,945 of record OZ020510.1, read on the forward strand.
TGAAAAATGTTTTGGGAATGAACATATAAGAAAAGAATAGTTGATAGATTTCAAAGCAAAGTTTTATATTCAATTATAACAAAGTGTTTTATAAGTAATATATTGAACGTTTTATGTTCTTCAACACTCGTCCTCGTTCAAATAATATTACATTTATTTCTTAAATAAATATGTTTTAATTCTGCGACCATTTTTTCGGTTGAACAATACTCGCATTCAATTATTTCTTTTCTTACCAAATCTCGAATTGTTTTGTATTTAGTATCAATGTGTTTTGTTCGATATGAAAATTTATGATCACGCACTAATTCAATACAACTTTGATTGTCTTCATAGATAAGTGTGGGAGATTGAATTGGTTCATGCATTTCTTCTAACGGCTGACGTATCCATTTTGCTTCATTTGCCGCTTCTGATAGTGAAATAAATTCCGATCCGCAAGTTGAAGATGCAACTAAAGTTTGCTTGTTACATGACCAGCTTATCGTCCCTCCATTTAAGAAAAATAAGCTTCCATTATTTGACTTCCGTTCATTTTTGTCTTCTGCCCAAGTTGCATCCGCAAAACCATATAATAACAGATTTTCTGATTCAATTTTGCTTTACATCAACTTCATCGTACTTGTCGCTTTCAAATATTTAACAACACGCTTGAGTTGATTCCAATCTTTAGTTGTTGGGCTTGCAAATTTTTGTGCCAAAATACAAATACTAGCTGATATATCCGGTCTGGTATTTATGGCTAGGTATAGTAATCGTCCAATTAAACGCCTGTACAGAGAATTGTCTTCAAATCTGTCATATGTCATCTTTTAATCCGAAGTCCGATGCTGTTTTTATTATATATGCTGATTGGCAAAGTGAAAAGTTACCATTTTTGTCCCTTGTAACTTCCATTCCCAGGTAGTGCTTTTTAGGTCCTACATTTTTAATCTTAAAATTCGTATGCAAAATACCTTCAATTTGTTTTATTTGGTCGCTTGATGAACATGCAACAATTATATCATCAACATAAACAATTAGATAACAAAACTGCCCATCGATTTTCTTTATGTACATGCATGGATCGTTGTAGCTTTGTTCAAATTTTCCGTCCTCAAGTACCCTATGCAGTGTATTGTTCCAAGACCTAGCTGCTTGTTTTAAACCATAAATACTTCTTCTTAATAAACACACTTTTGAACCGTCTTCATAGCCTGGTGGTGGTCTCATGTAAATAGTTTCTGTTAACTTTCCATTGAGAAATGCAGTTTTAGCATCTAAATGGTGAACAATCATTTTTATTTTTTCTGCGATTGATAACAAAATTCTAAATGTCGTATGCATTACCACCGGTGCGAAAACCTCATCATAGTCTTCGACATACTTTTGCGAAAATCCTTGTACAACACACCTCGCTTTATATCTTTGCATTTTACAGTCTTGTCCAATTTTGTTTTTGAAGACCCACTTCCCGCCAATCGCCTTTTTCCCGGGTGGTAGATCAACCAAGTCCCAAGTCCCATTTTATTCAGGCGACTCCAACTCTTCTTGCATTGCAGTAAGCCAATGATCTCTTTCATCGCATTCGATCGCTTCAGTATAGTTACTTGATTCTATTACTTCTTTGGTGGTATTTATTTGTTCAATTAGACGCTTTGGTGGAAATCCTTTGATGAATCTGTTTGAAACTCATGTCTGAACATTATGGTTTTCTGGCATTTCGATAGTCGTTTCATGTATTTCATTAGTTCCGTCTGTTTCAGTATTAATCTCCTCCGTTCTTCGTGATTTGCCAATTTTTCGCATATAGGGCTTCCTTTATTTGCTTTTGATAGTTCGACTAAGATCTTGTTTTCGCTGGTAAATTTTGGTGAACAAAATCGTACATCTCGACTTATTAATAATTTTCTTAAAGTCTTATCAAAGCATCTGCAAGCTTTTGATTTGTCGTCATATCCCAAAAATATAGCTTCAGTTCCTCGGTCATCTAACTTGCGTCGTTTAACATCTGGTACATGGACAAAACATTTAGAACCAAAAACTTGAAATTGTTGAATATTTGGTTAAACACCGTTCCATAATTCAAATGGTGTCGTATTTCTTGTTTTATCAATGACTCGATTTAGAATAAAATTTGCAGTTGATATTGCTTCTCCCCAGAAACTGTTCGTAAGCCCAGCATATATCAACATGCAACGTGCTGTTTCTACTAATGTCCTATTCTTTCTGTCAGCTTTTCCGTTTTGTTGAGGACTGTTGCGAAGCACCTGCCCAGAGGTGGGAGTTATACTCGAGTTTAGGGCGTATAAACGCTTTATAAACTGTAGCCAGATCAGATGGGGAAAAATACTTCTTACACCGATACAGGAAACCTAAGCACTTTGCAGCATTCTTAGCTCGACATACCTTCCTTCGGGTGTTGTCTGACCAGAATAGCGGAGCCAATTGGAATTCTGTACATTGAAATCGCCCGCAATAACGATTTCAGTGCGAGGACAAAGGGAAACAATTTTCGAAATGGAATCAGACAGTGCATCAAACTCGTTACAAGTCGAATTACTGTTAAGATTTGGACTCCTGTAAATAAAACAATAATGAATGACATGCTTGCGGACAGTGAATTTGAGCCATAAGAAGTTAAAGTCCGTGTTGGAACATTGCCCATATTGGGGAAGGCTCTGGCAAGCAATATCATTCCTAACATAGACCACGAGACCATGATGGGCAAAGAGTAATGGCACCAAGCTATACCCATGTAGAGCAAATTCTGATAAATCAGTATTTAATCCAACCTGGGTTTCACTTAATGCCAAAACAGCTGGCCTGTATTGAACAGTGTAGACGTACACGTGAAAGAAATTCTTTCTTAGACCGCGAACATTAGAATATACGACACGAAAATCACTTACCATTTAAAAATACATACTTTGCTAGTTCTATTGAGCTCTTGTAAGTCTTGTCAATATTCGTGAAAAATTCTTCATATTTTGCAACATGTCGAGTTGCTCCAGAGTCAATTATCCAACCCGATGATTGTTCTTTGCCAAAAGTGAAAAGATAATCTTTTGAATTATCACCAGATTTCATTTTGCTTTCGGATGATTCTTCAATTTTGTTTACTCTATTGGCAAATTTTGGATCCTTATTTTTAAAATTTTGTTTTGCTAGCCATTCCTTATACTTATGACAAGATTTCTTCAGATGACCTTGTTTCCGGCAGAAATAGCAAACAATGGTATTAGCAACCGTTTTTAAAACTGCATCCCCTGAATCGCCACTTGCAGTAAAATGTCGTTCGTATTTAGCATTGACTCGTTCTTGCACTAAAGCGAATGTAATGTCTTCTTCTTTACGAGATTCAAGCGAAGTTATCAGAGCATCATAATTTTCGGGTAAGCTACTCAATAACATTGCAGCACTCCATTTGTCGGAAAGAATTTCTTCACCAATGTCACTCAATTTAGAAAAATAATTCTGCATTTTATTTATGTGCGCTCTCGCATCAGCTCCTTCTTCCAATTTTAATGAGCAAATCGATCTCATTAAAAATACTTTATTAGTAAGAGTATTCCTCTCATGGTAATTCTTTAAAGCATCCCATGTCGATTTTGATGTAGTCTTCATTCGGATGAGTGCAAGTTGATCATCATTAACACATAAACCAATTGTGCCTCTAGCTTCATCATCCAAGATTTGCCAATTGTCAATTTCTTTTTGGTTTGTAACCAAGCTTCTATCTATATTTGGTTCCGGTTTTTCTTCCAAGATTACTCTTTTCCATAAATTTTGCTTACGAAGCAATAATTCGATCTTAAATTTCCAATTGGCGTAGTTGCTATTGTTCAATTTAACAATTTTCGAATATGTTGCATCTGCTATTCTTATTTTTTTTATTTTTTTTTAGCTTGAATTTCTTAATTTATTTCTTTGGTAAAAATTAAGTCTCATAATCTATTAAAATAATTGAGTTTCCCTTATAGCTTTACCACAGGTATCAACAAGAAAATAAATTAAGCTTAATAAATTAAAAAGATGTTTATTGAATGAAAAATGTTCTGGGAATGAATATACAATAAAAGAATACTTGATAGATTTCAAAGCAAAGTTTTGTATTCAATTATAACAAAGTGTTTTATAAGTAATATATTGAACGTTTTGTGTTCTTCAACATAATCTGACTTTGAGGGTACTACGATATTGTTAGAAATTAACTCACCATTTCAGTGATAACACCATCAAAGTTTAACGACATTATAATCTTTTCTGTGGCATTATACGTTCCGCCAAGAAACCCGCTTATGTGCATGCGACACGACATATCCCGCACCAATCAAAGTACATGGACTCCTGCTATCGATTTGACCGACGATATCAATTCTTTTGATTTTAATGATCATGTGGTAAGGGGTTGGTAACTCTGAGCACTTGGAAATCATTCCCCCTTTTGCTTGAGACGGACATTCAACTGGTTTGCCTTTCTTATGCACCCGATTGCATTTATTACATCTCGGACGACGAGGTGGGCTTAGACAGTCTCTTGCAAAATGACCAGTTTGAAAACAATTATAGCATTCACTCGAGTTGTTTTTTTTTTCATTTATCTGCTATCTTTTACCGACGAACTAGGCACTGAAAAGCTTTTATTCGACGCATGAGAACTTTTTAGTTTTTCTTCTTAAGGGACCGACTTTCGAAGGCTCGGACACCATTGCACTTTATTGCGTAATGTATCTAAATTCTCAATGCAATGACCTTGAAAAACCAAAAACAATTGTTCGTCGTTCATTCCCATTATAAAATATTTCACTATAGCGCTTTCTTTTACTCTCCCTTTCAGCCCAATTCGCGATATTTCTTCTAGATATGCCATTAAATTTTCACCCGATTTTCTTTTCCGCGTTATCAGTCCAACATGAACGTCTGCGTCATTTAATACAGGCATAAACTTTTTTTGGAATTGTCGCGAAAAATCTTCCCAAACCGTATAAACCAGCGCGCGCTTCCTTTCATTATTGGCCCAACCGAGATGAGCAATACTTGGTCGTGCCATTTATAAAAATCGCGTAATTTACTCACTCGCCTAAGCCACTCATCAGCTCTTTTTCGTTTACATCGGGGTCGAAATCTGGAAGAATTTACATTATTTCAGTTGCGGTAAAACTTAAACTTTCTCGTACGTTTTGAGTGTTTTTGTTATTCCCGACGCTCACGACACTTACTTCATCGTCTTCCTCCTCTTCTTCACCGTCATCATCTTCGCCCTTGTCACTTTCCACGTTAAGGTTTATTTCTATCTTTCTTTGCTCGGCTTGATATTCATTTAAACGTTTTACAAGCGCACTTTTTTTTCCTGTTGTGGGTAAGTCGAGAGACTGTAATTCGCTCTGAGGTTCACTAACACGCATACGTGCATTTGTGTTGGGTTTCGTTCTCGTTTTCAGAGTATTTTGCGGCGAACTCATGACTGTGTCTTTCTCTGTGTATTTTCAGTTTGTCACTCAAACGAATTATTTACCCCTCTTTTGTGAGAACAACATTTAACAGGATTGACATGACCGACCGAACACTGAAGGAAAGCGAGAACAACGGAACGACACAAAGAAAAAAACTATGACAATGTGCGCGAGCTATGTGTTGCTTTAACATAGACGACAAGGAACACGCAACAACTGTTAAATTGAAGGCAACTTTTTCTTTGCTATTTCTTTTATATATATACCCTACCGTTTGATCGCTCGTTTGTTCGTGGGCTATTGCACTTCTGAAATTGTAAACTAAAACAATTCAATTAATCAGAATAGTGTGTTTATTCTTATTCTTATATTGGAACAGAATATATACTGAATCTGGTTAGTACAAGATAATCTATATGAAAATTATTAGACGAAAGTCTAATGTTTAAAAGATATGAAAGAAGAAAATATAGATGAGTCCGACCGCGGCACCTGCTCAGTTTCAACTGTCTTCATTTTAATCGGCAGCTACTTCGATTGAGTTCGAAATAGGAAGAGTTGCCGTGATGCTTGTTTAAGATTACAAATGTGAATGTAATGTAATGTATTAACAACACTGTTCCCACCAACGATTTTAATAGGCGATACTTTATTCTCATCAAGGCGATCAATATCAATAAATTCAACACTAAGCATCCGATTCTTTTTAGCACTAGATTTCTGACTCATCGATTGCCGACGTGAAACGATATTACTAATCGACTTCCGAGCACAAGAAGTGCGAGTTGCCGAAGACTCTTCTTTAAGATATTCCAAAGGAACCAGAGTATAGGTAGAGTTTTTTAGCTTAATGAATTTATACCGACACACAAACATTGGACAATTTCTGATTTTATTCGTTTTGGCTAGTAATCCCGATGCTGATTCCTGTGAACTACCTTTGGCAACATAGCACTTGCGAAATATAGTTTCATTTGATATGTCTGAGTCGTAGGTACGATGTACTTCGATAACTTCAACGTTAAAGTTAATGCACAGATCGTCTCGATCGAAATTTTACATTGGCACGCATTCAGGTCTACAAAAGTGGATGTTTCTGTGGTTCTGATACATCAGAGATCAAATTCACTTACCTGGAATACTTTTGAAAAATAGCTCTGCAAGGATCCTTATGGGATGCCGTATCAAAGAGTTTATAGAAGTAGAGAATCTGCGCAATATCACAACCAGCGTCCGTATCTGGCTCACCAGCATCGGCATTAGATACAAGAACAAAGTCACCAATAGCAATGGTCATTGGACCACAGACACATTTTCTGTTAAAGATTATTGTTTTTTAAAGATCTAGTCATACCAATTTATTTGAAACGCACAGTACACACACAGTACACATATTAACTTTGGATTGGAAAAAACATTCTCGGAAAGGATGCCAAAGTTTGGCACAGACTGCGAGACCAGGGCACAGTATATTTATGTTGCACATCGCGGTGTCGGGGTTTTAGTCGCGAAACAAACAGTTGTACAATCGAAGTGGACATTTTTGGAGTGTTGACTGATAGGTAACTATATCAAGAAAGAAGAGCTGAAACTTAATCGAATGGCTTATATTTTTATGTTTTGTTAAAATTTCACATATTATTTTTTAGATTGGATTATTCAAATCGCGTAAAATTTTACAATTATAAATTTGTTATAAACTTTTTATAATTCAATTGATACACAGATGTTATAGATGAAAATGTACGTATTTTTTATAGTTTCTTTTATTCTAGGTTTAAAGCTTTGAAAAAAACAAACGATATTAATTTACCCGAATCTTACCACAATACAAAGTTTTATGTCTCTCATTTACGCCATTTTGAATTTGAGCTGCCCAAGTTGCAGATCAGATTTTGACAACCTGCGCAATATATACCTTCAAATATGTGTACTGTGCGTTTGCATTAACTGGCTGAACACAATGACGACGGAACTGGAATACGCATACGGAACTGCAAACATTGAATACACGCGAACTGTATTTTGCGAACACAATGGTACGTTACTGCATACGGAACTGCAATACGCATACGGAAAGGTTGGTTAACTTTTAACTTTTACGTACAGTAAATTTGACATTTTATCTGATGCAGAGAGAAATCATGAAAGAGAGAACAATAGCTTTGTTCGATGTCTGCTCTGGGGCGCACTGGTGTACACTGGATTCGCACTGAGGTGTTTTATGTGACACTTTTTTCGCCCCAGTGTTTTTGCACTGTGTTCGATGTCAACCCCGAGCACGCACTGAGTGCACACTCTCACGCCCCAGGTTTTTGGTCGGTGTAAGAAATCAGTGCTGTCAAAATTCAAATCAGCTGTTGGTGCTTGGTGGTAGAAGTTTAAAATAAAATTTTATTTTACAAATTTGGAGTGCAATATCTGATAAATATAAGATATTTTGTAGGTTATTTTGCAATTATTAAGTTATTTTTGTGATTTTAGATAAAATGCCGAGATATACTCTATCTGATGGAAATGGAAAAACTGTAGACTTTGTAAAGAAAATTAATACATAAATGAAATGTCAAAAAACTAAAACTGTTGCACTGAGCTGTTCGATGTTAAATCAAACCCCGAGCAGAAACACAGTTTTTTGACAGCTAAACGAAATGCACTGACATTCCCCAGTGCGCACTGGGGCGGGGAACATCGAACAAACCTAATCTTTCGTACGTCTGTCCCTCCCAAACCGTTTTATTTAGTATATATGAAATAACACCAGATGATTCCATTCTTCTTAATGATATTTCAATTCGTTGTATAAGAGTTCCTTCTCTTTTTTATCATTTGTTTTTGGTATTCCACCCATTTTTTTAATTTAAATGTCAAAGTTACTGTACGTGCATTGTGTTCCGATTGAAATTGGTACGTACGACAAATTTGACAGCTGGTCCGTACTCCGGCTCCGTAATGCAGTTCCGTTTTTGCATTGTGTTCAGCCAGTAAAGAGCAGAAACACAGTTTTTTGACAGCTAAACGAAATGCACTGACATTCCCCAGTGCGCACTGGGGCGGGGAACATCGAACAAACCTAATCTTTCGTACGTCTGTCCCTCCCAAACCGTTTTATTTAGTATATATGAAATAACACCAGATGATTCCATTCTTCTTAATGATATTTCAATTCGTTGTATAAGAGTTTCTTCTCTTTTTTATCATTTGTTTTTGGTATTCCACCCATTTTTTTAATTTAAATGTCAAAGTTACTGTACGTGCATTGTGTTCCGATTGAAATTGGTACGTACGACAAATTTGACAGCTGGTCCGTACTCCGGCTCCGTAATGCAGTTCCGTTTTTGCATTGTGTTCAGCCAGTAAAGTGGGCATTAAACGTATGGCTGATTGGCTGCTTCTCACACGAATCTCGCACGTATTCACATACACAAAATAAAATTTCTCGGTTTGCAGGGCATGGTCGGTACGAGTCGCAGTTCTTTTTTCTTTTTTCTATGATATAACCGGCAGTTTCTTATATTTTATTATAAACCTTTAAAAAGAACTCTGCCATCTTTACCAAAAGTGCCCCAAATTTGATTTTTTTTATTTAGGTATTTCACATTTCTTGAGATTTCGGAGTGCTCAAGAAGTTGTCTCAGTCACTTTTGATGGAACTGAACAATGTATGTGAACATAATTTCTCAGCAAAACGCCAAAAAAAAAACGATGTATCTCTTTCCTTCTAACAAAGTTCTCTTTGACAAAAGTTGAGCAAGCGAATCCAAATTTTTTGTTGGATGCATTTTTTGACATCAAAGCTGAGATTATTTTCTGAGAAATAGTGGTCAGGTTTCTCAGAAAACGGAGATTTCTTAATGCTTAGAAAAGTGTAATGGCTAATTGTTTTTTCAATTGTCAAACTGACGTTTGGCTGCTACTTTTTTCTTCCCAAAAACATTTCTTGATCAGAAATTCGCAGGGTGGGGATATTATTTTCTTTTTCACGAGTCACGACTAACGAGCTCTTTCTTCTGCGAATCTCTACGAATTTTTGGTTTGGAACAGAAATTAGCAGAAATCCGTCAAAATCAGTACAAATTCGCAGATTTGGAACAGAACTAAAAATTATTTGAAAGGTCACCTTGAGATGTCATCTTGTGTCACCTTGTGAAATTGACCCACAGTTTACTTACAGTATTTCTTCAAACTTGCATCTCTTTTCAGGCGTTGATTTTAAAGAACTACTTATTCCAGCGAGTGAAATAACATTGACTAGAATTAGAATTTCTGATCAAATTTAATTACAGGTAATTAAAATAATCTATGTTTTTCAAATCAAATTAATTTTTGTATTATCAACACAGTAAATATTTGAGGACGATTTCACATCAAATAATAAGAATGCCCGGTGACAGTAATTATACTCAGCGCTTCATTGAGCGTGGATCGCATAAAGGAAAAGGTATCGCTGTCTTTACAAGTGGTGGCGATTCTCAAGGAATGAATGCTGCAGTTCGTGCAGTAGTACGCATGGGAATTTACCTCGGATGTAAGGTAAAATTTTCATCGTAATTCGTTTTATAAAATCTGGAATCCCATAAAAATCATTTGTTCTCTAAAAATATATACTATATATAAGTATGTATACTTAAATTCTGAGAACATCTTTTCCAGTGCGTAAAGAATATTCATATGTTTTAATTGTAACTGTAGTGTATGTACTAATAGTTGTGTTCCCGATAATTAGCTTTGTTCCCCATCTGCAAATTCGTACGAATTTTCACGAATTTCTGCTAATTCTTGTTCCCGTACACCAAAAATTCGTAGAAATTCGCAGAAGAGAGAGCTCGTGAGAGAGAAAATAATTTCCCCACCCTGCGAATTTCTGCTCAACAAATTTCTGAAGGCAGAAAAAAGTAGCAGCCAAACGTCAGTTTGACAATTGAAAAAAAAGACAATAAATAATCAAATATACGACACGTTTGATAAAGATTGCAGTTATTTTTAAAAGTTTATAAAAAAAAAACATAAAAAACCGGTGGTTCTGTGAACTTTTCCATGAATATTGTTGACGAAGTATAGATTCCTGATTTAATTCAGGGTTCAGACAATTGTTAGAGAGCAGTGTGAGTTGAGTCTTCTAAAGCCAGCTGTTTGTAAGGAGCAGAGAAGAATTGTTGCCGGAAGCGTGGAAGCACCTACAAAACTACTAATTGTTTTGTTTTTGGAGCTGATGCAACAAATAGGCATAACATTTCCCTTGAAATAATAAAAAAAAAAAACATTTTAAAAATCGTTTCGCAATAATTAGTTTCCACCAATCTTTTGACATTTAAGTAGTGATGCTCGAACTTCCTACAGTTTATCGATAGTATAGATAGTAAAAAATATCGGCTACATCGATAGTTTAAAAAACAATCGAACGGCTATCGATAGTTTAAATAATTCAAACTTATAGCGAGTTTCATTCAAGAAAAGATTTGCTCTTTCTGTCAAAAGATTTGATCTTTTTCAATTTCGAGAGTTTCATTGCAAGAAAAAAAGCAAATCTAGATCAAATCTCAACACGAAAGATTTGATCTCTGATGGGTTGGCAGATTTGATCTGAATGCACACATACATGTAAATAGTCTTTCGGTCAAACTTCAAATGGAAAATATTTTGTTATTTTTGTTGTTTGTTGTGAACTTGTGCTAGCCCGTGCTTAATCAAAAAATTAACAAATATCCATTAAATATACAAAATAACAAATAAAGTTGTTTTTAAAGTAAGAAAATACAAATATGGCATTTTAAATATATATACTGTACATGCCTGGTATTTTTGTGTGTGATATCAAATACTGTGTATGCTCGTCAGCGAATGACCAATACTAGGATTAAATGATGAAACAAGTTTCATTGAAAAGAGCAAATCTTGATTTTCAGATCAAATCTTTGAAATTTGAATGAAACTCGCTATTACCTTCACATTTTGAGCTTGAGCTTATTCAAGAGATTGAAACCTCATACTATATGCTAAAACGATTATCAGATTTTCGATATGAGCTTGAGATATGTGAGCTATGAGGGAGGGTCAAAAAGGTCTTGCTGCACTGACAGGCAATAGATAAAATCTTGCAGCTTCCTGAGTGCTTTGAAATTTCGAACACAACAATTTCCTTTTACACGAGGAATTTCCGCAGTCGAAAGCGTTATTATGTAAAGGTTGTAACTGTTGAAGGCAGGGATGTACTTGAAAAGTTAACTGATACTGTTAATAAGCGAATAAAGCCTATTGCAGAAGAATGCCACTCGTGCTGTTATCTTTTCGATTTTAACTTTTTACAATTTAATTGAAAGGCTTTAATGGCTAAAACACAATCACGCTTAACACAATGTTACTTTGGCTTTGACGTTACGTTTGGTTCGTGTACAAGATAAGGTAACGTGATTCAAATACAAAGCTGAAGTAGAAACTGGTTGAACTTTTGCTCATTTTGACAGAAAAAAGGATGAACAACAATCGAAATTTATAAAATGTCACTTAAAGCGTGTGAAATGTAACGTGACGAAGCCAAAGCTGAAGCGTGATTGTGTTTTAGCCATAAGGGTATTCATAAAACGTGGTAAGCTTCACTTTTGTTTTATAGATAGGCGGTCATAAATCTAAAAATTTGAACAAGCCATCGAATTTGATGATTCATAATTTGGGCCTATTCAATTGATAAATGTATAGATCGATAGTATCAGTACTATCGATATTTTATTCAAAACTATCGACGATATCGAAAATAAATACTATCGATGGTTAAGCAACACTAGGAAAGAATGCTGCAAATTTTTTGGTTTAAAGCGTTCCCGTACTTTTTTCGTAGAAATCTCACAAAGAGAGAGATCAAAAATCTGACAGCTGCGAATTTTCTGCGAATAATTTATCGGGAACAAACCTATTATTCGCAGAAAATTCGCAGCTTTCAGATTTTTGAGTAGAGGGGATATCTTCTCTCTTTGAGAGATTTCTACGAAAAAAGTACGGGAACGCTTTAAACCAAAAAATTTGCAGCATTCTTTCCTAGTGTTGCTTAAGCATCGATAGTATTTATTTCAGATATCGTCGATAGTTTTGAAAAAAATCGATAGTACCGATACTATCAATAAATTTATCAAATGAATAGGCAAAGGCAAATTATAAAGCATTTAAGATCCTTCTATCATTAAAAAAAATTCAAATACTTCTTCTACTACTAACTTCATTTTTGAACTCTCTTGATGACAATGTCATCAAATTCGATAGGCTGGTTCAGAATTCATAGATTTATGATAGCCTATCCTTACAACAAAATATCCACGTTTTATGAATAGCCTTAATGTAATTTGTAATTGTAATATTTATTTGGCTCATAAGTGCCATTTCAATTTCAATAAATTTGTTTACAAAACGTTAGATTTTATATATATAATAAATAAGAATAGAATAATCAAATTTAGTTTAACAAAAATGAATTGATTCAAACAATGAAAAGGATTAAAAAGATTTTATGAAATTTACACAGATTTAAAATATAAAAGAATTTGAGGTATTTATATAATATATTCCGCTGTATATGCAGCTAACAGTCTTTTGAATGTGCTTATGCTGGTTGCACCTTTGATCTGTTGAGGCAGTTGGTTGAAAGCTTGGAAACCAGAGAAAAATATAGATTGTTGACCTCTTGTAGTTCTCATACTTGGTAATATAAGGTCCTCTCTATTACGCAGAGGATATGCTGCATTTATGTTCGTAGTGGCATGGACATTTAAGTACTCTGGACACATGTTGTTTTTCATTTTATACACGAAAGTTAGTGTTAACATATATAGTCCTTGGTTGATGTTAAACCAGTTTAAGGTATCATGCATTTCTCTTATACTGGTGTATCTATCACGTTTTAATATTACGCGTATAGCTTTATTTTGCAGTAACTGCATTCTACTTTTTTGAGACACATTACAGAAATACAGTAAGGTAGGACAATACTCGAAATGGGGTTTGATTATCACATTATATACTTTTATTGCACTGTTCATTGATAGGCTGCTTCTAATTTTACGTAATACTCCCAACTTTTTTGACACTTTTTTGCATAGATAGTCAATATGTTCGTTCCACAATAGCTTATTGTACAAAATAACACCAAGATACTTTATATGCGGCACAATTTCAAGGGGTCAGTCTTCGACGTGGATGGACAAATCAGGTGGTAAAGAGGTGACATTTAATAACATACACTTTGATTTTTCCATATTTAATAATAGGCGATTCATTTTAAGCCAGTTATTTATTGCACAAAGATCTTCATTAAGATTATTCACACACGTTGTTACATCACGACCAGAAATACACAAAAGACCATCATCAGCAAAAAGTTTGAGCCAAGAATGTTGCAGAACTTTTTCCATGTCGTTTATGTAAATAAGAAACAACAATACACCAAATTAGGGTACCTTGGGGAATTCCAATGTTTACCGGTAGAGCACATGAAGTTACACCATTTACTACTGTACGTTGTGACCTTCCAGTAAGAAAACTGCGAAACCATTGTAGTTCAATTCCTCTAACGCCAATTTTATTTAATTTCTGCAGTAAGATAGAGATGTTCACCGTTTCGAATGCGCGTTTCAGATCAATAAATACTGCGATAATTAAATTTTTACTGTCAATTTCTGATTTCCACTTGTTAATTACAAAGTTTAAGCTAGTCTCACAAGAATGTTTTTCTCGAAATCCGGACTGATTAACACATAAAATATTTTGACTAGTAAGATGGTCTTGAAGCAGTGTCATAACAATTTTTTCTAGCACTTTTTCGTAAATTGGCATCATATTAATTGGACGGAAGTCTTTACAAAACTTGGCATCAGGGGTTTTCTTGGTGGGTAAAATTAAGGACTCCTTCCACATGGCTGGGAAGATGCCAGATGCCAATGATGTATTAATTATTCGCAACATTACAGGCCCCACCGTACAGATTGCGTCTTTGAACATTTTTGCATTCATAAAGTTGAAGTCATTTTTCTGGCTAATTTCTTTTATAGCACTTATTGTTTGTTCTATGCTCACAACAGAAAACTTAAAGTCTATATTGCACTCATCGACCAAACATGTATAAACAGGATACGAGACGGAAGAAGTCAAACTAACGATACTATTGACAAAAAACTTGTTTAGCTCTAGACTTAATATTGCACTATCATTTACATTATTGCCATTTTCTAATTGCACTTCAATTATACTGACAGACTTGTTGTTGTGTAACACATAATTTTCTTCTAATGAATGCTGATTTAGCGTTTATCATCTTTTTCTTATACAAGTTTCTAAACCGCCTGTATTCACTCCAGTCACTATGATTATTAGTCAGCGTCGCTCTTTGGTACAGATACGTTTTTTGGTTTTTGTCTTGCTGGAGATCATTTGTAAACCATTGAGCATTTACATAAGGGACACTTTTTTCAAAAACCATAGAATTCACGACACTTTTTAGATTCGAAACAAAACATTCACTGAGCGCATTGATATTATGAGGTTGGTCTACATCAAAGTTAACAAAGAAAGAATTCATGCTTAATTTTAATAGGAATTCATCAGTATTGTACTTACAGAATTTTATGATTTTTCTGTTAACATTTCTTTCTCTTCTGCTTTTAATTAATATTTCAATTGATTCATGGTCACTTATTTTGAGTGAGCTGGTTACTCTTGAATTAATTAGGGACTCATCATTTGTTACAACATAATCAATAAGAGTTCTAGATGTATGGGTTATTCTTGTTGGTTCATTCATGGTCATAGTAAGGCAATTATCATTTAAATATTTGGCTATTCTGCGTCTGTACGTATCTTGAATTTCAAACCAGTTAATGTTAAAGTCACCACATAACACAAAGAAATTATTGCACTGTTGTAAAAAGTCAACGCAGATAACAAAATTATCACAGAATTCAGCTTTAGAACATATATGGGATCTGTATATTGCACCAATGAATATCACAGAATTGTTGGAATATTGCACTTTTATTATTAAACACCAGCATTTTCTTTCAACGACAAACTTTTTGATCAGTGAACATTTAAAGCTATTTTTTACGTAGAATGAAATTCCACCCGTGTGGCTTGATTCACTTAAACAGTTTATAAAAAAATAACCATCAAGTTTCAAAGAATTTACATCATGTTTTAATGTTACATGAGTTTCAGTCAGTATAAAAAAAATTTCAGAAAAATTATTTGCCAATCCTTGGACATTAAAAAAAACACAATTTATATTATTTAATTGCTAGCATTCTACGCGTTCTTGAGCTACTTTTATTTTTCGGAGAAGCGATGGACAGTTTGGATCATTTGCTGCATGATCCGTACATATTTCAATATGTAGATTTTGTTTTGCTAAACTACAATTTACACATTCTTTTGTTTCACTGACACATTCTTTAATATCGTGCTTGCCTCCACACTTCACACAAACTTTTTCTTTTTCGCAATTTTTTGCTAAATGAAAACAATTAAAACACCTTAAAACTCTATAATGTGGATACACCTTACAGTAATTCCATCCAACACAAATTTTGTTCAGTTCTAAAATTTTCGTGTAGGCAACACTGTCAACTTCAACTATCGCATTATACCATTTAGTCTTTGGAGACATATAAACTTGCACACATTTCATCTCGCTTTCACTTAGTTGATTTTGACACTTAATAGCGTGAACAAGATCGGTGTCGTTGATTTCGTCTTTCATTCCCACAATAAGAATTCTCGGTTTCTTTTGTACCGGAATATTAGTGTTGTATTTTTCTTGCATTTTTGTTTTAATTTCGGATTCAATTTTTTGAATAGACTCCTTATTTGCCTGTATAAGAAAAGCTCCATTTTGTATATTTTTTATTCTATTTATTTTAAGAGCCATGTTTGACGGATCAATCACGCTTCGCACATCATCGCGAGTTTTATTATTGTTTTGGTTGACTTTAGGTTTAATGACAATGCATTCACTTTTTTCTTTAACTGCTTGCGCATAAGAAATTTGGGGTGCGTTGAGTTGAGTAGGGTCAGGGGCAGTAGCAAGATGTTAATGTCTTTCAATAATAACGGAAGCTGCAAGATTTTATCTATTGTCTGAAAATGTTTCAGTGCAGCAATAGTTTTTGGACACTCCCCCATAGCTTTAACAAGCTCACATAGAAAATCTGAAAGGCGTTTAAGCATATAGTATGAGCTTTTCAACAGGTTTCCATCTCTTGAATAAGCTTAAGCTCGAAATGTGAAGGTAAGTTTTAATTATTTAAACTATCGATAGTCATTCGATTGTTTTTTAAACAATATCGATGTAGCCGATATTTTTCACTATCTATACTATCAATAAACTGTCGGATGTTCGAGCATCACTACTTAAATGTCAAAGGATTGGTGGAAACTAACAATTATTGCGAAAAGATTTTTAAAATGTTTTATTTATTATTTCAAGGAAAATGTTTTGCCTATTTGTTGCATTAGCTCCACCAACAAAACAATTAGTAGTTTTGTAGGTGCTTCCATGCTTTCAGCAACAATTCTTCTCTACTTCTTCTTGCAAACAGCTGGCATCAGAGGACTCACCTCACACTGCTCTGTAACAATTGCCTGAACCTTGAACTAAATCAGGTACCTGGACTTCGGCAACAATATTCATGGAAAAATTCATAAAACCACCGATTTTTTATGTTTTTTTTTTTATAAACTTTTAAAAATAACTGCAATCTTTATCAAACGTGCCGTCAATTTGATTTATTTATTATTCAAAAATTTCTAGAGCAGAAATTCGCAGGCTGGGGAAATTATTTTCTCTCTCACGAGCTCTCTCTTCTGCGAATTTCTACGAATTTTTGGTGTACGGGAACAGGAATTATCAGAAATTCGTGAAAATTCGTACAAATTCGCAGATTGGGAACAGACATAATGATGGAGTTTACGATAGGATAGAGTACTGATGCGGCCCTTACACCACGCAATATTATTACCCAAAATTATTGCATGAAAATGTGTCGTCCTTACACGATTCAATATTATTACATCCCGTCCCTGCCGTTTATTTTGTATCGGTTCGTTGCTAAAAGAACATGCTGTGTGAAATTGGTTTTTCAATGTATGTATGTGCATCGAATTTTTATTTTGCGACAAGAAACGTCAGAAAATTATTGTCCGTTATGTGTGTACATATTTAATCAAATTGAAAACTGTGACGTAAATTTTGAAATTTGCCTTACACAACGCAGAATACTGCGCAATATATTGAAGAAGTTTCAAAAAATGTGAAATATTTGTAACATTCTACAATATATTGGGCAAGCCGGAATTATTAGGCAATAAAGTCCTTACAGGGCCAATATAACTGAGCAGTGCAGAGTATTGTGCAAAAATATTGCGTGGTGTCAGGGCCGCATGATGCTTTAATATACTAATAATGAATTGTGATAGGATAGAATATTCATATTCAGTGTGTTCCAATTGATTTGGGCACAGAAATTCACAGCACATAATTTTTTCCAGAAGTGGAGGTAATAATCTCAGAGAAAGAAAACTGCACAAAAAGGTGAAATGTGAGTTGGATAGAAAATCACAGAAAATTACAACAATACACTATACAGGCAATAGTGAAATGTCAAATTATTTTTTTGCTCTGTTTGGCAGTCTTCAATTGTTTGTACATACAAATTTTTTTTGTAGCAGAAATTCTAGTGAGCTACCTCTTCTGTGAAAAACTCCAAAAAATTCACAGGTTAGGACAGTTTTGGACAGTTTTTTTTTGTGATTTTCGGCGAATTTCTCAGTTATGCACAGCAATTCAAACAAACTTATTAGATTAGATTAGATCAAGTTTATTTAGCTTAAGTTTGCTATTTTAACAATTTCAAATAAATAATTATCTTATTTTAAAAAAATATCTTAAATTTAATAATTAGTTTTTACAAATAATAGGGCATCTTTTTTGAATTTTTGAATATTTGTTTAAGTTTTTACATTATTTGGAAGTTCATTAAAAAATTGTATTCCTTTATAAAATAACATGTTTTGAGTTTTTGTATTTCTAAATAATTGCACATTTAAGTCATTACTATTTCTTAAGTTATAGGGTTGTACACTGGCTCTAGCTATTAGTCTTCTACTTAGATACTCAGGCAACCTGTTGTTTTTAATTTTATGAATAAAAATAAGTGTACCCATAACAATTCTTTGTTTAATTTTTAACCATTTAAGCATTTCCAACATACTTCGAATTGATGTATATCTACTACAATATAAAATTGAACGCATTGCTTTATTTTGTAACTTTTGTAAGCTTTCCAGCATACCTGAAGAACCCAGCAATAGTATTGTTGGACAATACTCAAAGTGGGGTCTTACTATAGTATTATATATTTTTATTGCCATTTTTATTGCATATTTTTTCTTATTTTACGAAAAAAACCGATTTTGTTGGCAATTTTTTTTATATACATACTCAAAATGTTTTTTAAAATTAAGTTTATTATCCATTCTAACTCCTAAATATTTAATTTCATTTATACATTCAAATTCTTTTATTTGGTTTATTGTATTGTTTTCAGGTAAAGCATAATTTTCGTTTTTTCTACATTTAACATAAGTTTATTCATGTTTAAATATTTTTTTATATTTCTTACTTCATCAATTAGTTTGCTTTTACAAACGCTTAATTCAAATTCATCAACGTACAAGAGCCCATCATCAGCAAAAAAATTAATTTGACTATGTTTTATAACTTTTTTAATATCATTTATGTATATCAAAAACAAAAGTGGACCCAAGATTGATCCTTGAGGTACTCCTAGATTTGTTTCAATGGGTTCAGATACAATATCATTAAATTTCACAACTTGCCTCCGTCCCAAGAGATATGACTTAAACCATTCATATTCAACTCCTCTTATCCCATACGTATATAACTTTTTTAATAATATTTTCCTGTCTATCGTCTCGAAAGCTCTTTTAAGGTCAAGGAACACAGCTGCTATTTTTTGGTTCTCATGTAGTTTCTCTTTCCAGCCTGCTATCACGAAGTTTAGAGCGGATTCACAAGAATGTTTTTGCCTAAATCCCGATTACTCTTCCATAAGTATGTCGTTTTCATCAATGTACCTCTGAAGTTGTACTTGTACTACTTTTTCCAAAATTTTTCATGCAACGGTAGCATATTAACAGGTCTAAAATGCTCGCATTTGTTTGAATTTTCAACTTTTGGTACAGGAACTATAACCGATGTCTTCCAATTTTTAGGGAAAACTCCATTTGATAGTGAGTAAGTAGTTAATGATATTCAAAAGTGCAGGACCTATATAAATAAAACAGTCTTTTAACATTTTCTTGTTCATAAAATTGAAATCACTTTTATCTGTCTATACTCGAGTTTAGGGCGTATAAACGCTTTATAAATTGTAGCCAGATCAGATGGGGAAAAGTACTTCTTACACCGATACAGAAAACCTAAGCACTTTGCAGCATTCTTAGCGATCTCAAACATATGGTCGTTCCAACGGAGGTCGTCGTTGACACACATACCGAGTACTGAGAGCTTTTCGGTTTCTTCGATGTAAGTGCCATTCATGGACAATGGCATTGGGGGAATGTTTAGCTTTAACGACAGAAGACAGCATTGAGTTTTCGAAGCATTAAACTCCACACGATTTCTATTACCCCATTTGACAATGCTGTATAAATCGGAGTTTAATGAGCTTGACATACGGCACCGTTGCAATTGTACGTCCGAAGGCGAAGGACGTGAATTATCGAACGAATATGAAAAGCTGAGGGTAGAGTCGTCAGCAAAACAGTTAAGTGGATTAGAAGTAACAGACAGAAGATCATTTATAAAAATGAGGAAAAGAGTCGGAGACAGAACAGAGCCCTGGGGCACACCAGCATTTATTTTATGGGAATCAGACTTGAATCCGTCCAATACAACTTGTATTGAACGGTCCAGAAGATAGCTTCTAATCCAACGAACAAGAGTATTATCGATCCCAAAAGCACGCATTTTTGATAAGAGAGCTTCATGCCAAACTCTATCAAATGCCTTGGAGATATCAAGAGCAATAATCTTACTTTCACCAAAGCGATGTAAAGATTTGTTCCACTGTTCGGTGAGATATGCCATCAGATCACCAGTGGAACGGTTGCTGCGGAAGCCATACTGACGGTCATGGAGAAGCTTACGATCTTCGAGATATTCCCTAAGCTGACGGTTAATCAGTGTTTCCATGACCTTAGAAAGAAGGGATGTCAGTGCTATGGGTCGGTAGGAGGAGGGGGAGGATGGGTCACCTTTCTTAGGGACAGGCTGGACAAATGCTGTTTTCCATCTTCTAGGAAAGATTCCAGAAGAGTAGGAGCGATGGAAAAGCTTACGCAGTGGCTTTGCCAGTGTGGAAGAACACCTCTTCAGAAGAATCGGGGGTATACCATCCGGGCCAGCGGATTTGTGTATATCGAGATCTTTGAGAACTCTTGCTACTGTACGAGTGCGGAAAAAAATGTGTCCCATGGAAAAATTTACATTCTCAAGTACAGGAGGGGCAACGTTGCTTTGAGGCAGCGTGGAGCTGGCAGCGAAATGGGCGGCGAGCAAGTTTGCCTTCTTTGAAGAGTAAACAATTGGTTTGTTATTGTCGATGAGCGTTGGAACCGAAGATATCGAGGAGTTTTTTATATTTTTTACAAATGACCAAAAATTTTTACTGCCTTTGGGACACTGCAGAATTTTTTGCCGTAATTTTTGGTCATGCAAAAATTTGGTTCTTTCTATAACGGAGTTGCATGAGTTCCTTGCTTGTTTGTGCTTTTTCCGATTTTCCTCTGTAGGGTTGGCTTTGTAAGATCGGAAACTTACTTCTTTGAGCCTGATAGCTTCTTTACACTCAGAATTAAACCAAGACTTTTCTTTAGGTTTGATGCTTTTTACTTTGTTAGGAACAAAAGCACGCATCCCTAGAAGAATCACATTTGTGATCATTTCAGCACTGGCATCAATGTCACTATCGAGGAAGCATAGTGACCAGTTAAAGTTTCGGAAAAAGAAATTCAGGCCGTCCCAGTTGGCTTTCTCGTATTGCCAAACGGTCCTGGTGGGAAGTTTTTCTTTAACTGGATGGGTGGGGGATGAGAAATTAGCTGAAATGATACAATGGTCTGAAGTGCCAAATGGAGAAGTTACACTAATGGTATATTTATCAGGGTGAGAAGTAAGAAACAAGTCAAGAGTATGGGCTGCTTGCCCAGCAACATCCGGTATACGCGTTGGCACATCGATCAGTTGGGTAAGGTGATGTAACCCGGCAAAGAGCTCGACATACCTTCCTTCGGGTGTTGTCTGACCAGAATAGCGGAGCCAGTTGGAATTGTGTACATTGAAATCGCCCGCAATAACGATTTCAGTGCGAGGACAAAGGGAAACAATTTTCGAGATGGAATCAGACAGTGCATCAAACTCGTTACAAGTCGAATTACTGTCAAGATTTGGACTCCTGTAAATAAAACAATAATGAATGACATGCTTGCGGACAGTGAATTTGAGCCATAAGAAGTTTAAGTCCGTGTTGGAACATTGCCCATATTGGGGAAGGCTCTGGCAAGCAATATCATTCCTGACATAGACCACGAGACCATGATGAGAAAAGAGTAATGGCACCAAGCTATACCCATGTAGAGCAAATTCTGATAAATCAGTATTTGCTCCAACCTGAGTTTCACCTAATGCCAAAACAGCTGGCCTGTGTTGAACAGTGTAGACGTACACGTGAAAGAAATTCTTTCTTAAACCACGAACATTTGAATACACGACACAAAAATCACTTACCATTTACTTACTTACCATTCGCTCCATTTATTTCTTTTTTTATATATTCGCACTCTGTTTTATTTAAATTGCTTTTATATTTATTTCTGATTTTTTTATAAATTTCCCAGTCCGCATTTTGCCCAGTCATCAAACATTTTAAATGACTGAACTTTTTGTGACTTTTGCCTTCGAAGATCATCACTAAACCACTTTTGCTCATAGCCTTTTACAGTCTTTACCACCACAAAAGAATTAATAACAATTAGCATTTTTTTTTTGTTCAAATAAACCACTCATATTAATCAATTAATCAATTAATTGCTTATAAAGTTTTTTAGTAAATAAACAGTCAAGCTCTCTTTTATAAATACTATTTTCAAGCCAGTCTATGTTAAAATATCCAAGTATCATTATGTTTTTATTTGGTAAATCATCTATATAATCACAAATGCAGTTACAAAAGTCTCTAATTGAAGTACTTGGTGATCTGTATAACTTAAGGAACACAATTGCTTTATTCTCAATTTCTACTTTTATTATCAATATCCATAACATTAACTCAATTTGAACACTTTTTAGAACAGTAGGATATTCGTAACAGTCTTTTAAATATATTGTAATCCCCCCTGTGTGTGAGGATGTAGTTTCACATCTGATCATATGATAGTTGTTAATACTAATTTCTTTATTATCTATTTTTGTTGTCACATGAGATTCAGTCAACACAATCATATCAAATTTATATTGATAGATATTATTTTGTATTTCACTAAAATTATTGGTCAGACCTTGAATATTTAATTGCATACATTCAAAAAACTTTGGTAAGAAACTTTTTCACGCTCTCTTTCTACTCTTCTCAAATACACTGGACAATTAATGTTCCTAGCATCATGATCGGGGTTAATATCCATATTGAGTTTTTTTAATTGTTAATATACAATTGACAAACTGCTCTTTTTCATTGGTACACTCCTACAATCTATGCTCATCGCCACACTTGGGACAATTAGTTTTGTTCGTACAATCTTTCATATGATTAAATCCCCAGCATTTGAAACATCTTTTAACATTAATCTTATCATACACAGTACAATTTCACCCAATATTCAAACAGGGTCTTTCCACACTCAAAATATCTTTAAATAATTTACTGTCTATTTCAACTATAGCGTTGTACTTATTTGAATCTTTATAATTATTATAAGACTTTATCAGCTTTATGTTTCCATTAAGGTTATTCTGTTTTTTTATAATTTCAATAAGATTATCTTCATTTACTTTTTTATCAACTCCTATTATTGCTATTTTTGGGTCGTATAAGGATGGCACATTAATTTTGTAACTGTCTCCTAATTTTTCTTTCACTTCACTTTTCATTTTTTTAGTTGATTCTTCATTTTCACATCTTATTAACACGGACCCATTTTTGCTTTTAGACATTCCACTAATCTGAATCGATAAGTCGGCAGGATTAATTTTTTCTTTTAAATCTTCTTTTGTTTTTTCACTATTTTGGCTTCGATTTGGCATCACTACGACCGGCGGTATGTTTTTAACAGCACTTATTTGTGCATATGTTTTTGGTTTGTTTAATTTTTTTATTTCACTAGTTGGCTCTTTCTCACTCATTAACTTAATGCAATTCATTACTCTTTTTATCTCATCTTGTTTATTTAATGCAGCTCTATTTTCATTTACCACTTGCAATACATCTTCAATTTTATTTAATGCAATTTTATTTTCATTCACCACTTTGAGAACATCGTCCATTTTGGAAACCATCAACTTCAAGCACTCCCTCGGTTAAATAACAAGACAAGGTTTTCATTTTAAGACCGAGAGCCAACAACAATTTTTGGTTTATAGGCAAAACCAGATATTTGTTTTGAAGGTGGTTGCACTCTTATATATAGGATTAGCACATTTAATAAACATAGGCAAATAAAGTTAACCGAAAAGCAAATTAATTCAACATAAACGCAAATTACATTATCCCTTTAGCATTGTGTATGAAATCTATAGTACTATCAATTTGGGTGTTTCACCTAACGCCATCTATTTTCGCTATCTTATCCTTAAGTTTTTCCTGAGTGGAGATTGCAATATAGACTTTTAGTCTTCAATATATATTCAATGTTAGAAAATGGCAGAACGGGAAAGATATGTAAAGTGTTTGCAGTCAGAAGAAAACAAACCATCGACACATTTTCGTGTTATTTTTTAATCATTTTCGCTGAAAACTGATTTTGTAGAATGACAAAATATTCACACAGGGAAGGACTGCAAAACGGTTGCCAATAAGCGCCTTAAAAGAAAAGATTTTAATTTCTTTTACCAAAGGAAATCTGAAAAATGCAAATAAAAAGATCAAATGAAATTTGATATACCTTCTCAACATTTTTTTACTTTACGCAATAAACTCGACATAAAGTATCATTTACTCATCTCAACAACGATATAATTAAAACCGACAAACAAGACAACACTTATATAGTCTTTCAATATTGAATTAAAAAATTGAAGGGATCGGCCAAAAACTAAGAAAATAAGGTCCTATTACGGCCGCCCTACCTATTGAAAAAGAATGCACTCATGATTTCTTTTTCTACTCTGTCATCAGACAAAATCAAAATAATTAATGTTTTTTTCTTATGCGCTTCACTAGCAATATACATCGCTTACACTGTATGTATGTACACAACTCGTATTCTGTATCTTTCTTCATTGGCATGGATTTGTTGGAAGAAGAAGTCTGTGTTCGAGTCCCGCTCTTAGCCACCTTTTTTCCCGGGTACTGCCCGTCTTGAAAAAGTGGGACCTACAGTTTACCGCCGAGTCCGAACGGCTACATGAGATGCACTTTTTCGAGACAAATTTTACTCTTGGAGGTTTTGTCAGTTCCTCGCAAGAGGCAGTACCCCAGAAAAAAAAAAGTGGCTATGAGCTGGATTTGAACCCAGGTTCTTTCGCTTAGCAGTCCGACACACTAACCACTAAGCCACGGGGCACTACATCGCAGATGATGCTGGAAGTATATATTATAATTATAAAGTCACGCACAGCATCGTGTTGAGTAATATTTCATCGAGGAAGGTGAATTAGAGTGGTAGTACAAATTTTACTAAAATTTGGAAAAAACGCTTTTAAAAACAGAATTAAAAACAAAAACTGTTTTTTTCTATTCGAAAACTCATTGAATTTAGAAGGGATAACGAAGACTGCAAAAAACTACTACTTAAAGTACAATCAAAAGTACAAAGCACTGGTAAAAAAAATTAAACTTTTATGAAAGATAGGCCGAAAGGTTAGCAAAGTGCACGAATGGGTCAGAATTTTGGAAGTTGGCTCAAAAACTAAATGGCAAAAATATTTGATCCGTCGTGAACTGGATTGCAACGTCCTGAGAATGCATTTCAATCATTTACTAAACCTTATACATAGTTTCCACTCGACTGGAAAGTCAGGGAACAAAACTTTGGTCAGGGAAAGTCGGGAATTTCAAAAGCGGTCGGGGAAAATATTTTCAATACTGATCTTTTTCATATTAAAATAATTTAATCATTCGTTATACTCTGCCAATACTTTTGCGCCTTGGTATACTCGTATAACTTCTTTCTGGCGTATTTTAACGAAAAATTACTTATTATGCCAACTTGTAACGAATACAATTTCCCATAATTTTGGTCTTTAAAGATTTTTTGTACAACCAGTCAACGGAGCTATTAAGCAGCCAAAAATGCCCAAATTTGGGTATTTTAAGTTTTCAGTTTCTTTTACTTTTATAGCGCGAAAACGTCGTAACCGTAGTATTAAACACACAAATTTTCACAGTCAACCATGTAGGAAATTTATTTAATTACCTACATATTTTAAACTCCGCTTTTTATTATATTTATGTGACCGTTACAAGGGAATGAAACTTTATTAAAAATATCTATAACAAAATTTGAATTAAATTAAGTGCCAAATCTTGTGCAAAAAAGGGAAGGGTGGGGGAAAACTGAAAAATGTATAATCGTTCCTTTTTTCTCACGTCCTACTACAAAAGTATCCATTTATTTATTTATGTATGTACAGCGTGAAATGTCCTACATTTTGACTATTCATTCATGTTTGTATGTCAATTCGTTATTCCCGGGTAAAAAAGGGTATCATTTTTTTCAAATGTCGCAAAAAACGCAAAAAAAAAACAAAAAATGCAGAATTTCACATTATTTTTCTCTGTTTTAAAATAGTGAAATGTCAAATGAATTTTTTTGTTCTGTTTGACAGTCTTTAATTGTATGTAGATACAATTTTTTTGGTTGGGACAGTCTTGGACAGTTTTTTTTTTTGTGATTTTCGGCGAATTTCTCAGTTGTGCACAGCAATTGGAACAAACTTATTAAGGTTTTCATTTTAAGACCGAGAGACAACTGCACAATTTTTTTGTTTGTACATCGTCGGCATACATAAGTTCTTTACAAAACTTAATAACATCGGGAAGATCGTTGATAAATATCGAATCGTTGATAAATATCGAAATAGCAAAGGACCAAGAATTGATTCTTGTGGAACACCAGAATGTGTTGGGAGAAAGTCTGGGTGTTGAGAGTTAATGTAGACGGCTTGATTCCTCCCGGACAGATAATTTTTAATAAGGGCCACTGCAATAACTACAAAATGGAAGTTATCGCTCAGTTTTTGTAATAAAATGCGATGGGATACAGAGTCAAAGGCCTTTGAAAAATCAAGCATCACCATCGTGGAAACTTTCTTTGTCAATTTCCTCGCGAATATCATCCACTACTTTTAGGATGGCTGCCACGCAACTGTGCTATCACCTAAAGCCAGCTTGAATCTGATCTGTTGACACATGATTTTTTCAAATGCCTTCGAAATGAATGGCAAAATTGAAATGGGGCGATATTCTTTGGCCTTAGACGTAGAGTTTTTGAGAACCGGAATAATTTTCGAACTTTTCCATATTTTAGGGTAAGAGAAAGTGGTTAAGATAGAGTTAAAAGTGTATGTTAGAAATTGAAATATATGGGGTAAGATAATTAAAAAAAAAATTAGGATGCATGCTGTCCAGACCTATAGCTTTAGACTAGAATTCACTGCAAAAACCGCTTCAATGACGTCGCTCTCATTGACTACCAAAACTAAACTCATTTGAATGATCAGATGAAAAATCAGCACGAGGACACGAGGATTTCTAACGCTGGAGCTATAAGAGGAGGTATTAGCAAACAACTTGTTAAGTTCGTACGCATCACAGTCTACACTGAGGCGAGTTTTTTTGATTATGCCTTAAGATTTTATGTTTCTCCAAAGTTGTGCGGATTAAAGGTTGCTGAATTTTGTGCCGTAATATAAACGTTTGGATAAATTTATTTTCTTATTTACTAGGTTTTGAAAACGTTTGTAGTCATTGTAAAACGATGAGATCCGAAAAAGTTTCCATCTCTTGAAGAAAGCTTTTCTTTTTTTTCGAAATTAGTAGTTCGATCCTGCGATTGAACCATTCGCATCCACGTCTTATAGTAAATCTTTTAGTCGGTTCGGTACCCAATTTTTGAAGAAGGAGTTAACTTTGTCAGTGAAAAATTAAACTTGGTCATCGACTGATGGTTGAGAGTATATGGTTTCCCAATTCACTCGTATGAATTCAGAAAACAGACCTTCAGAGTTAATTGCCTTGAAATCTCGGTATTGCATTGTACATATCCATAATATGATTAATATTTAAATCATTGAATGCAATAATCATATCGTGTTTCGAGAAACCAGAAGCATATAACTGATTATAGAAATTGATCTTACTTAGTTGATTTACCAGAATGTAATCTATAAGTGTGGAATTTGTTACGGAAAAATGAGTAGGCAGTCATATGACCAGGAAAAATATTTAAAGAAGTTAAACTCTAAATATTTTATAATCGGCTACCTGGACCATAGTATTGCTTACTTCAGGTGTCAACCAAGTCTGATACACAAATAACATTTATAACACCCTGTGCAAAAGTGTGCTTAAAGTCATCTAAATGTTTAAATTAAACACTGCCCGTAGTCAAGCCCAACCAATTTAAGACTTTTAAAAGTGCTAAAATCAATTTATATTTCCTACACAATAGAAAAAAAGAGAAATTAAATTTGTAGTTTAGAGATTTAATTACTTACTTCGGGGGCGCTACAGTTCGGGACGAACCTGGGCCTCAACCAACATACCTCTCCAGCCAGCTCGGTCTTTGGCTAGCTGCCTGCCAGCGCGCCACTTAAGGCGAGGTCTTCCTTGACTTGATCTTTCGAAGAATCTTACGCTTGAAACGACCAAGAATATATTCATCCGCTGTAGATAGATTCCATGCCTCGCCGCCATAAAGAAGGACTTGGATGATTAAGGCCTTATACAGAGTCTCCTTTGTCTTTCGAAAGAGGGCTTTGCTACTCAATTCCCTTCCTAGCCTAGAAACAGCGATTGGCAAGAGTAATTCTTCTCTTTATTTCTGAAGAGTTGTTGTTGTCAGATGTTGCAGGGGATCCCAGGTAAACAAAGTCCTTAACTACCTCAAAGTTGTACCTTTCTATTGTGATATTTTGTCCAATCCGCCGGTGTTGTGTGTCTCTTTTTGTGGACAGCAGGTACTTCGTTTTGGCCTCATTGACTGCTAGTCCCATCTTAGTCGCTTTAGCTTCAATGCTAGCAAAGGTTCCAGTGACAGCTCGCCAAATTCTGCCAATGATGTCTAAGTCGTCAGCGTATGCTAACAATTGCACAGACTTGACTTGTCCCACTACAATTGACTTGCGAGTTTCTTATAATTTTTTCAAGTATTAAGTTGAAGATATCGCACGATAGCGTATCACCTTGTCGGAATGCTTTTTTGACGTAAAAAGCTTCTGTGAGGTCAGTACCAACTTTGGCGGAGCAACGATAGTTCTCCTTCGCCATCCTGCACAGTCGGACGAGTTTTGTGGGGATGCCAAAACCTGACATGGCTCTGTATAGCTCGTCTCTATAAATGCTATCGTACGCGGCCTTAAAATCGATAATGAGTTATGAGTGGGTATCGACTTGGAATTCTTGGGTAGTTTCCAGGATCTGCCGTAGAGTGAACATTTGATCGATTGTGGACTTTCCTGGTCTGAAACCACACTGATAGGGGCCTATCAGGTTGCTGACGAAAGGTTTCAGGCGTTCACATAGAACGGCAGAGAGGATCTTGTAGGCGATATTCAGGAGACTTATTCCTCTATAGTTGGCGCAGTTTAGAGGGTCTCCTTTCTTGTGGATCGGGCAAACGATGCTGAGGTTCCATTCATCAGGCATACTTTCTTCTGACCAAATTTTAGAGATGAGTTGGTGTATGCACTCCACCAGGTCATCTCCGGCCGCTTTAAAAAGTTTGGCGGGTAGTCCGTCGGGTCCAGCAGCTTTGTTGTTTTTTAGTTTAGATATTGCTATCCTCACTTCATTTTGGTCAGGTGGACGGAAGTTTTGTCTATCATCGTCCATGTTGAATGGTTCATTCTGCCTGACAGCGGGATCATCGCCGTTTAACAGTCTGCAGAAATGGTCCTTCCATGTACTCCGCACCGACTGTGACTCTACTACGAGGTTTCCATTCCTATCTCTACAAGCTTCTGTGCGGGTTTTTTTTCCTTGGCACGTTCTTCTTGGTTAAACTTCCGCACGTTGTTTCTGGAATACCATCTCTCAGTATCTTCGATCGCGCGCTTCTCATGCTCTCTTTTTCTTTTGGAGAAGCCGGTGTTCCCGTCTTTTGCTTGTAGAGCTCGCGAGCAGCTCTCGTCCTTATTTGCAGCGCCGCTTAATATGCCTCTTGTTTGGCTGCATGGGCCTGCCTGCATTCGTCATCGAACCAGAGGTTTCGTGGTGGTGGTCTGATCAGTTGGGCATCTCTAATGGCTTGTTGGCAGTGTTGCGACTGGTCTTCGGCACTTGATGCTAGCGGTAATGGATTTCTTGAGAGGTTACGGGACCATCTGGCAGTAGAAGTTAGGGTACGACCTAATCAAAGGATATTCTGCGAACAACCAGAACAAGAGTTCCACATAAGGTATAACAGGGTGAACTGAAGAACATTCCGTACCGAAATTGAAAGAGATCTCCCGGAAGTCCCAACCAGCAGCAATCTCAAACAGCGAAATTGATAGTGCCATACTTTAATTCGAGACAACAGTTACCAACGCCTTGGAAAAGCTCAAGACCGAAAAAAACACCAGAGACCGATATGCGAATATGCCGGAACATATACAGGCCATATATGCTCACAGAAAGAGACTCCGCAAAAAGCTTCAACGGATATACCACAGGTTGTTCAACAGAGAGAACGACGAGTATAGACGCATATACTCCGAACTTCAATGCTCCAACACCATGCTCAACCAGACAGTGAAACATCACCAGGAGGATGAATTCAGGAAGAGACTTGCGAACATTAAACCGGGACCCGATGCCTTCAAGAAAATTAACCAGCTCGTTGGGAAAAAGAGCACGATGCCAGACACAATAATGCACGGGCAATATACTGCAACAGCATCAACCGAAAAAGCAGAAACCCTCGCTAAGCATTTTGAAGAGACCTTTAAGGATCGCCCTCCCAATCACCTTCCTGAATTCATCAAAGAAGTTGAAAACAAGTTTGAAGAAGTTGCAGCCTCTAATACTTCAGTCACCAACTTTAATGAGGACAATCCTGCACTTGGACCAACTGGAGATGCTTTTACTTCCATCGAGGAAGTAACTGACATAATCCACAGAGGAAATTTTAAGAAGTCAGCAGGAAATGATGGGATTTCTAAATTTGTGCTTGAAAAGCTACCAAATCTCGCCATCCTACTGCTGACGATCATCTTCAATAACTGCCTTAATAACAGCTACTTCCCCGAAACATGGAAAAAACGGCAAAAGTGGTGCCCGTTCCGAAGAAAACCAACAGGACTAGTGTCGATGGATATCGGCCGATATCGCTTTTATGCTGTGTCAGTAAAATCATGGAGGGATTTATCCTGAGAAAGCTTCATCATTTCTTCAGGGAAAGGGAATTCATACCTGAATGTCAGTATGGTTTCTGAGCACGACACTCAACCATCCATCCGCTTCTTGGACTGCACTCCGACGTGACAAACGGACTCAACAAGAAAGAGACGACAGTCGCCTGTTTACTGGACATCGAAACGGCCTTCGACACAGTTTGGATAAAAGGACTAATATTCAAACTGTCAAGTCTAGGACTACCTGAACACTTGGTAAGATTAATCAAAAATGTTCTAACCTATAGATCCTTTTATGTACAGGTAAACAAAGAATATTCACAAAGAAAGACTATCAGCGCTGGAGTTCCACAAGGTTTCAAGTTGGGCCCCATACTTTCCAACCTTTATACAGCTGACCAGCCTACTAACATCCCAGGAACGAAAACGAAGCTATATGCCGATGACTCCTTAACATATGCAACATCCATTTCACCAGAAATCGCAGCCAGGAGAGTTGAAGGTCACATAAGAAACTTGTGGGACTACTACCTTAAATGGTGATTAAAGATAAATAGCGATAAGAGCGAGCTAATCTGCTTCAGAACCCCAACAACAGAAACAAAAGGTCGAAGACGTTTCGCATCACGCTGTGATAATATCAGTATCAAGCTACCAGACAACACAGTGATTAGGACAAAGACAACAGCAAAATACCTTGGAGTAAATTTCACTAACCGCTTCCAATTCAATAAGCACGCTTCATTTATGCTTAAGAGAGCCAACTTCTCCCTACATCTGGTCCACCCGCTTCTTAGAAGAAGAAACGGACTAAGCACTAATACCAATCTCCTCATCTATAAGCAGCTGATGCGTCCAGTTCTGACTTACGCTTGTCCTATTTGGTTCACCATATCACCAACATATATGAAGAAGATCGAAGTTTTTGAAAGGAAAATATTCCGTAGCTGTACAGGCCTACACCGAAACCCCATTACAAGGAAATATGTCCCAAACAAGAAGCTATATGAAGACAGCAAAGTGATCTCAATAAATCAGTTCATGACACAGCTCTCCAAAAATATTTTGAGGAACTTGGAGGACCACCCCAACTCGGAAATCCAGCAACTACTCCAGCAACAACTAGAGCCCAGCCATCGCTACCTCAACATTCGAGCCATCACAGACGATCGATTCGAGGATATAATGAACAATGACGGAGCCCCGTTCTACGAGAAAACCAGCAGCGGACACAACAGACAATAAGCAACACCGCATCCTAACCCCAATTTTTTTAAACCAAAGACAGTAAATTATAATTTAAGAATTTCAATTAAAACATTATGCAAACAACAATATGCTTATAAGTAAAAATATAGCATTGTATAGAGTCAGCTGAAGTAAGTCGGGCCCCTGTTGTTGAGCCGACATGATTTATTTTAGTTATAAGTTAGATTAAGACCAATTGTACATAAATTCTAACGAATATAATAAAAATAATCTAATCTAATCTACGGGATATTCGATCGGCATAGGTTCTGGCGGTTTCTTGCGATTGCAGCTTTCCGACGTCATATTTCCTCACAATATTACTGCGTTGTTGTGGAGTTCGGGTTATTCGCATTCTTACCTTTGCTGCAACAAGGTAGTGATCCGAGACGATGTAAGCTGCTCGGAAGGTGCGAACATCCAAGATACTGGAGGCGTGTCTTGCATCGATCGCAACGTGATCAATGTGGTTGACGGTTTTTTGATCTGGGTGTCGCCAAGTCCCTTTGTGTACATCGAGATGAGGAAACCGGGTGCTTGCAATGGTGACATTATGTGCCGCTGCAAAGCCAATTAGCCTAAGTCCGTTTTTAGGTGTTGTGTCCTGTAGGCTATGTTTTCCGACAGTCCTACCAAAGATTTCCTCTTTACCTATTTTGGCGTTAAAATCGTCTAGTACGATTTTAACATCGTATTTAGGGCATTGCTCATAGATATTGTCGAGGAGCTCGTAGAAGTCATTCTTGGTGGCGTCATCTTTGTCGTCTGTGGGGGTATGAGCGCATATTAGGCTAATGTTGGCGAATTTAGCTTTGATGCGGATTGTCACAAGTCGCTCACTTACGTGTCGAAAGCCCAAGACTTCTTGCCTTCTTCACTTCCTGGGTGGCAGTAATTTCTGCTCTGTAACAGTCTAGGGCCTCCGCTTGTTGTTTGGCTGCACGTGGTCTGTTAAGAGTACTAACATTCCACGTGCAGATCCGCTGCCGTTGGCCCAAATAGAGATGGTGGCGGATGAACCTTTATCCGCCACCATCTCTATTTAAATGCCCTGACTTGCATTGAATTGTCCCAATGACCATCTCCAAATGCGTCGAAGTAGCTCATTAGGGCATCTGCTTCGTTGACTGTTGACGCCACCGTTGGTCCAATTGGTTGGGCTTATTCGCCGTACGTCCTCTTTCTGAGGGTCTCGTGCAAGACTTCTGCGAAACGATCAGAACAGTCATTAAAGCAGATCATTGTGTTGGTATTTTTTCTGTGTTCAACACTCGAGTTTTTAAGGTTTGTAGGAATGTCCGGATGGACAGACCAGGGAGGTGAAATAAGCACAATTGATGCGTAGGAGATAGTTGCAGCACTGTGCATCGCCTGTTTAGAGATTTAGACATACAAATATTTAAATTAATGGAAATATTAAAAATAAAAGTAATTAAGAAATTTGAGCATTTTAAAACTTAATTATTTTATAGGTAAAATTGAAAAAATGTAGTTGGCAACCCATTACGTTGATTGAAGTTTGTTGAAATTTTGTCCTACAGTCTATCATTCTCATCTTCGTGGTGAATTTAATCTTTGTGTTTCGTGCAGTACTTCTTGATGAGTTTTGTTATCGGAATGTGTGCGCTCTTTCAATAAAATGTCAAGATGACCAAGAGATTCCACGTTGACAGCTTTAGAATTTTTGTTTACTTTTACACAGACGAAACCACGTGCATTAAAAGTCGCGTAAAAATAACGTTGTCTTCTAAGCTTTTTAGCTTTTCTCATTATAATTCTATTATTGTTGGTTAAGCTCCCGTGAAATTAAATTGGAGCATCAGATTCCGTATTATAAATATCTTTAAGCAAGATTTGGCGCGAGTGCATCTTACAAAAAATCTGCCATAGCTTTAATAACCTCATATTTTTCGTGCGCTGAGAAAAAATGTATTATAATGGTTGAATCTTGTCTTGTGGCTGTTGAATTTTTAGTGAGTGACAAAGAAAGTTGAAAGTGCTTTTCATGTTTTTATCCGGTGAAAAAGGTATGCCGATTAGTATCGCGTCGGATGCCAGGCTCTTAAGATAAAGTTTTTCGAATTGTATTTTAAGAGAATTCTGTCCTTCGGATATGTTTTGATTTTCGAGGGGATACGACGAAGTTGGCATTGTGATTTGCAGTTGTGTTTTAATGACATTCATTTCATCCCTCAATCCTTCAACATTAGTGTAACAACTATCTAGAGCTGTGACGCGTTCTTCGAGTTGTTGGACGTTGTTACGAATTGCGTCAAATTTTTGTGACAAATTGTTTTCGATCGAGTTGATTTTAAATGTTAAGTTATTTTTTAGCACTGACAATTTATCGAGGATTGACTTACTTTGCAAATTTATTTTTTCAAGAAGATTTGTGTAGTCGTTGCTGGAAAACGTTGTAGCCGCTTCTGAGGCGTTCTGAGGTAAGTTTATTAGATGGTGTTGATGTTGTTATTGTTGTTGGCATAATTTTTAAATTGTTGCAGGGTTTTTATTTAAAGACGGTGTTGCTGGTTATGATTTGTGTATGGGTAATGGAGAATGATTGAGATTTGTATTTCTTCGCGTATTTTGTAGGTTGGAATTCATGATTGCATTTGTTAAGTTACAAGAGAATAACGTTTTAATATTGTATATGGAGACTTTGTTATAAAAATTATTATTAATTTTGCGAACAATTTATCAGAATTTAGCAGAAAAACACAACTTTTCCACTTACAACGATCTTTCAGTTAATAGGCTTAAGATTAACAAAAAAGTCTTTAGGTTAAAAATCAAGAATTAAGCTCAAAAAATGGGAATTCAAAATACAGCACTTCTTAGCACGTTGTTCCCTTAATATTTTTCAAATTTTATTCGACCCTCTGAACGCACATAAGAGCAGGGACGTGCGATCCAGCCGTGCAATTTATTTAGATAGCCTGTCGATCGCTATCTAAATAAATTACACGACTGTAGGGATCGCTTATATTAATTTTCCACGTATTAATATGCAAAGAAGTAACTTTAAAGTTTGTCTACCATTTCTTTTAGAATAGGTAATGACTTCATATAGTTTCATTTGCCCGACTATGTAGATCGGGGGTGGAAAACTTGTCTTTGCTGATAAACTGCTTGCATTTGCATAGTTCCTTTTATAGGCTGATAGGCTCTGGAGATGGATCAGCCTTGAATTTTTACGTGGCCCTTATCAGTCTCACGTGCTAGTTCCTGTTTATCCGTTATCATATTTGCATAGTTTTAAACTCGGTGAACTGGACTGACGTTCTTTTTGGAGAGATGTGAAGAGATGTTTTAGTATCTTGTTTTCTTCGCGAGAAGATCAACTTCTTTTTTCAATTCTATATGGTTGCGCCATTTCGTCAAGCCTTTTGCTGAGTACTTTATTGTCATCCTCTAGACTTTTTGTTTTCGCTGAGTCCTGTTTTGCACCTGCTGGCGGTTCCCAAAGACTCTTCTTCCCGGAATTATTTTATCTAGATACCTCCGTAGAAGGTGAATTTTCCAGTGAAAATGGACTGCCTTCTAGAGAAATGAATCTGTTTGTTTTGCACATTGCAAGTTTTTCATGATTTCAACATTTTAAAAAAGAACTAATTAAAAAATTTGGTGAAATTTAATTAAAAGGTAAAATCTTACCCATGAATATTTGTGTTAAAATCTTACAGTAACTTATTGGCTATATTAAACATTCTGAAAATTATAAGTAGCCATTGTTTTAACACATTTTCATTTTTTTATCATTTTAACACGTTTATGCACCTTCTCAATATGTCGTTCGAAAATTTTATTAAGTTTTGCATTTTAAACCTGCTTTTTAATATCTGTCTATGCTGGCTAAACGAAATACTCCGATTTCCAGCATCAAACAGATCAGATCATATAATTTAATACTGCCACGATTCTTTTGCCTTACATCTTAGAGGCACTTTTTTATTGCTACAATCAATCCGTCTTTAGAATTCACTCCCAATATTTGCGTGAATGAAGCAGAGCACAACATTTTCAAAATAGGTTGAGATTTTTCTTTCAATTTTTTAATTTATTTTTAAATTTTATTTGCTTTCCTATCTCTAATACTTTAATATTCTTTCTAATTTATATTTTTCTTTTCTTTATTAAACGCTCCCTTTTTTATCATTTTTCATTTTGATTTTTTGCATTTATTATACATAATCTTGAACATTGCAAATCTATAAACTACCACTAGTTTATAAGATTTACATATTTTCCTGTGTTAGTTATTACCCTAAATAAACTAAACTTAGTAGTGCCCCGTGGCTTAGTGGTTAGTGTGTCGGACTGCTAAGCGAATGAGCCTGGGTTCGAATCCAGCTCATAGCCATCTTCTTTTCCGGGGTACTGCCTCTTGCGAGAAACTGATAAAACCTCCAAGAGTAAAATTTGTCTAGAAAAAGTGCATCTCATGTAGCCGTTCAGACTCGGCGGTAAACTGTAGGTCCCTTCCATTCTTGCAGATTAACAACACACACACAGGAATGGTTGAGAGTATGTCACTAGGCTTTGGCTCCTTAAGGAGCTGTCGCGCCAATAAATTTATTTTTATTTTTTAAAACTAAAGCTAAACAGCTTTATGCGCATAACAAATGATTTCTTTACTATATATTAATAATTATAAAAATTTTTTTTACAGTTTTTGGGTTTCATTGAAAAATTTAAATTTTTATTTTAAGGTTTATTTTATCCGTGAAGGCTACCAAGGCATGGTTGATGGTGGCGACAACATTGCAGAAGCTAATTGGTCTTCGGTTTCAAGTATCATACATCGCGGTGGAACAGTAATTGGATCTGCTCGTTGCTCAAATTTTCGTGAAAAGGAAGGGCGTCTCAAAGCTGCACAGAATCTTATTCAAAAAGGAATCACTAACTTGGTGGTAATAGGGGGTGATGGATCGCTTACTGGGGCTAACCTTTTTCGTCACGAATGGTCTGATTTGCTCGATGAGCTTCTCAAAAATCAAAGAATTACCCCCGAGCAGAGGAAGAAAAATGCTTATTTGCATATAGTCGGCATGGTAAATTATGAGCACAGAAGTCAGATCGCTTCGCTTTTGAATAAGAAAACCGTATATAACTCAAAATTCTTCATTTCTGATAGTAGGAATTTACCTAATTAAAATTTTATCTATATAAAGAAGCCACTTTTTGTGTTCCATTATTTTGTACAGTTCTAATTTGTCTTTTATATTCAGCCAGTTCAGATTTATTGAGGCTTCGAAGATTTCCATAAAATTCCTTCATCACCGATGGGATTGACAAATGTCTCATTTATTTAAACAGATTTTTCTGTAGAAAATAAAATTGAGCAAGCAAACACAATAAATAAGGATCTGTGTTTTTGCAGATATTTTTTGAGAAATTATGTTCAAAATCCTGAGAAAATCAATAAGGTGAACTGGCCGATTTTATTTTCAAATTGTATAATTAAGTCAAATTATTGAATTTTTGAGTTTTGACGGTGCTCTGTGTATTAACCAATTTGTTTCTATGTGATAACGTAGTATCTTAGGTCGGGTCCATTGATAACGATTTTTGTGGTACTGACATGACAATCGGAACCGATTCGGCTCTACATCGTATAATTGAAGCCATTGATGCCATTGTCAGCACAGCATATTCCCATCAAAGAACGTTCATCATGGAGGTAATGGGACGCCATTGCGGGTGAGTTTAAATTATAACACTATTTGAAAAAATACACCTTATATTGGGGAGATAATTAAACACAGATTGATTAAGACAATGATTTAAATATCAATTTATAAACTACTATCGCAGTTACTTGCCGGTAGTAACAGGCGTCATCTCAGAAGCAGACTATGTATTTTGCCCAGAATCGCCGCCTCCAAACGATTGGCCTACGAAGCTATGCGATAAATTGATACAGGCAAGCGTGTTTCTTTGTTGAAGAAATTATTACGAAAAATGTTTCATCATATTCACATTTTAAATGTCCATTATTTCATCACAACAAAACGAAAACATTTTTTTTAATATTAATTCGGCTGAGAGGTTTGAGTGTTTATTGAAGTGCCTATTTGAAGAAATTTTTTTTTTTATAGTTAATAACGTAGTTAAGGAAACGCAACCAATTTGGAACATTTTTATATTTCCGATTTACAAAACATTTTGTAGGTATTTGGCCCTTGTAGCTGGACTCTCTTGTGAGGCTGATTACATTTTTATCCCAGAAGCTCCCCCTAAGGCCGACTGGCCGATTAGGCTGTGCCAGCAATTAAGTCAGGCAAGAAGAAATAAATGTTAAACAAAATTATTGAAATTGTATATGTAATATATAGTATTTATAAATTTGCACCATTTGACCATGTTAATGTTTTCAATAACAAACATTTACAAAATTAATACAATTGGAATGATTTATATCTTAATTTAAAGTAGACTGTGCCATTGGCCATTGCTGAAGTAATACATTGTATCACGGCCAATGTTTACCTGCAGGTCGAGCACCTTTATTTTAACTATGTTCAATATTTATTTCTTTTTTGATTTAAAGTATCCTACGCCAAAAATATACAGCAGGCTTAAGCTTTATTCAATGTTCTTAAAAATGTTACATCAAAAAAGCGTCTTTATTCCTCTATTAGTGGCATGAAAATTATGCTTTTTTTATATTACGTGTTGTAAGTCAGTTTTTCTTTGCAAAATAAATCATATCATTTTCACCTTCATAATTTTTTTATAATTCAATCATATATTTCTTCTTTCTTTTTTCTCGAATTGTATCTCACCAAAACTACTACCTATTATTTTATAAACCAAACTTTTTTCTAATCATGTGTGTTCCTTTACTTTTTCAAATAAGCTGCGGAAAGTTACTAAAATGCCTTATCTTGTTCCCTAACACACAAATTTCGTAAAAAAAAGAGGGACGTTGAGAGAGTAAAATACTTCACCTCAAGTGAGAGAGTTACGAAAATCTGCCCAAGAAATTTTTTTGGGCACTTTGTAGCAACTAATTATTAGCTTTCATAAACAGATGTTATTCATTTAAGTTTGAATTCAAATTGAAAGTGTTTTCATTTTTTATTACTGAATTTACATTTTACATTAAACAATGAATGTTCACCAAACACTTTCCAAAGAATGTAAACAATAAATTTGCATTTAAAATAACCGTTTACATCATTTTAATAAATTTCGATCTAGATTTATGTTGGTTTTTCATTTGACGTTTCTGACATATGCAGTTGGGTTACTAAAACTCCGTTCCTTTACTTTTTCGTAGTTTAAGCTTTATTTGAGAGAATTCATCCCCACTCCTCCAAATTTTAGAGTTTACAATGTTTTTATAATTTACTGATCTGTCTTATAAATAGAATGTATAATTCTTAATTATTTGGGTATTCAAAGCTTTATGGTATATGTATCTTAATCATCTTGTCACAATTTGAAAAATAGTAAATCAAGTCATTTAAAGCTACTTAATGACAGGATTAGACTGAAGAATTCGAAGATTTTAGGCCATTTTAAAGTTCCATAATTTCTTTAACTTTGTATTATTTTCGCA
The DNA here is from genome assembly GCA_963971375.1 of Platycheirus rosarum. Lineage (NCBI taxonomy): Eukaryota > Metazoa > Arthropoda > Insecta > Diptera > Syrphidae > Platycheirus > Platycheirus rosarum. The sequence continues at coordinate 76,546,026 of OZ020510.1, forward strand.
AGCAGATCAATGATTAAATATATGGCCAAAACCACCTAAGCAAATTCGAAATGTCGAACTGGCGAAGGGAATATTACTGAAGGGTTTCATTGGTACTACTGTGGATCTCCGAAAACGCTGTCTTGCATGAAGTTGTTCACCTTATTTAAGAATTGTAAAATGAATTATTATTTGTGCAAATTATATGGAGACCGGAAGAACGTTCTTTTATTAACTATCGTTATTGTTTCAAAAATGTTGGTTAAAGTGTCATTGTGGGATTTTTACGATTTAATTTTGGAAAATTTTATTGTTTTCCCTGATAGAACAAGAATTTTTAATATATGTATATACGTCTATGTTTACGTGTATGATAAACCTGAATTAGACATATACTGAATGGATTTTGTAGATCTATTTAATTAATTATAGTGAAAGAATGTTATATATGTATAATTTACGTACATTATACAATAAACATTTGACATCGAATTATATGCATTTATTATATGCATAAATAAATAAATAAATTTACTGGCGCGACAGCTTCTTAAGGACTCAAGGCCTAGTGACTTATACTCTCAACCATTTCTGTGTGTGTCTTGTTATTCTGCAAGAATGGAGGGGACCTACAGTACCTACTGCACCTCGGAAAAAGAAGGTTGCTATGAGCTGGATCCGAACCCAGGCTCATTCGCTTAGTAGTCCGACACACTAAGCCACGGGGAACTTTAATATATGTATACGAAACATGTACTAAACGATAAAGATGAATCCAACTGCATTGCTGTCGACATGACGTATATTGAACGTTTTATTTTCTACATATCTCGGTGGAATATTTAACATCTCATATACATATAATATTTGTTAATTATCTAACGATTTCGATTCTCAGATCTAATGTTATTCAGTGAACGTATAACATAAATTCTTATATTACAAAGCATTTGACATCGAATTAAATGGTTTTCGAATAAGGATTTGACAACTTTTTTTAAATAAAACGCAAAACATTTGAGATATTTGAAAAACTTTATTATCGGCTTCAAGTACAATCAAAACATTTATGAATGGAACTCGACTTCGTTCATATGGCTACGACGGACACGTTTGCAGCTGTCGATTCGTTGGACCAATTTTCGACGACTCGGCCACATATTTCGGCCGAAAAGGCCGCTATTTCGCGTTCAATTTTGGCTTTGAGCTCTTCCAACGTCGACGGTTTGTTGGCATAAACCAATGACTTAACGTAGCCCCAAAGAAAAGAGTCTAGAGGCGATAAATCGCATGAAATCGCGATGCGGCCAATCGACTGGTTCATTTCTTGAGATAACGGGAAATCAATATACCACATCCACCAAACTGCGATTGCAGTTCTGCACTTATACTAGCTAGCTAATGAACAGGAGGGGTTTGCCTGTCCATGAACACATTATTTACCCTTTGAGTTTTCCCGGTTAACACTCAGCCATCCGACACTGCATTGTCCTCAGTGGAAATAGATCTGATACTACTAATTGGAATAACCTATAGTTTTACAAACGTATATTATTCACACAGCCTTTCAGTGCTGCCACAAACTTAAAGCACTTTTATGTTATTCACACAGTTATTATAACAAGTCAAACAGCAATTATAATAAGTCACACAGCTACTATAACAAGTCACACAGCTAATTGTATATGAATATAACACTATTGAGTCACAAAGCTAAATATATACGACTATAACAGTTTATTTGTTATTCACACAGCTATTATAACATGTCACACAGCTACTAATATAAACAGAACCAAGTACAGAGATAATTACATGCGGTTCAAGTAGTCATAATAGCAATCCTTTGTTATTACAATCACACAGCTTTTCTTTTCAATACTTATTTCAACTTGATCTCTTGTATTTTAAAGCTATTTCGGGATTTTATACTGACGCTCTTATGTTCAATCCGCTTGTTCTTCAACGAAGTCCTTTAGATATATACTTCGAAAATTATCAATTCTCACCCAAAGAATTTAATGTAATGTAATATTTGTTTTAATAATCATATAAGAGAAAAAGTGTGTACAAATTGTGAACACAAATTAGTCTGAAAGCGTTGTTTCTTAATCTGAATTTTCTATTTGCTCCCAACCAAAGTCTTAATAGTTTTCCAAATGGATGTTTTCTGCATCATCAAGCATCCCTGATTCCATTTTAAAAGCACTCCAAGACGCAAACTTCGACCTGGTTCCGATAAACCACTTCCGAGCAGCTTTCTCAAGACGAAAAGAAGCCTCAAGAGTGTCGATCTAAAGCCTAACAAGGACGGTCGTGTGAGGTGCGTGCATAAAAAACATACGAAAAAAAAACAAAACGAAAATAAATTAATTGCGCAAATTGTAGTCGCGCGTGTGTCAAGAGAAAAAAAAGCACTCACGTTGTAAAGCGAAAAAATACCTCTCGCGTGTGTTATGAAAAACAAAATAATACCCACTTGCGTCGCTGGAAGAAAGATAAAAATATCCACTCGCTCTGTGGAAGAAAAACAAAATACACACTCGCGTCGCAAATCCCTCCTCTTATCTGTCCACAAGACCTTTGTGCTTAAGTGCATCTTACTTTTCTACTGCAGGCATTGTATGACCATTATAAAATGTTTGCGGTAAATAAATAAGGGCATCTAAATTTTTCGTATTGTGCTGAATGTTTGAATTGATTTTTGATATTCAAGCTGTCTTATGGGTATAACACCTAAGACAGTTTGTTTATTACAGAAATTGATTTGTACATTCACTGCACGGTTTGACTTAGTCAGAGTTGTGTTTTGTGTGTAAGGGTTTTTAAATGGTAAGTGATTTTAATGTAGTATATTCCAATGTCCACGGCCTGAGAAAGAATTTTTTTCACGTGTACGTCTACACTGTACAATGCAGGCCAGCTGTTTTGGCACTAAGTGCGACTCAGGCCCATACTCTTGACTTGTTTCTTACTTCTCACCCTGATAAGTATACCATTAATGTGACTTCTCCATTCGGTATTTTAGACCATTGTGTCATTTCAGCAAATTTCTCGTTCTCCACGCAATACGAGAAAGCAAACTGAGGCGGCCTGAATACATTGTTTCGTAACTTCAACTGGTCACTATGCTTCCTCGATATTGACATTGATGCTAGTGCTGAAATGATCACAAATGTGATTCTTCAAGGGATGCGTACTTTTACTCCTAACAGATTGAAAAGCATCAAGCCTAAAGAAAAGACCTGGTTTAACTCTGAGTGTAAAGAAGGCATCAGGTTCAAAGAAGTAAGTTTCCGATCTTAGAAAGCCAACTCTACAGAGGAAGATCGGAAAAAGCAGAAACCAGCAAGGAACTCATACTTCTCCGTTCTCAATATAATTAAATTTTTGCATGACCAAAAATTACCGCAAAAATTCTGCAATGTTCCAAAGGTAGTACAAATTTTTGGTCATTTGTAAGAAATATTAAAAACTCCTCAACATCTTCGGTTTCAACGCTCACCGCTAATGACAAACCTATTGTCTACTCTTCAGAGAAGGTAAAACTTGCTCGCAGCCCATTTCGCTGCCTACTCAATATAACAGACCTCAGTGCGCATTTGCATGAAATAAAGTTACTGCTCTTAATCGATCGTGTAAGAAAGCTTACTTTATTAAAAAACTGGACATTTTACTTCGGTCAAGAGTACTTTGTAAAAATCTAAATGATATTGGTATTACTGGAAACAAAAATAAGTCGAAATGTCCTCCTAGCCTAATTTCATTCCTTTTTGCAACTACTAAGTCAGAGTCTAACTCTTGCTGTTTCTGGCGTAGAGGGCACATTTTCATTTGAATGTGTCGATAAAAGAATGGATACGAATGCTATAAAGACTAAAGTCGAATGTAAAGGGTTCTGATAGTATTTCACTAGAATTTGTTAAACTAATTTTACCACTAATGCGTCGACCCCTTACTTATATTTTGAATTATTGTCTTTGCAGTAGCGAGTTTCCTGAACAATGGAAGTCCTCAACTGTGATTCTTATTCCAAAAAGAAACAACCCTTCTGATCCATCAGACCTTAGACCTATAAGTTTATTACCTTTTTTGAAAACAATTGTGAACGGCTGATGGCAGATCAAATTTTTGAGTTTATTCAGACAAGCAACAAGCTGCGAGTCCATTGTTGTCAAAGTGACGTCAGATTTCCGTAGTGCTTTGATAAAAACCATGGTTCTTATGGATTTTTCAAAGGCTTTTGACTGTATTGTCCATGAAATTCTGCTATTTAAATTAGGAAATAAGTTTATTTTTTCAAAAAGAGCTCTTAAACTTTTGCAGAACTATCTTTATTATAGGACTCAACAAATTAAAACTGAAAAGGGAATTTCAAGTCCATATATTGTTTTTGCAGGTGTTCCACAAGGATCTATGCTGTGTCCTCTTTTGTTTTCATTATATAAATGATCTTCCTGATGTTCAAAGTTGTCATATACACATATACGCAGATAATGTTCTTGTATATATCTTTCGTGATTTAGGGTTAATGGAAGACGGTGTTTTTCGATTTAATGAAGATCTAATCCGTAAACAAAAATTGGCTGATTCCAAACAACTTATTCTTAATCCGTCAAAAATGTTGAGTATGGTATGCTCAAGAAGAATTATTAATCACAGTAATTTACCAAAAATTGTTTTAAACAGGCAAGAAATTAACTATGTTAGAAAAGTTAAGTATTTGGGCTTTCAATTAAACGATTCTTTGAGATATTGGGATGCAATTTCGGAATCTATTAGACGCATTTATTCTGGACTCCGTTCTTTAAGATCCTCATTTAATATTTTGACTCCTGTTATGAAGACACATCTTATAAAAAAAAAATTCTGCAATGTCCCAAAGGCAGTAAAAATGTTTGGTCATTTGCAAAAAAATAATAAAAACTCCTCAAGATCTTGGCTTTCAACGCTCATTGCTAATGACAAACCTATTGTCTACACTTCAGAGAATTCAAACTTGCTGACAGCCTATTTCGCTGCCATCTCTACGCTGTCTCACAGTAACGTTGCCCCTCCTGTACTTGAGAATGTAAATTTTGCCATGGGACAGGCTTTTTCCGCACTCGTACAGTAGCAAGAGTTCTCAAAGATCTTCACTAGCCCGGATGGTATACCCCCATTATTTTGAAGAGGTGTTCTTCCTCACTTGCAAAGCCACTGCGTAAGCTTTTCCATCGCTCCTACTCTTCTGGAATCTTTCCTACAAGATGGAAAACAGCATTTGTCCAGCCTGTCCCTAAGAAAGGTGACCCATCCTCCCCCTCCTCCTAACGACCCACAGCACTTTCTATGGTCATGGAAACGCTGATTAACCGTCAGCTTAAGGAATATCTCAAACACCGAAAGCTTTACCGTGACCGTCAGTATTGCTTTCGCAGTAATCATTCCACTGGTGATCTGATGGTATTTCTCACGGAACAGTGGAACAAATCTTTAAATAGCTTTGGTGAAAATAAGATTATTGCGCTTGATATTTCCAAGGTATTTGATAGAGTTTGGCATAAAGCTCTTTTATCGAAAATGCGTGCTTTTGCGATCGATGATACTCTTGTTCGTTAGATTAGAAGATATCTTCAAGACCGTTCAATGCAAGTTGTATTGGACGGTTTCAAGTCTGATTGCCACAAAATAAATGCTAGTGTGCCCCAGGGCTCCGTTCTGTCTCGGACTCTTTTCCTTATTTTTATAAATATAATGTCTTCTGTCGATAAAGCTAAATATATCCAAAATGCCATTCCAAGAATGGCACTTTCATTGAAGAAACCGGAAAGCTATCAGTACTCGGTATGTGTGTCAACGATGACTTCCGTTGGAACGACCATATATTTGAGATCGCTAAAAATGGTGCTAAGTGCTTTGGTTTTCTGTATCGATGCAAGAAGTTTTTTTTTTCGCTTCTGATCTGGCTACAATTTACAAAGCGTTTATATGCCCAAAACTCGAGTATAACTCACACCTCTGGGCAGGTGCTTCGTAGAGGTCGCTACACCATCGATAGAATACAAGAAAGAGCGTTTAGATTAATAGGAAATAGAAATGTCTGAAACAATTGCCCCTCTGGAATACCGACGCAATGTTTCATGTCTTTCCTTATTTTATCGTTTCTTTTATGAAAAATGTTCACTCGAAAAAGCCAGCTGCATTCCTCCTCTTAAAAGTGAAGTATAGAGTTTCGAACAATACGATTTTGTAATAGTTTACATGGCGAGAATTTCCCTTGCCATTTTAATCTTCAATCATTCAAAACCAATGTTAATCGACACCTCCTATCCTTCCCCTCCCCATTTTCCTAATGCCCGCGCAGTGTGCTCTACATTAAAAGGGAAACAAATAATCCCTTGTGCGCGCGCTAATTACAAAAAAAATAAAATAAAATAGGATGCTTTGATTTCCCATGTGTAAATATTTTTAATGTTTTCAATTGACTCCAACCACTGGTTGACGCCAAAACCCATACCGCGCTTCAATGGTTCTTGGGTGGGAATTAGTTTCTTTAACTTCATCTGCACCCAATCGTAATGGGAGTGTGAAAGTTGACCTGTAACTACCTTGCGACCTACATGAACTTTCGAGTTGAATGGGCTCTTTTTGCGGCGTAAGAGCTCATTTTCTTTTTTCAAAAGTTCAATTTGCGAGAGCAAATTGAACTTTAATTTGTTTTTCACGGCTCGTCATTTTGTTTTCCTTTAATTGTTCACAATCACCAAGTAAAAGTAAACTTAAAAGCAAATTGATTTAATAAAATACAATTATCGATACATTTTTTTGTTATAGTTTAAACAAATTAATTTTACTTACAAGGACTACTTGTCTCCACGATCATGACCGGAATGAATCTAATCTTCAAATTCAAACCATAAAACCAATCCCTTAAAAATATACATCACTTCACTTTCTGTCGTTGATGTGCTGCCTGCTAGCTGCTACCCATACTACCCAGCTGTCATAGCGGCAACAGTAAAAAGGAATTCATATAGAACAGATTTCATAGCTGCGCAGATGTGCTACCTAGGATTTAATCAATTTAGCTACGCAGTATCATTACAGCTGCGGTAAAAAAGGATTCACATAGAATAGACGTGCTTTCTAGGTGTCATTGCAGCTGCGAGTAATAAAAAAAGGATTCTAATAGAATATACGTCGTAGCTTCGCAATTGTGCTACGCAGGTATCATTACAGCTTCGGGTAATAAAAAAAGAATTCACATAGAATACATGCCGTAGCTGCGCAGATGAGTTACGGTGCTATATAGTTGTCATTGCAGCTGGGGTTAATAAAAAAAGGATTCGAATAAAATATTCGTCGTAGCGTCTCAATTGTATCAATTGTATTGTATACGCAGTATCATTACAGCTGCGGTAAATAAGGATTCACATAGAACACATTTCTGAGCTGTGTAAAACAAGGGTTGAACTGCAGTAGTCTCGCGTCGTTGACTATTGCCTACAATTGTCATACCTCTACTTAAAGTATCCCCCTTTTTTTGGGAAGGCACAGGTATAAAAAGAAAATAAATATATTCTCACGTCATCTGACCATGGTAGAATTGCTATTTGCTATCCACAACTACCCATATCTTTGTTAATAAAATTTGTACACACAGATTGCAAAGAAGACATTATACCTATATAGGTAGATTTTAGAGTGAGGACTCTTATTCTGTTTTTGTTACACTGATCTTCAAGAACTCGGGAAGACGCCCTTTCTGATCAGCGGCACAAAGGGAACTGAACTCAATATACCCTGCCACATCCACCGAGCTGCGATTGTAGTCCTGCACTAATACTACCTAGCTAATGAACAGGAGGTGTTTGCCTGTCCATGAACACACTATTTAGTTTTGCCGGTTACGATAAAGATGAATAATAAATAACTACATTGCTGTCAACATGACGTATTTTTGAACGTTTATTGTACTTGCTTCTTTTACATATCTGAGTGGAATATATAACATCTCATATACATTTGATATTTGTTAATTATCTTACGATTTCGATTCTTCTGAATCTGAAGGCATTCAATGAACGTATAATATACATATATAAAATATCAAAGATTCTATGTATTAGATGAATGTGATACCGAGCCGGAGCATTGTTGTCCCTTCGCTCTACATGATCTAGCCATCTCAAACGTGATATGCGTATTTTTTCACCATGCCAATGTCGCTTTATAGCTCGTACATTTTTTTGGTTGAACCTTCACCTCCAAAGGTCGTTAACGCAGGTAGCGCCAAAAATCTTCCGAAGAATCCTACGCTCGAAACGACTAAGGATATCTTCCTCCGCTCTGGATAGAGTCCATGCCTCAGCGCCTTAGAGCACGACTGGGATGATTAAGGTCTTATACAGAGTCTCCTTTGTCTTTCGAAAGAGGGCTTTGCTACTTAATTAACTTCCTACCTCATTGAAACAGCGATTGGCAAAAGTCATTCTTCGCTATATTTCTGACGAGATGTTGTCAGATGTTATAGCGGATCCGAAAATCCCTACCTACCTCAAAGTTGTACCTGTCTTTTGTAATGTTTTGTCCAATCCGCCGGTGTTGGGTGTCCCTTTTTGTAGACAGCAGGTACTTCGTTTTGGCCTCATTGACTGCTAGTTCCATCTTAGCCGCTTCAGCTTCAATGTTAGCAAACGCTCCAGTGACAGCTCGTCGAGTTTTGCCAATGATGTCCATGTCGTCAGCGTATGCTAGCAATTGCAAAGACTTGAAAAAAGTTGTCCCACTACAATTGACTTGCGTGTTTCTTATAATTTCTTCAAGTATTAAATTGATCAAAATCACGGTAGCACAATAGGTAATGAGCTTGCCGGAATTCTTTTTTGACATCAAAAGCTTTTGGGAAGTCAGTACCAACGTTGAAGGAGCGCGAAAGTTCTCCATCGTCATCCTGCACAGTCGGACGAGTTTTGTGGGGATGCCAAAACCAGACATGGCTCTGTATAGCTCGTCTCTATAAATGCTATCGTACGCGGCCTTAACATCGGTAAAGAGGTGGAGGGTATCGATTTGAAATTCTTGTGCAGTTTCCAGGATCTGCCGTACCGTGAACATTTGATCGATTGTTGACTTTCCTGGTCTCAAACCACACTGATAGAAGCCAATCAGTGTGCTGACGAATGGTTTCAGGCGTTGCATAGTACGGCAGAGAGGATCTTGTAGGCGATATTCAGGAGACTTATTCCTATATAGTTGGCGCAGTTTAGAGGGTCTCCTTTCTTGTGGATCGGGCAAACGATGCTGAGGTTCCATTCAACAGGCATACTTTCCTCTGACCAAACTTTAGAGATGACTTGGTGTATGCCCTCCACCAGGTCATCTCTGGCTGCTTTAAAAAGTGCGGGTAGTCCGTCGAGGCCAGCTGCTTTTTGCTTTTTAGTTTAGATATTGCTATCCTCACTTCATTTTGGTCAAGTGGACGGAAGTTTTGTCTGTCATCGTCCATGTTGAATGGTTCTTTCTGTCTGACAGCGGGATCAGCACCGACTTTGACTCTACTACGAGGTTTCCATTCCTATCTCTACAGGCTTCTGTTTGTTTTTTTTTCCTTGGCACGTTCTTTTTACCCGTTGGTAAAACTTCCGCACGTTGTTCCTGGAATAGCATCTCTCAATATCTTCTATCGCGTGCTTCTGATGCTCTCTCCGATTCTTTTGGAGAAGCCGGTGTTCTTCCCGTCATTTCTGCTTTCGTCCTTTCTTATTTACATATTTTGGCGTTAAAATCGCGTAGTATGAACTTAACGCCGTATTTATGACATTGCTCATAGGTTTTGTCGAGGAGCTCATAGAAGTCATCCTTGGTTTCGTCATCTTTGTCCTCTGTGGTGGCATGAGCGCATATTAGGCTAATGTTTGCGAATTTAGCCTTGATACGGATTGTCACAAGTCGCTCACTTTCCTGTCGAAAGCCCAAGATTTCTTGCCTAAGTTTACCGCTTATGACGAATACGCACCCAAATAAACGCTGTGGTCTTCTTACACAATTACCGTAGTACACGTCACAGTTTTTCATCCTCCTTTTGCCCGGCCCATCCCATCGCACTTCCTGGATGGCAGTAATTCCTGCTCTGTAGCTGTCTAGGGCCTCCGCTTGTTGTTTGGCTGTACGTGGTCTGTCAAGAGTTCTAACATTCCACGTGCAGATCCGAAAGTCGTTGTCCTTAATTCGTTTTTCCGGGTCGTTAACGGTTAATCTGTCCTTTTCCGAGGCTATTTGGTCGCTTCGCAACTTTTGATTTTCTATGTCGAGGTTGTTAACCCCACGCACAACCCCCAACCTGGAGAGCCAGGTCCTTTGTTAGATTTCTTGGACAAAAGGAACCGGAGAGCCCGGAGTCAGTAACTCGCTTCGGGGATATAAGCGCTGTCGTTGGCCCATTAAGGGCTCATCCGCCACAAGGCGTCTGCAAATCGATCAGAATGGTCATTAAAGCAGAGTGAGTTGCTATTTTTTTCTCTGTTCAACACTTGCGCTTATAAGTTTAGCAGGAATGTCCGAACGGCAGACAAGTACCGCGGGGAGGTAAGATAAGCACAATTGATGCGTACGACATAGTTACAACACTGTGCATCGCCTGGTTGACGCCAATCAGCACCCAACCACGTCTACGTTTATGTATATATATATTGTACGGATATTAGCCGGACATTTAGCTCTTCAGTATATGTCTTACTGACATATATGGCGACGTCGTTTTTATGTTTAATTTATGTTAATGTGCTATCTGGGAAACATTTTTTTTTTTTTTATAATTAACGCGCGCACAAGGGATTATGTGTTTCCCTTTTAATGTAGAACACACTGCGCGGGCATTACGAAGATAGAGAGGGTAGAGATAGGAGGTGCCGATTAACATTGGTTTTGAATGTTAGCAGATCAAAATGGCAAGGGAAAATCCCGCCAAGTAAACTATTCCAAATTCGTGTTGTTCGGCTAAAAAAAGAATCCCTATATTTCACGGTACGTCCGAAATTGGGCTCCAGGGTGAACTGATGAGCATTCCTTGCGGGACGAGTATTACGGGAGAAACTTTTAAGGGGAGGAATGCTACTGGCTACTTCGAGTGAACATTTTTTGTAAAAGAAACGATAAAATAAGGAAAGACATGAAACATTGCGTCGGTGTTCGAGTGGGGCAATTGTTTCAGCGGCAGTTCTATTTCCTATCAATCTTAACGCTCGATTTTGTATTCTATCAAGCAGGAGAAGCGATGTTTGCGAAGCACCTGCCCAGAGGTGGGAGTTATACTCGAGTTTAGGGCGTATAAACGCTTTATAAATTGTAGCCAGATCAGATGGGGAAAAATACTTCTTACACCAATACAGAAAACCTAAGCACTTTGCAGCATTCTTAGCGATCTCAAATATATGGTCGTTCCAACGGAGGTCGTCGTTGACACACATACCGAGTACTGAAAGCTTTTCGGTTTCTTCGATGTAAGTTCCATTCATGGACAATGGCATTAGGGGAATGTTTAGCTTTAACGACAGAAGACAGCATTGAGTTTTCGAAGCATTAAACTCCACACGATTTCTATTACCCCATTTGACAATGCTGTATAAATCGGAGTTTAATGAGCTTGACATATGGTACCGTTGCAATTGTACGTCCGAAGGCAAAGGACGTGAATTATCGAACGAATATGAAAAGCTGAGGGTAGAGTCGTCAGCAAAACAGTTAAGTAGATTAGAAGTAACAGACAGAAGATCGTTTATAAAAATCAAGAAAAGAGTCGGAGACAGAACAGAGCCCTGGGGCACACCAGCATTTATTTTGTGGAAATCAGACTTGAATCCGTCCAATACAACTTGTATTGAACGGTCCAGAAGATAGCTTCTAATCCAACGAACAAGTGTATCATCGATCCCAAAAGCACGCATTTTCGATAGAAGAGCTTCATGCCAAACTCTGTCGAATGCCTTGGAGATATCAAGAGCAATAATCTTACTTTCACCAAAACGAAGTAAAGATTTGTTCCACTGTTCGGTGAGATATGCCATCAGATCACCAGTGGAACGGTTGCTGCGGAAGCCGTACTGACGGTCATGGAGAAGCTTTCGATCTTCGAGATATTCCCTAAGCTGACGGTTAATCAGTGTTTCCATGACCTTAGAAAGAATGGATGTCCAACAGATATTAAAACAAAAATTCAACGTAATGCTCCTAATGAGTACCTAATATAATACAAATTTTGCCTTTGAAAATAATTCAATTTGCAATATCGTTGCACAAGATGATTTTTTTATTCATTGTTAATCCACTTTTTATTTTATTATATATTTATATTGCTTGAATTTTATCACTTTTTAGTTTTGAGTAGTGGTGGCGATATGTTGACCTGTCTCTATTTGTGCGGAGTGAAATTTTGATTTTATCAACCTAGAAAGATCCATCTCGCTTTATGTGTTGAACACAAACTTGGGAGATCTCCCAGCAGAATTTGCAGCTTCGTCCGCAAATTCATTTCATTGGATGCCTATGTGAGCTGGTACCCACATAATCTTGATTTTACCTTCAGCGCCAATAACAATGTTTCTAAACAAAGAAGTTGCTAGGGTGTTATTGTTCAAGTTGGTAGTTGTTCAAACGATACATTCCTGCCCATCAGAGTCGTGGTTATTGAGGTTTTTTTATATGAACTATATGCTGTCATCATCATCAGTGTGCATATAGTAATCATTATTGTTTAACGGCGAAAGATTATTTTTGTTGGTTTTAATTTTTTTGAGTGCTTGGTTAGTTAGAGCAGGGAAGAGTATTGTGGGTTTTTGAGTTATTTGTTGGTTCGTTCTGATTATGATTTTCGATTTTAGAAGCATGTGATGTTGAATTTATGTTGTATTTTGAGTTATTTGGTGTAGAAGTTTTGGCTGGTTTAGCCTTTTTAAGTGCAGCTGCTTGTGAAGAGATGATTTGAGACTGGAAGAGAGATGCGCATGAAAGAAGAGAGTCGGATGAGGTTTTGTATTTTTTCTTTCTTTTCGTTTTGAGTTGAGTGAATATTGTTTTTTTTTTTATAATTAACGCGCGTACAAGAGACTATTTGTTTCTCTTTTAATGTAGAGCACACTGCGAGGGCATTAGGAAAATAGGGAGGGGAAGGATAGGAGGTGTCGATTAACATTGGTTTTAAATGCTTGCAGATCAAAATGGCAAGGGAAGATCTCGCCGGGTAAACTATTCCAAATTCGTGTTCGGCTAAAAAAAGAATATTTCACGGTACGTCCAAAATTGGGCCTAAGGGTGAACTGATGAGCATTCCTTGCGAGACGAGTATTACTGGAGAAATTTTGTAGGGGCGGAATGCAACTGGCTACTTCAAGTGAACATTTTTTATAAAAGAAACGATAAAATAAGGAAAGACGTGGAACATTGCGTCGGTGTTCCAGAGGGGCAATTCTTTCAGCGGCAGTTCTATTACCTTTCAATCTTAACGCTCGATTTTGTGTTTTATCAAGCAGGTGAAGCGATGTTTGCGAAGCACCTGCCCAGAGATTGAAGTTAATTCGAGTTTAGTTCGTTTAAACGCTGTATAAATTGTAGCCAGATCAGAAGGGAAAAATACTTCTTATACCGATACAGAAAACCTAAGCACTTAGCAAAATTTTTAGCAAAATTTTTTTTTTCTCAAATATATGGTCGTTCCAACGGAGGTCGTCGTTGACTCACATACCGAGTGCTGAGAGCTTTTCAGTTTCTTCGATTTAAGTGCCATTCATGGACAACGGCAATGGGGGTATGTTTAGCTTTAACGACAAAAGGCAGCAGTGAGTTTTCGAAGCATTAAACTCCACACGATTCCTATTACCCCATTTGACAATGCTGTATAAATCGGACTTAAATGAGCTTGACATACGGTACCGTTGCAATTGTACACCCGAAGGCGAAGGACGTGAATTATGGAACGAATATGAAAATCTGAGGGTAGAGTTGTTAGCAAAACAGTTAAGTGGATTAGAAGTAACAGAAAGATCATTTTTACGAATGAAGACAAAATTCGCAGACAGAACAGAGCCCTGGGGCACACCACCATTTATTTTGTGGGAATCAGACTTGAATACGTCCAATACAACTTGTATTGAACGGTCCAGAAGTTAGATTCTAATCCAACGAACAAGAGTATCATCGATCCGAAAAGCACACATTTTCAGTAAGAGAGCTTCATTCCAAACTCTATCGAATGCCTTGGAGATATCAAGAGCAATAATCTTACTTGCACCAAAGCGATGTAAAAATTTGTTCCAGTTTTCGGTGAGATATGCCTTCGGATTACCAGTGGAACGGTTGCTGCGGAAGCCATATTGACGGTCATGGAGAAGCTTTCGATTTTCGAGATATTCCTTAAGCTGACGGTTAGTCAGTGTTTCCAAGACCTTTGAAAGAAGGGTTAGTGCTATGGGTGTATGGGTCACTTTTCTTAGGGACAGGCTGGACAAATGCTGTTTTCCATCTTCTAGGAATGATTCCAGAGGAGTAGGAGCGATGGAAAATCTTACGCAGTGGCTTTGCCAGTGTGGACGAACACCCCTTCAGAAGAATCGGGGTATACCATCCGGGCCAGCGGATGTGAATGCCAGTGTATATCGAGATCTTTGTGAACTCTTGCTACTGTACGAGTGCGGAAAAAAACTGTCCCATGGACAAATTTACGTTCTCAAGTACAGGAGGGGCAAAGTTGCTGTGAGGCAGCGTGGAGCTGGCAGCGAAATGGGCGACGAGCATGTTTGCCTTCTCTAAAGAGTAAAACATTGGTTTATTATTGTCGATGAGCGTTGAAGCCGAAGATGTTGAGAAGTTTTTAATATTTTTTACAAATGACCAAAAATTTTCACTGTCTTTGAGAAAATGCAGAATTTGTGAAACGATACAATTTTTCGAAGTGCCAAATGGAGAAGTTACACTAATGGTATATTTATAAGGGTATTTTGCTTGCCCAGCAAAATCCGGTCCGTTGGGTAAGGTGGTGTAACCCGGTAAAGACATACCTTCCTTCGGGTGTTGTCTTCCCAGAATAGCGGAGCCAATTGGAATTGTGTGCATTGAAATTGCCCCTAATAACTATTTCAGTGCGAGGACAAAGGGAAATAATTTCCGAGATGGAATCAGAAAGCGCATCAAACTCGTTATAAGTGGAACTACTGTCGAGATTTGGACTCCTCCTTGCTTACACCAGTTTGGGGGTTAACCGTTGGTCTAGATTTTTGATTGATTTTTGTTTGAATGGTTGAGTTTTGATTTAAGCTGGTAGAGAAAGGGGGGGGGGGGCAGTTGTTGGATGTGTTTGTTTTGCAACGTTGGCAAAAGAAGTAATGTTTAGCGAAGAAAATTGTTCACGGTAGATGCGTCTTGCATCCGTAATGCTGCATTTCTTCTGAGTTTTGATTTTTAAAATTTCTTTAATCTGTATGAACTTGGGACAATCCGTAGACGAGGACAGATGACAGTCTAAGCAGTTAGCACACATGATTCTGGTACATTCAAAGTTAATGTGTTGTGTATAGTTGCATATCTCACAGGTGGGAGTTATTTTAATGCATTTTTGGTGATATGGCCCATTAACTGGCAATTAATTCTGGCATTGCATGGGGTTTGGAATATACTTGGTGACTTTGGCATTGTACCAGCCAATCTCAACGGTATTTGGAAGATTAAGCATATCGTAAGTAAGAAGTATAAGACCTGTGTTGGGCGTGGGTTGTTATCAACTTGCAATGTAAATTTATACACTTCAGACACTTTGTGACATTATTTCCAAGACAATTTCAGCTTCAGGGATATCTATAAGCCAGGGAGTATATACAATGGCCTTTGATGAGTTGAGCTTATCATGTAGAGTGATTTTAACGGAACAAAGGTTCGTAAGATTTGTGGTGGCAATAAATCTATATGCGATAGGTTGATTATGTAAGAATTAAGATTTTACCGTCTCCGAGTTGTGATATTTGTTTATACTTACTACTTACTTAGGTGGCGCTACAGTTCGGGACGAACCTGGGCCTCAACCAACATGCCTCTCCAGCCAGCTCGGTCTTTGGCTAGCTGCCTCCAGTTTTGTACTCCAAGTTGGTTGAAGTCGTCCTCCACTTGAGCGCGCCACCTAAGGCGAGGTCTTCCTTGACTGCGTCTACCCTCTGGGATGGAATCGAAGATACTGCGAGCCGGAGCATTGTTGTCCATTCGCTCTACATGACCTAGCCATCTTAAACGTGATATGCGTATTTTTTTTGACCAGGTCAATGTCGCTGTACAGCTCGTATAGTTCTTGGTTGAACCTTCTCCTCCAAAGCCCGTTAACGCAGATAGGGCCAAAAATATTCCGAAGAATCTTACGCTCGAAACGAATAAGGATATCTTCATCCGCTTTAGATAGAGTCCATGCCTCGGCGCCATAGAGCAGGACTGGAATGATTAGGGTCTGATACAGAGTCTCCTTTGTCTTTCGAGAGAGGGCTTTGCTACTCAATTGCCTTCCTAGCTCATAGAAACAGCGATTGGCAAGAGTAATTCTTCGCTTTATTTCTGGCGAGATGTTGTTGTCAGATGTTATAGCGGATCCGAGGTACACAAAGTCCCTAACTACTTCAAAGTTGTACTTGTCTATTGTGATGTTTTGTCCAATCCGCCGGTGTTGTGTGTCCCTTTTTGTGGACAAATCGTGAAAAGGCTTTACGTGAGCACCTGCCTATTAAGGCTTAATCTCACGGTGGGCCTACCCACTTATGGAGTTCCCTTGGGGCGGACAAGACCCCTAGAGTGGTTTATCAGACCACACTATCATCTAGAGTGGCTCTGCCAAACCACTCTAGTAGCAAATGATGAATTTCTCATGGAAAATCCATCCTCGTTGCTAAGAAGCAGGGCCTATCATGCACCCCTAGTATCAAGGTTAAATAAGACAATGAACACACGCTTCTTTCGAAGCCGTGCCATCCTCCCAGAAACCAAAGATACCTTTTCGCTTCCGCATTTGGAGTAACCAACAGCCCCCGTGAAGCTCCCACAGGGGGGCCTACCTCAATTTTAACAGGCGACTGCTACCGAGACAAGCTCACGTAATCAGCCGGGGCTCCTGTTAACCCACGGTACCTAATTTAGGACCCTAGGTGAGGCTCGCCCGTCTCTCATGAGACGCACTTGTGGTTCGACTCCATGAGAAGTCGCTAGCCCACCATCCAGTAAGACAAACAGTTTATAATCCAGTCAACCAAGGTGAAGACTAGGACACTCCCTGAATGCCCGCCTAGAAGCATGGTTACAGCCTCTTATCCTTACGGAAAAAGTGGTGATCGCTTAACTAGGCTAGGTATTGGAAGACTCTTACTTCCGCTAACCTGAGCGTGGGCCTATTCTTACACCCCCGCACCCACAGGGGGACCTTTTTAAGGACAGCAGGTACTTCGTTTTGGCCTCATTGACTGCTAGTCCATCTTAGCCGCTTCAGCTTCAATGCTAGCAAACGTTCCAGTGACACCTCGCCGAGTTCTGCCAATGATGTCTATGTCGTCAGCGTATGCTAGCAATTGCACAGACTTGAAAAAAATTGTCCCACTACAATTGACTTGCGAGTTTCTTATAATTTGTCAAGTATTAAGTTGAAGAAATCGCACGATAGCGCATCACCTTGTCGGAATTGTTGACGTCAAAAGCTTCTGTGAGGTCAGAACCAACCTTGACGGAGCAGCGAGAGTTCTCCATCGTCATCCTGCACAGTCGGACGAGTTTTGTGGGAATGCCAAAACCTGACATGGCTCTGTATAGCTCGTCTCCATAAATGCTATCGTACGCGGCCTTAAAATCGATAAAGAGGTGGTGGGTATCGATTTGGAATTCTTGGGTGGTTTCCAGGATCTGCCGTAGAGTGAACATTTGATCGATTGTGGACTTTCCTGGTCTGAAACCACACTGATAGGGGCCTATCAGGTTGCTGACGAAAGGTTTCAGACGTTCACATAGAACGGCAGAGAGGATCTTGTAGGCGATATTCAGGAGACTTATTCCTCTATAGTTGGCGCAGTTTAGAGGGTCTCCTTTCTTGTGGATCGGGCAAACGATGCTGAGGTTCCATTCATCAGGCATACTTTCTTCTGACCAAATTTTAGAGATGAGTTGGTGTATGCACTCCACCAGGTCATCTCCGGCCGCTTTAAAAAGTTCGGCGGGTAGTCCGTCGGGTCCAGCAGCTTTGTTGTTTTTGAGTTTAGATATTGCTATCCTAACTTCATTTTGGTCCGGTGGACGGAAGTTTTGTCTGTCATCATCCATGTTGAATGGTTCATTCTGCCTGACAGCGGGATTTTGGCCTTCATCGCCGTTTAACAGTCTGTAGAAATTGTCCTTCCATGTACTCAGCACCGACTGTGACTCTACTACGAGGTTTCCATTCCTATCTGTTGGTAAAACTTCCGCACGTTGTTCCTGGAGTAGCATCTCTCAATATCTTCGATCGCGCGCTTCTCATGCTCTCTCTTTTTCTTTTGGAGAAGCCGGTGTTCTTCCCGTCTTTTCTGCTTTCGTCCTTTCTTATTTACATATTTTGGCGTTAAAATCGCCTAGTATGAACTTAACGCCGTATTTATGACATTGCTCATAGGTTTTGTCGAGGAGCTCATAGAAGTCATCCTTGGTGGCGTCATCTTTGTCCTCTGTGGTGGCATGAGCGCATATTAGGCTAATGTTGGCGAATTTAGCCTTGATACGGATTTTCACAAGTCGCTCACTTACGTGTCGAAAGCCCAAGACTTCTTGCCTAAGTCTACCGCTTATGACGAATCCGCACCCAAATAAACGCTGTGGTCTTCTTGCACAATCACCGTAGTACACGTCACAGTTTTTCATCCTCCTTTTGCCCGGCCCATTCCATCGCACTTCCTGGATGGCAGTAATTCCTACTCTGTAGCAGTCTAGGGCCTCCGCTAGTTGTTTGGATGCACGTAATCTGTTAAGAGTTCTAACATTCCACGTGCAGATCCGAAGGTCGTTGTCCTTGATTCGTTTTTCCAACAACGTCAACAGTAAATCCGTCCTTTTCCGAGGCTATTGGTCGCTTCGCAACTTTTTCTTTTTTCCGTGTCAGGGTTGTTAACCGTGCGTGAAGTTAACCCCCAACCTGAAGGGCCAGGTCCTTTGTTGGATTACTTGGACAAAAGGAACCGGAGAATCCGGAGTCAGTAACCCACTTCGGGGATATGAGCGCTGCCGTTGGCCCATTAAGGGTTCATCCGCCACCATCTCTATTTCAATGCCCTGACTTGCATTGAATTGTCCTAATGACCTTCTCCCAATACGTCGAAGTAGCTCATTAGGGCGTCTGCTTCGTTGACTGTTGACGCCATCGTTGGTCCAATTGGTTGGGTTCATCCACCGTACGTCCTCTTTCTGAGGGGCTCGTGCAAGACTTCTGCGAATCGATCAGAACAGTCATTAAAGCAGAGCATTATAGTGTTGCTATTTTTTCTGTGTTCAACACTCGCGCTTATAAGTTTAGCAGGAATGTCCGGATGGACAGACCAGTACCCGGTGGTTACCGCGGGGAGGTAAAATAAGCACAATTGATGTGTACGATATAGTTGCAGCGACTGTGCATCACCAGTTTGATGCCTTCATTGCCTACCCTATTCATACAGCACCCAACCACCATTTGTTTATACTCCATGCTTATGGCATCGATGGATTTCTTAACGCAAAAATGCTGATTTTGAAAAGAGGTTTGTTTGTGTCTTCAGAGAAAATGATAATGAATCTCGGGTTTTTTATTGTTATTTATTTTAGGTAGTTCAGGAAATGGGTAATTTGGGACAGAAGTTTTATTTCTTATAGAATGAGTTTCGGAGAGAACAACTTCATCGGGAAGTATTTTCAACTTGTTTCCCCGGTTTATTTTCGGCCCTGGGGCCATGATCGGGAGGGAACACTACGCTCGCGGAGGTAAGGCGTTAATATATCACAGGAGAGTAGATGAGATGGGAAACGTATAATTTGAAGAAAAGAGTAGAGCAAGGGCAGATTTGCACTCAATAGAATGTCACTAATAAGAAACGATGTGCACTGCACGAAAGCTGGTCGATGACTGTGAATATCTTATCTAATATATGCTTAAAAAACGTAATTATATAAATTGCATGTGTTTTTTTATAATTAAGGCCTGCAAAAGGGACTATTTGTTTGCCTTTTAATGTATGTAAGTACACTGCACGAGGATTAGGATAATAGGGAGGGGAAGGACAGAAGGTGTCGATTAACATTGGTCTTGGATGCTTGCAAATCAAAATGGCAAGGGAAAATATCGCCCGGTAAAGTATTCCAAATTCGTGTTGTTCGGCTAAAAAAAGAATCTATATTCCACTTAGCAGCATTTTTAGCGATCTCAATATATGGTCGTTTCAACGGACGTCGTTGTTGACACACATACCGAGTACTTAGAGCTTCTCGGTTTCTTCGATGCAAGTGCCATTCATGGACAATTTCATTGCCGGTATTTTTAGCTTTAACGAAAGAAGACATCATTGAGTATTCGAATCATTAAACTCCAAACGATTCCTATTATACCATTTAACAATGCTCTATAAATCTGAGTTTAATGAGCTTGACATTCGCAATTGTGCGTCCAGAAATAAGCTTCTAATCCAACGAACAAGAGTATCATTGATCCCAAAGTAAGCATTTTCGATAAGAGAGCTTAATGCCAAAATCTATCAAATGCCTTGGAGATATCAAGAGCAATAATCTTACTGATACTAAAGCGATGTAAAGATTTGTTCCACTGATGAGATATGCCATCAGATCACCAGTGGAATGGTTGCTGCGGAAGCCATACTGACGGTCATGGATAAGCTTTCGATCTTCGAGATATTCCTCAAGCTGACGGTTAATCAGCGTTTCCATGACCTTAGAAAGAAGGGATGTTAGTGATATGGGTCGGTAGGAGGAGGGGGAGGATGGGTCACCTTTCTTAAGGACAGGCTGGTCAAATGCTGTTTTCCATCTTCTAGGAAAGATTCCAGAAGAGAAGGAGCGATGGAAAAGCTTACGCAGTGGCTTTGCCAGTGTGGAAAAACACCTTCTCAGAAAAACCGGGGGTATACCATTCGGGCGTGCGTATTTTTTTATATTGAGATCTTTGCGAACTCTTGCCACTGTACGAATGCGGAAAAAATCTGTCCCATAGAATAATTTATATTCTCAAGTAAAGCAGGGGCAACGTTGCTATAAAGCAGCGTAGAGCTGCCATAGGTTAGGTTTGTCATAAGCGATGAGCGTTGGAATCGAAGATGTTAAGGAGTTTTTAATATTTTTTACAAATGAACAAAAAATTGTTCTGCCTTTGGGACATTGCAGAATTTTTTACCGTAATTTTTGGTTATGCAAGAATTTGGTTCTTTTAATAACGGATCTACATGGGTTCCTTGCTTGTTTGTGCTTTTCCCGATTTTCGTCTGCAGGGTTGGCTTTGTAAGACCGAAAATTTACTTCTTTGAGCCTGATAGCTTCTTTACACTCAGAGTTAAACCAGGACTTTTCTTTAGACTTGATGCTTTTTACTCTGTTAAGAATAAAAGCACGCATCCCTAGAAGAATCACATATGTGATGAGGAAGCTTAGTGACCATAGTTAGAGGCTGTTAACCTTGTTCGAGACTTAATTGGATTGGCAACAGAAGAAGTTAAAAAGTTTAATTTTATTATAAACGGATCAATCTAAAAGTGAGAGTGATTCTTATCGAAAACCCAGTAAAATTACTATTACAGAAAATCAAGTCCACAAGATATATCGTGTATTTTAAGTTTAAATTGAATTTTTAATATTCTTGCAAAAGGCTTACAAGTTTTTGTTCTTTGGCTTTGTTTTGATGATGACAGCTACAGCTTAAGTAGTAAGTACAAACGTACTGAGTACTATATAAAAGTAATACAGTTTTTTGCATAATATTAATTGACACCTAAAAGTATGCAACGAACACCGAAAAAAACAGTAGGGGCTACTATTAATGCTACACCAAGACAATTGCCAAAACGAAAATGTGACGAACTATCACCAGAAACTGTTTCCTCAAATTCAGTAAATTTGGTTGCAAATCTGGGGGTCGAACATTTAATGACTAACTTTGCAACTTTGCTGGACGAGAAACTGAAAAACCTGCCAACAAAAGATGATTTAGAGGGAATAAACTCATCTATCGTCCCAAATAAAGCAACTTGCGAACGAAAATCAGATCTTAAAGGAGCAACTTAAAGATTTGGTAACAGAAAAAGAGAGACAGACAGACAATAAATTGGTTAAAAGATCAAATAAAAAATAAAAACATTATTTTTAAGGGTATCGACTCACAAAGATGTGCTCGAGAGGAGGTTAAAAGAATTTGCAAGCTGGTCATCAAAATGCCCTCAGATGTTAATGTGTGTTCGATCAAAAATATAAATGAAAGAGATGGAAAGGTGTCGAGTCATTGCTGAATTTGAATCGGCAAATTTTTTTGAGAAAGTGCTTAAGCGAACTAGAAACTTGTCTGGAACAACATTTTACCTGGAAAGAGACCTGAATTCAAAAAAAAACAAAATCAAAAAAAGTTCATGTAGCTGTAACATGGAGAAATATTCTATAGGAGAGCAGAAAATATAGAATCAACGTGCTTAACGAAAAAATGAGAATTGGTGCCAAATGCTTTAAATAGAAAAACCAAAATGATTTTATGTGTGGGACATTAAAAGGAGAAGACGTGCTTAAAGAAATTTACTAAGATGAACTCGAAAATCTTAATTTTAGCACTCTCATAGAAAAATCTCACCAAAAAAACTAAAACCTGTCTGTCGATGTAAACAAAATAAATTTAATCCACTTTTAGATTTAAGTAAAAAAAATTTAAATAAACTACATGAAGAAATAAAAATAAGATTAGTATCATATAATGTTCATGGCCTGGAAAACAAAATACTGCATAGTCACTTTTTTAATTATATATCATCCCATGAGGTTTTCATTCTTATAGAAACGCATCTTCGAGAAGAAAAAATAAACCAATTCCAAAAATACTTAAAGGATTTTAATACATACTATAGACCTGCGATACGTAACAGCCGATTCGGTAGAGCAATCGGAGGAATGGTATATGGTATTAAAAAGAACTTATGCAAAAACGGAATCGAGCATGAATACATAAACTTTGAAAATGTAGATGTCTTACGAATTAAAAGTGGCGGCAAAGTTATATCACGGACTGATAATTTTAAACGGTAGGACAAGAAAAGACGAGAAAAGCAATTTTACTTACATTAGTAATAATGGAAAATCGGTTAATGATATATGTGCGTTATCACAGGAAATATTACTAAATGTTGAAAAATTTAACGTCGAAGAAGCAATTTGGTCGGATCACCTGCCAATTAAGCTGAGCTTAAAACAAAATACTGTTGTTTCTGAAATCGGATTTAAAAATCTTTTGCCAAAACTTAAATGGAAGGAAACTGAATAGACATTTTACCAACAAAAACTAACCACAAACCTACAAAATCTTAAAACACAAAGTGAGATCATTCAAATAAGTGATCTCGTTAATATCATCAAGAAGTTAGCAGCACAGGAATGTAGTAACATTAAACCATTTAACCCAAAAAAACAAGTGGTATAATTCCCAATATGAAGCAGGAAGAAAAAAAGCTTACAAACTATTAAACACATATCGAAAAACAAGAAATGATGATGATAAACAAAGATATTTGAGGGTACAAAAAGATTATAAAGTTGTTTGCAAAAAATAGTAAAATACTATACTACCAAAAAATAGATTTCAGAATTAACACCGTTAGAGACAGTAAGGATTGGTGGAACCTATTAAAGGAAATAAGAAACAAAGTTGACAGGTATACAACGACATAAGTGCTATGGAGTTCAAAACTTATTACAAAAATCTTCTAAATTCAAATCAAGTAGCCACTAACATTTTATATGTGCCTAACTTTGTTGAGGACCCGAATTTGGACAGACCGTTTTCTCTAGATGAGCTTAAGCATATGCTCAATAACGTAAAACTGAACAAAGCACCTGGAGAAGATAGAATAACGTATGAATTTATTGGAAATGCAAGCGATGAATTTCTTGAGGATCTCGCAAACATTTATAGCAGAATGTTGGATGAATGCAGGGTGGAAGAATTTTTTACGAAGTCGATAATTTGCCCGATTTTTAAAAAAGGTGATTGTAGTGATCCCAGCAACTATAGGGGCATTTCTTTCATGAATTGC
Organism: Platycheirus rosarum; assembly: GCA_963971375.1. Lineage (NCBI taxonomy): Eukaryota > Metazoa > Arthropoda > Insecta > Diptera > Syrphidae > Platycheirus > Platycheirus rosarum. Next base: position 76,570,286 of record OZ020510.1, read on the forward strand.
ATAGCAAAAACCATGATGGGGGTACTAAATGAAAGGTTATACAGCTGGGTTGAAAGAAATAATATCCTTACCGAGTACCAGGCTGGATTCAGAAAACAATACTCTACAATGAACAATATTTATAACTTGGCTTCAATCGTTCACATCAAGTTCGTAGAAAAAAGGAAAGTGTACGCATTCTTTGTAGATTTAAGGGCAGATTTTGACAAAATCTCGAGGCAATTATTGATGTTTAAGCTACGTGAAATGGGAGTTTCCACAAAATTTGTAAATCTGCTGGAGAAAGTATATTCTAACACACAATCTGCAGTGTGGACAGGAAAGGAGATGGTAGAATATTTTCAAACACATTTTGGGTGAAGCAGGGATGCTTGATATCGCCACTTCTTTTGGCACTTTATGTCAACGATTTACATGAGCACATGGAGGAGGACTTAATGTTGAACAATTAACGATACGAATTTTGCTGTATGCTGACGACATGGTAATCTTTGCAGACGATATTGAAGTTTTACAACAGATGATAGTTCGTCTTGAAGAGTATTGCGATAAATGGAGTCTGGAAGTTAACCTTTTAAAATCAGAAATGATGGTTTTCCGAAAGGGTGGTCGGTTATCAAATCGAGAAAAGTGGATCTTCAAAAGAGAGGGAATTCGTATTGTGACGCACAACACTTACCTAGGTATTCTTCTGAATCCAAAAATGAGTTTTGCAAAACATGTACAGAAAAGAAACACAGCAGCAAAGAGTAGTATCAACGCCACATGGAATTATTTTCTTAATGCGATGTTCTCAAGTCAAAAGTAGGAAACGAACTGATTTATTTTCATATTCTTCATAGTACAATGATTTGACATAAGTAATAAAGCTTAATCTACGTGTGTGATACAATAATGTTAATGTTAATGCCAGAGGGAGATGGTACTTTATCACAACTCCCATCCTAAGATGTAGGTAATATACGAAAATAAAATAATAATATTAAAATTCATAATTAATTCATTTCATTTTCAATATTACATATATTATTGTTTAATATTTTTATTCAAAAATAAATTTTAATTTTCAAATGTCTACAGTTAATGAATAAAAATATGTATTAATAATTAAAATCTATAACAAGTAAAAGTTATTCCTTATAATTTATACGTGTTAATTTTCTTAACTTTTCCTTCATATTTGTGTGTTGTGAACCGTGGCCAGGCGTCTGTTCACGCCCATCTACGCTCTCTGATGTTGTATTTTCTACTTCCGCATTGGTCACAGGCGCCTCGGCCCCTTTGCGATTATCAAGGTTGTCTAAAGTATTCGGAACACTGATCCTCCCCTACCGGTGTCTTGACATTATTCTTATTTTGGATATCATTAGGAGTACCATTAATTATTTGATTTAAATGTCGTTTTATAGTTTTATTATTGCGAGTTAGTATGCACCGATAAGATTGCGGTCCTATACGCTCTTTAACAGACGCTTTTTGCCATTTTGCTTTCTTTGGATTCGTTTAATCACGAACCAAAACTTGTTCACCGTTTTCAAAAGTTGTGTTTCTTGGACCTTTATTATTCTTGATGCTCGATAACTGACTCTCTAAAATGTTGCTTTGTACTAAGGGCGGTCTTAGCATACTGAAACGATTCTTTAACTATCTACCTAAAAGTAACTTAGCAGGTGTTTCACCTGTGGCACAGTGCTTTGAGCTTTTTAAATGTTTTTACGAAATTTTCGGCTTGTCCGTTGGAAGCGAGATGGCCAGGAGCTGTTAAAATATGTTTTATGTTATTTTTCGCCAAAAATTGACTAAACTCTTCTGACGTAAACTGTCGACCATTATCGCTGATCAACGTATCTTTTAATCCGAATCTACAAACAATTTCCCTTAATTTAGTTATTGTGAAATGTGTAGTTATTTCTTTGGTTTTGAAAATTTCAACCCACTTAGAAAAGGAATCGATTATTATCAAAAAATTGATAATTGTTGATGGGACCAGCGAAATCAATATGGATTCGAGACCAGGCAGACTCGGTCGGGGCCCAAGGGAACAAAAAGCCCTTATCTGGACCTGGCTGCATACTTTTACATGAAACACAATTCGAAATCAAATGTTCAATACATTGATCTAACTTAGGCCACCATACATATGAACGGCCTATTGCCTTAGGTTTGACAATGCCTAAATGCGAACGGTGTAATTCCCACATAACGTTGTTACGCAATTTAGAAGGAATAATTACTCTGCAACCCCATAAGATACAACCATATTCTACAGACAGTTCATTTTTTTTATTGCGGAATGGAATAAAATCTTGTCTTTCCAATAAGTCATCAGAATTTGTTTGAACTGCCTCGCTTAGTTTAGATAAAATGGGATCACGCCTAGTTTCCTTCGCAATCAACTTGAAATTTAAATTTAAATTGTTATTTGAGTTTATGTAGTTTACATAATTGTAATCAAATTCACCCTCAGTGGTCGATTTTTGCTGCGGTAATCTTGACAGATAATCTGTCAAGATAGCGAAGAGCGGCTTATGATCTGATTCTAAAACAAAATGGTTACCCAATAAATATTGCCGTAGTTTTGTAACGCAAAACACGATTGCCAATGCTTCCTTATGCATAGCACTGTAGTTTCTTTCAGCCATATTCAAAGCGCGTAAAACAAACGCAATGGGCCTTTGAGAGCCATCCTCATAACTGTAAGACAGAATACCTGCTACAGCCACATTAGAAGCATCAGTTGACAAAACTATCTGCTGTTTAGCTTCAAAATGAGCTAAAATTTGTTCTGATTTTACTTCTTCCTTGAGATTTTCGTAAGCCTCTTGACATAAATTTGTCCATTTATATTTCACATCTTTTCGAAGCAAGGCATAAAATGGGGCCAGTTTGTGAGCGGAATTGTTTATGAATTTGGAATAATAATTCAACATTCCCACAAAAGCTCTTAACTCAGAAATAGTTTGTGGCACTGGAGCAGCATCTAAAATTGCTGAAACTTTTTTTTTATCTTTTCATTTCGTAACCCGTTTCTGTCTATAACAAAACCCAAATAGCAAACCTGTTTTTGAAGAATTCACACTTGCATGCATTTAGACGAAGACCAACAGAATTTCATTTTGATAACACTGATTCTAGTGTTTTTGCATGCTCATGTAAATTTTTGCCGGTTACAATAATATCTTCCATGTAATTTACTACATTTGGAATGCCACGCAAAATGTTTTCTATAGTCTTCTGGAATATAGCTGCCGCGGGTTTCACACCGAAAGGTAATCGCGTCATTTTAAAAATGCCCATACGCGATCTCCATGCACACAACAACTGGGAAGATTCATCCAAAATTAACTGATTGTACGCATTTGACAAATCTAATTTTGAAAATAACTCACCCTGTAAACAAGAAAACAACTCTTCAATACGAGGTAACGGATATTTAGTATCAACTAAAAACTTATTTATTGTCGACTTATAATATCCGCATATTCGTAGTTTCCCATTAGGTTTGACTATGGGCACCAAAGGTGTTCCCCAGTCGGAATTATCGTCTTGGACCAAAACGTCCTTTTTACTAACTCTTTTAATTGCTCCTCTGTACTATACTTCCATGCCAATGGCAAAGGTCTAGATTTACAAAAAAACTGGCTTAGCATTTTCGATTAAATCTAGCTTTACCGTGCTCCCCGTATAAGCACCCAAAATCATTTTTAAAAACGCCCTAATATCGTTCCAAAACACCCTGAACGTAGCCTTCAACACTTTCTATCGTAATTATTTGAGAGAGACCGATATCGAACAAAGACATAAAATCGCGCCCCAAAATGGGCGGGCCACTAGTATTAGTAACAACTAACCTTAATGTTCGTATTTTATCCCGGAATTTTATCGTTGCAATAAACTCACCGATTAATTTTATGCAATCTCCATTATAGAAAATATCAAGACATGGTTTAACAGTAGTGCAAACAAAATGTTTATCAAACATGGTTTTAGGAATCAATGAACCGGCAGCGCCTGTGTCCAAAACGAAATCGAGCAAGACTCGGTTGATCTCCACAGTCACTGTAAATGGATCAAGTTGAGTGTGAACAGACGCCTGCCCGACGGATACACTATAAATAGAAAAATTATAATCATTTATGTCTGAATAACAATTGTTTTTATTAATATTCGACTTAGATATATCCCTAGACACCACATTTATTTGTTTGCTGTAACAAACACTTGCTAAATGTCCCACGCGGTTACATTTATGACATCTGCTATTTTTGTATTTGCATTTGTCACTGGTATGGTTCTTCAAACCGCAATGAATGCATCTCTTTTTCGCCTTACTACTGTTGCCATCGGTAAAAAGTTTACTGCTACTTGCTGCCTCTGCTTTTGACCCATAATTACTCTTTCTACTGCTCCGTTGTTTTTTATGAAGAAAGTGAACCCCGTTCTCCTGTTGCAAATTCCCCTGCGCCGAGACTTTAGCTTCCACTGTCAATGCTTTTGTTAAAGCCGAATCGAGTGTTATCTTCTCATCTTCTTCGCACAGCCATTCATATATTTTACCGTCAAAACCGGTAATAAATTTGTTTCAGACGAAATCGTCCAACTGTGCACCAAATTTACATTCCATTGCCAGCTTTTTTAAACGAGCGTACCAACTGGAAACTGACCCTTCGCTTTTCTGGCATCGAAAAATTTTCTTCGCTCTCGGAAAATAATAACTCGAGGAGAATAATGTTGCTCCAATAGCTTACGCAGGTCATCGTATTTCTTGGTAGCCGGCAAAACCGGATTGCACAGTTCCCTTAACAATCCATATGCTTCGAAGCCAACGGCTTTTAGCAATATAGAGGTTCTTATACGGTCGTCGTCACATGATGATTCTACAAAATGGGAATCCAAGACTTCTCGCCAATTCCGCCGATTGTCCACCCCAGGCCTGTACTCTCTTATTCCAGAAGCCATCGAAAGAGTTGTGCTCATAACCACGCTATCATTGTTAGGAGGCTTTTTGTTCGTTTCGTTTAGAGGCATTTTATTTATAACTTAACTCTTTTTTTACTTTTCTTAAAAAAAACTTTTTTTTTACTTTTTCACCTCGTCGCCAATGCGATGTTCTCAAGTCAAAAGTAGGAAACGAACTGATTTATTTTCATATTCTTCATAGTACAATGATTTGACATAAGTAATAAATCTTAATCTACGTGTGTGATACAATAATGTTAATGTTAATGCCAGAGGGAGATGGTACTATATCACACTTAACAAAAGGAATATAACCTTTAGCGCAAAGAGGAAACTCTTCTTGGCAGTATGCAGAGCTATTCAAACTTATAGCGCTCAAGTCTGGGGATTTGGAATGTTTTAAGAGGTCGATAAGCTACAACAATATTTCCTTAGAAAAGTTTAAAATTGCCGTCAAACACTCCAAGCTATGCCTTATCACTTGAGACTGGTGCAGAAGATGGACATTTTTTTCACACTGGATCTACACCTTAGATATGTCAAGGCTACCACATCAACTCAGTCCAATTCTTTTGGAATAACAATTCTTTTAGGCGAAAGAAATAAATAATATGGGAAACAGATTCGGCGTACACTGGGATCGGACCATATGTGAAATAGACTGGAACAATATGAACTTACAACTTCTCGATGGACTCAAATTAGAGGTTCGCCACGAAATAGAACGGAGAGCGAGGGAAAGTAGCATAAGAATTTACAAATCCTTAGATTACTCGCAAGGTCAAAATTATATTAATGGAGATTTAAACCTAAGTAAAACAACTTGAATTATTAAGGCTAGATGCGATCTCATTCACCTCAATGGAAACAGATTTGGAGGACAGGACTCATCTTTATGCAGCATGATGGAAGAAGAAAACATTCAACATTTCCTCGGAAGATAGCCCCGTCCTTAGGGAATTCAGATTCCGATACTTTGAAAAGACAATGTTGAATGAAAACGAACTAATAACAATTCTTTATGGTAACGTGACAAATTGGAACAGATTAGCCAATTATATTATGTGGCAATATTCTATAAAAAACAACTTATAACAGAATTCAATTAAATAAAAATAGAATCAAACTTGCTTTTTATGCTTCTTATGTAAATAAAGTAAAAGATAAAGTAATTACTTCAATACGAAAAAAGTGCAATACAATAATATCAATAGAAGTTATCAATTACCCGACAAACGACTTTTATGTCATTGTCGTAAGGTTTTTGTTTTTTTATTTTTAATTTTTATTTACTTTGAATTGAATTATAAAAACATTTAAAATATTTAAGAAAATAAAAAATGAAAAATAAAAAAATTATCTACTACTACTACTACTTCTAGTGACCAGTTAAAGTTTCGAAAAAAAAAAATATTCAGGCCTTTCCAGTTGGCTTTTTCGTATTGCCAAACAGTCCTGGTGGGGAATTTTCTTTAACTGGATGGGCGGAGGACGAGAAATTTGCTGAAATGACATAATAGTCCGAAGTGCCAAATGGAGAAGTCACAATAATGGTCTATTTATCAGGGTGTAAAGTGAGAAACAAGTCAAGAGTATGGGTGGCTTGCCCAGCAACATCCTTTATACGATTTGGCACATCGATCAGTTGGGTAAGGTGATGTAACCCGCAAAAAGCTCGAATTACCTTCCTTTGGGTGTTGTCTGACCATAAAAGCGGAGCCAATTGGAATTGTGTAGATTAAAATCGCCCGCAATAACTATTTCAGTGCGAGGACAAAATGAAACAATTTCCAAGATGGAATCAGGCAGCGCATCAAACTCATTACAAGTCAAATAACTGTCGAGATGTTGTAAAATTGACAACAGAAAAATTACTTACCATGTACAAATACTTACATACAAAACACAACTCTGACTATGTCTAACTGTGCAGAGAAGGTCCAAACTAATTGCCCTAATAAACAAACTTTCTTAGGTGTTATTCCCATAAGACAGCTTGCATACAAAAAATTAATTTAAGCATTCAGCAAAATAGGACAAATTCAGATGCGACAACAATGCGCAAATTATTATTTTTTGACTTTTATTTTTTTGTTTTTTTGTGAGCGCAACTCACACGTCCGTCTTTGACGAGCTTAAGATCGACACTCTTGCCTCTTTTGTGTGAATTGTCTTACTACCTACTAACACGTACACTAAATGATGAGTCTCAGACCTTGCGCTAAGCTCACTATGGCCAAAATTCTGATAGGAAAAAAAATTAAACTTGTAACCATGTCTGAGCTGGAAACAATGTCGAGCTGAGTAAGGTATTTTAACTCAGCAAAAATCTCTAGATGCCTTCTTCGGGTGTTATGTGGCCAGAAAAGCCAACTAGAATTGTGAACATTTAAATTGCCTGGAATAACGATATCAGTACGAGGGTAATGGAAAAGAATTATTCCTTAGATGGAGTCAGACAAGGCATCAAATTCTTTCTAAATTTTGGCTCTTATTAATAAAACATGTTTATTTACAGTGAATATCATTCACATGAAATTTTATTCTATGTTTAAACACAGACCAAATTATGGTTGAAGAAGAAAGACACAAGTAAATTCCCATGCAAGGTAAATTCCGATTGATCGGTATTTCGCCCAACCTTCTTTTCACTGGGAGCCAATACAGCTGGCCTGTACAGTATGGACATACATAACATCTTAAAATTTTTCTTCAGTCAACGAAAGTTAACGTACTCAATTATAAAATTCCGACTTTATGTGCAAATTTATTTTTGGTAAAGCTTTTATTAGACGGTCATTGTAATGGGTCATATCGCAATGACCTTCTCACGTCATAATAAAATAGGTCATACCACCTTCAGCGAACTGACATAGGTCATCGTGCAATCACTAGCTACAGTGGCTATCACGCGAATGACCCAAGCCTGTCATTGTTGTCCCAAAATACGATGACCATCTACACGTCATGATCACTTTTAACCACTGATCGTTGACAGTGAGCTGAAACTGCGATACGTACGCCACCACTTATGTTGAACAAACTATGGCAAATACAAAACCGAATGAGCAGATTCTTTAATCTTATCGCTTCGTCTATGGACTATAATATAAGTAAAGTGGGACTAAAATAATTATTTCTAATCATTATTTCGTGATTGTTTTTTAATGTTTTTTATATGTCAAAGTCTGTATTTAATTTACTTAGTGTGTGTGTCTGGCTAGCATTGATTTTATTTTACTTTTACTAACAACTAACACATTCACTTATGATGAGCCTCTAATTGTAGAAATAAGCTTGCTCTAAGCTTATCACAACTTAGAATCTGAAGTGTTTAAAATGACACTAGTCACTTTTAGCAATGACGATCACACGGCGTCAATTAATTGAGTTATCATAACTTGGTTTCCCTACATTTTTGGTACTTTAGCTTTTTTATAATAATCTGTTTTGATTTTCATAACTTTGACGTTTCACGTTTGACGACGTTTGAATATAAAAATTCTAGGAACGAGCTAAAAATAATATTTTTTAAAATTGAAAACAATTCTCAAACATGTGTTTTTATATTATATATATTTGCTCTTGATTTTGTTAGAATTTTGCAAATATCTTTAAAGTAAAATGCTTTGTTTATCATCTGAAAATAAAAGTGTGTTCAACTCCTAACGCATGACAGCAACGACCCAGCACAAATTCCTGCCGTGTCAGCGTTGGGACACAATCTTTGCAGTGACAGGCTACGTGTCAGCGTGTCCCATCAACAACGACAGGGATATCACATGGTCAACGCAAACAGTGACAGCGTAAGCTTTTCCATCGCTTCTACTCTTCTGGAATCTTTCCTAGAAGATGGAAAACAGCATTTGTCCAGCCTGTCCCTAAGAAAGGTGACCCATCCTCCCCCTCCTCCTACCGACCCATAGCACTGACATCCCTTCTTTCTAAGGTCATGGAAACACTGATTAACCGTCAGCTTAAGGAATATCTCGAAGATCGTAAGCTTCTCCATGACCCTCAGTATGGCTTCCGCAGCAACCGTTCCACTGGTGATCTGATGGCATATCTCACCGAACAGTGGAACAAATCTTTACATCGCTTTGTTGAAAGTAAGATTATTGCTCTTGATATCTTCAAGGCATTTGATAGAGTTTGGCATGAAGCTCTCTTATCGAAAATGCTTGCTTTTGGGATCGATAATACTCTTGTTCGTTGGATTAGAAGCTATCTTCTGGACCGTTCAATACAAGTTGTATTGGACGGATTCAAGTCTGATTTCCACAAAATAAATGCTGGTGTGACCCAGGGCTCTGTTCTATCTCCGACTCTTCCTCATTTTTATAAATGATCTTTTGTATGTTACTTCTAATCCACTTAATTGTTTTGTTCTGACGACTCTACCCTCAGCTTTTCATATTCGTTCGATAATTCACGTCCTTCGCCTTCGGATGTACAATTGCAACGGTACCATATGTCAAGCTCGTTAAACTCCGATTTATACAGCATTGTCAAATGGTGTAATGGGAATCGTCTGGAGTTTAATGCTTCGAAAACTCAATGCTGTCTTCTGTCGTTAAAGCTAAACATACCCCCAATGCCATTGTCCATGAAAGGAACTTACATCGAAGAAACCGAAAAGCTTTCAGTACTCGGTATGTGTGCCAACGACGACCTCCGTTGGAACGACCATATATTTGAGATCGCTAAGAATGCTGCTAAGTGCTTAGGTTTTCTGTATCGGTGTAAGAAGTATTTTTCCCCATCTGATCTGGTTATAATTTATAAAGCGTTTATACGCCCTAAACTCGAGTATAACTCCCACCTCTGGGCAGGTGCTTCGCAAACATCGCTTCACCTGCTTGATAGAATACAAAATCGAGCGCTAAGATTGATAGGAAATAGAACTACCGCTGAAACAATTGCCCCACTCGAACACCGACGCAATGTTTCATGTCTCCTTATTTAATCGTTTCTTTTACAAAAAATAGTGCCCCGTGGCTTAGTGGTTAGTGTGTCGGACTGATAAGCGAATGAGCCTGGGTTCAAATCCAGCGCATAGCCACATTTTTTCTGGGGTACTGCCTCTTGCGAGGAACTAACAAAACCTCCAAAATTAAAATTTGTCTCGAATAAGTGCATCCCATATAGCCGTTCGGACTCGGCGGTAAACGGTAGGTCCTTCCATTCTTGCAGATTTACAACACACACAGAGGAATGGTTGAGAGTATAAGTCACTAGGCTTTGGCTCCTTAAAGAGCTGTCGCGCCAATAAATTTATTTTTTATTTACAAAAAATGTTCACTCGAAGTTTCTCCCGTAATACTCGTCTCGCAAGGAATGCTCATCAACCCTTGAGCCCAATTTGGACGTACCGTGAAATATAGGTATTCTTTTTTAGCCGAACAACACGAATTTGGAATGGTTTACCCGGCGAGATTTTCCCTTGCCATTTTGATATGCTAACATTCAAAACCAATGTTAATCGGCACCTCCTATCTCTCCCCTCCCTATCTTCGTAATGCCCGCGCAGTGTGTTCTACATTAAAAGGGAAACACATAATCCCTTGTGCGCGCGTTAATTATAAAAAAAAAATGACATCTCTTACATCTGTACCTCGCTTTCGTTTCATTCAATTATCTCGAATTACAGTCACTAAGAAGGATGTTAAAGATTTTGTTGCTCAAAAACTGAGCTTGCCAGTGACAAGTTTAGTTTGTTCTAAATTAGTAAAAAGAGATGCGAATGTTTCTTTATTCCATTTCATACACTTTAAACTTTGTTCGTAAGTCGTCCAAAAAACGTTATGGGCCAATATTAAAATGGTTTGGTCACGTAAAAAAACATTTCCAGTTTCTGAAGACAACGATCGTTCCTCCATGTTTTATCATAATGCTGAAGGTATGAGAACGAAGTCTCACTAATTTTATACTGCTGTTGCTGATTGTTCGTATGATGCTATTCCCTGATTAAAACATGGCTTTATAATACATTTTTAACCAGTAAATACTTTAATTCTGATTTTAATGTTTTTCGTAAAGAACGCTGAGGTGAATAGACTGTTCTAAATAGAGGTGGCAGTCTTTTATTTGCTTTAAGGTCTCATTATATATCTAGAGAAATTAATTTATCCATTTCTGGTAAGATAGAACAAATTTGTGTGTACGTAGATTTACCACTTTGTCCTTACTTAGGTGGCGCTACAGTTCGGGACGAACCGGGGCCTCAACCAACATGCCTCTCCAGCCAACTCGGTCTTTGGCTAGCTGCCTCCAGTTTTGCACTCCAAGTTGGTTGAGGTCGTCCTCCACTTGAGCGCGCCACCTAAGGCGAGGTCTTCCTTGACTGCGCCTACCCTCTGGGATGGAATCGAAGATCCTGCGAGCCGGAGCATTGTTGTCCATTCGCTCTACATGACCTAGCCATCTTAAACGTGATATGCGTATTTTTTTGACCAGGTCAATGTCGCTGTACAGCTCGTATAGTTCTTGGTTGAACCTTCTCCTCCAAAGCCCGTTAACGCAGATAGGGCCAAAAATCTTCCGAAGAATCTTACGCTCGAAACGACTAAGGATATCTTCATCCGCTTTAGATAGAGTCCATGCCTCGGCGCCATAGAGCAGGACTGGGATGATTAGGGTCTTATACAGAGTCTCCTTTGTCTTTCGAGAGAGGGCTTTGCTACTCAATTGCCTTCCTAGCCCATAGAAACAGCGATTGGCAAGAGTAATTCTTCGCTTTATTTCTGACGAGATGTTGTTGTCAGATGTTATAGCGGATCCGAGGTACACAAAGTCCCTAACTACTTCAAAGTTGTACCTGTCTATTGTGATGTTTTGTCCAATCCGCCGGTGTTGTGTGTCCCTTTTTGTGGACAGCAGGTACTTCGTTTTGGCCTCATTGACTGCTAGTCCCATCTTAGCCGCTACAGCTTCAATGCTAGCAAACGTTCCACTGACAGCTCGCCGAGTTCTGCCAATGATGTCTATGTCGTCAGCGTATGCTAGCAATTGCACAGACTTGAAAAAAATTGTCCCACTACAATTGACTTGCGAGTTTCTTATAATTTTTTCAAGTATTAAGTTGAAGAAATCGCACGATAGCGCATCACCTTGTCGGAATCCTTTTTTGACGTCAAAAGCTTCTGTGAGGTCAGAACCAACCTTGACGGAGCAGCGAGAGTTCTCCATCGTCATCCTGCACAGTCGGACGAGTTTTGTGGGAATGCCAAAACCTGACATGGCTCTGTATAGCTCGTCTCTATAAATGCTATCGTACGCGGCCTTAAAATCGATAAAGAGGTGGTGAGTATCGATTTGGAATTCTTGGGTGGTTTCCAGGATCTGCCGTAGCGTGAACATTTGATCGATTGTGGACTTTCCAGGTCTGAAACCACACTGATAGGGGCCAATCAGGTTGCTGACGAAAGGTTTCAGGCGTTCACATAGTACGGCAGAGAGGATCTTGTAGGCGATATTCAGGAGACTTATTCCTCTATAGTTGGCGCAGTTTAGAGGGTCTCCTTTCTTGTGGATCGGGCAAACGATGCTGAGGTTCCATTCATCAAGATGAAAATTGGTAGGTAGATGGTTAATGTGCTGGATTGAGACATAGGCTAGTTTTTATCTAATAAAAATGCACGGTTCCTGTGGGAAAGGCTTAAATGCAAAATACCGCAATGCTGGATAAGTTGTTGGATATGCTTCCATGCCTTAACAACTGCATGAATTTGTGAAGTTTAGTTGACGGAAGAGTTACAGGATTCACTATACCTACGGTGACCATCCGTCCGGTATTTCCCGGGACAGTCCCGTATTTAACTCGTCTGTCCCTTCTAAGTTTTGAGAAAACCCTGGAAATATAACTGTCCCGTATTTTATTTTTGGTCCCGGGTTTGTCCCGTATTTCCATACATATTCGAATAATAAAACGTTCGAATTTTTTTTATTTTATTTAAAATAATTGTATTATGGTTTAACATTTTCGTGTGTCAAAGTTAGTGCCAAAAAGACTGTTTGGCATATATTCATGAATTTTACATAGCCTGTTAGGAATACCTAAATCAGTTGTATGTATCAAAACGTCCTACCTGGCCAGAAATAGAATCTTCGTTACCTTTTGTTAACCAAAAGCGGAGAGATACAACTAACAATGATTGCAACTTGTTTGACGAATTTGTTTAATGAAAATCATTCTTAACATTACACATTACAACAAAAACAAAACAATAAATTTTGGACCATAATTGGCGGAAAAGATTGAAATTTAAAAATCTTTTACTAATTGCCAAGTTCGGCTTGGGTCTGCCAGGTTCAAATGCTCAATTCAAAAGAGTTTTTCTCCATAACAAACATAATAAACAATATTTTCGGGCGGCAGCGGTGCAGTAGATAAGATGTTTGCTTGCAAAACGATCTGTTGTTGATCTGCCAAAGTCAAAATTCGTTGAGAATGCAAATCAAAATTAAAAATTCAAATTTTTTTAAAATGGATTAACAATGACAAAAAACATGCAATAAATATGCAACTATATTGCAAATTAAATTATTTTCAATGGCGAAATCTTTATTTTATTAAGTATTCATTTTGAGATAATAATATTTTATTGATAGATTAATAATGTATAACAATAAATCATTCCTAAATGAAATCATAACAATCCCAAAAAAGTCTAACAATGACACTTTAACCAACATTTTTGACATATCAACAATAGTCAACGATAGTATATAAAGGGACGCCCTTCAGATTGTTGATCTGTTAAAGTCAATGTTGCTTTAGAATTATAACGGAAATTGTGGCAGTAAAAACGAAAAAAGAGAACCTACAATGATTAAAATCAAAAATTATGCAACGATAATTCAAATATAATTTTTTCGGTAGACATTTTTTTTAATAGGTACTAGCGGATCCATCCACGCTGGCCGACGAAAACGGCCCATATTATTTTTAAATGTAGCTAAAAATCTCTTCAAAATCTTTCTAAGTCTTTCAAAAATAATATTGATATAAAAATACGTCCAGTGAAAACTATATTTTCGTAAATATCGCTACCTATTGTGTCTAAACCTTATAGGATTAACCGCCGAGCTAACGTTAGAATTACCATAAAATTTAAAAAAAAATCGGTCACCAAGTTTCGAAGTCCACAGAGAACATACATAACCAAATATCTACACACATTGATTTTTATATATAAGAAGATTGATTTTAAGAAGATCATAATAACAATAATCAACCATAGTTTATAAAGTAACGCATGAAGCTGACTTGTGTGAGTGGATGTAAGATCAGACAAAAACATCATTTGATGAAGAATTTATCACATACACAATAGAACAGCTGATGCTAACATTTCTAACAAAACATTGAACAGCAAATCAAAAAAATTCGAAACACAGTTTAGAGTTGGAAATTCCTCAGTGAACAGCAAATTGTATTTTGTATTTGCAGTTTAAAGCAACTTCATTGAAAAAACTTTTGACTAGATTACATGATTCTTCTTACATGATTTGTTACTTAATTCTTATCTTGGACAGACACACGCGTTGAGTTTTACATTGATCTTGATTATTCCGAATATTTCCATTACTTTTATATATATACCCTGCACTATTTTATTCCAAAAAAATTTGTGTCCCCCAGTAAATCTTTCCTTTTTCTTTAAACCATCACCCAAACTAGACGTGCTTTTCCCTGTTATAGTTTTAATCTTGATAATGTATAGAATTAAAAAAACTTTAAAATCGAGTTAAGGGCCTATTGCAACGTTACATTTTTTATGTTTCAATTTTCGCCTTTTTTGATTATTTTGTTTATTCTTGGTTAATGAGGAAGCGTCTGAGTAGAAAATTCTAACCTATACAAAAACAAAAAAAGGGAAACCAAAGAAGCTAGCCAGCAGAAATTACAAAAAATATACAACAGTTTGGGATAGGAAATTGGATTGTACATACTTCAATGAAAGAGTATGTCCATACGATGGTTGTAATCAGTACGAAAGATAAAAAGCTTGTCTTAAATTGGTGTCGAGGTAGTGGTAGCTCCAGCTCAGGTTAGCCGGTTGGACTGCAAAAGACTTCGAGTTGGTTCCTCTTCGCTCACGTGAGCTATATGCCCTGTCCACCTGAGTCTACAGAGCTTTATTTTTTCCACAACATCTGCTTCGAGGTAGATTTCATACAATTCATTATTGTATCTTCTACGGAATCGTCCTCGCTCACACACGGGGCCAACAATTTTCCGTAAGACTTTCCTCTAGGCGGTTAAGAGATTAGAGTGCCTTTTTTAAGCACCCAAGTCTCGGATCCGTATGTGTAGAAGTAAGAGCAAAGTCTTTTACAGCAGGAGTTAAGTTTTTATTGTTAGGTTTCTGGATTAAAAGAGCGTTGACAGACTAGAAGATTCTGTTGGATTTTAGCAGCCGCCCGCGTATTTCTTCCTCCATATTATTATTGGCTGCTACTTTTGACCCAAGGTAGCTAAAGGACTGCACTACTTCGAATTCATGCTCCGCTTCCCTGATAGTTAGACCAACACTTCTCGCAGACGCATCCACCATTTACTTAGTCTTCACTTCCTTAATGTACAGCCCCAGGTTTTGTGCCGCCTGCTCAATCTGGGTAAAGGAGTCTTGTACAGCTTGTTGGTATCTGCGATGATGTCGATGTCGTCTGCGTAAGCCAATATCTCTGGCTGGATTTTTTTTTTAATAGGCACGCGCGAAAGGGGTTATTTTTCTACCCTTATAATGTTTAAACACCGTGCGAGCATTAGGGAAGAAGGGAAGGATGTAAAAGGAGATGTCGATGGACATTAGTTTTGAAATTCTGCATATCAAAATGGGAGGGCAAAACCGAACCAGGTAGAGCGTTCCACATTGGTGGTTCGACTTGGTGACGATAGTCAATTTTGTTGACATGCCTGAGTCACGGATTGCTTTCTCCAACGCCAGGTTGAAGAGGATGCAAGCCAGACCATCCCCTTGTCGAAGTCCATTAAATATGTTTATTGGTTTTTACAGCAAACCGGCTACTTTTACATGGCTTGTAATGTTGGTCATGGTCAGCCTACATAGTCGTGTCAATTTACTTTGGGTGCTGAATCCTCTCATGGCCTTATAAAGTTTTACCCTTGCTATGCTATCGTAGGCGGCATTAAAGTCTTTAAACAGATGGTATGTTGGAATATTAAATTGCAGACTTTTTCCATCACCTGCCTTAGAGTTAAGATCTGATCAATTGTTAATTTGCCTAGTATGAAACCACATTGATATTTGCCGATCATGGTTTTAGCGTATAGGGCTATCCGTTCATGCAGGATAGAGGAGAATATCTTATAGGATGTAAACAATATATATATATATATATATATATATTTTATTCTTGATTTAGCAGGTTGACTAAGAAGTTCGGTAGCCGTGTTGGCTCTTGATAGTTCGGTTAGCTAGTTCAGGATCAATTAGAGTGGATGTCCTTAGGAAGGATATCGTAGTATTCCAAATTAACTCGGAAAGTAATATGAGAACAGCGATGAGTAAGCTTGATTAAAATACTTTATTTGAAACGTATAACTTAGTTACTAATACATTAGACAATTTCTTTTATAATAAGAAAGGCTTAGAGGTATTTGTCGCGACTGAACCAAAGTGTAGTACGATGTGCGTGACTGTAGCTATAAGAATGTTCCTCTGGTAGTTTATCCAGTTGTATTTATACTGTGTGTGTACATGACTTCTTGTTATCTTCTGGAAGTGGCGTACGTGATATATTGGTAGTTTTTGTGATGTTTGGTTAATCTACTGATTATGTTTTAAGGTTCCTCTTGGGTCCGTATGCAAATACTCTTATCGTCTTGTGACTTTCCTTGGTGTCGGATGTAAATGTGCTTATCTGGTTGGTGCCGTTAAATAAATAAAATAAATTTATTGGCGCGACAGCTCCTTAAGGAGCCAAGGCCTAGTGACTTATACTCTCAACCATTCCTGTGTGTGTGTTGTTACTCTGCAAGAATGGAAGGGACCTACAGTTTACCGCCGAGTCCGAACGGCTACATGAGATGCACTTTTTCGAGACAAATTTTACTCTTGGAGGTTTTGTCAGTTCCTCGCAAGAGGCAGTACCCCAGAAAAAAGGTGGCTATGAGCTGGATTTGAACCCAGGTTCTTTCGCTTAGCAGTCCGACACACTAACCACTAAGCCACGGGGCACGTTATCTTTGTTTAAAGATGACCTCATCCAGTTTTGGGTGTTGTGTTGTGTGTTATTCTAGTGAGAATACTCCTCTTTAGGTAGGTTGTTGTAGTGGGATCATAACCTATATATATATATATACCCCTGTAAATGCTGCACTTTGTGGTATCTCCTTTCTTATATATGGGACAAATGATGCCCTTTCACCAGTCTTCTGGCTATGATGCAATTTGCCCTCGGAACACCATACCAACAATACACTGGTCCGAGTCAATGTTGGCACCTCGATACGTTCGTATCGTCATCAGGCTCGAGTAGTGGCGACGATCTATCAACACGTGGTCAATTTGGTTACGAGTGAGATTCTATCAGGTGATACATAGGTGGCTTTGTTGATATCTTTACGCGGGAGACTGGAACTCGCAACAACCAATTTCGTTGATGCTGCCATTTCTATGACTCGTGCTCGTGCAAAATATGGGACCATATGCCTGAATACTGGTTCCCTACCTAATTTGGCGTTGAAATCGCCAAGGATGATTTTAACGTCATACCTTGGGCAGCCATTGAGGGTACTCTCTACAAATTCGTAGTAGGAATCTTTTTTGTCTTCTTCAAACTCCTCACTTAGGTGTGTGAACGTTAATGAGGCTGATGTTATTATATTTGCTTCGCACTTTAAGGTACATAGATTTTCGTTTATTGCGATGATGATAGGCTTCATGTTTTTGCTGACTATTAAGCCTACCCCGAGCACATGGTGTTTTGGGTAATATATGTTTTTATTATTTATTGTTTATTCTAATTATTATAGTACAATCACTTTAAGATAACGTTTATAAGTTAAGTGAGAGTTTATAAATACAAATTAAATTTTAAATTCAAGTCAAAGTAAAAAAAATATACATAAATTCATTCATTGAAATTCAGATTTTAATAGAAAAGAAATAATATTAAAACAAAAAAATAGAAAAATTGAAATAAATAGTAAAAATAATTAATAAATAAGAGACAAAAGGAAGGAAGAATTGCTTCTTACAAGGAAGTTAGTTGTTTCGGTTGGAAAGGAAGTCATGTAAACTTTGTTGAAATATAATCATGCTGTTGATTTCTCGCAGGTAATTTTGAAGCGAATTCGAGCCAAGATTTCGGTTTCTGAGTTTGTTTTTTTTACGGAAGAGGTTACCAGCCCCTCGCTAACCCTTGGGGACTAGCGCTTTCAATTTTTACTAATTTGTGTAAAAAATTATACACCAATCATTGCCCGGGGACCACCACGAAGAGGTAAAGCAAGAGCTTCGGCGTGACGCCGCACATCCCCTTTCATTACAAAGAAAAGTACCTGGTTCAAAGAGTAAGACAGTAAGAGTAAGCATGTGACGTGCTACATATGTGATGAAGTTGATTTCTTCGCTAATAAAATGTCCCAACAAAAACATAAAACAAAATCAACTTTTTCTTTCTTTTCATCTATTCGTGAACTTCAGTTCACATAATGCTAATTTATTAAGTGTGTGTCAATCTACATAACGGGAAATTGTTGTGGATTATAATTTTGATTTACCTGTAGCTGGGGATATCAAAATGCTTGTTGAAAGTTAGAGTTCTTTTCATAGTAACTGTGCTAGTCAAAAATGTTTTGCAGATTCCATGCTTATGTGCGAATTTGATGTCAGTAAGTCAGATGGCTGAGCATGTTAACATTTTGTATTTGATAAAATCTTTTGCAAAATCTTCGACGCAAAGAAATCTTTAATCGCAACAGAACCTCAAAGGTGGTTTATATAAATTGAACTGTTACCGGATCAATCTGCAGTGGCAAGCACTTGTGCTATCGTCGGCTCGGACAAGCATGTGATGCAAGCTTGAAAAAGATTAAAGAAGGACTGGTATTGAGTTCTTCGAAGGTGCTGATGAAAAGTGTGTGTAACATGTGTGCAGGGGAAAGGGTTGTTCTCTTATTAACGATCGTTGACAATTGTGAACTATTTGTCGTTCCAAAGTACCAAATAGTTACGACTCGTAATTATTTGACGTAAAAACATCGTTCCAAATGCAGTGTTGATGTGTCAAATAGTTACGATTTTTAATGATTTCGAACTTATGTTCGTGACATGAAGTGAAATTGTTGATATGTCAAAGTTCGTTTGGAATTTAAATCAAAATTCAAAATTAGAAAAATGTTTGTTTGTTTTGGTCGTGTTTAAAAATTAAAATAAAATTACAATGATTTAATGCCTTTGTACTGACAACGGTACAGAGACCTGTTATGTTAATTCTGGTTAATGAATTTAGTGTCGATCTTAAGCTCGCAGAGGGGGTTGCGCTAAGTTAACACAGTGTGCGCAAATTGTAGTCGCGTTTCTTGGAAAAAAATACTCACTCGCGTTTGTTGGAAGAAGGATTGTAGCCATATCGTGTCTTCAAATGTGCTCACAATTTTTTATCGTTTTTCTTTTAAAAAACTAATATACTCTAAGCTTCGATGATAAAAACGTCAAAATAGATTACGATCAGTCAGTCCTAATTCGCAGTCAGTTCAGCTCTTACGTCATCTCAATCAAAACACACTAATTTTCTTAAATGCTAAATTATAGGGCCCTATTAATACTCGCGATTCGCCAGAAATACTTGAAAAATGCGAATATTTGGTATTACTGTCTGAATCGCCTAATTACTTTCGCCTTCTATGTCGAAAAATGTGGCGAATTGAAAGCTCGTTCTATTACCATTAGCAAACATTCGGTCGAACTGTAAATCCTGGTGACTTTAAATAATAAAGCAGTTTATTTTGAAAATCGTGTTTTCTTAAGAACAAAAATCTTTTTTCTTTTCTGTTTAAAATGATGCTGAAACTCAGTCGGGTGAAGATTCCAATGTGAGTTCAACCAACATCCTACAATTTTAGGCAGTTCAGATTTTTTAAAGAAATCATTTCTAGCTTGTTGCTTTTCCGAGAGACTGCAGGTTGTGAGAGCTCTAGCTCGAAGTCGTACTTTGGTAGCTGCAAATCCGAGGAACTGCAAGGTTGATGTTAGTTTTATGATTGGTGAAATTACTGAACTTGGAGTTGTTTGAAATTATGAACTCATTATATTTAAAATTTAACTCGAACGCATGTTTGTAAATCCAAAAATATAAAATAAATTAATAATGTTAAAGAAAATTTGTTGAACAAAGACAATACGATTAAGTAATTTGTTCTTCACAAAGTGTCAAGTACTTCAAGTGGGTTTTTTCATCCCTCATCTATTCTTCTTCGTTGCCAACAAAAAAATCCATTTTACTTTTTATTTTTTCATACTTTCTGAAATCTTTTTTATTAAATAAAACCGTACACTATTTTCAACACAAATGGAAGTTTGTGACGTTCAACAACAACTTGACTTAGCACATTCGGATTTTAATGTTGGTAGCTTTGTTATGACATGCGAACGTCGGAGTTCGCTTTACGCAATACTACGACAAGAATAATTCGCTAAATTGTTCGACATGAGTCGAACGTTCGACTCGCGAGTCATAATAAGGACCATAATTGGAACTCAAACATTAATTTAAATATAATTTTAATATTGAATTAAATGTTTCTTTTTTATTTCGAAACATACAAAAACAATCCTTTAGTTTGCTTTAAAAGTCCTGCAAATTTCATAATTAAATTAATATCAAGGAAATCCAGACACATATTGTAAACAATACAGTTCCTTTGACATCATCCTCCTGTCTTTAACTCTTTGGAAATTGATATTATTTCTACATAATATTTTAATTGAATTTTGTTAAATAGTGAATGAAGTTTACATTATATGATGGATGAAAATGTTTTCTTCCTTCAGCTTTTTATGGTCACTGGTTATAGCAATGAAACAAAGTTAAAATTCATTGGTTTTTCCCAATGTTTCGACAGAGGTTTCTGTCCTCTTTAGGAGATCCTTTATTGAAACATAAAATATGTGGAACGTAAACATAAAAAACAATGCAAAAAGTTAATGACTTACGTTAAAACAAACAGATAAATAAAATGTGTGTTGACAAACACAATTTCTAAACTAACGATTTAAATAAAAATTGAAAAATTATCACAAAATTGTAAAGCAATTCGTTTAAGACAAGTATTGATGACTACTTATAAGAGTAAGTAGTCAAAATGTCTGTTTTTTTATCAATCGACATGCTTTGTTTGGCTTTTATATTTGTTTTCAGAAAAAAATTACTCCAGACGATAACTATTTTCTATCGACTGAAAACGTTTGTCAAACGAGAATTTGAGGTTTGTGTGCTGCCAACTCAGACGATACAATTGATTGAACTGAATTATGTGCTGCCAGTGCTCGATTGTATCGAATAAATTCGATTGTATCAAGTTACGTGCTGGCATCCTTAGTGAAAGCCGAAACAAGAAGATATGGGTCAGAAATCTAGCTCGAAGGGCTATTTTCACAAATATTTTCAAATATTGATTCTTTGTCGTAATATTATTTACTCTCATATCTTATTTTTCTAACTAGTATAAACATAAAATATTTTAAATACAGAGTTTTGTGATTGTAAGTTCCTTTTCATTTCCGCTTTATTATCGCTTTAGTTACCTAGCTATTGTATCTTCGTTGGCATGCGAAGCTGATTTCATTTTTATCCCTGAAGACCCAGCTGTGACTAATTGGCCAGAAGAACTGTGTTCAAAATTGCATCAGGTCAGAATTGTTGGCAAACAATAAGTAATTAATAACTTTGGGCGATTGCACACTGGATAAATTCATCCGGATGAAAGCCTGATTTGTTGGCAAGGGAAGCCTGTGTATTGAAACGGGCCATATTATCTTCCACATTTTATCTGGAAGATAACAGCAAAATAAAGATAATTGTATGTAAATATCTCCCTGTTAATAATTTGAAAACATTAAAGTGTTTGAAAGCGGTTTTCTTCCAGTTTGAAATTATTTCGTGTGCCGAAATCGTGTTCAAATTTTAACAGAACTAAATATTATTCATATTCTCATACTCATAGTACTAACATTTTGCAAACTTTTATATTAATGTAATTTTCTTTACAATAACAAATGTATCCTGTTATTTCAACTTGAACAGCCGACCCATAGAATCCGATGTCAAAGTTTTGATCCTTGCCTTGACTGAGCTTTGAAGTTAGTCGGGTAGGGGTGATATAAAAACGTTGTTTCAAAACACAAGATTTTTCATTTTCATTTTTATTTATTAAAGCATTTGTGTTATGAATTTCAAAACAACAAAATAATTAAAAAAAAAAACTACATTTTTACATCATTTAAATTTTAGGTAATTTATCGGACGTCAACCAAAATTATTCTAAAATGAACTTAATCAGGCAAATTAATAAACGTACTTATTGTAGAATATTTTCTAAAGGGATTTTTGGTAAACGTCACTACTATTTTACGTACATTATGTTTATATTAATGAAAAATTTTAATCCGTAGCTTAACTCTTGTTCCATGGTTTAGTTATTAATAAAAGGGCTGAATCAGGTTTATGCATTCAGTTCGACAAAGTGGGCGCTTTAACTATATTACTTTTCATATAATTGAAAGTTTATATTAATATTTTAAATGTGTAATGTAAGGCACATTGCCTTTTAGAATGCAACTTGACGTTGCACGACACCAGTTAGAAAAAATAAAATGATAGCAAAGAATGTTTTTTCTGCTCCGTACATCAAAAATTATGTCACTATTTTCTCACTTAGGCTAACAGACAGCGTTAAGGCTGGGTGTACCTCGAAAAAAATGGATGTTTGTTAACAAATTGGAGGGTAACTTTTTTATTTTAAAAGACATTTTAACGAAATAAATTTTAGTATTTAGTTAAAATACAAGGCTAAAAATGGTCATTATAACAATTTCTTATTTTCCAAAACTATAAGCAAGAGATCATAAAAAGTTATAAATTTATCGCTATTTTCTCTAATCTTAAATCTTGGAGTTTTTTTCTTAGTAATTTTAACGCCTTTTTCTTGATTTTACAGTGTTTGAGCAGGTGTCACTTCTTCAATTTTTAATATAATTCATCGAAACGAAAGGAAATAAAAAGACCAACTCAAATAGTTACAACTAAATTTATTAGAAAAAAAATATTTAAATTGTTTCGGATTTAATAAAAAAACTCAAAAAAATTGGTTTTTGTTGCTATTTTTTAAATCTTTGTGAATGTTTTCTTTGGTTTTCAAAGTTCAATTTTATTCATAATTTTATATAAAAGCTGAGTTTTCAAGCTCGGGAGTAAAACTAAAGTTTTTTTTAAATATTGGTTTTTAACACTTTAATCGCTGATTAAAAAAGCTAAAATATCGATTGACTTTATACTATGTATAAATAATTTTGTACTAATAATAATAATAATTTTGTTTTAATTTTTTATTTTTTTTTCAACATTTTATATTTCTACTTAACTTAGAAAACGTATGTATCAGTAGTAGTTGTTTTTATATTGATTTTAAAAAAATAGTCTAATTTGCGTTTTTTCCATAGAAAGTCCATTGCTAACGCACACAAATAAATTTGTAGTTCCAACGATTTCCGCAGCAGAATTTGGTGCTGTTCTTCTCTTTTAATTTTTTTCTTGGTATTATGTGCTCTATGAGGTTGGTAGGAATTGGTTTTGTATTTCTTTTGATTATTTTGGTTTTACATTTGTCTTCACAGAATTGGGAAGGTATTATTTGTTGGGTGGCTGGTGATTCTTTTTTGAGGTTGTTTTTGATGGGTTTGATATTTTGGTTTATGTTATTTTTTTCGTCATTAATAAGCCAACGTTATTGTTTTTTTTTGTCGAACTCATTCAAAATAAATATAATTTCTACGTGCACCTATATGATTTGAAAATCATATATATATATATAAAAAAGAGTTTTTCTTTAGGTTTAGGTCATACTATAAGAAATATTTAAAAAATGCAACATTTTAGGCAATGTTCATATACATGCATGTATGTATATATTTATCTACTTATTGTGTATATGACAAAGCCATAAGCATAAACTCATAGCTAAGTACCGATTATTGGTTTGAGGACAATTTTACTTGTGTACCTACCTAAAAATAGGTTTTCCATTTTACAAACAAAATTGCGTTGCGCCAGCCTAGGCGATGGCGCGTGAAAAGATTTATAGTTTTTTTCGCGAAAAAAAGAAAGGGATGAAAAAAACGTAAACTTCTACTGATGATGCAAGATCTTTTGTTTCAAGGATTGTCTATTATCAAGTTTGTGTAGGTGCACTCTATTTTCCATGCAAAACAATTTGTTTGGAAGTTAGATCATTACTCGTAGTATTTCGTTGTGATTTGGATGTGTTTGGAAGTGTATAATTATCGTAATTTGTTTTATCTAATTGGCTCTAATTTATTTATAAAGAAAACAGTAGTTTTGTTAGTATCTATTCTGAAACCAATTTTGTGATCAATCTAAGTGTAGATTTTATTGATAACAGGCATATTCAATTGATTTGTCTTTGATGAAAAATGCCGTCTTATCCTTAAAATGTATCAAACATTTTTGGACTGTGTAAAAAAAAAAGAGGAAAGAGGTAAGTCTATGTGTCCTTTACAAAATATTCTTCATATGAAATCAACAAAGAAATCGTGTTGGGAACAACGTTGGCTGGAAATGAATATACCCAATCAAAACTAGTTCTTGAAGTTTTAAACGTTCCCTTTATGAGTTCTAAAACATTTCGAAAAATTGAAAATAAGACCAAGGAAATATGGATTCAATCGGCCGAGAAACAAATGAAGGGTGCAATCAATGAGGAAAAAAAAATTGCTTTTGAAGATGGAAATATTGATGAAGAGGGCAATGCTTTGGTAACCGTAGTAACCGATGGGGCGTGGTCATACAGATCATATGGGAGCAAATATTCATCCTTGTCTGGAGTGGCAACAATAATTGGTTTTAAAACTAAAAAAATTAATTGAAGGTTTTAAACATTGCTTCGCTAAATATGGTGTTGTTTTTGATAAATTCATTGCGGACGGCGACAGTAATGTCTATAAGAAACTACTTGAAGCCAAGCCATATTCTAACCACACCATAAAAAATAGAATGTGCTAATCATTTATATAGAAATTATAGAAAAAAATAATAGAGCTAACGAAAAACACTAAATACAATATTGTTGCTAGAAAAACTCTAGACTCAAAATCGATAGCATTTTAAAATCGCACTGCACGATTTCGAAAAAACAATGATATCTCCTTCGAAGAAAAAGTGCAATCACTTCAAAAAGACATTGCAAACGTCCCTTACCATGTTTGTGGAAGCCATAAAAACTGTGCAAACTATTTTTGCAGCGGAAATCACGTGGCTGGATCTGATGTTACTGAAGTACTTAAAACACATGGCATATTGGATAATATTCAAATTTTTATCGAAATGCGAGAAGTTTAAAATATGAATATGATTCAAACGTGTGTGAACAGTTTAATAGTGTTGTGTGCCAATATGTCGGTGGCAAAAAGAATTAATTTTTCTCTTCGGCAGTCGTACTCGAATAGATGTGCTGCTGCCGTAGAGCAATTTAAGACTAAAAGAGCCTTCACAGAGTACACAAAGACACAAAATAATAATACCCCTAAAAACAAGCTTTTAGTAAAAAAACCGAAGCTAAAAATAAGAGTCTATTGAAAAAAGAAACATTTTTTTCTAATACGAGAATTGCCAAAAGCGAAAAACGTATGACAGTGCGGACTCATATTATGGAAATGCTGAAATAATCCCTGATAAAAACGACCAAGAAATGTTTTTAGAAAAGCAAAAAAAAAAAATAAAGTGTTTGAGGAAAATTATTTACGAAAAACAGACATAGAAATTCAAATACGAAATCAATCCGTTGATGAAAACTGGTTTGAAATAAGGCATCAGATGGTTACTGCCTCCAATTTCGGAAAAAAATTGGAAAGTGAGAAATGCATCCAGCTACCATTAAATGATAAAAAACTTTTTGTATAGTCCTATTTCAACTTCTAATATGTTATGGGGCCTACAAAAAGAAAAAAAAAACGCAATCAAAAAATTAGAAGAAATGACAAACATTCGAATACGAAGATGCGGTCTTTTTATTGATGATGAATTCCACCATTTGGGAGCAACACCTGATGGTCTGATAAGCGAAGATGGCATTTGTGAAGTTAAATGCCCTTCATCGATAAAAAGTTTAAACATAAGCGATGCAGTCGAAATGAAAAAAACTGGCATATATTCAGAAAAGTGGCGATACTTTTGTTCTTAAAAAAACACATGATTATTTTTATCAAGTGCAAGGACAACTACACATTACAAAACGATCTTTTTGTTTGTTCGCTGTATGGACAACATGCGATTTTGTTTGTATACAAATAAATAAGGACGACACTTTTTGGGAAACCAAGATGAAAGACAAATTAAATAATTTTTATAATAATCATTTTCTTTTAGAATTATGTGATCCAAGCATTCCAAGAAATATGAGGGTATGGTATACGTAAAACTATTATTAGCGACACACATCTTATCATTTGGTTATGTATACATATGCATACGTAGCTACATTATGTAAGCAACGTTTAATAAACTTTTTTAACACACTGTTATATATTCGTCCCATACCTTCATAATAACATGTGTGATTTACCTATACCTATGTAATATTTTTTTTTTAAATGTTAAATCGTAATTTCGTAAAACAAAATAAGTAATGTACTCATATAAATATGTTAATAGGTATTTTAATTTATTTATTTTTAAATTACCTGTGTACCTATCCAAAAAAAATTAAATATTTTTATTTATTTTGTTTAAATTATCAAGAATATAAATAAAATAATTGTTTGAAATTAAATTTAATTTTTATTTGTTGAGAAAGTTTCTTTTTATTTGAAATTGCATCCCAGAAGTATTTTTTTCCTTTTTATTGTTTATTTATTTTTCAACCACGAAAATATAATTAAAAGTAGTCAACTTAAATTGGTTCGGAAAAGGTATCTAATTACATACCTACATACCAATTAACAAATAATGTCACTTTGAAAAACTTAGTAGATTTTGACAATCTTTTCTGCAACCAAAAAGTCTAAAAAGAACATTCATTGAATATTATTAAAAAAAAAAGATCATCACAACACAAATCACATCCAAAGATTCCTCTCTAGTCCTATCTGTTCCTACATCCTACTCACAACAATATAACCACAAAAAAAGAAAAAACATAGCTCAAGTTGGTGGCGCTATAAGAAACAATTCTTTTGTCGCGTGCCGACCCGTCTATCCATACCAAAAACTACACCACATGGCACATAGGTAGTCTTGCTTACAGACCGTATAGAGGTACTTGGCTACCTGACCTGCACGATAGACGAGACGCTACCCTTCGGTATTTCCATTATATTGTTATTTTTCCGCATACAAATACACACTGTGCTGTCGTGTTCACTGTGCGTAGCTTAGAGCACAGCCTCAGCCAGTGGCCTGCATTGCAATTTTTACTTTTTATATGAATGGCAGATTAAAAAAATACCTATATAAAAACTAACTCTCATTAGTTATATTATTACTTGTTTTTTTAAATCAATTTCCACTAATCATTTTATTTTTTGTTTGAAATAACAGTCCCAAATCTCTTTAAAATAATTCCCACCATAGATAATTTACTTTCTAGTCTATGAACACTAGATTGGCGACGAATGACACGAAAAACAAATTCATATTTATCATCTTCTCTTTAACACCAACACAAGCAATGGCAAATTTAAAAAATTAGCCGACTGTAATGCAAAATGTAATAAAAAGACGAGGGTTTGGTTACACATCCAACTAAGTACTGACTTTATTCATGTTAGTATTAGTATTATCTAGCGTTCTGTATTTCATATTAGTATTAGTATTATGTTTGTCATTCGTATGACATCTTTCCTTTTATATAAAAAAAACAAATTCATTGAATTAAAAAAAATGAAAAATAATAATTAATTCAAATAATTATTTGACATACAAATTAATAAGCAGAAAAAGGAATTTATAATAATGTTATTTAAAATATTTTACTATCTAGAAATCCGATGGGTCGAACTTAATTGGTTTACTGATGGCCCTGCCAAGGCGCGTACGCTTGGTGTGTGATTGGTTGGTGCTTGATAGAATACAAAATCGAGCGTTAAGATTGATAGGAAATAGAACTGCCGCTGAAACAATTGCCCCTCTCGGACACCAACGCAATGTTTCATGCCTTTCCTTATTTTATCGTTTCTTTTACATAAAAATGATCACTCGGAGTAGCCAGTTGCATTTTTCCCCTTTAAAATTTCTCCCGTAATACTCGTCTCGCAAGGAATGCTCATCAGTTCACCCTTGAGCCCAATTTCGAACGTACCGTGAAATATAGGGATTCTTTTTTTAGCCGAACAACACGAATTTGGAATAGTTTACCCGGTAAGAATTTTCGCTTGCCATTTTGATCTGCAAACATTCAAAACCAATGTTAATCGACACCTATCTCTACCCTCCCTATCTTCCTAATGCCCGCGCAGTGTGTTCTACATTAAAAGGAAAACCAATAGTCCCTTATGTGTGCTTTAATTATAAAAAAAAAATTTGAAGCGGAATCTCTTGTGATGGTTGGAATGTTTACGATTTATCCGGCTGACCACTAAACAGTCTTTGGCACGAGGATTTTAAGGTATCATTGCGTTCTGTATTTCGCATCATGAGCAGCGATTTGTATGGGTCAGTCCCATCCAACAAGAAGCTTTTTAATAAAATATTCGCTTTTTGCAAGTCCCGTTCAGCGAATCCATTTGAGCGTGCGTAGTATGGAGATGATATTTACTGCTTTAAAAACCATTCCTTGGCAAAATCACTGAATTTTTTTAGCGGTGTATTGAGGACCACCGTGTTTCTGGGATTTCTGCTATGCCATGTATTGAAAAACATTGGCGGAGGTAGAGTGTTACTTCACTCGTTTGTTGACACACTTTACATCTTTCTATGAAATTTGTTATGTCATTTGTCTGACTGTACCAATACATTGATCGTCGCACTCGTGATATAGACTTGATTATTCCTACATGCCCAACATTACATTGTTTTACCATATTTGTTATTTCACTTTCAGGTATTATAATTTTATTTGCTTTAAATAACATATCTTGCTCGAATGTAATATCTTGTTTGAAGTGCGAATATTTTTGTACAGCTTTTGGCAATTTTTTGTCATCATCTGGCCAACCCTGTAGCACCATAATAAAACAATCTTTCAGGTCGTCATTGATTGACAGAATTAAGTTTACTTACTTATTTACTTAGGGGGCGCTACAGTTCGGGACGAACCTGAGCCTCAACCAACATGCCTCTCCAGCCAGCTCGGTCTTTGGCTAGCTGCCTCCAGTTTCGCACTCCAAGCTGGTTGAGTCGTTGAGTCGTCCTCCACTTGAGCGCGCCACCAAAGGCGAAGTCTTCCTTGACTGCATCTACCCTCTGGGATGGAATCGAAGATCGTGCGAGCCGGAGCATTGTTGTTCATTCGCTCTACATGACCTAGCCATCTTAAACGTGATATGCGTATTTTTTTGACCAGGTCAGTGTCGCTGTACAGCCCGTATAGTTCTTGGTTGAACCTTGTCCTCCTAAGCCCTCTAACGCAGATAAGGCCAAAAATCCTCCGAAGAATCTAACGCTCGAAACGACTAAGGATATCTTCATCCGCTGTAGATAGAGTCCATGCCTCGGTGTCATAAAGCAGGACTGGGATGATACAGATTCTCCTTTGTCTTTCGAGAGAGGGCTTTGCTACTCAATTGCCTTTCTTGCCCATAGAAACAGCGATTGGCAAGAGTAATTCTTCGCTTTATTTCTGACAAGATGTTGTTGTCAGATGTTATAGCGGATCCGAGGTACACAAAGTCCCTAACTACCTCAAAGTTGTACCTGTCTATTGTGATGTTTTGTCCAATATGCCGGTGTTGTGTGTCCCTTTTTGTGGACAGCAGGTACTTCGTTTTGGCCTCATTGACTGCTAGTCCCATCTTAGCCGCTTCAGCTTCAATGCTAGTAAACGTTCCAGTGACAGCTCGCCGAGTTCTGCCAATGATGTCTATGTCGTCAGCGTATGCTAGCAATTGCACAGACTTGAAAAAAATTGTCCCACTACAATTGACTTGCGAGTTTCTTATAATTTTTTCAAGTATTAAGTTGAAGAAATCGCACGATAGCGCATCACCTTGTCGCAATCCTTTTTTGACGTCAAAAGCTTCTGTGAGGTCAGTACCAACCTTGACGGAGCAACGAGAGTTCTCCATCGTCATCCTGCACAGTCTGACGAGTTTTGTGGGGATGCCAAAACCTGACATGGCTCTGTATAGCTCGTCTCTATAAATGCTATCGTACGCGGCCTTAAAATCGATAAAGAGGTGGTGGGTATCGATTTGGAATTCTTGGGTAGTTTCCAGGATCTGCCGTAGCGTGAACATTTGATCGATTGTGGACTTTCCTGGTCTGAAACCATACTGATAGGGGCCAATCAGGTTGCTGACGAAAGGTTTCAGGCGTTCACATAGTACGGAAGAGAGGATCTTGTAGGCGATATTCAGGAGACTAATTCCTCTATAGTTGGCGCAGTTTAGAGGGTCTCCTTTCTTGTGGATCGGGCAAACGATGCTGAGGTTCCATTCATCAAGCATACTTTCTTCTGACCAAACTGTAGAGATGAGTTGGTGTATGCACTCCACCAGGTCATCTCCGGCCGCTTTAAAAAGTTCGGCGGGTAGTCCGTCGGGTCCAGCAGCTTTGTTGTTTTTTAGTTTAGATATTGCTATCCTTACTTCATTTTGGTCAGGTGGACGGAAGTTTTGTCTGTCATCATCCATGTTGAATGGTTCATTCTGCCTGACAGCGGGATTTTGGTCTTCATCGCCGTTTAACAATCTGCAGAAATGGTCCTTCCATGTACTCAGCACCGACTGTGACTACTACGAGGTTTCCATTCCTATCTCTACAGGCTTCTGTGCGGTTTTTTTTTCCTTGGCATGTTCTTTTTACCTCTTGGTAAAACTTCCGCAGGTTGTTCCTGGAGTAGCATCTCTCAATATCTGCGATCGCGCGCTTCTCATGCTCTCTCTTTTTCTTTTGGAGAAGCCCGTGTTCTTCCCGTCTTTTCTGCTCGTAGACCTCGCGAGCAGCTCTCGTCTTTCTTTGCAGCGCCGCTTTATATGCCTCTTGTTTGGCTGCATGGGCCTGCCTGCATTCGTCATCGAACCAGAGGTTTCGTGGTGGAGATCTGGTGAAACCTAGCACATCAGTTGCGGCATCTCTGATGGCTTGTTAGCAGTGTTGCCACTGGTCTTCGGCACTTGATGCTGGCGGTACTGGATTTCTAGAGAGGTTACGGGATATTCGATCGGCATAGGTTCTGGCGGTTTCTTGCGATTGCAGCTTTCCGACGTCATACTTCCTCAAAGTGTTACTCCGTCGTTGTGGAGTTCGGGTTATTCGCATTCTTACCTTTGCTGCAACAAGGTAGTGATCCGAGTCGATGTTAGCTGCTCGGAAGGTGCGAATATCCAAGATACTGGAGGCGTGTCTTGCATCGATCGCAACGTGATCAATCTGATTGACGGTTCTTTGATCTGGGTGTCGCCAAGTCCCTTTTGTGTATATCGAGATGAGGAAACCGTGTGCTTGCAATGGTGACGTTATGTGTCGCTGCGAAGTCAATTAGCCTAAGTCCGCTTTCAAACGTTGTGTCGTGTAGGCTATGTTTTCCGACAGTCCTACCAAAGATTTCCTCTTAACCTATTTTGGAGTTAAAATCGCCTAGTACAATCTTAACGTCGAATTTAGGGCATTGCGCATAGATTTTATCGAGGAGCTCGTAGAAATCATTCATGGTGTCATCTTTGTCCTCTGTGGGGGCATGAGCGCATATTAGGCTAATGTTGGCGAATTTAGCCTTGATACGGATTGTCACAAGTCGCTCACTTACGTGTCGAAAGCCCAAGACTTCTTCCCTAAGTCTACCGCTTATGACGAATCCGCACCCAAATAAACGCTGTGGTCTTCTTGCACAATCACCGTAGTACACGTCACAGTTTTTCATCCTCCTTTTGCCCGGCCCATTCCATCGCACTTCCTGGATGGCAGTAATTCCTACTCTGTAGCAGTCTAGGGCCTCCGCTAGTTGTTTGGATGCACGTGATCTGTTAAGAGTTCTAACATTCTACGTGCAGATCCGAAGGTCGTTGTCCTTGATTCGTTTTTCCGGGTCGTCAACAGTAAATCCGTCCTTTTCCGAGGCTATTGGTCGCTTCGCAACTTTTTCTTTTTTCCGTGGCAGGGTTGTTAACCGTGCGTGAGGTTAACCCCCAACCTGAAGGGCCACGTCCTTTGTTGGATTACTTGGACAAAAGGAACCGGAGAATCCGGAGTCAGTAACCCACTTCGAGGATATGAGCGCTGCCGTTGGCCCATTAAGGGTTCATCCGCCACCATCTCTATTTCAATGCCCTGACTTGCATTGAATTGTCCCAATGACCTTATCTCCAAATACGTCGAAGTAGCTCATTAGGGCGTCTGCTTCATTGACTGTTGACGCCACCGTTGGTCCAATTGGTTGGGCTCATTCGCCGAAAGTCCTCTTTCTGAGGGGCTCGTGCAAGACTTCTGCGAATCGATCAGAACAGTCATTAAAGCAGAGCATTATAGTGTTGCTATTTTTCCTGTGTTCAACACTCGCGCTTATAAGTTTAGCAGGAATGTCCGGATGGACAGACCAGTACCCGGTGGTTACCGCGGGGAGGTAAAATAAGCACAATTGATGTGTACGATATAGTTGCAGCGACTGTGCATCACCAGTTTGATGCATTTCAGTGCCTACCCTATTCATACATACATACATACATTCATTTTTATAAATGATCTCCTGTCTTAAACTTCTAAACCACTAAACTTTTTCGCTCATGACAGTACACTCAGCTTTTCATATTCATTTTTGGAGTCACAACCGCGGTCTTCGGATGTGGATCTTTAATGGCAACGTATGATAAGCTCATTAAATTCTGATCTTGACAGCATCATCAAATGGGGAATAATGTCTTCTGTCTCTAAAGCGTAATACACCTCCCTTGCCATTATCCATGAGTGGTACTTACATTATGGAAGCTGATCATCTTGAAATTCTTGGTATGAGCATCACCAGTCACCTCTTGTGGAATGATCATATATATGATGTTGCCAAAAATGCCGCAAGATGTTTGGGCTTCCTCCGAAGATGTAAGAAATTCGTTTCCCCTTTTGATCTTCACGTCACTTGAACATCGACGGAATGTTTCATGTCTCTCTCTATTCTACCGTTATTTCTACGGTAAATGTTCTAGAGAAATAGCCAGTTGCATTCCTCGCCTTTAACAGTTTCACCATAATACTCGCGCTTCAAGGAATGCCCACCAATTTACCCTTGAGCCCAATTTCAGTCGTACAGTCAAGTACAGAGATTAGTTCTTCAGCCGTAAAACTCGAATGTGGAATCTTTTGCCTAACTCTGTTTTCCCCTCCCATAATAATGTTCAGAAGTTTAAAACCAATGTGCATCGGCAACTCCTATTAAACCCTCTCCTTCTTTCCTAAGCTCGCGCTGTGTCCACCGACATCAAAAGGGTAGCCCAAATCCCTTTGGCGTGTGCAAATTATAAAAAAATCTGTACATACGACTTTTGTTATTTTTTATATTGGGTCTATAGATGCTGACTAGTTTTTGTTTCTATTTTTATAAGAAGTTTGTTTTGATATTCATATTTTCAAATATAATAAAGCGAAAATTATTAGTTTTTTTTTTTGAATTTTATATTCTTTTAATAAAAAAAACAATAATTAATTAATAAAACGTGCTAGTGTTAGTACACTTTTATTAGTAAGCGTGCTTCAACTCTGACGTTTAATGAACTCATAGACCTATTAAGTATGGACTGAAGGGCGTTCTTTTATTAACTATCGTTGTTATGTTACAAATGTTGTTAAAGTGTCATTATAAGACTTTGTTAGGATTGTTACGATTTCATTTTGGAACGATTTATAGTTAGACATTGTTAATCTGTCAAACAAATATTAAAAAAAAATTCTACGCACTCCAAATAATCTAATATATATTTCCTTCGGGGTGTAGCTCGATGATATTATAACTTGATAACCGCAGGGCCTTGTTCTTATTGTAGGTTTATGCAAAAAGAAAAATTGAATTTTTTGTATTTTTCGCATTTTTAACATTTTACGATAGGTGGCGTTGGGGTGTCAACATCTGAAAGATGATTTGTATGCGCGGTATTATTTTGTTTGTCAACAATGCTGGATTCTGGTTTGGTGCATAGCTCCAACAGTTCCATCGCTTTTATATAGTGGAAATTGTTCGATTTTATATACAAAATCAATCAAAAATTTAGATAGGTTTATGTCAATTTTAAGTCAATGTTTTTTTGTAATATATATAAATCAGGGCCGCCGAGAAAATATTCGGGCCCAATGACATTCATGTACGCGATTTTTTTAATTGCAGTTTTCTCACAAAAATTAAAGTATTTATAGTATTTATTTTACATGTCCCTTCGAAGAACTTCGAGCCCTCGAAGAACTACTTTTTAGTATGTACATTTATGTTAAAACAATTAATTAAAACAACGAAAACCTTATTGGTCTTAGACAGAACTGATAGGGAAAAAACATACTTATCTGGTAAGTGCATATTTTTATCGAGTTTTATATTAAAAATGTAACCCTCAGTACTTTGACTTAAAAGTTAGTTTTGTAGTCTTTAACTTAGCAATCATCTGATTGCAGTCCTTGAAGTATTTGAAAATGCCAAGACAAATACGCCCAAAAATTTGCCGACGAACCAGGCAAGCAAGACCACAACCAACATATTTACTAAGTCAAACTGAAGGGGAACGCGAATCACATAGAGATGACAGAAAGCGACATCGAACAAGACAAGATCAAGAGGCAAGCAATTTGAGAGTGCAAACATATAATGAGAAATGCGTTAAATCGTACTGCTGCTGGGAGAGAGCAAACAAGTTCAAATTGAAGAGCGACCAGACGCGCATCGTTGCCGACACACGAAAGACTAGCATTTCGATATGGAAAAGCTGATTTTTCATATTGATGGGGCGATGACTATTGCGTGCCAACATGCAACGCGCTGAAATTCAAATGCGAAACACCCGGCTTCTGCTATGCTAGTGGCAAAGTGAAATTGATTCTCTCGGAGCCATTGCAATCGTTCTGTTCGAAAGTAATGGAACTTTAATGGGTTTTTTGGGAGTGTATTAGGAATACTATCCTAGTTTATCGACCTCGCAGACATTGTGCTAACTTGGGAGGAAGGCAAAAACCCCCAAACTTTGTTCAGTTTTTCGTTTACATCTCTTGAACTAAGCACATTTTATGGAACACATTGCATGACAAAGTTAAAAAGCATAAAATTTCCTCAAGGTAAGTAGGTGAACCAAAGTCTTAGGTCAAATAATAAGGGAGATACAACTGATCAAAGTTAGAAAAAAATAGCATTTATGTACTTTTTGCTGAAAAGTTAATATAACTACTTTATCGACCTCGAAGAGCCTGTGCTAAATTAGGGGGAGGCAGTGTGTCAAAAACACCCACATACGTTTTCGCTTTATGTTCAGTTTTTCGCTTGATATTTGAAGAAGTAAACTTCGGAATGAGAACTTCAGTTCCTGTTACATAGAATTGTTTGGACCAAGTTTATTGAAGCCACATTTTAAGAAGTCTGCCAAAACTAGACACGGTGATGTTCAAAAGATGTAATTGAATCCGTAATTTTTCTAACACCTATTAATTTTAAAGCTATTTTTTGGATATAATCCAGAAAACTCAAGTGCGTCGATGCAAGTGCCACTATTGGATACTGCCATTAGGAGTATATTCCGCTTTCACGACAAAAGACAACAACACCAGCATTTATTTTATGAATATCAGACTTGAATCCGTCCAACACAACTTGAATTGGGCGGTTCGAAAGGTAATTACTTATCCAACGAAGAAAAGATTCATCGAGAGTTTGGGCTTGATCCCAAACTCTATCAATTGCCTTACAAATATCAAATGCAATAATTTTGCTTTCACCAAAACGATGGAGATATTGGTTCACTTTTCAGTGAGATATACCATCAGATAACCAGTTCACCTGTTGTTACGAAAGCCGTACAGCATTTCAATTGCCTTAGAAAGAAGGGACGTTAGTGCAATGGGTCAAGGGTGAACTGATGTGCATTCCTTGCGAGACGAGATTTACGGGGGAAACTTTTAAGGGGAGTAATGCAACTGGCTACTTCGAGTGAACATTTTTTGTAAAAGAAACGATAAAATAAGGAAAGACATGAAACATTGCGTCGCTGTTCGTGAGGGCCAATTGTTACAGAAAACCTAAACACTGCAGCATTTTTGGCGGTCTCAAATATATGGTCATTCCAGCGGAGGTCATTGTTGGCACACATACCGAGTACTGACAGCTTTTCGGTTTCTTCGATGCAAGTTCCATTCATGGACAATGCATTGGGCGTATTTTTAGCGTTAACGACAGAAGACAGCATTGAGTGTTCGAAGCACGATTCCTATTACCCCATTTGAAAATGCTGTATAAATCGGAGTTTAATGAGCTTGACATACACTACCGTTGCAATTGTACGTCCGAAGGCGAAGGACGTGAATTATCGAACGAATCATAATATGAAGTAATAGACAGAAGATCATTTATAAAAATGACGAAAAGAGTCGGAGAGTCAGACTTAACTTGACTTGAATCCGTCCAATACAACTTATATTGAACGGGCCAGAAGATAGCTTTTAATCCAATGAACAAGACTATCATCGAACACAAAAGCACGCAATTTCGATAAGAAAGCTTCATACCAAACTTTATCAAATGCCTTGGAGATATCAAGAGCAATAATCTTATTTTCAACAAAGAAATTTAAAGATTTGTTCCATTGTTCGGTGAGATAATGGGCTGCGAGCAAGTTTGCCTTCTCTGAAGAGTAAACAATTGGTTTGTTATTGTCGCTGAGCGTTGGAACCGAAGATGTTGAGGAGTTTTTAAAATTTTTGGGATATCGCAAAATTTGTTACCGTAATTTTGGGTCATGCAAAAATTTGGTTCCTTCAATAACGAAGTTGAATGTGTTCCTTGCTTGCTTGTGCTTTTTCCAATTTTCATCTGTAGGGTTGGCTTTTGTGAGCATTGCAGGCCTTTCATTTTTTAGGGCATACTGCACGGGAATTAGGAAAATAAGGAGGGGAAAAATAGGAGGTGTCGATTAACATTGGTTTTGAATGCTTGCAGATCAAAATGACAGGGGAAAATCTCGCCGGTTTGAGCTCGAGCTCTGACGTTCCATGAGACTATTTGCAAATCGTTTAGCCGTTGTCGTTGCTTATTTCGTCGTGGTGTAGTCAGATTATTATAATGGAAGGCAAAGTTTTGACTTAAGAAGTATTTTTTCTCATTTGCGAGTAGATCGTGTCGAGACAGGCATCGTTTATAATTTAATATAATTTATTAATTATAAACATTAATTATTATAATAATATAATATATATAATAATAATTAATATTCATTATTTAAATAATATTTTGTTACCAAAGTAGTGAGTATAAGTAGCAATGAATTTTATTTAAGAACTGTTTGCCAGGACGAAAGTCCCTTAACAGGTGGTTGTCAGCAACGCAAAAATGTATCCAAGTTTGTCAGTATTCGCTAAAATCTACTTGTCGTCTACTAGTACTAGTCTATCTTTATAGTGAAAGGCTGTTTTCAGAAGCTGGCATTGTTTATCGTTTGCAGCCAATGAATACTGTGAAAAAAGCTTTTATTCACCACAACTTACCATAAGTAGATTTTAAATACTAAAATTATATCTTTTTAATATAATGGACACATTTTTTGTAATAAAATGTTTTTTTTTTATTTTCAATTTAAAACTCGGTATTTGGCTGAATGTTGTGAACTATTCGGTAGAATACCGAAATTCCCCTTCCTTTATATACAGCGCTATATTCAATTAAAAATAAATTATGTATTTATTAATTTTGTTTTTAATAAAGGTATTTTCAAGTTATTCTTATATGTACATTTTTTTATATAACGGTTTTTATACAATAATTCGTTTCGATACAATTGCTTTTAATAATGTATTTATATTTATATATATATATTTTTTTCTAATAAATGAAAGTATTTTACAATTAAATTCGATACAATGTTTTTTTAAGGCAGAATTCCATTGTTTTTTTTTTTTAATTTAAATTAGCGAGTTTATTAAATAATATAATTTTATCTTTATGTACTTAGAGCTGTTTGCCTTTGTCGGCATGTAAGCTTACATTGGGTTCGTTAACACTTGTAACGGTATATGTACCTTTAAATAATGGTTCCAATTTGTGTCTTGGCTCATTTAAGAGCAGAACTGAGTCTCCGGGATATATAGTCTGCGGTTTGACACTCTGGTCGTATTTATCCTTTCTTATGGCTGTATTTTTCTGAAATTGGTTTGCTCTTTGAGTAGGCAACTGAAGGCGAAGTTTAACTTATTTTTCGAATTCATCTAGATTATAGCAAGGGTCAACTTTTCCTGAATTGAATAAGTCAAAGTCAGTTGGATTTTTAGCGAATATCAGTTCGTGTGCGCAATAGTTACCAATGGCCTTCGAAGGAGTTGTATCAAAACAATAAGCAAAATATGATACCCATATTGATCCCAATCACTTTTATCTGTATTAATATAAGATCGAAGGTATTCGTTTATAGTTCTGTGTGATCTTTCTACAGTACCTAGCGATCTATGATGTTAGCTTGTTGATGTTTTTTGTTCAATTCTTAGTGATTTACATAGTTCTTTAATTGTTTCATTAAGATATTTTGTGCCTCTGTCGGTAAGTATTTGCTTCATTGGCCGGTAAATTAAAATCAAATTTTCAAAAATGTCTTGCAATTGTAACGGCTTTATTATCGATTAGGTATAATTTATTAAGTAATTATACCTAATCGATAAAAAAGCCGTTACAATTGCAAAAGAAATTTTTGAAAATTTCATTTTAATTTTCAGATTACAAATAATGGTTACAGCATACTCATTAGAAATTGACGTGTTTGTGTGTAATTGTTTGTATTAGAGGTTCTTACGTTTTTCATTTAGTTTGTTTTTTTTCCTATTCGTTACATGATTTAATAAATTTTGCCAATTCCTTCGAAATGTTTTTCCAAAAATATTTTGATCTAAGTTTGAGAAGTAATCGTTTTTGACCACAATGGGTCATTATGATACCTTTCAAATAAGAGCTCTTTGTCTTTTCTATCAAAAACATTACAAGGCTTGGCCTTAAAATTATTTTTTGATTTTTAATTTTGTTTTATATTCACGAATCCTAAACTTGCCTTATAGTCCCTATAATCGCATTATTGTGATTGTCAATTATCAACCAATTAAACATTGAAAAATTTATTAATCAACTGGAAATTCGGTATTGTGTAAATTGACTAGACCTTTCCTTGATAATTGTGAACGGTCACAATTGTTGACATTTAAAGTTTCAAAGCAGAAATTGCCCGAGCAAATCATTTCTTTGAATTAAAAATAAAAAAAAATAAAAAGTGAGAAATGAGTTTAGTGTAATTCTGGTTTGATGACGACGACGTTCAATCCACCTTTTACCATCAATTACAGCATTTTTCCTTGGACACTCTCTTTTCCAGTGACCATGTCATTACAATGGAAACACTTTCCAGTTTTTGAAGATTTTGTCTTCTCCTTCTTCGCCTTATGCTTAGCGACTAAGGCAACGGATAGACTCTTCGCAAAATTTAACATATTCATTAGAAATTGGCGTTTTTGTGTGTAATTGTTTGTATTAGAGGTTCTTACGTTTTTCATTTAGTTTGTTTTTTTTCCTATTCGTTACATGATTTAATAAATTTTGCCAATTCCTTCGAAATGTTTTTCCAAAAATATTTTGATCTAAGTTTGAGAAGTAATCGTTTTTGACCACAATGGGTCATTATGATACCTTTCAAATAAGAGTCTTTTCTATCAAAAATCATTACAAGGCTTGGCCTTAAAATTATTTTTTGATTTTTTTAAATTAGTGCTAGATATACTTATAAATTCGTTAACCGAAAAGATCTTCAAGATGTCATCATCTAAAAAGAAATGCAGCTTTCTAATAGATAATTTTTTGACATCGGTTTCAAGGCTTTACAGAATTCGCCCTAAGTCTATGCTGTCATTAGTAATATAATTATCTATAATATATTTTATCAGTGTACACTTTCCTTTCTTTAAAGTTAATTTTTTTCTATTGGTGGTAAAATTAAATTTTACGATAGGTGTTTTCTTTGTTTCGAAAGCATGTAAAGCTTCCTACATTTTTGGTTTATTTGCAGCAGTTTTTGTTAAATTAGCTTTATTTTCAGATATCGTGTTTGAAGATTTCCTACTCATGGACCTTGTTGTCATTTTTGCTACGTTGAAACATAATATAGAATTCGATTTTATATCGGAAAAATTTATTCTCGGTAGAGCATCAGCACCGACATTTTCGGAACCTTTAATGTAACCACCAGAGAAGTCGTACTCTTCTAAGTCAAGACGCATTCTTGTAAGCTTGGAAGATGGATTTTTTATTGAAAAGAGATAAGTCAATGGTAATAACCCAGTAAATCGCAGTTAGTTCTTGCTCAATTACCGATTTATTACCTTCACCCTTAGTGAACGTTCTTGAAGCAAATGAGATTGGATGTAACTTTCAAAAAATGTCAGAAAATTCGTGGCATAGTATTGTCATATGGGCTCTTACTATTACTTAGTTTAAAAACATGATAGAAGAGAACCTTAAAAAAACGTAAAATACTTAATTGTAAGTATTACCGTTATTTCTAAATAATATTTCCATTTTAAGTGTTTTTTAGAAAATTTCCACTGAAATGGAGGGGGAGATAGACCCCACTCGGCCACTCCCATACTAAAAAATTTTTGTTAATAATTGTTCTATACAAATCCGTCATTAAACTTTGTTCCCTGATTTCTCATATCATAGTATATCATCAAGTAAAATTTAAGCTGAGTGGAAATCACTGAAAGTATAAGTTCCTTATTATGAATAGCGAAGCGAACTTAAAAACTTAACTTAATTAATTATATAATTTGGCTATCGACATACTACAAATAGCGAATGTTCGATGCGGCTAAAAGCATCAAATTTGTGTTTTTTTTGTTTTTATTGTGTTGTGCCATAATATGTACTTATTTCTAAAGACCAACAAAAGAAAAAGGTTACTTATCATTTCAATGACAAATGCAATTCATTTTGCGAAGATGGTACATTTATGATGGCAACCAACTATGACCGATAACCTTCACTTCATATATAAAAGGAGTTTCTTGCATCTTGTTTTTCTGTTTGTGTTTATCTACACTGAGCAGTTTTCTTTTAATGATAATAACATATTAAAAAGCATCCTATAATGACAGAAAAAATATATATATTTTTTTTTGTAAAAATAATTAAATTTGGAACGGTTAGAAATTGTTATATATATGTATAATATTAGGTACACAAAACATACATTTGAAAAAGTTAATGCCTTACAACCAGCGTTTGAGGTTTAGCATATGTTTTTTATGCAATTTTTCTTTTAATGTTTAAAATTGCAGCTTACATATACACCACTATTGCGATTGTCAATTTTAAATTGATAATTGTCATTTTTCAACCATTTTACGAGAATGGTATTGTGGGTGTCAATTATTGTCAACATTTTGTTCAAAAAGATTTTTGAATGATCATCAACGAATTAACTAGTTAATTGTGAATTATAAAGCAAAGCATAGTTCTATAAATCGCATAATTTTGATTGATGCTCCAATAAAATGTTAGTTTTACAATAATTCAACAGCTTAACAAAGCTCAAAATTATACATTTTATATATGTTGAAAATATTGAACTACAATAATTTGGATAATTGAATTTGGCAATGCTCTCACTGGAAATATTGTTCACTAATTTTTAAGATTTTGCTTTATATAATAATATAAATCATATAATAATAAAATCAGTTGCATTGTGTTCTTTCTCCAAGTCGGTCTCTTTTAACAGGTTATGGGCCCAGATTACGCGGTTTTATAAAAAAAATATAAAAAAAGTATTAAAAGTTCAATTAAGAAGAGTAAATAAAAACGACAGTCGGGAATTATGGAAATCAGCACATTAAAAATTGAGCAACTGCGGATCAGTATTCCGTATGGAAATTTCAAGCCTCCATTTTGCTCAAAGCATCAGGGCTTTGTAGATGGTGAATCAGCTTTTCCGATCAACGGTCAAACTGAGATTAGATTTTGATAAGCGACTCTTGATTTGGAAGAAATCTGACAGCAAAGCGCAGTAGATAATTGCAACGAGCGTCGGTTCTATTCCTCTTCGTCACATAATTAATTGAAAAACGGCAATGGAAATGTGGGTTAAATTAAAGTCGGTTTACGAACAGACTTCAAAGGCTAATGTCCACATGTTGCTGCAGAAATTTTACGGATTTGAAAAAGATCCGGATGACGATGTTTCGACGCATATTTCCAGGTTAGAAAACATTGTCAGACAGTTAAGGGATATAGGGGAGACAATATTAGAAAGCAAAGGTTTTAATGACACTTCCAAATAATTTTAAGCATTTTTTCTGTGCATGAGAGTCAACTGCAAAACTGGAAAATCTTACGTCACGTATAGTTATGGAGGAGACACGCATGTCATCGCATGCGACGAGTCTATCCGTTGCCTTAGTCGCTAAGCATAAGGCGAAGAAGGAGAAGACAAAATCTTCAAAAACTGGAAAGTGTTTCCATTGTAATGACATGGTCACTGGAAAAGAGAGTGTCCAAGGAAAAATGCTGTAATTGATGGTAAAAGGTGGATTGAAGGTCGTCGTCATCAAACCAGAATTACACTAAACTCATTTCTCACTTTTTATTTTTTTTTATTTTTAATTCAAAGAAATTATTTGCTCGGGCAATTTCTGCTTTGAAACTTTAAATGTCAACAATTGTGACCGTTCACAATTATCAAGGAAAGGTCTAGTCAATTTACACAATACCGAATTTCCAGTTGATTAATAAATTTTTCAATGTTTAATTGGTTGATAATTGACAATCACAATAATGCGATTATAGGGACTATAAGGCAAGTTTAGGATTCGTGAATATAAAACAAAATTAAATAACTATCAAAGATGACATTACTATCATAGAGAAGTCTGTTTGTCTGACAGTATGTATAACGAGCTGCAGCCTAAAAGGCTTAAGCGATTATCTTCAAATTTAGTGAGTGTGATTCTTTTGGCATTCCCCAGAGGGAAAATTGCAGTTTTATTTTTAGGCCTAAGAATAACGGTACCGTAAACTAAAAACAAAAAACAGGATTTTATCAAAACCGGTTCTACAATTTTCAAAATACTTTTTTCATAAATTCGTTACTATACGTGTTAAGTGTTGTGGTTTTAACACTTTTTAAGTTCATATAGTGTTATTATTTTTCTACGTGTCTTATTTTTTAAATTTTATTAGACGACGTATGAGCAAGTTCGTGCTATCAAGTCGTGCAAGCCGTGCAAATTATTTTTATTTCTATCAGAATTTCGGACAGAGTGAGCAAGCTACAGTCTATGATCCGAGGCTCATTATTAAGTGCATGTGTTAGTAGTTAGGAAAACAAATCACACTAAAGAACCAACACATGCAACAAAACAAAATAAACACATATTAAATAGAACATAACAAACCGCCGGATACAAACAATATTGTAAGTGGTTTTATGTTTAATTTTTTTTCTTTGAGGTTCATTATTGGAAACAAACATTTTTTTTTAACACAGTTTTTTTTTTTACTTTTGGTTTATTTTAATTTAAGCTCAATTTTTTTTAATAATTTTTTTTTGAATTTTTAATATTGTAATAAATACAATTATTGGTTGATGTGAACAAAAAAAATATTATTATTTTTTTTTTTGATTATTTGCTAATCCAGCTTTGAAGGTGTGTGAATGTCTTGACAGGGCCGTCTCACTACCGTAAGATTGGGTAGTTCGAAAGACATACCTACGGACATTTTTAACATGGACCTGTGACTGGTAGGTCATATTAAGGGCTGTCTTCATTGAATATCGGCCAAGAAGACAGCATTTGGATACTTGGGTGCGCTGGCCAGACTTCGTCAACAACATCAGACGAGCGTCTGGAAATTAGCATGGCGTTA
Organism: Platycheirus rosarum; assembly: GCA_963971375.1. Taxonomy (NCBI): domain Eukaryota; kingdom Metazoa; phylum Arthropoda; class Insecta; order Diptera; family Syrphidae; genus Platycheirus; species Platycheirus rosarum. The sequence continues at coordinate 76,614,735 of OZ020510.1, forward strand.
TCCAGGGGAGAGAAAAAGTAGGGTGCGTTAGGGTTAGGGTCTAGTATAGGGTTTTAGATTAAGTAATTTTTTTAGTAGGTATATTTTTTTGGTGATGGGTTTTATTTTTAGTTTTAGTTTTATTAGTTTTATTTTTATCGTAGGTTTAGTTAGGCTAGTTTTTAATTATAAAAAAATGCACTTTACTTACTTGTGTTGTACTAGACCCTAACCACAAGGTCTTATGATACTATTCCATGATGCGTTTTACCAACTATCGTTCGAGAGGAAATAATTGACCAAATGTTTACCTGGCTCCCAGACTAATATGACATCTATAAGACCCTACATCCATTTATGGATGCCTTAAACAATATCGCTGTACAATTCCAGACAACAAAAATAAACTGAAAAATATTCTTCCTTTAGTTGTCCATGATCCGTAGCTCATCATTTAGTTTTGTTAGTAGTTAGAAAAACAATTCACACTAAAGAACCAACACATGCAACGAAACAAAATAAGCACATTAAGTAAACCATAAACCTCCGCTCATATCACCCGTTCACAAGGGGTTATGATACTATTCCTTGATGCGTTTTACCAAATATCGTTCGAGAGGAAATAATTGAACAAATGTTTACCTGGCTCCCAGACTAAAATGACATCTATAGGTACCATACTTCACAAGTTTCAACACTTACATTTAAACAATATCGTTTTACAATTGCAGACAACAAAAATCACCTAAAAAATATTCTTCCTTTAGTTGTTCAAGGTAGGGATCAATTGTCACTTAATATTCCATTAAAAACCCTTTGCTGAGTACATTTTTCTAGCTTTTCAGATTTGTTTAACTAGATCAGCAAAGTTTGTTTTTGTTTAGATATGCGATTAACTCGGTTTTAGTTTATTTCGATTTCTAATATGTCACCATTGGTATTTGAAATAGGTAAGATGTTTAGTAAATGTAGTTTCTTTTGACGTAGAGAATCTTTTAGATTTAAATAAACTTTGGATTTACTCAACTCGTACCTGATATTAACAATAAATTAACCAAAACAAAATATGATATTACGAACTACCTTTTTTGAAAAATAATACGTTTTCTTGACGGAAATCAACCTAAAGTGGAAAAATGTTGTAAGACAGCTTTTTAAATTATGTTGTGCTCAAAACGCTTTTAATATGTAAGGAAAGGATTTCCAATGTTTAATTGCGTGAATGAAAAAGAATCGCGATGAATTTATGTATGAGACTGTTCAAAACGAATTTTATAATTCAGATACTATGGAGATCGGTTTATAATATTTTGTAGAATTTGTAGTAGAAACTTGTCCTTATAATAATTTTAATATTAACTTTTTTATATAAATTTTTATGTATCATATTTTTCATGCTTTTCACTTTATCATGCGCTTATTAATGTCTTCAAAAGTTGTTATTTTAAAGCTCTGAGCATAACACTTAATTTTCCTTGTATTTCTTTTTTTCACTCAAATTCGCAATTATTTATTTTAGTTTCACTTCATATCAAATAAAGTAATTTTCTCGTTTCTGCATTCAAATCTCGGATATTTTAAAGCATTCATGCACAAGTTCTGCTCAGAGTTAAAAATAATAAAAAAAACTACTAATAATATTTACGTTCGTAAATCATTATTTCTAAACGTTAAATAAAAAAAATGTGGCAAAGAGTTCCGCTTGCTTGAGTTGCGTACACTTTTCTTTTCTTATTAAAACAATTATAAATATATATATATATTGCATTCAACACTATTTTGTTAATTTTCTAAAATTAATGCATTAAATGTCTTGAGCGCTTGTATGCATATTGATCACATTTAAGCTTTCTGTTTTATTATAGTCTAAGAGCCCGCAGCATGATTTAGGTGTGAGAGGTAACCGATTAAAAAATTTTATGTGTTGTAAGGTAGGACACATCTAATAATAAAAACAAAAGTCTAGCATCATGCAAGCACGGCTTTAGTTCGTAACACTACGTAGAAAGCACATGTTTTTAAAAAATGGAGAGAATTGTTATAACCACTAAAATCTAGTCTAGTTGCAAAGAGTTTGCGTGTAATCGCAAAAATACTGGTCAAAGACATTTCAAGTATGGAAGCGCCATACTCTTTTAAAATCACAAACAAAAAAACATGTTTTGTTTTATATTTAACTTAACCAATACAATAGAAGAGCCATGTCTCGTAACAAAAGATGGTTCAAGATGATTTGAGCGCGGCTTTTAGCCTGCCAGACGGTTTCGAACAGCATCTAAAATCGGATCTTGAAATAGTTGACTAAACAGAAATTGGTCTATACAATAATATTGTTATTACCATTCTGAAAGCGGAAATGTTTCGAAATAGATAAACAATCCATTTTCTAAGTAATAGGCATAACAATTCAATTCAATTTCATTGTACAAATAAGATATATTCTTTTAAAGTACGTAAAACAAAGGATAGGAAGGTTTAAAAACACAAAATAATAACAAAATTATAATAAATCGATAAAAAAATAAAACAAAAGCTTGAATTAATACATACATTCAAACAGTATCTTATTAAATTATTTTATGCAAATGCTAAGCTTAAAAAAACGTGTATAGGAAAAAAATCGCAAGTACAAATCAACAATTAAACAATAAAAGAAAATTGTAGAAAATAGTGAAAAGAAAGCTGACATACATACCTTATCATGTCATTAATTACAACTATTACAACTACTAACGTGGGAGTCGAGAATCCACAAATTTGATTTGCATGCTATTAAGGAACACAGGTGGTATTTTATTGGTGTTGTTGCTTTTCTAGCAATTAGATTTTTTATAATTAACGGGCGCACAAGGGAATATTTATTTCCATTTTTTAAGTAGACTGTGCGAGCATTGGGATAATAGGGAGGAGAAGGACAGAAGGTGTCAATTAACATTGGTTTTAAATGCTCGCAAATCAAAATGGCAAGGGAAAAAAAATTCTTGCATCGATACAGAAAACCTAACCGTGTCCATGACCCTAAAAAGAAGGAGGAAGTCTAGGTGAAGCTGAACATAGTGGTTTCTTAGAAATAGTGTCGAACGGTTTGTGGTCGGTATCGATGGTAAGTTTTTTTTCTATATACATACGTGTTCCTTGAACTTTTCACAAGCAAAGCGTATAGCTGTAGCCTCCTTTTCAATTTGAGCATAGCCTTTAGAGTGCTCGTCAGCGTTCGGAAAGCGTAGGCTTCCGGCTGATCGTTTCGAAGGAGTGCTGCTCTTAGGACTGCGTCCATCTGCAGTTTTGCATCAAGATTGTTATCTTAGTATCGCAGCAATGGTGTTGAAAAGAATGATTTCTTAGAGCTTCAAAAGAAGCTTGTTGATTTTGAGTCCAGAACCATGAAACATATTTTCTTAGAAGTATTTGTATTTAGTATTTGTAACTGTTCTATGGTAACTGCTACAGGCCATATAAGGAAGCACTTACGAATTTACCAGTGATTTGTTGTAGTTCTTCTTTAGTTTTAGCATGCATTAAGATGTCAGCAATAGCAACCTCGATGTTTTCGCATTCTTCGAGAATGTTTTGCATTAAACTTTAGGAGACTTCTGGTGCACACGCAAGTCCAAATGGTATTCGTGTGAAAGAAAATAATCCCCACAAAGTTGGTATCGTGAAGTATTGTTGCGTTTTCTTTGACACCTCAATTTGCAATCTAATAATGCAAAGAACTTAGATCCTTTTATATTTGTGGTTATTTGTTCAATGGTTCGTAAAGAACGATAACGTCTACGTATATTTTGATTTCCGTCAGTGAGGTAGATACATATCCTGATTTTGTCCTTTTTTCTTACCCCTACCATAAACAAACCGCAGGTGGGAATCCGTCCGTTTTGTTTAGAACGCCGAGTTTGAGCATAATGTCAATTTTGTATACATAATGTGGATTTTTTCTTGGTACGTAGTGTGATTATTATTGGATTATCGATTAGGTCAATATCATAGACAAAATCTTTGAACATTCCAAGTCCCTGAAAAATTTCGCTATCCAATTTTAATTCTTTCACACGTAGTACTAGAGAACTCTTTTCACAGTCATCTTTGCCTAATATTGGCTAACAATCCGGAAAATCTTTTACGATAAGGAATTTTTTCTGATTTTTATTGCGCACACCACAGTTCACAACGCACATCGAGAGTCAGTAACCCGCTTCTAGGATATGAGCGCTGCCGTTGGCCCTTTAAGAGCTCATCCGCCACCGTCTCTATTTCAATGCCCTGATTTGCATTGAATTGTCCCAATGACCTTATCTCCAAATACGTCGAAGTAGCTCATTAGGGCATCTGCTTCGTTGACTGTTGACGCCACCGTTATTCCAATTAATTGGGCTCATCCGCCGTACGTCCTCTTTCTGAGGGGCTGGTGCAAGACTTCTGCGAATCGATCAGAACAGTCATTAAATCGGAGGATTATAGTTTTGCTATTTTTTCTGTGTTCAACACTCGCGCTTTTAAGTTTAACAGGAATGTGCGGATGGACAGACCCGTACCCGAAGGTTACCGCGGGGAGGTAAAATAAGCACAATTGATGCCTACGATATAGTTACAACACTGTGCATCGTATTGACATTGTCAAAAGCGGATGAGGATGCTGTAGGCTCAATTTCAAATTCAACTTGATCGTCAGGCAAAGGCATAAGATAGATATCACTCCTTGCTATCGAATTAATATGGTTTACGAGGGATGGTGGGTGAATATTTTTAGAGTCCCTAAACTGGATTCTGGAACTATGGGGGCTGATATTTGTGTTGAAGTCATAAGTCAAGAATAAAAGATCGTGTCTTGAAAACGCAGGAGCTATAAGTTGGTCATAGAGAAGAACTCCATCGGTTTCACTTACATAGACATGGTCTAATAACGTGCTAGAAGACTGGGTAAAATGTGTTGGTCTTGATAAATTAACTGAGTATAAGTCAAAGGAATTCATATTTTCACACAGCCTTCTATCAGTTAAAAGATTACTATTGAAGTCACCGGTTATTATAATGTTTGAGGAAATGACTGTGATTTCGCCTATAACTGCATAAAGAGGTTCTAAGTCGATATATCTGTTTGGCCTATAGATCACTCCCAAAAGAAGATTATTCTCTCTACCTCTAACATCAACAAACAAGTACTCGCAAGGGAAACCTGGTGGCGAGGAATATCTAAGTTTACAACATAAATTAGATTTGACGTATAATATTATAGCCATTAAGTAAATATGTGGCATTGCTCACAGATGCAGAGAACCATGTTTCAGACACACAAATTGCGTCGATTGTCGAATTTTCAAATAAATATCTAAATATCTATAATTCATTAACAAACTTTGCGCATTAATATGAATAACCTTAAACCCTCTCGTCGATTACTTAAAACTTTTACCATTGTTCGCAGTATAACATCACTGGTATCTCCTATGGAACTCACAGTTCGATCACTCAACTCTGAAGCGAGTGGTTATACAATGAGACCTGAGCAACACACACACAAGATAATGGGTAACAATTAAAATATCAAAGCAACTACTTTCACAATAATATTTGAATTTGAGTTTAAATAATAATAAAATAGATAGAATGAAGAAAGAGAGAGAAAGTTTAAAGAGAAATAAGGAATGAGAGATAAAAATAATAAATAATAATACCAATATTGATATTAATTTCATCATCATGGCGTTCAGCGTTGGTGAAATGTTTTCTCGTTTTCGTTTTCCACTTCTTCTTGATTTACTGTCGCAGCAGCAGTGGTGGAAGAGGACCTAAATTGACTCCACGTGCGAAACTCGAAGCAGCTAGCTTGGGACCGAGCTGGCTGGAAAAGCTTGTGAAGTTTCAAGCCAAGAGCTACCCTAATAGAAAAACTTAACTATCGTAAAAGCAATCAAAACAAATACTTAAATTAACCATGCCTTGTTGCTTAATTTATTCAACATTAACTTCAAGGTTTTTATTATAAGATATAAAGTACGGACTGAATCGTAAATGCAAATCCAAGTCCATTTGTAGGTGTTCAAACAGTTAATTTTTTTTTTAAGAACTTTTAAACCATCTGGCAGGGTAAATGCGACCATGAAATTGTCTTAGACCTGCATTTTCGTATTCGAAGTGGTAAATTATTTGAAAAGTGTGTGGCAACAGTATTGCCACATTTGAAATGTCTTGGGCTAGTGTATTTGCGGTCAACTGCAAAGACCTTTTGCAACCAGATGAGATTTTATAGGTTATAATAATTATCTCCATTTTTTAAAACCTCATGTGTTTTCTACGTAGTATTTCAAACTAAAGCCACTTTTACTTCTATTTATATTATTAGAAGTTTTCCACCTTATAACATATACACTTTTAAATCAATTACCTCTCACACCCAAATGCTATGGGTTATTGACCTATTATCATTATAGCGTTTTGTGAGGGCTTCTTATAATGCTAGGGTTATTTTTAATTAAAATTCTAGTTCGATACTAAGAACAAATCAATGATTGCAGTCGTCCATATTTGGACAAAAAAAAACATTTTATTCATACTTTAACCAATTTGAATTTTAAGTTTTTGCACAACAAATCAATGATTGCAGTCTTCCATATTTGGACAAAAAAAAAACATTTTATCCATACTTTAAACAATTTCAATTTTAAGTTTTTGCACTTCAAAATTATATTATTTTGTTCCAAGAAGACTACCCGTTCGTCCATTCACAAAGAAAATGTCTAGCATTTCAAAGCAAAACGCTATGAGCTCATATGTATGTCCAGTATGCGGTATTTTTATTCATGCTTGCTGAAAATCACTTTCAAAATAAACGCATCAGTGGAACTCTGCATCCAGATTTAATTGCAAAAGATCCAAAAATATTCCTTTTTAATAATTTTTCGAAAAATGTCAACACAGGAACGAAATGCAGGACAACGACTAAATATTATAATCGTTGCCGAAGGTGCTATTGATCGAGAAGGTAAACCTATTACAGCTGAAGATGTTAAGAAAGTTGTAGTTCATAAACTACAACAAGATACTCGTATAACTGTGCTGGGGCATGTACAGCGTGGGGGGAATCCAAGCGCTTTCGACCGTGTTTTAGTGAGTTGCTTTGGAGACATATTTTATTATTATTTTTGATAACTGTATGCATAGGGTTGTCGTATGGGTGCTGAGGCAGTGATGGCATTGATGGAAGCAACAGATAGTAGTGTACCATGTGTTGTCTCCTTGGACGGTAACCAGGCAGTTCGTGTTCCACTGATGGAGTGCGTTGAACGCACTAAGGCTGTGGCAAAAGCAATGGAAGACAAAAATTGGGAATTAGCTGTTAAGCTTCGAGGACGTTCGTTTGAAAGAAACCTGGAAACATACAAGATGTTGACTCGTTTGAAGCCACCGAAAGAATCTTTTGACTCTGCTGGCAAAGGGATTGTATGTTAATAATTATATTAGTTTTTTTTTATAATTTTTTTTTTTGTTTTTGTAGGAAGGTTATACTTTGGCTGTAATGCATATTGGTGCACCTGCGTGTGGAATGAATGCCGCTGTGCGCTCATTTGTACGCAATTGCATATATCGTGGAGATACAGTTCTTGGTATTCACGATGGCATTGAAGGTTTGATTGCAGGTAATATCAAAGAAATGGGATGGTAAGTTTCTAATATAAAATTGAAATTGTTGAAACTGAGTATTATTTTACAGGTCCTCTGTAACTGGATGGGTTGGCCAAGGAGGTGCATTCTTGGGTACAAAACGTACTTTACCAGAGGGAAAGTTTAAGGAGATTGCAGCTCGCCTAAAAGAGTATAAAATCCAAGCCCTTCTTATTATTGGGGGATTTGAAGCATATCATGCATGTGGCCAAATATCTGATCAACGTCCAAATTTCCCAGAGTTCTGTATTCCTTTGGTTGTGATTCCATCCACAATTTCAAATAATGTTCCCGGCACAGAATTTTCATTAGGCTGTGATACTGGTCTCAATGAAATAACTGAAATTTGTGATCGAATCCGTCAGTCAGCTCAAGGTACAAAACGACGTGTGTTTGTTATCGAAACAATGGGAGGTTACTGTGGCTATTTAGCTACCCTGGCTGGGTTAGCTGGTGGTGCTGACGCTGCCTATATTTTTGAGGAAAAGTTTTCTATTAAAGACTTGCAGCAAGATGTCTATCATATGGCATCAAAAATGGCTGAAGGTGTGCAACGCGGTCTTATTTTGCGAAACGAGAAAGCTTCTGAGAATTATAACACTGATTTTATCCACCGTTTGTATACCGAGGAAGGCAAAGGTCTATTTTCTTGTCGAATGAATATTTTGGGTAAGTTAGAGCTACTAACTTATAAATAATTCAAAGATTAAATCGGAAGCAATTAAGAAAACAATTAAAAACACTAGGGCATATGCAGCAAGGTGGTTCTCCAACACCATTTGATCGTAATATGGGTACAAAAATGGCTGCAAAATGTGTAGACTGGTTCATAGATCAGTTTAAAAAAAATACCCAACCTGATGGTACTATAAAATGTGAAGGTAACGACTCGGCATGCCTTTTAGGAATAGTACGCCGCCAATACAAATTTACTCCCTTGGCCGATTTAATCTCCGAGACAAATTTCGAGTAATTTTGGTTATATTGGGTTTTTGAAATATTTACATGAACATTTTTTTAGACAGCGCATCCCGAAAAAGCAATGGTGGTTAAAACTACGTCCACTTCTGAGAATTCTTGCCAAACATGACTCTGCTTATGAAGAAGAGGGTATGTATATTACAGTCGAAGAAGAACTCGCGAGTGATACTGCTGTGGTTTAAAACTTTTTTTAGTTTTTACTTTTTTTACATGAAAAAATGTAATAATCTAATTAAAGTATTTTCTTTGAAATCGAAGAATTCTATTTCCGCCACTAGAAAAATATAGTTGAACGTGTTTTAAAAACATGTTATGTTTATAAATTCTAAGATATGGAGCACTTCCTTAATACGCTAGCCTATGAATTATTTTTCTTAAATAAAATTTCATTTCAAAAGTTAAGTAATTGAACAAATGTTCAATAAATGTTTTTTTTTGCATGGTAACCGAATAACACGACCAAAGTAAGCTTTACATTAAACCATCAATATGGCCATTAATTATGAATTTCTGTAAGTTTTTATTTTCCAAACAAATAAATAAATAAATTTATTGGCGCGACAGCTCCTTAAGGAGCCAAGGCCTAGTGACATACTCTTAACCATTCCTGTGTGTGTATGGTTAATCTGCAAGAGTGGAAGGGGCCACCAGTTTATCGCCGAGTCCGAACAGCTAGATGAGATGTACTTCTTTGAAACAAATTTTACTCGGAAGTTTTGTCACTTCCTCGCAAGAGGCAGGTCCCCCAGAAAAGAAGGAGGCTATGAGCGGGATACGAACCCAAGCTCATTAGCTTAGCAGTCCTACACACTAACCACTTAGCCACGGGGGCACTACGTGTGCGCTTAAATTCTTAAAATAGTTGAAATAGGTAAATTATGGAATTTTATGGATAGTTGGAAGTGGATGTAATTTGGGGGAAGGTATTGGAAGGGATAGGGTAGAGGATGGGAAGTGGTTGTGAAGGTAGGGAAGGAAGGGGTAGGACCAAGGGAGTACTATGGGAAGGCACAGGAAACCAAAGATAGGAGTATTCATGGGAAGGATAGGAAAAGGAGAAGGGGGTAGAGGATGGAAGGAAATGAAAGAATGTCTGCTAAGGAGGCGATGGCATGCTGGCGTAGCACGGCTAAGCTCGCCGGATATGGGGGGGGGATCTTGCCCCCTCAGCCAGACCTCACCTATTCCAAAAAACATAAAACATGCCATACTTACTATACCACCAAGAAGAAGCAGGACCACACCCGGGATACCCCGCTGGTGTTGTTGCAGGGGGACCTTTTTCCCTCCCTCCTGGAATTCGACGGTCCAAATTTTAAGTGAATTCCCCAAAGTATAGTATATCCTGGACGCTGTTAGGCCATTTTTTTTTACTAGGCTAGGTATGCCACCTTACCGCACCCCCCTGAAAAGCGCGCTCAGCAAGCCATCGAGCGTCTTACCCGCTCACCAATAAAACATTTTTTTTTCCACTTTAGGCGTGATTTACAATAGCACTTTTATTTTAAGCAAATCCAAACAAAAAAACAATTTCTCTTTCCACAAATCATAAAAATGTGTAACCTTATTTTAACGACGGTACCGCTCGTACAAAGCAAAATTGATAAATTTTGTTGATCCAAAGATAACAAGACAAATAACCAAAAGAATCAAAAAAAGTACGTTTCAAAAAAAATAAATTAATAACCAAATGTTGACCATAGACAAAGAACAAAAATTAAACAAGGATGTAAATGAATAATAATACACAACTAAAAGTAAGTAAATAAATTTTTAAAATAGATAAATCCTAGCCAAATAGGCGGAACAAAAAAAAAAAGGCTTATGTGGCCCAGCTTCCTCCCAAAACCCCTCGGCAAGTACAAGTGGGATACCAATTATCTGTTCCCTTACTGATGCTAACTAGTGTCCCCCCCAGATCCTACCTTCCAGAGCTCTATAAGGTGTCTGACGAGATTGTATTTACAAAAAAAATCAAACATTCGTAAGCCGGGGAGTCACGAGGAAACTTGCCGACGGCAAATCTGGCACAGTCTTTCGTTTCCTTCGAAACACAGAACAAAAAAAAACTTAACTTTTGGTTATCGACTTTTACACTAAAATTACATTAAAAAAATACACTATTGATGGTCTTTCGATGATCACGCCAAAAAAACAATATATATATATATATGTTTAAACAAAAGTTATATGGTAGATATGTATGTGATTAATATTAAAATAATAAAATAATTAATATTAAAATAATAAAATAATAAAAAAAATCAGCAACCAAAAAAAAACTATTTGCGGCGGCTCTCGTCCTGAGGAGCCCCTCGATTCTCTTCGCTCCGGAAGATACGTTTCGCGACTTTCTTTCCTTTTTTTTTTATATGTAAAGAACCCATTTTTAAAGTATTTGGAGGAACTAAGTTTTTATGGGTGAATTTCGACACTCATTAATTTTTGGCTTTCGCACTTTTCTTTGGTTTATATATAAAAAAAAAACTTTTATATGAGGCTATCCGCCCCGCTTCTAATAATATTTAACGTTTACTTGGTAGCCCGGGTTGGTTTGTCGTCACGGGCTAGTTCTTCCAACCAGGGACTTTTCTTTCTCCTGTCTTGCTTAAAAATCGCTCCGACGGCCGACATGAATCACCCGCCAACCGCTCGCCGAAATTCAGCTTTATGATAATTCATCTTTATTAACTACTATATTTTTTTTTTGAATAATTTTTATCTCTTACCCTCCTTTTTTTATTTTTCCAATATTTGAATTAAGTTAGGGATCCACATTAAAAATCGCACATAAAAAAAACTAATCAAAAGGAACACAAATTATTAATTACATATATTCTTGACTTTCAATATATACGACACTTTCAACGAACTTACTAAGAAAGGAAACTTAATTCAAACACCAATTATAGGCGAAATCCACTTTGCTTATCAAGTAGGTCTTTGGTCGTTGACGGCTTGAATTTTAAAAACCTCTTGCCAACGGGCAAGTCGTTGGGCCGCCGAAAAAATCGATTTTTCCGTTTTTCCCTCTTTTCCGTTTTTTTTTTATTTACTTACAGAGCATAGTCATGGAGTTCATTGACTTGACCTATTTACTATCCTAATCACAGCTGTTCGCCACATACATAGGTTTGTTCCTTTTCCGAAAATCGCACCTTTGGCCTGTTAACACTACCGACTTATTTCGGAAAAGGAACTACCTTACCTACCCTATGTGCCAAACGTCAACTATCAACAAAAAGATGGCTTCCAATTTTACCTCAATAAGCGCGTCTTTTTGCAAATCGTTAACTTTTTCGTGTGTTTTTTTTGTTAATTCCTGTAGTTTTCTTCGTGATTTTGAAAATTTGCTTTATTCCGCAAGTCCCGGTATCCACTCCTTGCCTAGTCTCGCCTCCGTTCCCGAAAGAATCCGTGGTAGCGCAATCGCAACCAGCCTCGACTCGGACGCGTTTTGTTTATGTGCAGTGTTGTTCAGTTTATTATTATTACAAAATAACAAAAAAAAATAAAAGTACATAAAAAAAAACAATTTACTGGGTGTTTGATGTTTTAATGTTTGTGCATGTTTATCGGTATTTCCTTTCCTTTCGATTTTAATTGCCCATGGCTCTAGCCCATTCCCAATATGTGCAAGTTTACACATTGTCCATGACCTACGACATTGTATATACAATGCCTACGATGCCGTCGGAGCCGCATGTACGACGGATCCGACTTGCTTAAAAAAAATCATTTATTTTTTTTTTGTTCGAGCTTTGCTTCTGGCAGTGGCCCGCAACATAGTTTAATTTTATTTTACATCTATCGTCGCCTGAGAATTGTTTTGTTTCATACGCCATTGGCACTTGTTTGAGAAAAACGCATTTAAAGGTTTGTGTACTTGGTGCTCAGAAGTTAATCTTATTAAGAGTTCATCTACCAAGTGTTTTGCGAAACAATTAAAAAGCAACGTTAATTAACGTTGCAAAAGCAACCAATACAGTCGCGCACTAAGGCTCGCCCTCGGAAAACTCGATGAGGGAAGAGTAAGTCCTGGGACAGAATGCCGGGCGTAGAGGAAAAATGGTCACGCCTTAAGAACAAAGTCATTAGTACTGCTGATACCATCTTAGGCAGTAGTCGCAGAGATCGGAGCGACTGGTTTGATGATGAATGCAAACTAGCGTCTGAACGTAAGAATGCTGCATACCGAGCAATGCAACAGTCTCATAGAACGCGGGTACGCGAAGATGAATATAAAGAGCTTAGAAGAAAAGAAAAAAGACTTCACAGACGAAAAAAGGCAGCCTGGGAAAAAAACATTGTCTGTGAAATGGAAAGAAATAGAGAGCGAGGTCAGCACCAGGCGCGGAAGTTCTACCAATCCGTCAGAAACATGTCGCAATACACACCACAAGACGGAGAGGGTAATCTGATCACCGTTCCTGAAGGCATTCTGGAGCGATGGGAAGTGTACTTTAATGAACTGCTGAACGGTCAGCTCACGGAAGAAATGGAGACTCCAACATTTCAAGAAGAAGATCTCATGCTGCAGCCACCAAACATTGAGGAGATAAAACAGGCGATTAATCGGCTCAAAAATAATAAGGCCTCAGGAGCCGGTGGTATACCTGCCGAGCTGATCAAACATGGTGGGCCAACACTACATCAAGCAATTCATGAAATCATAGTACACGTATGGGAACACGAAGAGATGCCAGAAGACTGGCGAAAAGGCATCATATCCCATACATAAGAAGGGAGATATCACAAAATGCAGCAACTATAGGGGTATAACATTGTTGAGTACATCCTATAAGATATTCTCCTCTATCCCAACATACCATCTTTTTATAGACTTTAAAGCCGCCTACGATAGCATAGCCAGGGTAGAACTTTATAAGGCCATGAGAGAATTCGGCATCCCAAATAAATTGACACGACTATGTAGGCTGACCATGACCAACATCACAAGCCAAGTAAAAGTAGCCGGTTTGCTATCCAGACCAATCAACATCTTTAATGGACTCCGACAAGGGGATGGTCTGGCTTGCATCCTCTTCAACCTGGCGTTGGAGAAAGCAATCCGTGACTCTGGCACGTCTACAAGAGGGACTATCGTCACCAAGTCCAGCCAGATACTAGTTTACGCAGACGACATCGACATCGACATCATCAAAAATCAAGGCAAGACTAAGTACATGGCGGCAACGTCACTGCTGCTGTACAAGACTATGGTCTTACCAGTACTCACATACGCATCCGAGACTTGGGTGCTTACAAAAAGGCACTCTGATCTCTTATCCGCGTTCGAGAGAATAGTCTTATGGAGAATTGTTGGCCCCGTGTGTGAGGAAGGACAATTCCGGAGAAGATACAATCATGAATTGTATGAAATCTATCTGGAAGCAGATGTTGTTGAAAAAATAAAGCTGGGTAGACTCCGGTGGGCTGGACACCTAGCTTGCATGAGCGAAGAGGAAGCAACACGGAAAGTCTTGCGGTACTTTTAGAAGACAACGTGGCAGACCTTGCTTACGTTGGAAGGATGGCGTAGACCAGGACGCCCGAAGCCTTGGGGTGCGCAATTGGATGGCGTCGGCCAGCAATCGGGATGTATGGAAGAATTTGTTGAAGGAGGCCCGGACCGGATCCCGGTTGTTGCGCCTATGATGATGATGATGATAGTTAACGTACAAGTCTACTTTTTTGACTCGTGTCCCTCCTACATTTCGAAACAAATTTTTTTTCCATACACGTGGAATGCAAAAAAATGGATATGGCACAAAGAAATTTAAATCCAAAATATTTGAAAGGCAAGAAAGCATGAAGTTGGATGCCAAAATTTGAAAGGAAAAATCGATTTCATCTGTTTTAATAACACAGTTTTTATTTCAAAAATACAATAAAATAAGAAAATAATGGAAAAAGTTTAGTTTTAAACATTCTTCTTAAAAAAAATCAAAAAGAAAAAAAAGCAGTTCTACTGCTATCACAATAAGTAAATTCATTGACAAACAGATTTTTAGTTCTTTTAAATTAAGCAAAACATTCTTCTTAAAAACAAAAACAAGAATAAAAAAGGAGGTCTACTGCTATCATAATAAGTTTCATTGACAAAAACAGATTATTAGTTTTTATATATTAAGCAAAAGAAAGAGAGAGAGAAAGGTGTGTGTAAAGCAAGTTGTATTATTAAAGGCTTCTGAAAAAGTATTACATTTTGTGGTTTTTAAACGAAATATAAGCTCAAAAGCACTTTAAATAACCGCTGATAACACTTGTTAAAAATCTTTTAAAAATCTGATCTTAAGAAACTTCCTTTTCTTAAGATAAGCTGAAAAAAGGTTAAAAATATTTGCATAATTCTCACTGTCGGCTATCAAACACATATATTATATGCAAAAAATGCCTCTTAACCGTACACCACCAAAGGTTACCGAACAGGACAACAACACAGCACAGCCTTGCTCTAGTAAGAGATGCTTAGATAAAACCTCACCGGAATATTTCCTCCCGCAGAAAATAACAACTGACAGGGATAAAACTAATATTTCTGTTGGCAATATGCAAATCCCGGATCTTTTAAACCTGGTAAAACGATGGCTTCGCTTCTGGATGAGAAATTGAAAGATTTACCCACCAAATCTGATATGGACATGCTTGGAACAGAAATAAAATCTCTGAAACAAGATAATCTTTTGCTTCAAGTTCAGCTTGACCAAATGGAGACCAGATGCCTCTCTCTTGAGCGACAAGTAGAGTATCTGTCAAAGAGGCTAAATGAAAAAAAATATAATTTTACATTTCCGGCTCAAATGGGTGTTCAGCCGGTGGAAAAAGCGAAAGCACTGTGTATGGATTTGCTCGAAACACAAAACCAAGGAGTAATTTCAGATACACGTCTTATTCGCTCAAGAAATGCTAAAATTGAAAACGTAATTGTGGAATTGCAAAACAGAGAAGATGTGGGACGGATTCTAAGATCAGCAAAAAAAACTGAGAGGAACCGGTATTTCCCTCCATAAAGATTATCACGCTGCGGCAAGAGAAAAAAGACGAAAACTATTCGAAATTAAAACAAAAATAACATCTAAAAATAGAAATATAAAAACATTTATTCGAGGAGAAACGCTACAAATCGAGGGTAAAATATTTTATTATAACCTAAACAATGTTTTGACATGTGACGAAGACGGAGGAATGACGTTTCTGGAGCAGCTGTTAGATGAGAGGCCAATAAACGAAAATCATACCAGAGCTTCTCAAACAGAAGATAAGAAGTGCTGCCAAAACGTTTTTTTAACATAAATGCCGTCAGCCACGTTCACAATAGTCTTTTAAATGAAATAAAAAATAATAGTATTCCTTGTAAAATTATTTCATATAATATATCAGGTTAAGGTAGTAAACTAGTTTTTAAGATTTTTTTCGATAAAATAGGAGAAAGCGACATTTTTCTACTATTTGAAACTTTCATCTATGGTGACACAACACAATATGAAAACTATTTCCCAGAATTGTTATTTAAATGGACCCCAGCTACGAGAACTCATGTATACGGAAGAGCAAGTGAAGGATGTCTATTTGGAATCAAAAAATCATTTGAGGAATGTACTAGAAGCCGATTTGTCACGGAGATGAACAGGATTGTCATTGAAATGACCATTACACATGAGCAATTTTACATCGTTCCGGTTTATATTAACTGTAATAAATGGATGGATGACTTAGCTGGATTGTACGACTTCCTAATGGAACTAGGCAAAGAAAATATGCTGATCGGAGACTGCAACGCTAGGGTAGGAAGTTCTCCGATGTTACAGATGGAACCAGACTTTACACCAGCGTCAATTAGCATAATGAGATCTTCTCTGGACGAGAAAATAGATGGAAATGGGAGAAGATTTATAGAAATGTGTGAATCGGTTGGTCTGACAATGTTGAACGGGAGAACTGAAAGTGATCGAGAAGGTCATTTTACCTTTATAAGAGGAACATCTTGTTCCACAATAGATTATTGTCTCATACGTGGAAAATGGTTCGAGTATGTAGCTGGTTTAGTCTGACCATTTACCACTGAATGTTAAATGTCGATTTGATGAAGAACCGGGTTACACCAACGAAAACATGAAGCTGTTACCAAAACTTCAATGGAAGAATTCTTTTTTGAAACTGTATCAAATAAATTTTAACCAATTTCTTGATTCTGTAAGTAATGAGCAAATTGAATCGGTCCATGGTATTGAGACATTTGTTACATGCGTATCTCAGGCCGCACGATCATTTCAAATAGTCCGTTTGCAAAGCTGGAAAGATCCATGGTTCGATGCAGATTGTGAGAGAGCAAGAAAAAAGTCGTTTAGTTTTTTGAGACTTCTCAGGGCAACAAAATTGAATTTCGCAAAAAGCATGTATCAAGAGGCGAATAAAGCTTTCAAATATCTTTGCAAAGAAAAACAAAAGCAATACTCCCGATATCTCATGCAACGATTGTCGGAAGTAAGAAACAGTCGATCCTTTTGGAAGCTGGCACGTACACTCAACGGTATACCTTTTGCAAGGAAAACAATAATAAGTACGAGTATACTTGCTCACCATTTCGAACAGCTTCTATGTGCACCACCAAGACCAAGTCAAATATTATATGCTAGTCCTTTAGTAGAAAATGAAGATCTCTACCGTGCATTCTCAGTTCAAGAAGTAATGAGAGTCCTACACAGATGCAATCTTAGCAAGGCTCCAGCGGATGACCGTGTTCCATACGAATTTTACAAATACGCTACAGAAACTTTTTTGATTAAGCTTACTGAAAGTTATAATTATATTTTCAATTCTGGTGAAATTCCAGGAAGCTTTAGGAGGAATATTATCGTCCCACTGTTTAAAAAAGGCGATGTAAACGACCATAACAATTATAGAGGCATATCCTTTATGAACTCTGTTATAAAAATTTTTACTGGTGTCATTCAAGACAGACTGTTAAACTGGATACAACAAAATAATCTTCTAAGCGAGTTTCAAGCCGGCTTCAGGAAAGAATATTCAACAGTCGATAACATATTTCACTAACTTGCATTGCTAGATCATACCTAGACAAGGGGAAAAAGTTATATGCTTTCTTCGTTGACATCAAGGCTGCCTTCGACTCAATCGACAGAAATGCTTTTTTCTACAAACGTCGAAAATACTTAAAACATTACGAGGGCTATATGAGCAAAGCCTCACAGCAGTATGGGATGGAAATGAAGGATCTTCCTGGTTTCATACTTCTTCCGGGGTCAAACAGGGCTGTCTTTTGAGTCCACTTCTGTTTTCGCTTTTCTTGGATGACCTTACATCGTTTTGTCTGGAGGTATTAGTTTTGCTGGTACAGTAATAAAAACTTTGATGTAAGCGGACGACATTGTTATTTTTGCGGCGACTCCAAATATGATGATATTTTTTTTTTTTTTTTAATTAACGCGCGCACAAGGGACTATTTGTTTCCCTTTTAATGTAACACACTGCGCGGCCATTAGGAAGATAGGGAGGGAAGAGATAGGAGGTGTCGATTAACATTGGTTTTGAATGTTTGCAAATTGAAATGGCAAGGGAAAATCTCGCCGGGTAAACCATTCCAGTCGTGTTGTACGGCTAAAAAAAGAATCCCTATATTTCACGGTACGTCCGAAATTGGGCTCAAGGGTGAACTGATGGGCATTCCTAGCAAGACGAGTATTACGGGCGAAACTTTTAAGGGGAGGAATGCAACTGGCTACTTCGAGTGAACATTTTTTGTAAAAGAAACGATAAAATAAGGAAAGACATGAAACATTGCGTCGGTGTTCGAGAGGGGCAATTGTTTCAGCGGCAGTTCTATTTCCTACCAATCTTAACGCTCGATTTTGTATTCTATCAAGCAGGTGAAGCGATGTTTGTGAAGCACCTGCCCACAGGTGGGAGTTATATTTGAGTTTAGGGCGTATAAACGCTTTATAAATTGTAGCCAGATCAGATGGGGAAAAATACTTCTTACACCGATACAGAAAACCTAAGCACTTAGTAGCATTCTTAGCGATTTCAAATATATGGTCGTTCCAACGGAGGTCGTCGTTGACACACATACCGAGTACTGAGAGCTTTTCGGTTTCTTCGATGTAAGTGCCATTCATGGACAATGGCATTGGGGGAATGTTTAGCTTTAACGACAGAAGACAGCATTGAGTTTTCGAATCATTAAACTCCACACGATTTCTATTACCCCATTTGACAATGCTGTATAAATCGGAGTTTAATGAGCTTGACATACGGCACCGTTGCAATTATACGTCCGAAGGCGAAAGACGTGAATTATCGAACGAATAGGAAAAGCTGAGGGTAGAGTCGTCAGCAAAACAGTTAAGTGGATTAGAAATAACAGACAGAAGATCATTTATAAAAATGAGGAAAAGAGTCGGAGACAGAACAGAGCCCTGGGGCACACCAGCATTTATTGTATGGGTATCAGACTTGAATCCGTCCAATACAACTTGTATTGAACGGTCCAGAAGATAGCTTCTAATCCAACGAACAAGAGTATTATCGATCCCAAAAGCACGCATTTTCGATAAGAGAGCTTCATGCCATCTTTTAAACCTGGTAAAACGATGGCTTCGCTTCTGGATGAGAAATTGAAAGATTTACCCACCAAATCTGATATGGACATGCTTGGAACAGAAATAAAATCTCTGAAACAAGATAATCTTTTGCTTCAAGTTCAGCTTGACCAAATGGAGACCAGATGCCTCTCTCTTGAGCGACAAGTAGAGTATCTGTCAAAGAGGCTAAATGAAAAAAAATATAATTTTACATTTCCGGCTCAAATGGGTGTTCAGCCGGTGGAAAAAGCGAAAGCACTGTGTATGGATTTGCTCGAAACACAAAACCAAGGAGTAATTTCAGATACACGTCTTATTCGCTCAAGAAATGCTAAAATTGAAAACGTAATTGTGGAATTGCAAAACAGAGAAGATGTGGGACGGATTCTAAGATCAGCAAAAAAAACTGAGAGGAACCGGTATTTCCCTCCATAAAGATTATCACGCTGCGGCAAGAGAAAAAAGACGAAAACTATTCGAAATTAAAACAAAAATAACATCTAAAAATAGAAATATAAAAACATTTATTCGAGGAGAAACGCTACAAATCGAGGGTAAAATATTTTATTATAACCTAAACAATGTTTTGACATGTGACGAAGACGGAGGAATGACGTTTCTGGAGCAGCTGTTAGATGAGAGGCCAATAAACGAAAATCATACCAGAGCTTCTCAAACAGAAGATAAGAAGTGCTGCCAAAACGTTTTTTTAACATAAATGCCGTCAGCCACGTTCACAATAGTCTTTTAAATGAAATAAAAAATAATAGTATTCCTTGTAAAATTATTTCATATAATATATCAGGTTAAGGTAGTAAACTAGTTTTTAAGATTTTTTTTCGATAAAATAGGAGAAAGCGACATTTTTCTACTATTTGAAACTTTCATCTATGGTGACACAACACAATATGAAAACTATTTCCCAGAATTGTTATTTAAATGGACCCCAGCTACGAGAACTCATGTATACGGAAGAGCAAGTGAAGGATGTCTATTTGGAATCAAAAAATCATTTGAGGAATGTACTAGATGCCGATTTGTCACGGAGATGAACAGGATTGTCATTGAAATGACCATTACACATGAGCAATTTTACATCGTTCCGGTTTATATTAACTGTAATAAATGGATGGATGACTTAGCTGGATTGTACGACTTCCTAATGGAACTAGGCAAAGAAAATATGCTGATCGGAGACTGCAACGCTAGGGTAGGAAGTTCTCCGATGTTACAGATGGAACCAGACTTTACACCAGCGTCAATTAGCATAATGAGATCTTCTCTGGACGAGAAAATAGATGGAAATGGGAGAAGATTTATAGAAATGTGTGAATCGGTTGGTCTGACAATGTTGAACGGGAGAACTGAAAGTGATCGAGAAGGTCATTTTACCTTTATAAGAGGAACATCTTGTTCCACAATAGATTATTGTCTCATACGTGGAAAATGGTTCGAGTATGTAGCTGGTTTAGTCTGACCATTTACCACTGAATGTTAAATGTCGATTTGATGAAGAACCGGGTTACACCAACGAAAACATGAAGCTGTTACCAAAACTTCAATGGAAGAATTCTTTTTTGAAACTGTATCAAATAAATTTTAACCAATTTCTTGATTCTGTAAGTAATGAGCAAATTGAATCGGTCCATGGTATTGAGACATTTGTTACATGCGTATCTCAGGCCGCACGATCATTTCAAATAGTCCGTTTGCAAAGCTGGAAAGATCCATGGTTCGATGCAGATTGTGAGAGAGCAAGAAAAAAGTCGTTTAGTTTTTTGAGACTTCTCAGGGCAACAAAATTGAATTTCGCAAAAAGCATGTATCAAGAGGCGAATAAAGCTTTCAAATATCTTTGCAAAGAAAAACAAAAGCAATACTCCCGATATCTCATGCAACGATTGTCGGAAGTAAGAAACAGTCGATCCTTTTGGAAGCTGGCACGTACACTCAACGGTATACCTTTTGCAAGGAAAACAATAATAAGTACGAGTATACTTGCTCACCATTTCGAACAGCTTCTATGTGCACCACCAAGACCAAGTCAAATATTATATGCTAGTCCTTTAGTAGAAAATGAAGATCTCTACCGTGCATTCTCAGTTCAAGAAGTAATGAGAGTCCTACACAGATGCAATCTTAGCAAGGCTCCAGCGGATGACCGTGTTCCATACGAATTTTACAAATACGCTACAGAAACTTTTTTGATTAAGCTTACTGAAAGTTATAATTATATTTTCAATTCTGGTGAAATTCCAGGAAGCTTTAGGAGGAATATTATCGTCCCACTGTTTAAAAAAGGCGATGTAAACGACCATAACAATTATAGAGGCATATCCTTTATGAACTCTGTTATAAAAATTTTTACTGGTGTCATTCAAGACAGACTGTTAAACTGGATACAACAAAATAATCTTCTAAGCGAGTTTCAAGCCGGCTTCAGGAAAGAATATTCAACAGTCGATAACATATTTCACTAACTTGCATTGCTAGATCATACCTAGACAAGGGGAAAAAGTTATATGCTTTCTTCGTTGACATCAAGGCTGCCTTCGACTCAATCGACAGAAATGCTTTTTTCTACAAACGTCGAAAATACTTAAAACATTACGAGGGCTATATGAGCAAAGCCTCACAGCAGTATGGGATGGAAATGAAGGATCTTCCTGGTTTCATACTTCTTCCGGGGTCAAACAGGGCTGTCTTTTGAGTCCACTTCTGTTTTCGCTTTTCTTGGATGACCTTACATCGTTTTGTCTGGAGGTATTAGTTTTGCTGGTACAGTAATAAAAACTTTGATGTAAGCGGACGACATTGTTATTTTTGCGGCGACTCCAAATATGATGATATTTTTTTTTTTTTTTTAATTAACGCGCGCACAAGGGACTATTTGTTTCCCTTTTAATGTAACACACTGCGCGGCCATTAGGAAGATAGGGAGGGAAGAGATAGGAGGTGTCGATTAACATTGGTTTTGAATGTTTGCAAATTGAAATGGCAAGGGAAAATCTCGCCGGGTAAACCATTCCAGTCGTGTTGTACGGCTAAAAAAAGAATCCCTATATTTCACGGTACGTCCGAAATTGGGCTCAAGGGTGAACTGATGGGCATTCCTAGCAAGACGAGTATTACGGGCGAAACTTTTAAGGGGAGGAATGCAACTGGCTACTTCGAGTGAACATTTTTTGTAAAAGAAACGATAAAATAAGGAAAGACATGAAACGTTGCGTCGGTGTTCGAGAGGGGCAATTGTTTCAGCGGCAGTTCTATTTCCTACCAATCTTAACGCTCGATTTTGTATTCTATCAAGCAGGTGAAGCGATGTTTGTGAAGCACCTGCCCACAGGTGGGAGTTATATTTGAGTTTAGGGCGTATAAACGCTTTATAAATTGTAGCCAGATCAGATGGGGAAAAATACTTCTTACACCGATACAGAAAACCTAAGCACTTAGTAGCATTCTTAGCGATTTCAAATATATGGTCGTTCCAACGGAGGTCGTCGTTGACACACATACCGAGTACTGAGAGCTTTTCGGTTTCTTCGATGTAAGTGCCATTCATGGACAATGGCATTGGGGGAATGTTTAGCTTTAACGACAGAAGACAGCATTGAGTTTTCGAATCATTAAACTCCACACGATTTCTATTACCCCATTTGACAATGCTGTATAAATCGGAGTTTAATGAGCTTGACATACGGCACCGTTGCAATTATACGTCCGAAGGCGAAAGACGTGAATTATCGAACGAATAGGAAAAGCTGAGGGTAGAGTCGTCAGCAAAACAGTTAAGTGGATTAGAAATAACAGACAGAAGATCATTTATAAAAATGAGGAAAAGAGTCGGAGACAGAACAGAGCCCTGGAGCACACCAGCATTTATTGTATGGGTATCAGACTTGAATCCGTCCAATACAACTTGTATTGAACGGTCCAGAAGATAGCTTCTAATCCAACGAACAAGAGTATTATCGATCCCAAAAGCACGCATTTTCGATAAGAGAGCTTCATGCCAAACTCTATCAAATGCCTTGGAGATATCAAGAGCAATAATCTTACTTTCACCAAAGCGATGTAAAGATTTGTTCCACTGTTCGGTGAGATATGCCATTAGATCACCAGTGGAACGGTTGCTGCGGAAGCCATACTGACGGTCATGGAGAAGCTTACGATCTTCGAGATATTCCTTTAGCTGACGGTTAATCAGTGTTTCCATGACCTTAGAAAGAAGGGATGTCAGTGCTATGGGTCGGTAGGAGGAGGGGGAGGATGGGTCACCTTTCTTAGGGACAGGCTGGACAAATGCTGTTTTCCATCTTCTAAGAAAGATTCCAGAGAGCTTACGCAGTGGCTTTGCCAGTGTGGAAGAACACCTCTTCAGAACAATCTGGGGTATACCATCCGGGCCAGCGGATTTGTGTATATCGAGATCTTTGAGAACTCTTGCTACTGTACGAGTGCGGAAAAAAATCTGTCCCATGGAAAAATTTACATTCTCAAGTACAGGAGGGGCAACGTTGCTATGCGGCAGCGTGGAGCTGGCAGCGAAATGGGCGGCGAGCAAGTTTGCCTTCTCTGAAGAGTAAACAATTGGTTTGTTATTGTCGATGAGCGTTGGAACCGAAGATGTTGAGGAGTTTTTAATATTTTTTACAAATGACCAAACATTTTTACTGCCTTTGGGACACTGCAGAATTTTTTGCCGTAATTTTTGGTCATGCAAAAATTTGGTTCTTTCAATAACGGAGTTGCATGAGTTTCTTGCTTGTTTGTGCTTTTTCCGATTTTCCTCTGTAGGGTTGGCTTTGTAAGAACGGAAACTTACTTCTTTGAGCCTGATAGCTTCTTTACACTCAGAATTAAACCAAGACTTTTCTTTAGGTTTGATGCTTTTTACTCTGTTAGGAATAAAAGCACGCATCCCTAGAAGAATCACATTTGTGATCATTTCAGCACTGGCATCAATGTCACTATCGAGGAAGCATAGTGACCAGTTAAAGTTTCGGAAAAAAATATTCAGGCCGTCCCAGTTGGCTTTCTCGTATTGCCAAACGGTCCTGGTGGG